>CM056196.1:107227229-108453792 GCA_029692085.1 Gymnothorax javanicus
TCCACAAAAGGGGCACAAATTCTGTCAAAGAAGTGATTCATACCAGTTCAGTACATGTACCATAGAAGTAAGCCTGCTTAGAGCCTAGTGGCCCACCAGGCCGGTGCTTCACCCCGGTTGCATGGCATGGAACGACTAAGAGTATTAGTACTCTCCCTGGATGGGATGCCAGTCCATCGCAGGTTCTCCTGTCAAGTGTCCCTGACTATTTCTGATCCTAAGTCAAGCCTACTCAACCCATTTAAACCGGGACAGCATGTGCGCATTTTAAGAACATGTCGTTGCCGACACAGATATGCTTGAAATTTTGAAAGTACCGTAATTACTGTAAGTTTTGTGCAATAGAAAAAAATTCCAACTGTTCCTGAAAGCTGAGAAGCTGTGCTTCAGCCCAAATACAGGTTACTATGGTAAACATGGCAGCATGATTCTTTGCTGGGATTTTTGCATTAGGCCTTAAAGGGTTAACCACTGCGCTATTGCGTCTCCCACATGTACCATAGAAAGAACCATAAATAAAACAGCTTCTTATCCGTAGCTCTGAATGCAATTATGCATGAAGTTGGTGACAGATTTTGCAGGCTTTCCTCACTTTGGACCATTCAAAATGCCGCTCAGTATTGCATGGGTCGTGCACTTTTCACCCACTCATATTTCCACTCAGCCCAAATGGGTTTTTTGTGCCAAACTTGGTGCCAAAAATGTGTCAATCGGTTTTTCTGCCCATGGTTATAAAGGATTAATCCAGGGCGCCCCGGTGGCCCATCAGTCCAAGTGCGCGCACCTTAAAGGCTGTGTCCTTCTTGCGGCGACCCGGCTTCGTACCCGCTCGGGTCATTTGCCGCACATCTTCCCATTCTTCTCCCCAACTTTCCTCTCTCTCTCCACTGTACAACTATCAAATAAAAGAAAAAAATCCCCAAAAAATATCTTAAAAAAATAAGAGGAAGAAAGGATTAATCCGCCTTGGGCTATATGATACACATTATCGGAAGGAAAAACGAACAAGCACCTAAATAAGATTTTATTTTGCCCAAGTGCACTTTTAAAGCTCTGAAACACTTATGAAATTCAGCTTCTTATTCACTGCACGAATGTTTGATAATAAATATTTCTAAAAAATGAATTTTAATTTAATTAATGAACTGTACTTTTAAGTGGCGTCTTTTTTAAAAGATTCAGGCAGATTTCTACTGGAGAGCAATATATGACACCTATTCAGCTTTGCCTGAAGTTTGTGTGTGTGTGTGTGTGTGTGTGTGTGTGGAAGGCTAATAGTCAGATAGTAAAATCCCAAGTTTCTAGGTTCTCAAACCACACTTTTTTCTTTTTCCAGGGGCCTCAAAAAAGGTCATTTTCTTGAAGGCCAAAATCGGACTTCAGAAAAAATTAGCTGTTGAAGTTGAACTATCTCAATGTGCCACTGACTGCCCAGCTTTATTTCAATTGATTTCAATTTGCAATCGAGGAGTGTTCCTGAAAATTGCAGAATTTTGGTGGGCAGTTGAGGGTGCCACCCATAGGGAGCACTGCAACACGCTACTTTTTACCATAACTCGGACAACGCTCAATACGTCTCCATAAGTTTTGAAAACACCATTTTGTTCAGTACATATTGGCAATGGATTTAGACTCTCAATTATTAAAAAAATATATTAATGCTTACATCAAAGTAGAGTGTAAACTTCAGAATACATTTTAAAACATATCAGCCATTGTGGAATTTTCATACTAAAATCCTTTTACTGTGTTATAAAAATACAGATATAAAATTGATACTTATCACAAAACAAACATTTAGTATCCATATACTATTTGTAGCTCCACTTCAGCCACGTAGTCATTGCCCCCAGTATCAGATCATTCTAGTGTGGAATTTCAGAATTAAAAGGTACTCTCTGAACTAACAAGATACAGAAGACTTCATGAAATCCATTTCCATTTATTTCAGAAGCCGATGACAATCAGATTGCTTCCTCTTAAAAAAAGCAGTGTCAGCAATTACAATGTAGTTTCATCAACACACAAACATTCCATACACAAAAACCAATCCCAATACAAAATTTTGTTTGAAGCTGAACTTTAGCAAACACTATCATTCGAAGTTGAAGAGCATGCGGCACATAATTTCCGTACCAATTATTATGCAAAAACCATTTTGTATTGCATTTCATTTTACATTCTGGGTTAATACAATTGAAATTTACAGATTCACACCAAGTTGTAATGCCATGTCTTAAAGATAATACAACATTAGCCACATAATTGAATTCCAAAGCTGGAGACACGGAACCAATTGAGACAGCCAACCTGCTAAGAAAGCATGGGTATTTTTCTAATATGCTTATAAGATTCTGCGTTTCCACCGAACACGAAACAAATTTTTCACGCCACCAGATTACATTTTAAGTCAATGCAAAGATGCAAATACAAGCGAAAAGATGCTAGTTTGCGCCAGGCGACACGAATCAAGCAGGAGATACGGCCCGACCACTGATCTATATATAAGAACTGGATAGCTGATGATGTCATTATTTTGAAGTAACCATGCCGCCATATTGGTATGCCCAACTATAATCTCTCAGAAAATTACTCACATTGAACACGTTGCTGTCAACGATATAATTAATTGAGAAGATATCTTTTCACAGACACGGAAGAAGCGGTATTTTATGTTTCCTCCTCAGATCGACCTGACTGTACGAAAAATGCCTCAAGGACCGCAGATTTAACTACAGTAGGCAGCAGTTGTACGTGCCTTTAACATTTTCAATGGACAACATCAGCATTTGACAATATGTACGACCAATGAGTGCGTTCCATAGGAAATCTATACAGATTTTTCTACATCTCGCCTGAGTGGGGCAGTGGTACAACGAAATTGAAGTCTAAAGTCATTGAGACTGAAGAAGACAAGATGTCAATCCTGCACGTATTATTATTATTCTGCGTGGGGGGATTTAAAAACTTCATGGAAAAATAAAGTCGCCATAAGCTCGCATCTTGTCAACCGTTATTCTATATAGATCAGTGGGCCCGACACGACATGAATGGCTCGCGTGAACGACGCGAATGCACAAAATTCACATTTTGCTCCTCGTCAAAATATTCTTTTGCAAAAAAATTGCGCACGTACAGCGGTGTTCTGAATAGCATCATTGCTACTAGCAGCAACATTGGCTAGCTTGGCTACCTAGCTTCATATTCAAACCACAGTTAGCGGCATTGCTTGAGATAATGGGAACGCTAGCTAGCTGTGTCAAATAACCTGAGGATCACAGTTTCACTGAAAAAAAATGACGGTCTAGCTAAACATCGGACATGACAACATCATCAGTTTTGTGAATATTTTCATTCTCAAGTTGGCACAATGTTCATAAAATAAAAGGTTTATGACATTGACATTGCAACATTAGCGTTGCTATCTTGATTTTTGGAGATTGCAGGAAGTACCGCCCCTTAAGTGTGAACAAGGCAAAGCTTGCATTGCTTTTCCTCAGCAGTGAGAATTTGCATGTCAATCCTTTGCAAGGTTGTTCACCCATGGAAGTGAATGGGATCTTCGCCTGAACTGGGCAGCAGATCTTCAAGCGAAAAAATGAAAAATTATCCTGCGGTCAAACTCCCGCGAATAAAGCAAGGAGAAATGTCGTTTCGCGTTCGGTGGAAACGCAGCAGGAGGAGGTAGAGGTAATCAGTATTACCACCAGGGATTCTGCCATTTGTGATTTAACTAGAATTTCAAATATAATGAGAAGAGTGTGATGATGTCATGGCTAAAGTCCCAACCTGGCTTTTTCGACCTGCCACCTAATCATCCCCTGATCCAATTGGCTGTGCAAATTGCCCTCTCCCGCCCCACCTCAACCCCCGGGGCTCCCCTGAAAGAGAGATTTCAATCTCAACGGGACTTCCCTGGTTAAATAAGGGTTAAAAAAATGTTTGACAAAACAAGATTGAAATCTCTCGTTACATGTATTATTATTTAACCCTTTGACATTCAAGCATGTTTTACATAGAGATACTTTAAGAATTCAAGCATGTTTTACATAGTGGTACCTTAAGAATTCAAGCATATTTTAGGTAGTTTTGCGATTTTATGCACCTCATTTTTGAAGCCCTGTACACTCTGAAACCATAAGTCCAATCATCTTACAATAATTGAAAAGTTTGTAGAGAATTGTCCATAGTATCAGATATTACCAATTATGTTGGTATGCTACCCACCGTTTTGTGGTAAAAAGCATGAAAATGTGTACAAAACGCAATAGAACCCTCTAGGGCTGGGCGATAAATGTATCGCGATAATTTTAAGCGCAATAAAAGTAACTGCCACAATGGGGCAGACAGGCGAGCCTGCTTATTACCTTTTCTATACCTAATCAACGAGCTATATAAACTAGAGGGGCTATGTTACGGTTTCAATGTGCAAGTCTGGCCGCCATCTTGTGATGGGCATCAATCACAGAAAGGTGCAGCAAAGTGGATTCATGCCTTCCAGAAATTTTTTTTTTAAATGCCAGACCACTGCATTGCTGTAAATTGTAGCCACAGGCGAGGGAAAGTCCTCGATTTAACCTTTCACAAGTAAGTTATTTTTAGCTTGAACAACGGAGATTATTGGCTTTAAATCATCAAACTTGGCTGTACGGTGTAGAGCTAGTCTTGACTTAGCCCTCTTCCACTACAAATCACCTGGTTACTTACCTCGGGGGTAACGTCGTGGCTTACCCCGTTGCAGCGCAAGCATTGCCATTACTCTTTAGCCACTCCACGTTAACGCAAAAAATTGGCGCTTGCCCCTGGGTTCTAAACCATGTCAGCGACTAGTTTCATGACTTGGCTGCGTCACAATAAGACACTTGTTATCAAGGTTCCCGGCATTTGCGATTGTAATTTATCTTAATAGTTATGTCATGTTTCATGGCCATTTAAATTTCAAAATGCGGCAAACAAAAATGATATCAAAATAAATTAGACTGCCAACCAATTTAAATTGTTCATTGAGCGAATCAACGGTTTGACTGCAAATTGAGCAAAGCAAATGGGAAGGGGGTGAAAGCAATTGTCGCGTAGAGGATGATGATTTTGAAGACTTTAATGTTGCTTGGTTCAGCACGCAATTTGCCTGAATGTGTTTGCTAGATTATTACATTTGGCTGTTGTGTGCGAATGCGATAACAATTTACATGTTACGTTCGATACGCTCAAAAAAAATGTTTTCCACCTTCACTGTAGGCTACTTAGACGCTCAAAAGTAACTAAAATCAAGATCTATGAAATACTTTACTTCAAATTAATCTAGTTCAATTATTAAATAAAAAAATGCAATAAATTTGCGACACAGATTTGCCTGAACGTGCTTGCCAAGTCTTCGGTGCATTTGTCCATTGTTTGCAATTCGAAAATAATTTCTCTCTCACATTCACGTTCGATATGCTTCACTCAATTTTTCCTACTTCGCGTATATTTTTAAACACTTAAAACCAGGGCCATCTTAACATGATTTTATTTTTAAGAAATCTTTTTTAATAATATGTTAAAATTTCACAGAGAGGCAGAATTCAGAGGTTGCTATTTATTCAGATTACTGACATTCTTTCAATCTAACAAGGCAGCCTGGTTAGGTCTGTCTGCTTCTCATTATCTCTTCTTAATCATTATTGGCCAGATTTTGGTTTTGATTGGTCAGTTGGCTGAATAAATGGCTTGATTGCAAGTTAGGCAAAGTACATGGGAATTGATTTAAGGTAAGCTAATTATGCCAAGGTGATGGAAGCTGTCCAACCTGGCTGGTAATTAGCGGACTTCAAATTGCACTTTTCGTCCCGGAAGCAATTGAAATGGCCTCTGATGTTAGTTCAACACTAGATTAAAGTTACGTGCCATAGAAAAGGTAATAATCAAGCTCGTCTGTCTGCCCCATAGAGGCAGTTACTTTTATTCCGCTTAAAATTATCGCGACCGATCGCCAGAATCATCGTTATTTTCATTGTCACTTGGTTCAGAGCCGAAATCTTCATCCCCTGAGTCCTCATCAGCAAATAATTTGTCAAGTACTTTGTCCACATTCATCCTGAATTCACAAAAAATCTGCACTTTTCACGCGAAAATTGCGCAGTATATTTCTATTGGAACGCCATATGTATTTGGCACCAAACGATTGCTCTGAGCGCCGTCTATCGTTAGAGAAGCAAACAAAGGCTTTGCGCGCCACAGGCATGGATAAATCGCGGAATTTCAATGCATTTGTCGAGACAGAATTCGGGAGGTAGCATTTCCGGTCTTGACCTCAGCTCGAGACCGACTTCTGAATGGTGTAGTTCTTATCTGGACCTAAGGTCGAGACCGACTGTCTAAGGGTTAGTATGTGCAATATGGGAGAACCTGTGCTCAGCGTGGAACAGCGCAGAGCTTGAAAGGTTTAGGGCAGCGAGTCAATCCCATTCTGTACTCCAGGCTGGGCTCCACTCCAGGGGGAGGACAGAAGGTAAACCTCTGGAGGAGAGAGGTGAAGAAGAGGAACAGCTCCATCCGAGCCAGCTGCTCTCCTAGACATACCCTCTTACCTAAGCAAACCAAACATATGTTCAGGAATGTATTTGAGGACTGGGCATTCACAACTAAATGAAAATTTTTTTTTTTTTGATGACTACTTCAGATAAATAAAAAAATCTTAAGGGCGATTCCATGCTAGAAACTGAAAAAATGCTTAATTTGAGAAATGTTTTTAACTGAACGGTCTATTATGATTTGTAACCCTGAATACCCAAGTCATTTAGAAAAAGTAAGTTTTCTCACTTTCATGACTGCAGAATGGTGATTTGGGGTGGAATTAAAGGAGACATGAAATTTCATCAAATTTTTAATTTTCCACAATTTTCAATCAATTGCCTTAATTTCCCGCTAATTGATATCACTGAAGTTCCTAGTCCTTACGAGTCAGCTATCTAGAGCAGGGCTATTCAACATTATCCTGCAAGGGCCGGTGTGGGTGCAGGCTTTCATTCCAACCAAGCACTTACACGCCTGATACTACTAATCAAGCTCTTCAGCAAAGACTCTTGGGGGTGATTAGTGGAGTCAGGTGTGTAAATGCTTGGTTGGAATGAAAGCCTGCACCCACACCAGCCCTTTCTGGATAAGGTTGAATAGCCCTGATCTAGAGCAAAGACTGTCCACTTGCAAAGTGACGGTCACATGAACCTTTGCTTGACGGAGAAAAATATGATTAATAACGGGCTGTTTATTGTCATGTCCCGTACGACAGATTGAAGGCAAAAAGTTCTTGCCCTTTTTTTATTATTTGAGCTGGAAACTTTTCATTTCAAACCCTCCAATTTTAGACTAAAGGGAAAAAAATGCTACTGTCTCCCCAAAATTACATTTTAGTTTTCACATAATTAGCCTAAAAAGTATTGTCCCGTATGACGGATCATTGGTAGAGTCCTTTACAGAACTGCTAAAACCAAATCTCAAGGCAATTACTTTTCAGTTGGTTAGTTCTGCCTGAAAAACAATAGGTGTCTCTTTAATTCCTCACCTCTGAGACAATAGGGGGCATTAGTGAATGGAAAATTTCACTTAGTGAAGGCAAGTGACTGTTTCAAGGGTATGCTAGTGGCTGTTCAGTTTCTTAATGGTATCAGTCACTGATTCAGAGGTAAGTAAAACATTGAAAATATTTTGAAAGTAAAGGAATTGTTAAAGATATTTGTGAAAGTAACATCTGCCATGTCTGTGTATTTCATTAGTTTTTTTGCATTAGAAAGACAGAAAAGTGTTGACTGTCCTGACTGTCTCATGCATGAAAAATAGACTGTATGAAAAGATGGACGAAGCAACGGTGACGTCACCCATTGGTTTCAGCATACCATTTAGGAAGCCTTGATTTTGGCAATTTGAACAGCACAATTTTGTCATTTTGAAACCGGAAGTGATTCCTATTGGACGAGAGCGTGAATTGAAGATCCGGGGAGGACAGTGGCTCTGGATCTGACCGTATCGGACGAGGACCAGAGGATAGCCATGCCCCTAAAGCATATTCTGGCTTAATCCTTTATTCTAGTCTACTTGGGACCATAATTTACAAAAATGAACATCACGATATATTGAAGGAGACTTGAAACTTGCGATAGATACCATACAAGGGCAACGCAAGGCGTAGCATCCCCTCGCCGGGTACAAATGTGGTACATGTACATGTGTATGTACGTCAGAAGAAGTTACTTTCATTAGACTGTACTATATTACTAGGCAAGGAAGTTATTAATACCCGGGGATTGGATGTACAGAAAGTTTACTACTTCATGGAATGGCCCATGAGAAGATCTGAAAATAAACTTTATGTTAATTGGTATGAAGATTTAATAAAAGAATGTGAATAAAATCAGGGATTTAAAGAAGAAGATTAAAGCATATATGAGAAGGTGACAAAATTAGAGTGAAAAGTTAAAACATAATATGAACTTGAACTTTCAAAGGTTAGCACTGTACAATATTTGAAACAGTCTCATGGCATTAAAGAAATCTTGGATGTGATTAAGAAGCAGCATTAATGACAACAAAATGATAAAGTCCAATGGGACAGTCATCACGTTATACTGTTAAATCTTCTGGCAACCATTTTCACATATTTAATGAGCTATGACCTTTGACCTACATACTCTGAAATCGAACTTAGGCTGTATTTTCATACCATGTACCTTCATATCAAACTTCATTAAAATCAGTCAAACATTACTGAAGTTATCGAACGGAAAGCAATTTCGCATATTGAATAAGATATGACCTTTGACCTACATACTCCAAAATCGAACTTAGCTTGTATTTTGATATAAAGTACCTTCAGATGAAATTTCATTAAAATCCGTCAAACATTACTGAATTTATTGAAGGGAAACCATTTTAGCATATTTAATGAGCTATGACCTTTGACCTACATACTCTGAAATCGAGCTTAGGCTGTATTTTCATACCATGTACCTTCATATCAGATGTCATTAAAATCCGTCAAACATGACTCAAGTTATTGAACGGAAACCATTTGCGCATATTTAATGAGCTGTGACCTTTGACCTACATACCCCGAAATTGAACTTCACATCAGTACCTTCACATCAAATTTCATTAAAATTCGTCACACATTACTCAAGGGTCATTCCATGTCAATTCAACAAATGTCTCCCACCTGACCATCTCAGATTTCTCAAAAAAAATTATCACAGTAAGGTAATATACTTAATAGGATGTGTGCCAAATTTCAGTTAAATATGTCTATTAGTTTTGGCGGAAAAAAATAACAAAGATGGTAGTGTTGTGCGAGTTTTCACACTCGTTTTTTGCAATGTTAAATAAAAGGGAGTTTTTAGGAGGCAATATCTCCTGTTATACTTATGCCATTGCCTCAGGTCAATGGCTTTTCTCTTTTTCTTAGAGAGCTATGGCAGTTTGAAAATGCTAATTTATTTGACGAAGTTGTCTGGGACACAAACTTTGAAGGCCATTTATGACTAAAGTTATGCAGGTAGAGAGCTGATTTTTTCTGGGCAAGCTCTCCTCACATAGTGCTATTGGTACAATAAACAGCAAGCATGTCAATTTCATGGTTGTCCAGAAAATACACAGCAAAATCCTAAAAAAGCCAAAATTTCCAGAAATTTGACAACCTGTAAATTCTTGAAATCTTCACCATCTTAAAGCTTACATTCTTGGCTATCTTTGGTTCAAAGGTGGTTGTGGTGCTACTCTTCATTAAATAGTTATGAATTTTTTTAAATAAATCTGAGATGGTCAGGTGGGGAAATTTTCTGAAATTTGTTGAAATTGACATGGAATGACCCTCAAGTTATCGAGCGGAAACCATTTTCACAGATTTAATGAGCTATGACCTTTGACGTACATACTCCGAAATCGAACTTAGGCTGTATTTTCATTTCATGTACCTTCATTTGAATTGTCATTAAAATCCGTCACACATTACTCAAGTTATCAAACGGAAACCATTTTCACAGATTTAATGAGCTATGACCTTTGACGTACATACTCCGAAATCGAACTTAGGCTGTATTTTGATACCATGTACCTTCATTTGAATTGTCATTAAAATCCGTCACACATTACTCAAGTTATCGAACGGAAACCATTTTCTCATATTTCATGAGCTATGACCTTTGACCTACATGCTCCGAAATTGAACATAGCCTGTATTTTGATACCAACTACCTTCCTATTAAATTTCATTAAAATCCGTCAAACATTACTAAAGTTATTGAACGGAAACCAGATTTGTTACGGACGGACGGCGGCGGCGTTACAATATCCCCCTCCGACAAATTCGTCGGCGAGGGGATAAAAATGATGTGGAAAATCATTATTGAAATAATAAATCTGGTGGTAAAGTAGGGTCATTTTCTCAGACTTCAAGAGCATTGAACCTCTTTCTGCAACCACCGACGTCGCCATCTGCCGGCCATTAAATACAATGCAAATTTTTGAGACTTCCACATCGGCCTCACTTTTCAGACCCGGGTGCTGCGTCCATCTTTTTACACAGTCTGTGGCATGAACATGCACCGTGGTTGTGTACATTTTATGCACTGTCAGACTGGCTGAATAAAAATGTATAAAATATTGTACATGTAATGAACCCTTCAAATGAGAAAAGAGCATAATACATTGTTAACACTTGGCGAGGACATTTTTGCTCCTGAAAACTCCAAACGCCCTGAGCCTAAAGGCGCTTTCACACTAGCTACTATTGTTCCGTACCATGCCTTAGTACGATTGTCCCCTCTCTCCTCTCCCCCCGCTGGTCAGCTTCCACACTAGCGATGTCGTACCGTGCCCGAGTACGGATTATTTTATCAAAATTCCAAGAAGGTAGCAGTATGTACCTATGTGTTTTTTAAGAGCCAGTTTTTCTAAGAATCAGGCAGAGGGTGATATATGATGGTCTCAGCTTTGCCTAAAATTTTTGTTGGTGAAAGATGGTTGGTTCAACAGAAAAACCGCAAATTTTTAGGTGCCAATGCCCTTTGGTTTCCTTTTTAGAGGTACCAGAAGGGCCAAGGATTCAGAGATGAGAAATGAGCGCTGAAAAAAGTTCAGTTTTCAAATGCAATTATATCATTGTGCCGACAACAGCCCACATTCATTTTTACATACGTCAATCTACTGTGAGTAGGGCTCACAATAATCTGAAAATGTTTGTGGACTGCCAAGGGCACGTCCTATGGGGGGCGCTGCAAGATGCTACTTTTGGTCATTTGAGCCGTAATATCAGGGGCATTTCCAGACTGTGCCCTCAACAGCCCAAGACTTTATGTAATCAACACAAATTAAGCGTGGGATGTGGAGGGCGCAAGAATATAGGTGGCGCTTCAGTCAGGGAAAAAGTGAAATTTGGCATTTTGGGAAGTTCTTCATGTGCCCTCATCCAATTTTGATGAAACCTTTTCTTTTGGGTAGCCCTATATGTCTACTGACTGTGATGAGGAGATTCGTCTGCCCAATTTCTTCGTTTAGCCAGAGAGATCCTCTTGCCGCTATATGTGTCTGAACAAAAGAGTCGAATAGTTAAGATGTCACGTGATACTCCACTTCAGTGCTTGAGTACGGTTGCTTTCACCTTCGGTAAGAGCACGGATGAACCGTGCCCGAGTCCACCTCTTCCAAGCAGACTCGCATACCGTGCCCGAACACGGTACGCTTGTGTTCACACTTACCAAATAAACCGGACTTAAGGGTCAGGTGTACTCGGATCCGTGCCCAAGTCCCTAGTGTGAAAGCACCTTGAGGCTATATGCAGCATCCAAGTTGGCAATGGAATGATAAGTTGTGTTACTAGTAAGTGTGTTTTATGGTTCCCATCTTGTCATTTCTCAATCATTCTGAGCTTTATCTAGTGATTTGTGTACTGTTTGTTATGGCAGAATTTCAAACTATGTTCTGAAGAAAAGAAGTTGGTAAATAATGAGGCAAGAAAGGCTGATGGGTTTTTACAGATAATAGTTGTCCAGTACGACAGATATTTTGTCCCGTACGACAGGTACTGAATTATCACTGGACCAGAGCTAACTGAGGGGACATGAATTGTTACAAAGTAATCAGTTATTTTACTTTATCTTTATCACTTTATCTGTTCAAGTTTCAAGTGCAATAACAGGTGGGGGCAGTGCTTCAGTTAAAACCTGCGCTCAATTCAAAGCGTCCCGTACGACAGATTTTTTTCTGTCCCGTACGACAGGTACCCCCTAGAATTTTTAAACCCTGTTGAATTCATATCTTGTTGATTTTCTTTTAAATAAAACTGCTTACAATACAGCAGACTCTCTTCAATATTTCTTGACCATTTTCCAAAAGTTTTCAATAGACAATTCACAGAGTTCTTGAAAAGACTTTGTTGGAAAAAAATAGTAATTTCTCTGCGTCCCGTACGACAGATCACATTTTTGCTTATTTCACCCCCCAAAAATGGAAATGAATCAGTTTGATCATTGAATAATGTTGAAGTATGGGAACACAATTTAAAGGTTACAGCCTACTTAAAAGCCAGTCATCATTTCATTTTCTGGATGTGAAAAACTGTCTGAATGTCCCATACGAAAAGGCGTGGAATCGCCCTAAATGCATTTACAATTATATTCTGGCTAGCATTAAAAACGCATCACCCTAATTTCATGGCCAAAATACAAAGTATGCATGTTTGCGATGTGTGGTTGTTATCAAAGTGTATGAAGCCTCCTGAGAAGATGAAAAAATGTAAAATGAGGTCTTTGGCACATTTTAATGCCATTTCAGGCCAATAAATCTAAAATCAAGATTTTTGTCACCAGGGCAAAATGCAATAACATCTTTCTGGGTCTGCTCACAAATCTGGTCTTACAAAAGGTAGCAAGGCAAAAGCCGAGATCATTCAAATTGAGTCTATCTGGGTAACACGTGCATGGTCACAGCCGATCAGTGACTCTTACGGCTCACCAAGGTGATGTCAATGGGATCAAGTGTCCGAATCCACAGTAACACAGTTAACCAGTCGCCTAACAGCTGCAAAAGTGGCGTGTTACACCCCCACTGAAGCCCATTTTCACCAAAGACACCACTGTAGTACTGTTAAAAAGCAAGGATTACTCCAAACTAGAGGCAAGAAATCTAAACCTAAATCATTTGGTCTGTGTCTAGATTGATCATTAGAAACTTAAATCTGATTTTGTTGGCCTCGCTGCTGAGGAAGTTGACAGTGATGTAGGGTGAAAATGGGCTCAAATTGGGTTGTTACATCCCACCTCTGCCGCTTTCAGGTGACTTCAGACCGTGGATTCGGACACTTGGTTATCTTTAACATCACCTTGGTGAGCAGCTTGAGTTATTGGTCGCTTGTGATCATACACTTGTGTCACCCAGACAGACTAATTTGGACTGACCTTGATTCTTTAATATACCTCATAGCTTATAAACTGTGGACAATCAAACATGGCAGACATACCCCCAAAACTTTCGGACAATCTTCCCAGTGACGGAATAATGAGAATTCTGCCACCTAGCCACATCAGGAACGCTCATGCATGAATGAAATTTTCAAAGGGTATAGACCGGGAGCCCAGGGGGGTCAGCCTGGCTGGGAAGGTTACCAATTCTAATCCCTATCACAGTGTCGGGCATGGGTCCCAATAGAAGGAGCTGGACTTCTATCGGGCTCCAGCTGGTGGGTGTCGTAATGAGGGGTAAAAATGTGACACGTCCGACCCAGCTAGATCGGCTCATTGAGTTACAGGATGAAACCTGGCGCAAAATGTTCAGCACAGCCCCCTGGTTCAGGAATGGCCACTGCCAGAAATTTGCTGTGACGGGGTACCCCCAGCAGAAGCTCTCAAATGGGCCACACCCAAAATTGAGCTAGATCAACTCATTGAGTTACAGGGCAAACCCTGGTGCAGCCCTATGGCCAGAAACATTCTATGGCACGGTGTGCTTTGTTCATACATCCTAAATAGACGGTCAGTGATAACACAAGCTAATTCTTTGGAAACATTAGTGGAGCTGTGGATTTAGGCTTGTGCTTGGATCTTTTGTGCACAATTATATTGTTTCATAAGCAATACCCGATTATGTAAATGTATAGTATGTATTAAGTACAATTATAAATGCAAATATCAGACCTGGGGTGGATTACGCAAAATCAGTGCAATTACGAGACATTTTTTAAAGATTACGATTACGATTACAGTCCTCCAAAAATTTATGATTACGATTACATGGGTTTAGAATTTATGATTACGATTACAATCTAGATTACAATCATGATTACAACTGGTTAGACTAAGGTTTCTTTGTGGAGATATCTTTATAATTGTACATGTATATTGATGCATTTATATATTTATAAAATAAACACTGTTTTTGTATTGTAGAATTACTTGTGAAATAATTACAACTTGTACAACAACAAATAATAACAACAGTCCCTGCAAAATGAGAGATTACGATTACGGGCCCATCGAAATTAGTGATTACAATTGCGATTACAATCGTAATCGTAATCCGGATTACAATCCGACCCCGGGTCTGGCAAATATTGTATCCTGGAACCAATGATATAAACATGAATTTAGCTAAAGTATTTTAATTATAAATGTTACGTCCCTCTTTGCCCTGAGATGGTGCTGCTTTCTCCAGTGCATTATTAGGCTGCTCGGCAGTGTATTTGTGTTCTGTTTTCCCTCCTTGCTACAGGTGAGGCCAATTGCGTGTGGGTGGAGCCACTCCCTATTAAACCAGTGAAGCCAGGCAGAATATTGGAGACTTTTGGAAGTGGTTGGCTCCCACGCCAGTTGTGCCTTGCTGTGATTTTGGTTTTTCTCCCATTTTTCGTTACATTGTTTAACTTATAATTTTAATAAAAAACCCCTAGACACGAGTTCTTTTGACTTTGGTTCGTTTATGTTATGACCAGTGTGCCTGGCCGTAACATATTGGGGGCTCGTCCGGGAGTTTAGCACATAGCCAACTTAGAAACAGCAGGGATTTTTTTGAGTGCGACTTTTTTTCTGAGTGCCATATTTGTTTTGCTAGGGTGTAGGATCTGCGCATCCCAACTAATAAACCGCCGTGTAGACACGGAGTCTGCCACTTTATTATTTTAATTTATTGTTTTCGGGTGGTCATCCCTAGTTGGTCCGTTTCGGAGTTTGCTGTTGACTGCGCTATCGGTCCTCTGCATCCTCGCGAGTTAGACGGTTAAAGTACACCGGGTAGGGAACCCACTGGTTTAGTTAGGTTGAGGTAGGTAGATTTTCGTTTGTATGTAGGCAGGGGCTGGGGTGTAGCAGTGAATCGCTCAGCTGTTTGACATTTGGCGATTGTCGCTTTAGTGATTGGTGCACTGCGATTTTGTAGTGTTGATCAGGTGACGCTTGAGGTTTAGACTTTTGACGGCTGCATTGATTTTGGGATTGTGTCTAAATGTCAGTCATCCTGTGAGTCTTTTTGGCGTGGTTGTTGCGCCAACGGAGAGTTCTGTGGTCATCTTTGGGGGTATTTTGATGACTACTTTGTTAAGATTTTTTTTTTTTTTTTTTTTTTTGTCGAGTTGCAGCCATTTCGATTTCATTTTGATTTATTTAGTTAAGCGTTTTGACCATGACTTCTGTAGCAGAACAATTTGCGGACGATCCTTCACTTGAGGCATTTAACTGTCTAACTAAAGAGCAGCTCATAGAAGTAGCAACGATTTTTAAAATCGAGTTGACAAGTTCTGAGAAGCGTTTAAAAAACACAATAAAATCTGTCTTGCTGCCTTCTTTGGTTGAGAGGGGGATTCTGCCCCTCGTTGACATGAGAGATGCAATCCGTCTTAAAGAATTGTCAATTAAAGAGAAAGAATTGGATAATGAGAGAGAGGAGTTGCGTTTAAAAACGGCTCAGAACGAATTGGAGATTAAGAGATCGGAACTGCATGCAAAAATAGAAAATATCAATCTCGTTTGTTCCGATTCTTTTGATGTTAGTAAACACATTAAGCTTGCGCCACCGTTTATTGAGAAAGATGTTGAGAAGTACTTTCCTCATTTTGAGGAAGTCGCGTCAACTTTAAAATGGCCTAAGGAGGTGTGGACTCTCTTAATTCAATCTGTCTTGACTGGGAGAGCTCAGGAGGTTTATTCTTCCCTTTCGTTGGAACAGAGCTCAGATTATGATGTGGTTAAGACATCAATTTAAAGGTGTTATCAGCTCGTTCCTGAAGCCTATCGACAACGTTTTCGAAGATTTAAGAGAACCGAGCGTCAGACTAAAGCCCGTGATCCTCTTACGCTTTTAAGGTCTCCGATTGTCCCGATTCTCCCCTTCTGACCAGTTACGAGCGATTACGAGTGGAAATTTCTGTTACGCGCAAGACATAGGTGGATCATGACTTCCGACCTGTACCGACCCTTCCGCGTGAATAAGACAGGTTCCGACTGGATCAGATCACGCGTATCCCTCTTCCGACAAAATCAAACCAGTTTGATTTTGTCGGAAGGTATGAGTTGGCGGAAGGACGCAGGAGTATCGGTTCGTCAAGTGCAAACTAGGTGGCGAATATTTCCTCTGCAATTAGCCAATTAGAAACCGTTTACAAAAACAACCGCCATCTTTATTGTTGACGTTGGCAAAAATCAATCGGAAATGCTCGCGTTAGCGGATCATGGGAAAAAAAATTTTCCCCAATCACTCTGACTTTCTACGATTGTTTGCGCGAGTTTCGGATGGTTCCTGGCGCTTCCAAAAGCTTCCGACTGGCCACGATTGCTTGCGTGCGGAAGCCTTAAAAGCGTAAGTGGATCACAGGCATTAGCCTATATTGAGTTTGCACGCGAAAAGGAGTCGCTATTTGATCGTTGGTGTTCTGCTAAAGACGTTGACAATTTTAACAAGCTTCGCCAACTTATTCTCGTAGAGGAATTTAAAAACTGTTTGTCCGGGGCTGTTTCAACTTATCTCAATGAACAAAAAGTTGACTCCTTTGATGAAGCTGCTGTCTTAGCGGACGAATTTGTCTTGACCCATCATGCCTTCTCAAAAGAGAAGCAGAAGCCTGCATGAAATTTTGAGTGTAGCTCATGACGGTGCAGCTGGTCATTTGGGAATCACTAAAACACTTGATCGTATTTCCAAATACTTTTTCTGGCCAGGGATGAAGCGTGATGTGATTCGATTTTGTAAAACTTGTCGCATCTGCCAGCTTGTTGGTAAACCCAACCACACAATTTCTCCTGCTCCTCTGTACCCTGTCCCAGTTATCAGCCAGCCATTTGATCACGTAATAGTAGACATTGTCGGTCCGCTTGAACGTTCCAGATATGGGCATCAGTACTTGTTGACCATTTTGTGTGTCGCTACACGTTTCTCAGAAGCTATTCCACTTAGAAAAATAACTGCTAGGGTGGTAATGAAAGAGCTCCTCAAATTCTTTTCTTGTTTCGGTCTGCCGAAGGTAATTCAAACTGACCGTGGGTTGAATTTCATGTCTCGTACCTTCAAACACGTTTTAAAGCAGTTCCATATCCGCCACAATGTTTCCAGTGCCTATCATCCTGAGAGTCAGGGGGCACTGGAACGATATCACCAGACGCTGAAGAGCATGTTGCGTGCATATTGCTTGGAGTCCAGCAAAGATTGAGCTGATGCAGTTCCCTGGCTGCTCTTTGCCTGTAGAGAGGTAGTCCAGGAATCACTTGGCTTTAGTCCTGCTGATTTGGTGTTTGCTCATACACCTCGAGGCCCTTTAGCCGTTTTAAGAGATCAGTTTTTAAGTGAACATCCTGAAGTGAACATCTTAGACTATGTTTCAAATTTTCGCTCTCGTTTGTACAGGGCTCGTGAACTTGCTCGAGAGAATCTTGAGAGGACGCAAGCGAAAATGAAACGGTGGTATGACCGTAAGACCGCGTATTGTCACTTTAAAATGGGCGATAAAGTTCTCGCTTTGTTACCAATTCCAGGATCTGCTTTGCAGGCTCGCTTCAGCGGTCCATATGTGGTTGAGCACAAAGTATCTGATCGTGACTACGTGATTGCTACTCCTGACCGACGCCAGCAAAAGCGTCTGTGCCATATAAATATGTTGAAACCCTATTTTGACCGTGTAACTTCCTCTGCTTCTGGCCTCCCTCCAGCAGTGACATCAAATTCTTTACAATCCAGTAGTGAGGCACCGGTGCTGTTGTCTGTTTTGGTGGAAGAGAGTGGTGAAGCTGAAAGTAGTCCATCCCGTGCAGTCATCGAGGGGCGACTGAGTAACTCTGAGATGCTCTGTTTTACCAGATCACCTCCCACACTTAACAGATGTCCAGAAGGCTGACATTTTGGAAATGGTTCACCAGTTTCCAGATCTTTTTGGTGATGTTCCAAGGCAAACTCATGTCATAGAGCATGATATTGATGTCGGTGAAACCATTCCGATTAAACAGCGCCCTTATCGCGTTAATCCATTGAAGCGCGCACGCTTAAAAAGAGCGGTGGAGTACATGGTATTAAATAATATAGCTGAAGCCAGCATGAGTACATGGAGTTCTCCGTGTATTTTAGTTGGAAAGTCCGATGGTACTTTTCGGTTTTGTACTGATTACCGTTGTGTTAATGCCATTACCAAACCTGATTGTTTCCCATTGCCGAGGTTGGACGATTGCATTGACCGGGTGGGATCAGCAGTCTTTGTAAGCAAATTCGACCTGCTTAAAGATTATTGGCAAATTCCGCTCACCAGTAGAGCAAAGGAAATTTCAGCTTTTGTTACGCCTGATGATTTCCTAAATTATCGTGTCTTAGCTTTTGGAATGCGAAATGCCCCGTCAACCTTCCAGCGGCTGATCAATTCGGTGCTATCTAGTATGTCTAACTGCGATGCATATTTAGACGACGTGGTTGTTTACAGTTCTTTGTGGTCAGAACATGTTGAACAAATACGTCATCTGTTCCACCGTTTGTCTGTTGCCAACCTAACGATCAACCTCGCAAAATGCGAATTTGGAAAGGCCACGGTAAATTATTTAGGTAGAGTGGTGGGAGGAGGACAGGTACGTCTTTTAAATGCTAAAGTTGTTGCTGTCTGTGGATTCCCAGCCCCTACCGATCGCTGTGAGCTTAGATTTTTAGGCATGGTGGGTTACTACCGCGGATTTTGTAGGAACTTTTCCGCTGTCGTGGCCCCGTTAACCGATTTGCTTAGCCCAAAAGTACCTTTTCAGTGGTCTGAAGAGTGTCAGAAGGCATTTGAAAATGTCAAGGCGTTGTTGACCTCTGCGCCGGTGTTAGCTGCGACTGATTTCAGTAAATCTTTCTTCTTGGCTGTTGATGGGAGTGATCAAGGTGCTGGCGCTGTTCTACTTCAAGAAGGTTCTGAAAATGTCCATCACCCCATTTGCTACTTCTCAAAAAAGTTTAACCATCCGCAACGGCGGTATTCTACTATTGAGAAGGAAACATTAGCCCTTGTACTTGCTGTTCAGCACTTTGAAGTGTATTTGGGCGCGTCTGACAAAATTGTCGTGTTTAGTGATCACGATCCATTGAAGTTCCTCAGCCGCATGAGAAACGCTAATTAGCGACTGATGCGGTGGTGCTTGATCCTACAGCCTTTCAACCTTGAGATCAAGCACGTGCGTGGCGCTGACAACGTCCTCGCTCACGCTCTGTCAAGAATACCTTAATATCCTTCATGCTTACAGTAATAACTGTATTGTCATGGTTAAATTGTGTTTGTGTATATCTACATTTATTACAACATGGTTGTATATTTGAGTTAAGAAATTGTGCTTGCACACATCTCTAACTGTGGGGTGTTTGTGCAAGGTAAATCATAAATGTGTTTGAATGTCCAGTGTTATGGAGACGGTAGTCACCATTTTGGTATGGGGGTGTGTTACGTCCCTCTTTGCCCTGAGGTGGTGCTGCTTTCTCCAGTGCATTATTAGGCTGATCGGCAGTGTATTTGTGTTCTGTTTTCCCTCCTTGCTACAGGTGAGGCTTGCGTGTGGGTGGAGCCACTCCCTATTGAACCAGTGAAGCCAGGCAGAATATTGGAGACTTTTGGAAGCGGGTGGCTCCCACGCCAGTTGTGCCTTGCTGTGATTTTGGTTTCTCTCCCATTTTTCATTGCATTGTTTAACTTATAACTTACATAAAAAACCCCTAGACACGAGTTCTTTCGACTTTGGTTCGTTTATGTTATGACCAGTGTGCCTGGCCGTAACAATAAACCAGTATATCCATGGAATACAGTGGGCCATTGTTCTTTACCAATACTGATGCCAATGGGCTGTGTATTAGGACAAGGCATCTTTGTTTCAACAGGCCAAACACCTGGTTCAGCTCTAAACAAATATATTTAAGTATGGGATATAACAAGAAATACTGCAGGGGTTTGAAACATTTTTTGGGCGACCTCTCTTTTCAGTTTTCTGATTTTTGGTTGCCCAACCTATGCTTTTGGTTGCCCAAATTTTTCATAAAATATTTCAATAGAAAATGGCAGTTTGTCTTTTATTTCATGGCCAAAGCATTTCCCACAACCCACAGTGCAATAATGGAAGGACATGAAGGAAAGTGGTGAGGGGAAGAAATTCTGACGCATCAAGTTGTTGCAGAATACTGTAACGTTTGTGCTTCGTGCACAGTTCAGATGCACGGAGGACAGGAGGTTGAGGTCTGGACTCAGGTGCGGGAATGGATTTGGTTGCATTTTACTATGCTTGCTGCACCACAGCAGGCACAAACGTTGCAATACAAAAACAAAGAGGAAACGAGGTTCCTTAATAAACACTATCAGTAATTCAGAGAGTCTGGGCTAAAGCTGGGGTAACAATGTATTACAAACAGGAAAGCAAAAAGGAAACGCGGTCCCTCTAAATATATATCCAGGATACATGCATATTACAATGAGTGAAGCTACATCAGGCACTCGGACATGGCGGCAACCTCCCCTGTGCCCTTGGGACCAGAGCCAGACCGAAGTCACAGCAGTGGAAGCCTGGTTCAGAGAGGGTCTGGGAAGCTACCAACATCCAGATCCGGAGGGTACTCCATCATCAGAAGATCCAGGCGGACCGGAAACATCGGGACTCCCCCAAGTACCAGCCGGGGGACTGAGTCTAGCTCTGAACTAGGACCTGTGCCTCCGCTTGCCCTGCAAAAAGTTGAGCCCACAGTTCATTGGCCCCTTCCGTGTCCTCGGGAAGGTCAATGAGTCCGCCTACACCATACAATTGCTGTCTCACTACCACAGTAATAACACTTTTCACACATCCCTGCTCAGGCCGGTGATTGCTGGACCCCGGGCAGAGGCTACCTCCCCAAAGACCTGCCCCCTGTTCTGGAGGTGGATGGTGGCTCAGCCTACCGGGTGCACAGCCTGCTTCAATCAAGAAGGCAAGCAGGTAAAATCCAATATCTGGCAGAGTAGGAAGGCAAAGGTCTGGAGAGGAGCTGAGCGGATCGCGATGATATCTTGGATCCGCAGCTCCTGGCCGAGTTCCACCAGGCCCACCCGGACCAGCCAGCCCCACGCCTCAGAGGATCAGGCATGACGGGAGTCGCGCCTTGGGGGAGGGGGAGGGTGAGGGGTACTGTCAGGGCACAACTCCAGCCATCCAGCTTGCTGGTCTACTAAGATCTTGACCGCATTTCTCACGCCCACCATCATTGTTTGCATCTGTGTTTAATTTCCACTGAGTGGTAGCGGTGTGTGTTTCAGTCCGCGCCACACATTTCCCATTGTGAGATCTTGTATATTCCCGCCTGTTCGGCGTTGCTACTGTTGTAGCTGAACTCAGTGTTTTCGCATATATATTCTAAACTCTTAAATCTTAGTGCCGTCTATGCACTGTATTTAGAAAAACCTCATTTCCTTTTTGCTTTCCTGTTTGTAATACATTGTTACTGCAGCTTTAGCCCAGACTCTGTATTACTTAGTGTTTATTAAGGAACCTTGTTCCCTCTCTGTTTTTGTATTGCAACGTTTGTGCCTGCTGCAGTGCAGCAAGCATAATAAAATACAACCAAGTCCATCCTTGCACCTGAGTCCTCAACCTCCTGTCCTCCATGCATCTGAACTGTGCACAAAGCACAAACGTTACAGTATTCTGAAACTACTTGATGTGTCAGAATTTCTTCCACTCACTACTTTTCTTCATGTCCTTCCATTATTGCACTGTGGGTTGTGGGAAATGCTTTGGCCATGAAATAAGACAAACCGCCATTTTCTACTGAAAACATTTTATTAGAAATTTGGGCAACCAAAAGCATGGGTTGGGCTACCAAAAATCAGAAAACTGAAAAGCGGCCAACCAGGTTCCAAAAAATGTTTCAAACCCTGCAGCATGTCCTGTTTCCTAATCCAATACTGAAACATTTATTTAGAGCTGAACCAGGTGTTTGGCCTGTTGAAACTAGGATGCCTTGTCCTAGTAACACTGACCATGAGCATCAGTATTGGTTAAGAACAATGGCCCACTGTATTCCATGGATATGCTGGTTTATAATTAAAATACTTTAGCTAAATTCATGTTTATATCATTGGTTCCAGGATACAATATTTGCATTTATAATTGTACTTAATACATACTATACATGTATTTTAAAACATTTACATAATCGGGTATTTCTTATGAAACAATATGTGTGCACAAAAGATCCAAGCGCAAGTTTAAATCCACAGCTTCGCTAATGTTTCCAAAGAATAAGCTTGTGTTATCACTGACTGTCTATTTAGGATGTACAAACAAAGCACACCGTGCAACAGAATGTTTCTGGCCAGGAAGCTGCACCAGGGTTTGCCCTGTAACTCAATGAGTTGATGTAGCTCAATTTTGGGTGTGGCCCATTTGAGAGCTTCTGCTGGGGGGACCCCGTCACAGCAAACTTCTGGCAGTGGCCATTCCTGAAACAGGGGGCAGTGCTGAACATTTTGCACCAGGTTTCATCCTGTAACTCAATGAGCTGATCTAGCTGGGTCGGACGTGTCACATTTTTACCCCTCGTTACGACACCCACCAGCTGGAGCCCAATAGAAGTCCAGCTCCTTCTATTGGGACCCATGCCTGACACTGTGATAGGAATTAGAATTGGTAACCTTCCCAGCTAGGTTGACCCCCCTGGGCTCCCGGTCTAGTATGTTCCTACTGTTTTTCGTCAAATTCGTGCCTCGTTAGCCATCTAATGATAATGCTTAACGATTGACTGAGAGTGCTTTTTCACTAGCCACAATTGGAAAGACCATATCGTGTGAAGAGAACCAAAATGATGACATTGGATTTTGCCCTGGTGACAAAAATCTTGATGGCATGATGCTTGTCAAAGAACAAATTTTGCATTAGGCCCTCTTGTCAGGAGGCATCAGATACTTTTATAACATTTAAACATCTTAAACATCCATAATTTGCATCTTGGCCATGAAATTAAGGCCATTTTAATGCTGGTCAGTATACAGCGGGGAAAATAATATTTGAACGTGTCGACATTTTTCTCCGTGCATATATATCTAATGGGGCTATTGACATAACATTTTCACCAGATGTCGGTAACAACCCAAGTAATCCACACATACCAAGAAATCAAAACAAACAAGTGGTGCCAGGCACAACAAACCCCGCCCCTCGCACAAACTTTGACCTACTTTTCCTAAATTCAATAAGCATCTATTCTGGGTCAGTGGCAATCCCTAAACCGAATTTGGGGTGAATCTGGCCATTAATTTTGCTGCTGAAGTGTTAAAAAACAAACAAACAAACAAAAACACACACACACACAAACAAACCGAATCAAAAACAATACCCCTTGCCCTCCCCCTTCGGGCAGGGCGGGGTAATAAGTCCATAAATTATGCGTAATAAAGTGGAATCTCACAGGGAATAAGTATTGAACACATGAAGAAAAGGAGGTGCAAAAAGGCATGGAAAGCCAAGAAACCAGCTGAATCTGTTAGTATTTACAAATCCAAATTCCAATGAAGTTGGGACGTTGTGTAAAAAATAAAAAATGAATACAATGATCGCTACAGCACGCAGTGAGCTACGATGCGCCTCGCGCAGGAATACGTCAGTTGGTTAGTTCAAGAGCAACTGTTTTTTTCCGAGCAGCTAAAGTGCTGTAATTTTTTTTAAAATATAGCGTACAATTGAAATGGTGTATTATTTTCAGGTAGGACCTCTTTTAGGCCGCAAAAATATGCTGTTTCTGTGTTTCCGTTCACAACAGTGTATCGCCTAAATTTCCACCCAGCACTATGCCCTGGTGCGGCTACCTGGTGGAGATCAGAGAGCCTTCTACTGCATCTAATGTAAGTAGTGGCAATTTGTAGCTCATACAACCCCACTTCAAAAAAAGTGAACTATCCCTTTAAGTTCGATGTACTGAGCAATGATGTCACGGATGGAACTGGCAAGCCATTCTGCCGTTTAGTCTTGTAAATTAGTTAATCAATCCTCAGATTGCTAAGCAAGCAAAGTAAAGTAGAGTTATCGTTTGTTTCACGGTGAGGATTCTGCCTACCCTAACTGACCTCCAATGGCACGTCACTGGACCCACCACATGTAGGCCTACTCATCCCTTTTCCTACCACAAGAAAAGATCCAAAAAGACATGTAGAATGGATTAAATTAGTTAGACTTAAAATCTTTTATTTTGCGAATCAGTAATGCAATTTGTAACGGACATTAATAAGTCCATATGCCATTTCCTAAGCCTATAATCGGTAGTGCTGTACGTGTTTTAGCGCTTCGTTGGTAACACTTTACAATAAGGGTACAACAATTAACATTAATTAACATCAGTTCATTAACTATCAGTTAATTAGCAGGTAACTAATGTGTTAGATAGCTGAATAAACATTAGGTAACCATAACTGAACATTTATTAATTTTCTGTGTATCCCTCATTGTGAAGTTGAAAACATCCCTTAAGTATCCCCTATGCAGCACTTCAAATTATTAAACCATAATTTATAAATTAATACCTTAGTTGATGTGAACATCATTTGTAAATGATTACCAGGTACATTAGTTAAACGTTAATTACCTGTTAGTAAATGCTTATTACTGCATTAACTAATGTTAATTGTTGTACCCTTATTGTAAAGTGTTACCGCTTCGTTGCTGGTATATGATACCGTGATGGCGGAGCTCAATGAAAACGTGAGAGCTAGTGTATTGGGGTTTACCATAGCTCTTTATTCTATCTCCCACATCGACCATACAAGCCTGGTCTCACGGCTTCTATTTAATTCATATACATATGATGAAATATTATCACTGACCAGAATAGGTTCGGATAGAATATTACCACAGAAGCGTCACTGTTGTACACAACTGAATGGGCTTTATGCACAGCTCCACTACTTCCTGAACTTAAACCAGCTCCTTTATTTCCTGTCTTTCATTATTGGACAAACTGTTTAATCCAGGTGTGCCTGACCCCACAACAACAATGGTCAGGCACACCTGGATAAATCAGTTTGTCCAATAATGAAAGACAAGAAATAAAGGAGCTGGTTTAAGTTCAGTTAAGTTTAAGTAGTGGAGCTGTGCATAAAGCCTATTAAAACAAAGAAGTGGATGTTAATCCGACTTTTGCGTGGGCAATCTCTGCATCAACTAACTTACGCGCCAGGCGCTGGGTAGTGACGTATGCCTTTCCCAAATACACTATTAAAGGAACATCTGACATTTCTTGACCGTTACAGTGTCAGTGACCCATTTATAAATCCCTAGCCTGTACAGCTGTATGTATATATGCTTGATGTAAATACGTAAATGGGCTATCCTGTGATTTATGACATATTTTACATATAAAATATAAGCGGTGGCTAATGAACAGAAAACAGAAGGAGAGGAAAATATCCCTTGAAGCATTCGATTATTGAGCCGTTTCCAATCATTATCTTTAACACGTTTTCCTAATGATATTATTAATCCATTGACAGTTAAACATGCAGCTTCCCTGTCAATGCAACATTAAGGCGAGCAGCCTAAATAATACATGCAAAAGGTTTTATTCATTTGCCGAAATAGGTTACTCTTTACGAAATTGTTACGTGTAGGAATAGAGGGAGACCCCAAGCGCAGAGTAGCAGGCTAAACGACTGGTTTATTTGTCATTGTATGAAGTAAACAATGAGCACACAAGCACAAGAAACAATGGCAAAAGAAAATACAAAGTGGAAAAGCTTGCCAACCCCAAAAGGGAGAAAACAGCCAATTCCAATATGGTCATGAAAAACACAGAGACATGGATACGCAAACTCTGAAAATAGAGTTAAATTGCAGTTTCCCATACATTGACGAGATTATGGCAGCCCGCCATAGTCTAATTTACCCCTGCCATAGTCTCAATTTGTGCATATATGCACATGGTTGTCAAAAAAAAAAAAAAAAAAAAAAAGAAAAAAAATAATAAATGTAATGGAAGACGCGGAAATTCCGCAATTAGAATAAAATTAGAATAATCTGCCCCAACCCCCCCGCTGAAAAAAATGAGAATCATCTCCCTCCCTGCTCAACAAAATGAGTAATCTCCCTCCCTGCTCAACAACATGAGTAATCTCCCCCATCCGTCCCTCCCCCGCTGAACAACATGAGAATCTCTCCCCCCCCACTCAAGGAAATGAGAATGACCCCCCCAGACATCGGTCTGCCACCACACATGTGCTCCCATATTCTCCAAAAATTCTGTGGGAAACTCTGAATTTAGAAAGAGAAATTTAGATACGCGAAAATATGCAAGCTCTCATAAAAGAGAGAATTTGGTCTCCCGAAAGAGAAAAAGCTGAACCAGCCTAGAGTAAAGGAAGTAGATGGTCTAACCACCAAATGAAAAGTGAACAAGTGAAAAAGTAAGCAGAGTTTACCAATTCCCCCGACGTCCCCAATCATGCTTTTTCCGTCAGTGATTATAGAAATTATCGCATTCTGAAAATCAATTTTGACAAAAATAACAACACATCCATGACACGTAGCACTGCACCTCTCCATATGTTAGAAACTATGTATGGCAGATTTGAGAAGAATCTAATGTATAATATTTGCGATATCGATCGGACAAATTGACATTGAACCCACTTGAAAATTTCTAAGTCCAAAAACAGGAAAACGGTGATATTTTTTGTGAGAAATCATCCCAGATGGCCGACACTTTGCACTGCACCTCTCCCTGTAATAGAAAATATGTGTGCCAAATTTGAAAAGAATCCAATGAATAATATTTGAGATATCGATCAGACAAATAATGTGATGGAATGACGGACGGACGGACGGTCCCAGATGGCCGACACCTTGCACTGCACCTCTCCCTGTGGTAGAGAATATGTGTACCAAATTTGAAAAGAATCCAATGAAAAATATTCCAGATATCAATCGGACAAATAATGTGACGGAATGACGGACGGACAGATGGTCCCAGATGGCCAACACTTTGCACTGCACCTCTCCCTGTGGTAGAGAATATGTGTGCTAAATTTGAAGAGAATCCAATGAATAATATTCGAGATATCGGACAAATAATATCTTCGGACGGAATGACGGACGGACGGATGGTCCCAGATGGCCGACACTTTGCACTGCACATCTCCCTGTGGTAGAGAATATGTTTGCCAAATCTGAAAAGAATCCAATGAATAATATTCGAGATATCGATCGGACAATAATGTCTTCTGACGGACGGACGGACGGTCCCAGATGGCCAACACTTTGCACTGCACCTCTCCCTGTGGTAGAGAATATGTGTGCTAAATTTGAAAAGAATCCAATGAATAATATTCAAGATATCGGACAAATAATATCTTCGGACGGAATGACGGACGGACGGTCGGTCCCAGATGGCCGACACTTTGCACTGCACATCTCCCTGTGGTAGAGAATATGTTTGCCAAATCTGAAAAGAATCCAATGGATAATATTCGAGATATCGATCGGACAATAATGTCTTCTGACGGACGAACGGACGGTCCCAGATGGCCAACACTTTGCACTGCACCTCTCCCTGTGGTAGAGAATATGTGTGCCAAATTTGAAAAGAATCCAATGAATAATATTCGAGATATCGATCGGACAAATAATGTCTTCGGACGGAATGACGGACGGACGGAATTCTTGGTATATAACTACCCCGACATTTTGTCGTCGGGGGTATAACAATGCAGGAACAAAATACTGAAGTGAGGTGAAAACTAAACCAATGAGAGAAACAAACTAAGAATTGAATAATGAGTGAGTGTGGCGGGAAACTATGCTCGCAGGCAGGGCTGAGGAGCTTCAGCTGGCACTCTTCACAGAAATGAAATAGCCTTAACTACTATGGATTATGCGCGTTAATTTGGCACGTCCCGCAAAGCAGTTTATCAAATCTGCGCTTCATGATCAATTTAACAACTGTATTTCATATCCCAATGAAGAGTTTCATTTCTTTACTTCAGCGACCTCAAAGAAGCGAGTAAGCCACACGTGAAATAGCTGAATGTTCGAAGAGTTACTAAATCTTTAATCAACGAAAGTGATTGAAAACGAATGAGATCTCATCATGTTTAAAGGCATGCGTTCCGCCCTCCCGGATTTCTGTTTAGTAGCCGCCTATATAAAAAATGCAGATTGTATAGGTTTACAATGAATATACCAGGTATGTTTTCGATACAATAATCACGCATCATTACTGTCAGACTAGGATCTTTAATAATTATATTCCTGACTTTGCATCGTTCAAAGTAGTCAATCTCTTTGTCACATTCGGCCATGTTTACTGTTGTGGACACGCTCAGGGGTGCGTTTCCCAAAAGCGTAGTTGCTAACTAAGTTAGCAACTTACAAAGTTCGTCCATTCACAGTGAATGGCTCCAACTATGTAAGTAAGCATCTGTGATTTCGGGAAACGCTCCCCTGGGTAGTCCTACTTTGACCGGGACGAGCATGCTTTGCGTGCAGCGAGATTCCGAATTAGTTTATTAATGGCCTATAAAAAGGTTTCTCATTAGCAAGGTGTCACGCAAGAAATATCTCATGATGGGCAAAAGCAAAGAGCTCTCTCAAGGCCTTTGCAACCTTATTGTTGCAAAACATACAGTGGGATGTATAAATTTGGGCACCCCTGGTTTAAATGTCTGTTACAATTAATCTCCAAGTGATTGAAAGCAAACCTGAACACTAAATGCTACAAAGTTAAACATGACACATTTCATCACATTTTAAAGCAAGAATAATTTTTATTTTGCACTTCTTACAGTTTCAAAATAATAAAACAAGGAAAAAGGCCTTGTGCAAAAGTTTGGGAACCCTGTCAGCTAGTACTTCGTAACTCCTCCTCGGGCAGCTATAACAGCTCGCTAACGCTTCCTGTAGCCAGCAAAGAGTCTTTCAATTCTTGTCTGCTGAATTTTTCCCCATTCTTCCTGACAGAACACCTCTAGCTCAGAAATATTCTTCGGCCTTCTTGCATGCACTATTTTGGGGTCTCGCCACAGATTTTCAATAATATTCAAGTCTGGGGACTGTGATGGCCATTCCAAAACCTTCATCCGTCTTTCCTGGAGGTATTTCATGGTGGATTTTGAGGTATGCTTCAGGTCATTGCCTTGCTGGAATACCCAACGTCTCTTCAACTTTAATTTCTGGACTGAGCTTTGAACAGTAGCCCCTAGAATGTCTTGATATTTGGTGGAATCCATTCTTCCTTCCACCCGCACAATATTGCCTGTGCCCCCAGCTGCTACACAACCCCAAAGCATAATGGATCCATCTCCATGCTTAACAGTTGATAACGTGTTCATCCCTACAAATACTTCACCCTTTTTTCTCCAAACATACCTTCTTTGGTTGTGGCCAGAAAGTTCAATTTTGGTTTCGTCAGTCCAAAGCACATTGTTCCATAGACTTGAGGTTTCTCAAGGTTTTCTTTTGCATACGTTAGACTCTTAATTTTGTGCTGAGGTCGTAGGAAAGGCTTCTTTCTTGCAACTCTGCCATGTAGGTTTTTGTTGTTTAAGGTACGTTTTATTGTTGTCCGGTGAACAACTAGACCTGTGTCTGCTACTTTTTTTTTGCAGCTCTTTTGCAGTGATGTGTGGGTTCTTCTGAGCATTTCTCACCAGGTCTCGCACCATTCTATCTGAAATTTTTCTTGGTCTTCATATCTTGCCTTGACTTCAATTGTTCCACTTATTTTCCATTTTCTTACGATGTTTCTGACAGTAGAAATGGGTAGTTTGAAACGTTGCGAGAGTTTTTTTGTAGCCCTCTCCTTGTTGGTGGAAGTGAATTATCTTGATTTTGACATCCTTGGACAACTGTTCAGAGGAACACATGGTTTTTAACACCAGACAACAGCCACCTCAGTCAGATACTTTAGAAGGCATGGAGTTACTTCAGAATATATAGATCAACCCTGGAATTATATTCACCTGACTCATTGAAGCCCTAATGAGTAAATCACCTGGGTCTGAGCCTTAGTAATCATCCTCTTAAAAGGTAACAAAGAATAATCAAAAAGGGTTCCCAAACATTTGCACAGGGCTCTTTTTCCTTTATCATTTAAAAACTCAGAAAAATTAAAATAAAAAGAAACCTTGCTTTTAAATTTGCAGAAAGGTGTCCTGTTTAACTTTGAAAACAAACCTGAACACTAAATGCTACAATCACTTGGGGATTAATTGTAACAGACATTTAAACCAGGGGTGCCCAAATTTTGCACCCCACTGTACTGGTGGCATTGGTTACAGACGTATTTCTAAACTTCTGAATGTTCCACTGAACACTGTTGGGACCATAATCCGGAAGTGGAAAGAATATCATTTCACCATAAAATGGCCACGACCAGGTGCTCCTTGCAAGATTTCTGACAGAAGAGTTGTCCAAGAGCCAAAGACCACTCGCAGAGAGCTTCAGAAAGACCTGGAATTAGCAGGTACAGCTGTTTCAAAGAAAAGAATTAGTAATGCACTCAACTGCCATTGACTCTATGCATGCTCACAGCGCAAGACTCCATTGCTGAAGAAAAAGCACGTTGAAGCTCGTTTAAAGTTTGCTGCACAATATTTGGACAAGCCTATGAAATACTGGGAGAATACAGTCTGGTCAGATGAGACCAAAATTGAACTCTTTGGATGTCATAGTACATGGAGAAATGTATCAAGACATTCTTGATAAGAATCTGCTGCCATCTACCAGGATGCTGAAGATGAAACGAGGGTGGACATTTCAGCAAGACAATGATCGCAAACACACAGCCAAGAGAACTTTCAATTGGTTTCAGAGAAAGAAAACAAAGAATGGCCCAGTCAATCACCCGACTTGAATCCAATTGAAAATCTATGGAAAGAACTGAAGATCAGAGTTCAAAGAAGAGGCCCAGGAACCTTCAAGATTTGAAGACAGTTTGTGTGGGAGAATGGGCCAAAATCACACCTGAGCAATGTAACAATGTAAACAACAATGAAAAAGCCTATAGGGAAGAGGTCCAGCACCAGACAAATTAGTGTTTTTAAAATAACCTGGACTTAAATACCTAAAAAACTAAAAAATTCATAGTGGACTTCAGGAATCCAACCGCACTGAGCACTCTGCCCTCTTTATCCATGGAAAGGAAGTAGAGAGGGTAAAAAGCTTTAAGTTCCTCGGAGTTCACATTTCGGCCGACCTCACCTGGACCACGCACATCTTACACCAGGTGAGGACAGCCCAGCAGAGACTGTATTTCCTCTGAAAGTTAAAACACGCTCGCCTCTCTCCCCACCTGCTCATCAATGTCTACCAGTCAGTTATAGAGAGCATTCTGACTTACTGTTGCACCGCCTGGTTCTCCAGCTGCACAGAGGAGAACAAGAAGGACCTCCGGTGAGTGGTGAGGGCAGCAGAGCGCATCATCGGATCACCATTACCTTTACTTACCGATATTCACACTGGTCGGCAAATAAAGAAAGCCAGAAGCATCTCCAAGGATCACACACACCCTGGACACTCTGCTCTCTCCACTGCCCTCAGGGAGAAGATTCAGGCCAATAAAATCCAAAGCAAACAGATTGAAAAACAGCTTCTTCCCACAAGGTGTTGTTGCCATCATCCCTAACACTAGCACTGAGCACTGAGGACTGACTGACGTCCGGGAATGAATGTCTGCATGATTTGCACTTCTAATCGATTTATTTCTATTTTTAGCATTTTTATTGTCTGTTTTACGATTTGTCTCACTCTGAAGTGTGTTTATTTATTCATTCATGATGCTGCTGTCATGCTGGAGCTGCTAAACTGTGTTTCATTGTTTTTAACAGTGACAATAAATTTTTATTCTATTCTATTCTATGTATGCGACTAGTTACTCCATACAGGAGGCGTCTTGAAGCTGTCATTACCAACAATGGCTTTTCTAGTAAATATTAAATAAATTTCAGTAAGCGTGTTCAATACTTTTTCCCCGTATCATTCTACTTTATTACACATAACTTAAATTATGGACTTATTCGTTTTGATTTCTTTGTGTGGATTACTTGGGTTGTAACTGACATCTGTCGAAAATTTCATGTCAATAGCCTCATGAGAAATAGATTGACTGAGAAAAATGTTAACGCGTTCAATACTTATTTTCCCAGCTGTACATGTGCTCATTTGCCAAAATTAAGTACTTTTCCAATCATATCTTGAGCAACTGCAAAAAAAAAAATCTATGATTAAGTGACAAGAGGCCAAAATTGTATCAAAAAAGCATGATACCAGAAGAAAATGGCATGAAGGCATCACGTCTTCTGAAGTTCCCTTCTGCATCCAGGAAATGTCCTGGATTAAAGGTGTGTGGCGTCTCCCACTCACTCTCATCAAACAGCACAGACATTAAAGTTCCCATCACCATTGTACCCTAAAACAAAAGATAATTAAAATAAAATCAAATCCCAGCTGATCTAAAGTAAAAGTTCATTCCTCTATGAGGGCCTGGCTTATGTCCCCTAATCATGACAATGTATCTATAATTCTAACAGGTATAATAACACAAATCTTCTTGGATGAATGGTTCAAACACCACAATTTGTAATGTCCAAAACAGTAGGCAGCAAAAATGCCAGGCCATTTCCTGAGGTGGATCTTCCAGAGGTCAGAAAGCAAAAGTCCTGACATGATTACTTCAACTCATGAGCTCTTCCAGCTGATTTCACTGATTTGTTCAACCTTGTGGATGAAGGGTTGGTGCAACTGGCAAATCCAGGTGGTTGAAATAAATTACTGGGGCAGACCTTTCATTTTCTGAAGCTGTAGTGTTCACTACTAGCCATATCTAAATCTTGAAGTACAGTATATGTGTTGGAATATTGCAGATGCAGTACCTTTGGTATGATGTATTCTCCTATTTGCGTGTCTTTGACAGCCTCACGGGCCAAATTTAAGGGCAAAATATTTCCCATCCTCTGAATCTCATGGATCACGGCATCAGTGTATGGCATGTTGGCTCTGTCAGCCATAGAGGGCAAGCGTGACTGCCCAATCACACGGTCTATTTCTGCCTGCACCTTTTCTAAAAAGAAAAAACAGACAATTCACTGCAGCAGTCACTTGAACTGTATTGGCTCACATTGTAAGCATTATCCTGATTGGTATGCATCATAGTTTTTAAATATTCAGAACCTGTTTATGGACATATTTCACACTGTTCCAGAGCATGCCTTCAGACATGCAAAGGGGTACACATTTCAGTGACAATAACAGAAGGAAATGGAATAGTTTGTACTAATGGTGTGTATATGCTACACATAAGGTTTTTTAAGGCATGGTAAGCAACCCACCTTGGATATCAGGATATTTCATCATGAACAAGAGGCCCCAATTTAGAGTTGTAGATGTGGTCTCAGTTCCAGCCACAAACAAATCAAGGGTGCAGAAACACAAGTTTTCTTCATGAAACCCTGCATCCACATCAGTTTCCCACTGTGCACATACTTGAAGTTAGTCAAATTTGCAAAGACATAAAACCAGAAATTTATCAACTGAGAGTCCAAATCATTCTAAATCTTTCCTCTGTGTCACTCCATTCGAAGGAAAACATTAAAAGGGGTTTTCATTCCAGATATCACAGCAGTGTATTATGAGGTGCTGATTAAAATTCTGTTACCAATGTTTAAGAGTCCAACCAACACAAACTGGGTCGCAGTGCTATACTAGGAGGCAGGATTTTGCTCAGAAACTGGTGTCTTATACAGTCTGTCTAAATCAGCAGTGCATGAAGCATACACCTTTGCTAAGCCCCAGCTATCAAGCAGCGTCACTCCTTTACTCCATCGCCCTCACCTTGTCCTACCTTCCCCATTCACTACAAGGCTGGTAACAAACTGGGCCTTGTATTGAGCTGCACCTGCTACATCAAACTCGTGGTGACTCCACTTCATGCATCCAGCCATTTCTTTGGCTTCGTCCCAATACCCACACTTGTAGTCTTGCGGACGAGTGCACGTTCACGCACTAACGAATAAGTGTGGAATTTCTGAAAATGCCAAAGCTCTGGAGCTCTTAATCCACACTTTATGAACCCTCATCTAGATACCACTTCAGAGCAGTGTTAAAGACAAAGTGTATCCCATGATGCATCAGGATTTTGTACACAAAGGAAGGAGTGGTTTTTAAAATGAAGGGCAAGACAATGTTACCATGTTAATAATGTTGCATTTTTTAAAGGTGACCCATTATACCATTTTTCCAAGTTTATATTTTGGTCTTTGACTCCCCTAGAGTACTCCTGATCGCGCAAAGTAAAAAAAGGGTACTCATTTCGCTCATACTGCCATCCTCAAAAAACCCCATTTGTAGTCCATAGTAGTCTCTGCCTGAAATGCCTCATTGGGGTGGCTCTTCCGCTATGGCCCCCACTCCCCGTGTGCCCATTTTCTTCTGACTGGCCAGCTCTGTGGAAGGCGGATCTAGGCGGGACGAGGCAGCAGAACCCAGTTTTCCGGGTCCGCCTCCCCAAAGTGAAACTGAGACGCGTCTGCCATCTGAGAAGGAATCGACAGGCATATTCTGCTATCAAACGCAGTACATGTGTATAGATCTAATGAAATTAACTTGTTCTAATAAACGCAACGGCGAAAGTGGAGGACACAGTGCGAATGTCTGGCAGCTCAAGCGAGAATTTGCTGTCTACCTACGGCTACTATGGTGAGTACACCGGTGTTTCTACTCTAGCTAGGATTGAGGGAAAGCTAGAATCCACCCCTTATAGACACATTTGTAGAACGGGTCGACAAACCCAAGTGTAGACCGGAGACCGTAGAAATCTGGTGGGTCTGAGTTTAGAGAGAAACACAGACAGTGAGGAGCAGCTAAAAGTGGACCAACAACTTATGGACTGCTTCGGTGTGTATTATAAGGACCTGCTGGTTCGTGTGCATAACTGTGGTGTGTTGTTAGCGTGGAGTGAACAGCTTCTGCGCTGGTGTATAACGAAGGGGCGAAAGCTCCAGGCTAAACGGCCTTTTCGGAAATTGCCTGTGGTAATGGTTTACTTATTGCGTCGGAATGACCAGCGTTTGCTTGCAGAACATGGGCGCGATAAGCGGCTTTTTACACCAGATGCGAAATGAATTTTTCACGCGACAGATTACATTCAAAGTCAATGCATTGTCTTTGCATTTACTTTGAATGTAATCTGTCCCGCGAAAAATTCGTTTCACGTCCGGTGTGAAAGCTGCTTAATGCGCCCATTACGCGTGTATTCGCGTCTTTGCATTGACTTTGAATGTAGCTAATATGTCGCGCGATAGTTTCGCATCCGGTGTGAAAGCTGCTTAAGGGGAGGAGAAAAAACCCAAAAATCACTTCAATCTGCTCAAGAACAGGACAATCAATCAAGAGGGAGCAGGAGGAAGAAGTTTATGCTTCAGGGGCATTTTAATGTTCTAAGTTGACTGTTACAATGATTTGTAGGTGTACTTTGACTTTAACTTGGATTTTCTCAAAACCTGATTTTTGCCCCGATTGCTATCATTTAAGGCACTATATCTCACTTATTTGTGGAGCTTTTCTCATGAAATTTAGACAGAAGTCTGTGTACATATCAGGAAGTCTACTGAACTAAAAGTTTTGGTTTAGCACTTTGGGTCTGTGAGTTACGGTGATTTACATTTCATATCGAGGGGGCGAAAAATGGCAAAATCCTCTTTTACCCCACCAAATCTCTAGTATTACTTGTAAATGCTTTATTCTAATTCAGAAGAAGGTGTAAACATAACTAAATCTAATAAAAAAAACCTGATTCAAATATCTTGCTTCAGTCCTGAGATATAAGGCAAAGAAATAATGGTGAAATCAGGGTGGCGGCCATCTTGAATCACACAACCTAATTATGCAAATTAGGTCAAATTCATATTTTATGTATTTTAGGTCATATACTGTCAATACACCAAGTATGAATGATTTCGATACAAAAATGACAATTTTTTTCCAAAAGGTTTCTCCTCCCCTTAACGCGCCCATAACGCGTATATTCGCGTCTTTGCATTTACTTTGAATGTAGCTAATCTGTTCCGCGAAAAATTTGTTTCGCGTCCGGTGTGAAAGCGGCTTGACATGCCCATAACTCATGTATTCGAGCCTTTGCATTGACTTTGAATGTAATCTGTTAGTTTCGCGTCCGGTGTGAAAGCTGCTTAACGCGCCCATAACGCGTGTATTCAAGTCTTTGCATTGACTTCGAATGTAATCTGTCCCGCGAAAAACTCGTTTTGCGTCCGATGTGAAAGCGGCTTGACATGCCCATAACTCGTGTATTCGAGTCTTTGCATTGACTTTGAATGTAATCTGTCCCGCGAAAAATTAGTTTTCGCGTCCGATGTGAAAGCAGCTTTATGGATAGTACGCAACAGCTTGAGAGAGCTCTGTTATGTTATGAACATAATACAGGTTTTGCAGACCGTAAGTTCTGTTAGCGCGGACAAGTTGCTTATGTGGAGCCAGCAAATCGATCACTTCTACAGGAAAGAATGTCCTATTTAATCTCCGCCTTTTTCGGCTTTTTATTACCCACAACAATTTCTAAAGGGGATGAAATCATGTCACAGTAGTGCAGAGAAATCCTTTGTTATACCAGACACAGAGCTTCTGCGTTTCGCGATTGCTTTCACGGTAGAATCAGAGAGCTAACCCAGATATTTGTGATAGAGATCCGGCTGATCCCGGTCATGGATAAGTGAAGCGATCACAAGCAGCCGCTTCAACTGTAGTGGCTACAATCGGGCAACGTTATGATGAAGCTGCCACATTGATGCTTACCGAAGTAACAAGCATACCGATCAGAATTACTGCATATAAGTTAACCAGGAGCATTTTTAATTAGCACGGCGGCACGCAAACTAACATGCAGTAGCCGGTAACTGAGCGGTCATAACCACAGAGGCAAACCCTTGCAATACAAGTTTTACAGACAGCAAGTTCCGTTACCGTGGACAGTTGTACCAAGCATCCAAATTACAAACAAGTATTAAAAGTTAGCTTCAAATGAGGGTTATGTTCACACACCTTCTGTAGAATTTCCCCTGATATTACTCTTGCATATTTAGGACACAAACATTAGCAACAGTAACTTGGCTACGTTAGCCGCAGTGCTACAGCCACAATCAACTGGCCATCACGTCAGGTTGGCTTATGCAGTAAAAGCTACTTACAGCTTCTGTGTATGTGAGTCACGGACAGTCACGACCGATACAGGCTTTATCTTCGGATATTTTACAAAGCCTGCGTTTGAGGCCAGTTGTTAGTGCTAACTATCGCTAGCCGTCCTGCTAGCCACCCGTAACACGTTAGCTTCACTTACATTACACTTACAATATTTGCTGTTATATCGTTACTTACAGCTTGTGGCTCCGGGCGCTTGATCGATGCAACTGATCAAGGTTTGAGAAGCAGCTGAAATGCTTATCCAGTGTCGAATTATCCTTTATTGACCAAGCTGTCTTTGGTGAAATGCTGAGCACAAACAGCTAACGTTCCATTTGGCCATGGCTGTTTGCTGCCAGCAAACAAAAGAAGCTACCCACTGATTTCTGGTGGCATCCTCTTTTGGAAGAGAAATAGGTGTTTTTCTTTGCGTCCAAAAGTAAACGGACACGCAGCTTTGGGAGAGATACTTACAAAACTGCACCTCAAATTATCTGCGGTTCTTCTTTTGTATTTCCAAAAGTGTACATGCTACTAAGGTATAGTATGATCTGCCGTTGCTAGTGCCTGCTAGAATAGTTTCCGGTGTGGGCAGGTCCAGCGCCGTGATTGGCTCTGGCTAGGTCTGTACTAATTGGGCAGCACAACCTGACGTCAGGTTTTGCCCAGATCTCGCGAAGATCTCGGGAGGAGCTGTTCAGAGAGGAAATTACGTTCATGAAATCACGTTCTTGGATTACAGCAAAACCTCTGTATCTTATGTTTAGCAACTTTTCAGAGGTTGAGTATGGACAACCAACATCATAACATTACTAATATGTATTAAAAGAAGGATCAGCATAATAGGTTCCCTTTAAGCTTCTGTCATCATCAGCTCAGCTTCTGGCTGAGATGGGAATTTCTGGGACTGTTCTCTATTAGTTTGCTTCCCATCTAGCTCACAGGACTTATCAGGTTTTGTAGATACTCCTCGGTCTTCAGATGCTTCAGGTTTCCCTCAAGAATTTATTTGAGGGCCCCTGCTTTTTCCACAACCCTAGCAAAAATTATGAAATTACCCCATTTTGGGGATGTTCATCCAGCTTTGTTACTTCACAGCGAATACACAAATTGCAGATATAGCACAACATTTTTGTTCGATAGCTGAACAATCTAGCCTCATGAAACATCTCAAACAAATTAGATCATTTTAATTCATGGTGTATTTTTTTTAGATCAAGAAGAGGGAGATATGGAATCACTCAATGATTCAGAAAAAATATTATGGAATCACCTTGTAATTGGCATTTCTAAAAGAAATACCAACACAAATCTGAATATGCAAAATAGCCTGCAGTTAAAAGAGAGGTAACAAGGTGTCAGACTCCAGTAATTGAGAGGAAACACAGCAGCAACAAGACAGCTAGCAATTGAAACAAAGGAAAGGATTTAAAAACTGCGCCCGGAGGAAATTCAATATAGTGAGTGGCAAACAATATTGATTGTTCCCAGTCAGCAGAGTCTAAAATTTAATGCAAGTATAATCAAAATAAGAAGGCTATTAAAGGAAAACATACTGCTAGACCACGTAAGATGTCAAAGTGTCAGGCCAGAAAACTCAAAGCAAAAGGCCTTGAAGACAAAAAAAATAGGACCAAGGGTCCTGTAGCTTACCGGCAAGCAGTCTTATAGTGATGATACAATTTATGAAAATTTCATGAGAAGTTTGACATTTGAATTGATGACAATCAATGTCAAGGTCACTAAATAAAAGTTCACATACATTTATAAGACCTCTTGTAATACAAACACAATCCTAAGCTCCGAAGCAGTTTTGGTGATACGTCATTGAAAATTCAATATGTCAATTGTGAACTTTAAAGGTCACAGAATGTCAAGTTGTGGTCAGCAAATGGACTTCATATATGACTTTCTAGATGTCTCTATACAAACCCTGGCTCAATCAGTGACCATTTTGGTGATACAAGTCACTGCACTTTCACTGTCCAGTTTGACCCTCTAGTCACTGACAGTCAAGTTGAATGTCACCAAATGAAAGTTTATATGTGACTTCCTAGATGTTAGTAACACAAACTTCGGCTCCATCTGTGACCATTTTAGGGATAAAAGTCATTGAATTTTCACTAGGTCACATTTAACCTTTGAAGGTCAATACGAAGGTCACCAGTTGAAAGTGCATATATGACTTCCTATATGTCTCTAATACAAATCTAAACTCCATCTGGGACCGTTTTGGCAACACAAGTCATTGTAATTGTATTAGGCTATGTCAAGTTTGACCTTCAAAGGTCACCAACAGTCAAGTTGAATGTCACCAAATGAAAGTTCATATGTGACTTCCTAGATGTAACACATACCTAGGCTCCATCTGTGACCTTTTTAATGATAGAAGTCATTGAATTTTCACTAGGTCAAGTTTGACCTTCGAAGGTCAATATGAAGGTCACCAAATGAAATTTCATATCGTTAGCCTAATAGCATAGTTGCCCAAATCATATTTGAACGTTTTCGGAAAACAAGAAAATACAATTTTTAGCAAGCACATTGGTATTTTTATGAATATTGCAACAGTAAGCCAAAAAATGACTTAGGCAATTATGTTATGAAGCTAACGATATGACTTCCTATATGTCTCCAATACAAACCTAAACTCTATCTGTATTGATTTTTCTGATATGAGTCATTGAAATTTCACTGTGAAGTTTGGCCATTGAAGGTCACTGAAGGTCAAGTTCAATGTCACCAAACAAAACTTCATACATCGTATCCTATATGCTCACAATACAAACCTACGCTTTATCTGTAATAGTTTTGGTGATAGAGGTCACTGAAATTTCATATGAAGTTTGACCTTCGAAGGTCACCGAAGGTCAAGTTCAAGGCCACCAAATGAAAGTTCATATATGACTTCCTACAAGTGTTCAATACACATATGTTCCCAATCTTCAATATTCTCAAGCCTAGAGGCCTTTGAAAATTGTAACATTTTGCTTGACCACAAGTTTGACCTTTCAAGGTCATCTGAGGTCAACTTTAACACATCCAAAATATAGGTTATATATGACTTTCTATAGGTTGATAATACAAATTTAATCTCTGTCTGCAACCATTCAGCTTCTACAGGTAATTTTGCCCATTCTCCATAAGACCCAGTGTTAAAGGAATAGACAAAGGAATTTCAAAATACAGTTTGGAAGATAGATCATGTCATAAACTCATAAATTCATGCGAATGTTTGAACATATAGAGCTCATAGAACTAAGCTATCCATCTCCGAAAGTCGGTCCTGAAGCAGAATTCCCCCATCATCAACAATTTCATGAATGCCGCCATTGACAGATCCATGTAGAGACAGAGTCGCGTCAACTCCGTTCACTCCAATGGACCACTTTTTTACAGCAATGGTGGATTCTCCCAATAGTTCCCGGAAGTTAGCGACAAGACTAGTCTAGCAGCTGAGCTGAAGCGGAATGGACCGTTCGTGATGATCTTTCTAAAGGTAAGACGTTTAAAGAATTACACTGTATACATCTGAATTAAATTAACATGTACAGTAAAGCATTTTCCTGGATTATCCCCTGTACAATTCGAGATATATCGAACGTTTATGGGCAACTAATTAGGCTTTGATACTAGCTAGGTAAAGTTAGCGACACAGTTACTAGCGCTAACCATGAGCAGCAGCATTATTGAAAACTCCATTCTCTCAGTGCCATTTCATCCAACGACGCGATATTGGAGAAAAAGGCTTCTTAAAGTGATTTTTTTGTGGAGTGGGGTGGAGGAGTGAAATGTTAGGGAATTAACGTAAATATAACATCAGACTGGCTATAGTAGTGGAGGTGGTGAAGTGAGGTTCTCCTTGAGTACAAGGTAGCCAACGTTAGCTATTATAATAAAGTTAACATTACACAATGATAAAGAAGAGAGCCATCGGTTGCTGTGATGCATCGCTATTAATATTGATTGTTAGTGCTATTTTTTTTTACTGCAATACAATGAACTAAAATGTTATCTATAGTTATTTAGGATTTGAGATTCTATTGACCATTACTTGTCAATATTATGCTGCTGCTCATTTTGGATTGATGTTTAAGGGAGAGGGAAGCTGGAGGACCAAATAAAAGATTGAAAACAGAAAGTGTTGGCCAAAAAGGCCCAACATTTTGGAAAATTAAGCATAGACTTAATGTGGGGAAGACTAAGTGGGGAATCATACTGAATAGAAAAATCTTGAGCTGTACTGTATTACTTGTCTGAAAGACTGCAAAGAACATGATCCAACTTTATGCTAATTCCTGTTTCATTTGTTACTGATGCCACTTGCCATACTTTCTTAAATATCAGCAGCAAAAGCTGATCACAACTACTTAAGTTCCATAAGCTAAGTTGGGAAACAAAGACCACGCCTCATCTCTCAGCACAATTTCCCATCCAAGCCCATCTAGGTGTCAAACCCTTTCTCCTGTCTTTTTCTCCCCTTCTCTCTCTCTCTCAGAAGAACTGCAGGCGATTCAATAAGAGCCAGAGAACTCCCTGCAATGAGACAGATGACACTCACCCTGCACCCTGAGTCTTAACTCCCTAAGCTGTGCAAGCCTTTCCCTGTTCCTTACTTTTAATAAACTGGACAATAAGCTTCCAAATCGTGTGGTCTTTGGTTGTGAAAAAATGCGCGTGCAGTGTTTGAATATGATCACTTCACATTTTCGTTGTTGTTGTAATTTTTAAGGATTGTTAGATTTCTCCTGCTGAATTGAGCCTACAAACTGTACATTTGTACTCAACCCCCCAGCGATCGGAGCATCCCCACGCAGCACAGCAAACCATGGTCGAGATTATATACAAAGACAACATTCGCTTAATGTTCGCTTAATGTTGCATAATGTCTCTATGCTGCATGTTTTATATATCTTAGTTATTGTATTAATTTGCCTGTTGTCAGGTCATTTTAATGTATCATTTAATGTTTTTAACTTTCATCAAATTATCTTCCAATGCATGTTATTACACTGTAGATCTACCTTGGGAGTATTTACTATTATTTTTTGAGGGGGTGGGGGGTTTTGTATGATGTATATATCTTTTCTTTTCTTTTCTTTTCTTTTAGGGAGCCTTCTGTAACATCTGGCCAGGGACTACAGATGTAAACTAGCCTTTGTCCAATTCCGGCATATTCACAGTAATGTTTATTAATGTGCAGAGTCCCTGTTATTTAACTTATAAAAAATAAAATAAAAAAAAACATGGAGGAGAGGGCACAGAAAAACTGCTTCACATGCTATTCATGTTTGAGTTTATTCAAGATTTCTTTTTCATGAGGCAATTGTAGTACATAAGTGCACAATAAAAAGATATACATAAAATGTATGTGTTTGTATGCGTATAGCGATATAAGTTTGTGTGTTAATATGTCTTGTTCTGTCTGGATGTATAGTGTTTAATGAGCCCTTTCTTAAAATATTACTGTACATGCAAGCCTAGATAAATTTATACCTTCTGCATGCAAAAAGTGCGAAGTCACTGAACCTGCGTCGCTGCGCGGGTGTTATGTGGAAGTATGCTTTGGTGAGAAAAATTTGCATTGATTGAGTGATGGTGAATTGTTAAGATGACGATGATAGATAGATAGATAGATATAGATAGATAGATGCGGCAGCCATCTTGGATTTTGACAGACACAGCACGCCCATTTTCAATAGGGACCTGCCTTGGGTCAAGATACATCAGCATACCAAATGAGAACGTCCTACAAGACGTATTGTTTGAGTTATCTCGATAACGTCGTTTTTACGGAAATGGCGGTGGCAATCTTGGATTTTGATGTTGTCCCGTAATTTTCAATAGCAACCTTTCAAGAGGTCAAGATGCGCCAAGGTACCAAATCTGAACTTCCTACGCCACCTATTTTTGGAGTTATTGCGATGACGCTGTTCCGGAAGATCCATGGCGGTGGCCATCTAGGATTTTGATGCACCCCACCCATTTTCAATAGGGACCTGCCTTAGGGCAAGACACATCAGCATACCAATTTATAACTTCCTACGACACTTACTTTTTGCGTTATCTCGATAATGTAATTTTGACAAAAATGGCGGCCGTCATCTTGGATTTAGAGGCAGCACGCCCACTTTCAATAGCGACCTGCCTTCGGTCAAGATACATCAGCATACCAAATTAGAACTTCCTACGACACTTATTTTTCGCGTTGTCAGTAACGTCATTTTTTCAAAACCGGCGGCGGCCATCTTGGATTTTGACGCAGCGTGCCCATTTTCGATAGCGACCTGCCTTAGGTGAAGATACATCAGCATACCAAATCAGAACTTCCTACGACACTTATTTTTCGCGTTCTCTTGATAACGTCATTTTTACAAAAACGGCGGCCGCTATCTTGGATTTTGACGCAGCATGGCCAGTTTCAAAAGTGAGCTGCCTTAGGTCAAGACACATCAGCACACCAAATTAGAACCTCCTATGACACTTATTTTTCGCGATCTCGATAACGTCGTTTTTAGAAAAACGGCGGTGGCGGCCATCTTGGATTTTGATGCAGCATGCCCATTTTCAATAGTGAGCTGCCTTCGGTCAAGATACATCAGCATACCAAATCAGAACTTCCTACGACACTTATTTTTCGCGTTGTCAATAACGTCGTTTTTACAAAAACGGCGGCGGCCATCTTGGATTTTGAAGCAACGTGCCCATTTTCGATAGCGACCTGCCTTAGGTGAAGATACATCAGCATACCAAATCAGAACTTTCTACGACACTTATTTTTCGCATTATCTCGATAACGTCATTTTTACAAAAACGGCGGCCGCTATCTTGGATTTTGACGCAGCATGGCCAGTTTCAAAAGCGAGCTGCCTTCGGTCAAGATACATCAGCACACCAAATTAGAACCTCCTATGACATTTATTTTTCGCGATCTCGATAACGTCGTTTTTAGAAAATCAGCGGTGGTGGCCATCTTGGATTTTGACGCAGCGCGCCCATTTTCAATAGTGAGCTGCCTTAGGTCAAGATACATCAGCATACCAAATCAGAACTTCCTACGACACATATTTTTCGCGTTCTCAATAACGTCGTTTATACAAAAATGGCGCTGGCCATCTTGGATTTTGACGCAGCGCGCCCATTTTCAATAGCGAACTGCCTTAGGTCAAGATACATTACCATACCAAATTAGGACTTCCTACGACACTTATTTTTTACCTTAGCTCGATAACGTCGTTTTTACAAAAACGGCGGCGGCCATTTGGATTTTGATGCAGCTTGGCTATTTTCGAAAGCAACCTGCCTTAGGTCAGGATACATCAGCACACCAAATCAGAACTTCCTACGACACATATTTTTCGCGTTCTCGATAACGGCGTTTTTACAAGAATGGCGGCGGCCATCTTGGATTTTGACAAAGCACGCCCGTTTTCGATAGCAAGCTGCCTTAAGTGAAGATACATCAGCATACCAAATTATAACTTCCTAGAACACTTTTTTTTCGCGTTATCTTGATAACGTTGTTTTTATGAAAACGGCGGCGGCCATCTTTGATTTTGATGCAGCGCGCCCATTTTCAATAGCGACTTGCCTTGGGTCAAGATACATCATACCAAATTACAACTTCCTGGGCCAATTATTTTTTGAGTTATCTCGATAACGTTGTTACTTTGGACGGACGGATGGCCGGCCGGCCAGACGGACGGACAATGGAAGACAAAAAATTTCCCCGCTTTATTTGAAGAATTTGGTGCTCACCCAAGAGATTTTTGTCCTCCGAGCATGTTTCGGAGGTCGGTTCCGGAAGTGAAAGAGCCATTCCAAGACCTGCTGCCTTTGCCGACGCAGGTAAAAAGTCAACGAAACAGTTGTTTTGAACTTATGTATTGGTGTTTAGTGGCAAGTGCAGATGTGCATAAAAAATATGAACAGATAAATTGTAATTATTTCCAGTGGATTTTTTAAGATGCCACATTGAACATCAGGCTGCTTTTAATGATGCAGGGACTAATTGTGCTGTCAGTTTATACTCATTGATAGTCACCTGGCAGTCCTCTGTGCTTTCTGAAAGTCATGAAGATTAGATTAGTCATTACTGAATTGATAACTTAGATCCTACATTTCCATGGGATTATTAAAACCCCAAGCAAATGAAGAAATGGTAGAAAATTAAACAGAATTTTGAAACGTTTATGTAGAGGGAGGGGAAGGAACATTAGGATGGGATTAAACAAGCATTGTAGTCTAAAGCAAAAACCAAAAATTCAAAGCAATCGACAACAGGAACATGCTCTTTAAAATGACTAAATCTCGTTTTCGTCATCTTAATTATTTTAATAATTCTAAGGCACTAAAACCGCTTGAATACTGCATATATTGAGTGCAAATGTTCAACATTCTGCCGTTAAATGTAGCTTTTTCGCGGTTGTTTAACGTTGGGGTCACTTAAGTGAGATGGCAAACGTTAAGTCAAGCCTAAAATGCGTCAACAAGGCAGAAATAACGCTATTTATTGACTAGTAATTACCAAGAATTGCAGGTATGTCTCTCTGCAGCCTATTTGACAGACGCATTTAAATTGCCCGCCAGCGACTTCCTGGAACTATTCGCAGTCTCCATGAACCACGTGACGATCGAGAATTTTGGACTTCCATTGACGCAACTCTTTCTCTACATGGCTCTGGCCATTGAAAATATTTCAACCAATCAGAGAAATCCTTGCGGAGATGCTCTGACATCACATGGGGCGCAACACGTAGAAGCTATACATGGCGAGTGAGACTGCACAAGCATTGGGATGGTTGTTAAATTACTCACGAAACATTCAGTTTTATTGATTTCCACTGAGTGCTTTACTTGCAGTCCTAATGAGCGAAAATACCGCAGTACTTTGAATCACTCCCTACTTCTGTGTCAGGCGCATCCGAAAACCCGTTGAAATCAGCAGCTGCTTCACTGTCAGTGGATGTCAATAGATTTAGTTGTTCGTCCTTCGTAAAGTCAGTGTCTGGGTCTGCACTATGCAGCGGTATTTCTATCAAACAAAAATAGTCATAGATACATGTCTGATCCAATAACAAACCAGTTTTTTTTAAAAAAATAGGCATTTCTTCAGCGAGAGTTTCCTTGTAAACAAGTTTCCCCACTTGGCAGCGGTCACAATAAAGCTAGATTTGTGGTTTTGCGTCGACTCCAGGTAAAGGGCACGCCGTCACCTCGACGCCGTCACCGCGACGCCGTCGTGGACCTTTCAAAGTTCTGCGTTGAGGTCGTTTGCGTCGTGCTGTGCCGCACCATGAAGCAATTCACCGACAAACCGCTAGGTGGGGTCAGGTTTCCGAAGGACCTGTCGTGAAATCACGTGAGACTCGAGTAGAGTGGACCAATCAGTGCCCTTGTGGTCTGCGTCGCTTTAGAAAATTGCAGTTAGAAAATTTTCGAGGTGCATGGCAGGCGACGCAGAGGCTCTACGGCGGGGGTTCACGTCGCCGCAGAGGCTCTGCGTAGCGACGGCGTCGGTTCGACGCAGAACCATAAATCCAGCTTAAGACACTAGTTATCAAGGTTCCCGGCACCTGTGATAATAAATTAACAAGAGCCCCGTCCTAGATCATACTGCTAAAGAAAATAAACCCAATCTGACATCATAATATTACCATACCTAAGGGGTTTTAAATTAGACAGGATGTGTACCACTGTTTCCAAACAGTTCTAATGGAAAAATATCAATCGCTCAGGGGTGCGTTTCCCGAAATCACAGATGTTAACTTGCGACATACAAACCATTGACAATGAATGGACAAACTGTGTAAGCTGCTTACTTAGTTAGCAACTACGCTTTTGGTAAACGTAATGGTCGGTAATAGACAGAAATGGTGCTTCAAGCTAACTCTTCTCTAGTTATTGGTCAGAAAAAGCCGGAAATCAAAAAATTATTGCCGCTGAATGATTATTACTGATATTTACGATAATATTAACCAGAGCATATTTGTTTACATGGGTTCCAGCGGTCAGCTCTGCACACATTGGCTGATCTGGAACGAACAACGTAGCACCTCTGGTTTATCTCGTTGCCTTCTGTGCTGAAGAGTGGAGATTCACCCTTGCGCCCATGTAACGTCACGCATCGCCCTTCCGGGAGGCTGCATGGCAGGTCAGTAGTGGCCTTAGGACTGCCACACAAAAACGCCCACAACTTTTTCATAAATGGTCAAGTATGCCTGAAAATTTTCTTATGGGCTCTCAATATTACAAGCTATCAACCAATGCATGTATGTACGTTCCGTTGTCTATTCCTTTAAAGTTCAGCGCCCCTACAAGACCCACCCATAGGGCCGGTAAGTTAAAAATACACAACACAAGAAATTAAAAACCAAAGGGCAGAAACAAGAGTCAATATTTGTGACAGAACGAAGAAATCAGCTGAATGAAATGGGATTTACATCAGAAAAGCCAAGCAAAAACCGGCACCAACACCTAAACAGAGGAAAGCAAGGTCACAGAGGGCTAAAGCGAAGCACACGACGAGTGCAAAATTGGATGAAAGGGATTTTAGTGATGATTCATGAATCTGCATTGGCCAAGGCAAAGATGCTAGAACTTTTGTCACGTCGTTCCAATGAAACATTATGACTGCTTGATGAAAACAAGCAAATTTCCCCATTCATTTATGATATGGGGTTGCATGTCAGGCAAAGGACCAGGGGAGATGGCAGTCATTACCTCAACAGTCAATATGCAGGTGTAAACTGAAATTTTGGACCATTTTCTCATTCCATCAATAGAAAATAGATTTCGTGATGATGTCATTTTTCAGGATGACAATGCATCTTGCCACAGAGCAAAGAGAGCACAATATTTTCTTCAGGAAAAGCATACAAAGTCAATGACATAGCAAGCAAACAGTCAGGATCTCAATCCAATTGACCCATGGCTAAGCCCCGCCCTCAAATGCGTTGAGCCAATCACAGTGAGTATTCTCTCCCCATACCCTCAGACATTCTGAGCCTGAACTTCCATTGAAAACTCTGAATTGTTCGGTTTTATAGGGTTTTAAAATGTTTCTAAGTTAAAAAAAGATGGTCAAACGCTGTGCTTGGGGTAAATGTAATTCCGATAAGGAGTATCCCGAGAGGCTGGGCTATGGGGTGTATTTTATACCCTTCCCATAGCTACATCGTAACCGAGAGAAGTGTCTCCTCTGGATAAAGCTTTGTGGAAGACCCCACTATCAGCTTAACGTAGCTAACAAAGGTCAACAAGGATGTCTACATTTGTTCCAAGCTAAGTCAACATCGTGTTCAAGGCGACATCTTGTCACTTCGCTGGAGATTAATGTAAAGTTATCTTTTACATCGCTAAGTTAGCTAACGTTAGCTAAACTTCAGTGCTGACGGACGTTGGCTTAACGTGAGCACTTGGCTGCGTTGTTCACCATGTCACCTTGTTTACTTAGTTCAGTCACGTCAGGTTAGACTTCTTAAATTCGGTAGCAATAATAATAATATGTAAATTAAATTTATTACCCTGCAGTGCATGAACAATGCTGATCCTCTATCTTGTTGTGTGAGAGGGTGACGGAAACGAGATGCGGTTGATCGCATTTGCACTGAGACCTGAAAATTTTAGCTTCTAATTTAAACTTTTTGTTGACCTTCTCCACTCTAAATTCATTAATGTATCCCTCCAATGCAGAGTGTAACCCTTTTTTGCTGACTTCTTGATGATATTTGAGCCTTCTATTGCCAAAAATCATCGATAGCATCCTGAAAAATATCTCTGACTGTGATACCAGCCATTAGTGCCTGTTCTAAAATGTTGATTGTTTGTCCGAGTCAGTGGAGGGGGCAGGGCTTAGCCATAGGTCAATTGAAAATTTATGGCAGAAATATTTTGAAAAAATGGTCCATGACAAGAACCCATCCTGCAAAGCTGATTTGTGAACTGCTATTCGAGAAAGTTGGACCTACAGTGGGATGCAAAAATGTTCAAAATGGCTGTTATCTGAAAACTTCACTGGATGCATGGAGAAAACCTGGATATATTTAGTATGTAAAGTGGCTAATCGTCTTATTTTGTTAGCCAATTACCAGAGGAACATTAGATCTATCGGCAAGGACAACTTTTTTGCCGTCAGCTGTATAGAGGGCGCTATCATTTTCCTAAGGAGTTCTAGGCTTTTTTTCCCCCCCACATCGACTCTGCACTGTCCTTACACAAGGACTGTTCACGTGAGCTAGAAAAAGTCCAACGTTTTATCACGACACATTGAAAAAATATAGTACAGTGTCTACTGTAAAACGGAATGAGCTTGCCTCAAAAGCACTTTGTCAATTCTGTAGCACTTAAGGTGAAAACATCCAGTCCGTGCATTCGGTTTACAGTGTGGAACGGACACAACAAGGTAACAAACGTTAGCAGTTGCATTTCACATAAATTCATGTTTTGTTTGGTCGTGATAAAGGCTTTTAAAAACCGCAAATTAGTTAAGGCAATGTTTAACGACTGGCCAAAGACGTAAATCAGTTTGGTGGCTACATGTCCCTACATAAGCAAAGTTTTATTCAAGAAATTAATAAGCCACAGAAAATGAAACCCTGCAGTCAATTTCTTCGAGTATAAGCTTCATTTGTGTTATAATTAGGTTAGTCGCACACACTCTTGTCTCTTTCTGCTCTTTGCTTCTGATAACTTGCAACGTGTCAGGTACTGCAGGTTATCAGAGGGGAGAAAAAAGTGTGATGGTATACTCTTTGATTGAAGTGGGATGTATCATAGGAAATATGAACCGTTTCACATAGCTGTTTTTAGGGGTCGATTGACCCATTTTAGATTGTTAATAAAAGAAAAATGATAAATGAATAAATGTTTTTACCTGAAATACCATAGCTTTAGCTTATTTTGAAAATGAGATAAGCACCTATATATATAAAAAAAAACAATAATAAGCAAAAAAAAAAAAAAAAAGCAAGATCTGAGCAAGGACAACAGTATAAATAACAGCATACTCAAAAAAGTAAAAAATCTACTTTTCATTTAAGGGACCCGTCTTATTTTATCTTTTGAATATTGCTATTGCTCTTGAATAAAACAAAGGTGATTTAATAAAATAATTGACCAAGCACACACTATAACTTATTAGATTACTCGTCAGAATATTTGAAAGAACACTCGAGTACTAAAATAATTGTTTACTGCAGCCCTAGTTGAGAATTCCATTAATTTTTCTGCAGCATTAAGGGATTCCATATTTTTTTCCTTTACTAGATCCGGAAAATAATATGCCATTAATTAAAATAATTAATAATTTGTTTGAGGCACGTTCCATTAAGCCAGACTGTTCAGCTATTGAACAAAAATTATGATGCATCATGCCCGTGATTTATATATTTCCTATGAAGTAAAAAAGCTGGATGAACATCCTCTAAGAGTGGTCATTCCATGTTTTTTGCCTGGGGTTGTATTTACTCCAATCTCTTGGCTCTGTTATCATATACCATAGTGTCTCTCATCACTTTCAAGCGCTCAACTTTTCTTCTCATTCCCTTTTTCTGATACTCAGGTCCAAGGGAGAAACCCACATGCCTAGCAGACATCTCAATGTGGATGGCTAGGCATGACCTAAAGCTCAACCTGTGAAAGACTTCTCTTCATTCCAAACTGAACCTCCTTTCCACAAGAGCTACCAATTGCCATTGACAGTACTTTAGTGGCCACTACTTGCTCTGTGAAGAACCTGGAGGTGGTCTTCAACAACTAACTAGACTTCAAGAAGCATGTGCCAACACCAGCATGTTCCTTCTGTACAACATCGGAAGGATTTGACCATATCTGACACCTATTCAGCGCAGCTCCAAACCGTAGTGATTTCTCCCCTGAACTATGGCAGCTTCTTCCTTGCAGGTCCACCATCCCGTGCCCTTCATCCGTCACGTCATCCAGAATGCAGTTGCTTGTCTAGTCTTCAAGCCTCCCATGGGAATCTCCAGTTGAAATCCCTGCACTGGCTGCCAGTTACAGCCAAGGTCAGATTCAAAGTCCTGATGCCTGGCTTATGCTATAACCAACAAAATGGCCCCTCCAACCTATAAGACGTAATTCCTCAGAGCAAACCAGCTCGGCTTCTCCACACTGCCACAACAGCATGAATATGTCCCCCCGGCAGCTACTTGAACGGCGGTCACTCACCCAGCTCACAAAGCCTCTCCAATCCAACTCCACAGTGGTAGAATGCCCTGTCCATGTCACTACAATCTGCTAAGTCCATGCAAATCTTCTGTCATGATCCGAGGACTCATCTAAATAGACAGGACCCAACTAAGCACCCCCCAAACAAAAAAAGTTTATCCCTGCTCTTGCTTTGTGTGTTCGTTTCTCTCAATTTTTTTGCTCGTTTAACTCGCCTGTCCTTTTCATCATGCTTGACCACAGCAGCCATATGCCTACCATCTAGTCTAAGCATTTCTTGTTCATGACTTTAGCGGACTGGTGCTCCACTCAAATTGAACATAGTCTGATGTGTCAAGTTAAGGTTTTGTTGGGAAACAGGATTTCTGGTATTGGCAATATATGAGGTGAACCAGATGGTTTGATCAATAGGTATTGAATGTGTATTAGGAGAAAAAGAGAGGCCGTCGGGTCCGACAGGGCATATCACCTATTTGCTAATCCAGCCGGGATCTCCGATTTGTCTTTAGTTCCGACAGGACACAATACGCACTAGCGCCTTTTAGTTGGAGGTTGCGTATGCCCTCACATGGAGCTCACTTCCGGGGGTTGGGAGTCAATTGAACCAATTAAGTTGAGAGGTTCAGGTGAGGCTCAGTTGTAGAATATCCTTTTTTTAATCACTGTGTAAACCCCAGGACCAATCAGCAAAAACTTCTCATAACATTAAAGAAGTCATATGCAAATGTCTATACTTTTGCATGTATAAAGTTTCTCATGAAATTAATGAATTTTGAACTCTGCACCATGCTGTTATTCCCACAGCTGGCTATGTAATAAACTTTTTCCTGCTTTTGCAGCGAACATCGGAGTCTGCTTCTTCATCGGGACAACGTTCTTGGTTTTGTATTAATTAACCAACAGTTTCAATAACTTGATTGTATGCAAATGTAAGTCGCTTCAAGAAAAGAGTCTGCCAAATGCATGAAATGTAATGAAAAGGCCATTCAAAGTTCCACTAATGGACTGCACAGTGGATATCACTTTCATTACGTACTTCATGATATTTGCAGGCCCTTCTGAGCCCTTACCTTTTCAGGACAGTTCTTTGAAATGGGAAAGGTCAAAAACAAGTAATAAGAATTCCCAAACAGGGTCAAAAATGACAGATGAAGATCAGTAAGAGTTGATACCTTTTCCATCTCGGCCAAGAAGCAATCGATATAGTCTCTGGGCAGTGATGGGTCCAAGTCATTCTTGTGCTCATTAATTTTCAACCTCACAAAGGAGATCACCTGACGCCAATATTCAAAAATTTTTCTGTGGGGACCAGGCAGCCAGCGCATTATCCATGGAAATGCATTGTACAGCTGGAACAAAGAAACTGAAAATGACTCAAAGCCACTTCACAAAATAAATTTGTCACATTATGAATGGACATAAATTGCTCATATGAAACAATAAATATGGTAACAAACAGTAGTAATCATTTTTATGACATGATTAACTCTACTTTGAATATTCCGATAACAGCTATTGGTAAACACTGCTGTATCAATTGTCTACAGATGTATTTTAACTTTTGCTTTGGTGGTTAGTTCTGTACAACCAATTCCAGGCCAGCTTCTCAGCTAGCATCCACAATGTGAATGTATGTATTTATTGATTTATTTTGGCTGCTCAGTTCCTGTGAGGGTAATGCAAATGGCAAGAAGTGAAAAGTCAGTATAATAAATGTTTTGTCAACACAAATCAGAGCAGTTGGCATGAATAGGCCTGGACATTTTTCGGCTTACACAAACTGACCACAGTCCTCCCTGAGGAAAGATGACAAACACTTTTTATTCACATTCAATCAGATTATGGGTTTCAATTTAATAAAAACTCCTGAAAATCAGTGTGGGAGGGGTCGTAATTGCACTGCTTTGTGTGTGAAAGCTTTGTTTTTTACAGTGTTGTCTGTCTAGAGGAGTAAGGAACCTTGTTCCTAGAGAGCCATACCCGTACATGTTTTCGACATCTCTGCTTTTAAAACACCTGATTCAAATGACTGTCTTGTTACATCAAGTATCTGCAGCTTTTCAAGGGCTTGATAACTAGGCATTCCGATGAATTAGCCATATTTAGAGAAGAGAAACATGGAACAAGAAAGGCTATGCCTCTCCAGAGGCAAGGTTCCCCAACTCTGGTCTGAAGAAATACATTCATTACTACTGAATTTTAACTGTTCACCATTGTATGCCAAGATCTACAATGCCGTGAAAAAGTATTTACCCCCTTGCCGATTTCTTCTCTGTTTGCATGTTCATCACACTTAAAATGTTTCAGATCAAACAATTAAAATTTTTAAAACATTAATGCCCAAATTCATAAAGGGTGATGATCACCCAATTATTTTAGTCTCGTACAACTACTGTACGGTGGCTAAAACAGAGAAGTACGCGTGTGGATAAACTCCTGTGACTAGCGCAATTCAGGTAGATCATCATCAGGTGTTTACCCATCCGCGTACAAGTCCCCGCTTAGCCGATGTGTAGTGGTGTCATGTGACACTCTGCATGGTATGAAGTGGTTTTTCGTGGCACATATTGCCTCGGTAACACAACAAACTACTCGACAGCAGGTAGCCTGTGATACACCACACGTCTCACCAACAACCATTTGGAATGCACCACATGCATAGAAGCGCAGAGCAATACATAGTTGGTACTGGAAGAAGGCCACGGTTTCATCTTGTGGGATGGTCAATGTCTGCTTCGATTAGGTCTAGAATATAACGGTATGATTCTTTGGAAATTCTGTATCGCTTGACAAATTTTGTGTCGCTATACTCTTCTAAAGGATTCGTCCTGTCTTTGAAAACCCTAAATTCGGCACTTTGCCTTTGGTCAGCCATCTCTTCCTGTGCCATTTCAATTAAGCGCAAGAGATCCATGGTCATACGTCCAGCCACACAAGCAAGCCAACAGAGAATTGGTAGCTTGTACACGAGATAAACAAGCCCCTTGGGACGATTAGAATTTCTTTTGTTACTTAGACAGGTGTGACTAACCATGTACGTTGGATAAACAGCAGCTGATCTGATCTCTCTTTATGAATTAGGGCCTAATTGTCCGCTCGATCATCACCTGTTTATACACTGTTTAGCTAAGTTAACCGTGATCAAGGGAAAAACACCCTTTATGAATTCGGGGGTAAGTTTTTAAAGATTATTTCATTTATCTAAGGGTCAGCTCATGCCAAAAATCAGAGGGTGGAGCCTGTGACAGCGCCCCCCCGGATTTGCTTGGGGGGGGATCCTTGAAATGTTTGATGAAGAAATCTAAAGTTATACGCCCCAGGAACCCAGTTTTTAGTCCCCCCCCCCTTGGTACCTGCAATATGCACTTTCTGTTTCCTTACATACATGTACAGACCTGAAATTGGATACGCTGAGTGATTCTAGACCTGGCTTTCTGAATGTGCCATCAGAGAGAGTGTAGAATACACTATCCTCCACATATAGACATATGAGAAAGGTGAATTTTGATCTGACACATTTCTTTTTTCCCCAGCCTCCCACACCAACAGCAGCTACCCCCTTACAGCTCCAGAATCACTTATTTCAGAATGTATGGGAAAGGGTCTGAGGACAGGAGCAATTATAGCCTCATCAGACAGTAAACAAATGTTTGGTAGGTATCTTAAATTGGTCATGGATGAAAAAACCTGTAGCATCCCCCATCTTTTGGTTAACTAGTACACTATGTTGCCAGTTATTCATTGCAATAAAATTTCCCCCATGCAAAGACATCTATTATCCAGCTCGCACTGACTTTCTGACAATGCTGCTTTATTCCTCCTATAGAGAACGATTTATAAAAAAGTCAATTTCCCAAAAAAAAAAAAAAAAAAAAAAAATGCACAAGTGTACCATGCATGTACAACATCATCATGATCAGGGCTCCTCAAATCACGGTCCTCGAGGGCTGAGAACTGCTGGTTTTCCACCCTCCCTTTACCTGTGAGTCCGGTGAGATGACAATCTGGCCGATCAGCAAAAGTCAATTTCCCAAAAAAAAAAAAAAAAAAAAAAAAAAAATGCACAAGTGTACCATGCATGTACAACATCATCATGATCAGGGCTCCTCAAATCACGGTCCTCGAGGGCTGAGAACTGCTGGTTTTCCACCCTCCCTTTACCTGTGAGTCCGGTGAGATGACAATCTGGCCGATCAGCAGCATTAATTGTTCACTTAATTGCCTGGAAGGAAGGAAAACCAGGACTGTATTTGGATTCAAGGGCCGGATTTGGAGAGTCCTAATAGAACTGCGTATATGAATTTTGGATGTATCGCAAACCTCTGATTTAATCAACTTCGGACACAATTATTAATTGGGTCTAATATTAAAATAGCTTTATTAGGGGTTAAAGCTCGTAGGGCTGAAACCCTATTGTTTTTGTGCTGGTTTATTTTTATTATTAGGGGTTCAAGCCCGTAGGGCTGAAACCCTATTGTTTTTGTGCTGGTTTATTATTATTATTATTATTATTATTATTAGGGGTTCAAGCCCGTAGGGCTGAGACCCTATTGTTTTTGTGCTGGTTTATTATTATTATTATTATTATTAGGGGTTCAAGCCCGTAGGGCTGAAACCCTATTGTTTTTGTGCTGGTCTATTATTATTATTATTATTATTATTATTATTATTATTTTTCTTCTTCTTCAGAAATGTTTTCGCAAATTCCCATGAGATGGTACAGACATTCTTTGGTCCATTCTCTACAACTTTCCCATAAGGACCTCTAAGATCCGCCATATTTGATTTTCCGAAATTTTGAATTCTTTGAAAAACACATTTTTGACATCTCTTCCTAGGCCGTAGGTCCGAGTCCTTCGAAATTTGCTGTGGATCATCAGTGGACCAAGCTTATCAAAGTTTGCATAAAGCTTGTTGAAATCTCATTTTGTTTCCAAGATATTGACCAATGAACTTCAGCAGGGGCGTGGCTTAGCACAAAAATGGACAAAATTCAACAACCATTGGGCCAATCATCACAGAACTTGCAGAATATGTCCATATAAGTACCAGGAACATACCTTGACAGTTTCATGCAAATCGGCCTATAGGGGGCGCTATAACACAAATCAGACTATAAATCAGCAATTGTTTGTCCTATAGCGATAAAACTCACAGGATATATTCATATAAGTACCCGAAACATACCCAGCAAATTTCATTCAAATTGACTGATAGGGGGCGCTATAACTGCAAAACAAAGCAGCATGGTATAACACAAATCCGACTATAAATCAGCAATTGTTTGTCCTATAGCCATAAAACTCACAGGATATATTCATATAAGTACTTGAAACATACTCTGAAAATTTCATTCAAATTGATTGATAGGGGGCGCTATAAATGCAAAACAAAGCAGCATGGTATAACACAAATCCGACTATAAATCAGCAATTGTTAGTCCTATAGCCAGAAAACTCACAGGATATATTCATATAAGTACTTGAAACATACCCTGAAAATTTCATTCAAATTGACGGATAGGGGGCGCTATAAATGCAAAACAAAGCAGTGTGGTATAACACAAATCAGACTATAAATCAGCAATTGTTTGTCCTATAGCCATAAAACTCACAGGATATATTCATATAAGTACCTGAAACATACCCAGAAAATTTCATTCAAATTGACTGATAGGGGGTGCTATAAATGCAAAACAAAGCAGCATGGTATAACACAAATCCGACTATAAATCAGCAATTGTTTGTCCTATAGCCATAAAACTCACAGGATATATTCATAAAAGTACTTGAAACATACTCTGAAAATTTCATTCAAATTGTCCTATTGGGGGCGCTATAAATGCAAAACAAAGCAACGTGGTATAACACAAATCAGACTATAAATCATAGTTTTTCCAATCCTTACAAAACTCACAGGATATGTCCACATAAAAACCTGAAATATAGCCTGAAAGTTTCAATCAAATTGACCAGTAGGGGGTGCCATAAATGCACAAAATAGCCTAACATAACACAAATCAGACTATGCATCATTAGTTGTTAGTCCAATCATTACACTGGCAAAATAGATCCACATAAAAACCTGCAACACACTCTTAAAGTGGTTTTTGTCCCCTGCCGCCACGATAGCGAGCGGAGCAGGGGACATTGTATTCAGCTCCGTCCGGCCGTCTGTCATGTCCCGTTTGTTCTGAATGCGATATCTCAAGAACGGTTTGACCGATTCCATTCATCTTTGGTTTTAAGGTATATTTGTGTGATACGCCGACCCCAGTAGATTTCCATGACCTTGGCATTATTCTCAAGGTCATTACGATCATTTGACCACTTACAAATTCCTTGTCAACATGATATCTCAAGAACGGTTTGACCAATTCCATTCATCTTTGGTGTCAAGGTGTATTAGCGGCGGGGGACATAGTATTCAGCTCCAACCATCTGCCCGGCCGTCTGTCCATCCTTCCCATCCCGTTTGTTGTGAACGCGATATCTCAAGAAAGGTTTGACCGATTCCATTCATCTTTGGTGTCAAGGTGTATTAGGGGAGGGGGACATAGTATTCAGCTCCGTCCGTGCGTCCATCTGTCCGTCATGTCCCGTTTGTTGTGAACGTGATATCTCAAGAACGGTTTGACCGATTCCATTCGTCTTTGGTGTCAAGGTGTATTGGGGCGGGGGACATAGTATTCAGCTCCATTCGTCCGCCCGGCCGTCCGTCCGTCTGTCCGTCCCATCCCATTTATTGTGAACGTGATATCTCAAGAACAGTTCGACTGATTCCATTCATCTTTGGTGTCAAGGTGTATTAGGGGCGGGGGACATAGTATTCAGCACCGTCCGTCCGTCCGTCCATCCATCCATCCATCATGTCCCATTTGTTGTGAACGTGATATCTCAAGAACTGTTTGACCGATTCTATTCGTCTTTGGTGTCAAGTTGTATTAGGTGCGGGGGACATAGTATTCAGCTCCGTCCGCCCGTCCGTCTGTCCGTCATGTCCCGTTTGTTGTGAGCGCGATATCTCAAGAAAGGTTTGACCGATTCCATTCATCTTTGGTGTCAAGGTGTATTAGGGGAGTGCTCACAGCCCACTCGATTTACATGACCTTGCCATTATTCTCAAGGTCATTACGACCATTTGACCACTTACTAATACCTTGTCAACATAATATCTTAAGAACGGTTTGACTAATTCCATTCATCTTTGGTGTCAAGGTGTATTAGGGGCCGGGGATATAGAATTCAGCTCCATCTGTCCGGCCGTCCGTCCGTCCCCTCCCGTTTGTTGTGAACGCGATATCTCAAGAACGCTTTGACCGATTTAATTCATCTTTGGCTTCAATGTGTAATTTTGTGATACACCGACCCCAGTCGATTTCCGTCACCTGGCGGGGGACATGGCCACGTTTAGTGGCAACACTTGTTAATTAAGCTGTTAAAGCTTTCAACTACTAATGGTCTTTCGTGGCTTGAACCCTGGAATTGCCGCTTGCGGCTATATTTATTATTATTATTATTATTATTTCTTTTCTTCTTCAGAAATGTTTTTGCAAATTCCCGTGAGATGGTAAATGGTAGAGACCTGAAATTTTGCACATTGGTTGGAAGTTGTGTGTAAATGCTGACAAAGGCATTTTTATCTCAATCGGCCTGATGGTGGCGCTATAATTCAAGAAAAACAGGTTTTCACTTTAAAGGTCATAACTCCTACGCTGTAAGTCCGATTTACACGAAACTTAGTACAGACATTCCTTGGTCCAATCTCTACAACTTTCCCATAAGGACCTCTAAGATCCGCCATATTTGATTTTCCGGAATTTTGAATTTTTTGAAAAACACATTTTTCACATCTCTTCCTAGGCCGTAGGTCCGATTCCTTCGAAATTTACTGTGGATGATCAGTGGACCAAGATTATCAAAGATTGCATAAAGCTTGTTGAAATCTCATTTTGTTTCCAAGATATTGACCAATGAACTTCAGCAGGGGCGTGGCTTAGCACATAAATGGACAAAATTCAACAACCATTGGGCCAATCATCACAGAACTTGCAGAATATGTCCATATAAGTACCAGGAACATACCTTGACAGTTTCATGCAAATCGGCCTATAGGGGGCGCTATAACACAAATCAGACTATAAATCAGCAATTGTTTGTCCTATAGCCATAAAACTCACAGGATATATTCATATAAGTACTTGAAACATACTCTGAAAATTTTATTCAAATTGACTGATAGGGGGCGCTATAAATGCAAAACAAAGCAGTGTGGTATAACACAAATCAGACTATAAATCAGCAATTGTTTGTCCTATAGCCATAAAACTCACAGGATATATTCATATAAGTACCTGAAACATACCCAGAAAATTTCATTCAAATTGACTGATAGGGGGCGCTATAAATGCAAAACAAAGCAGCATGGTATAACACAAATCCGACTATAAATCATAGTTTCTCCAATCATTACAAAACTCACAGGATACGTCCACATAAGAACCTGAAACAAAGCCTGAAACTTTCAATCAAATCGACCAGTGGGGGGTGCCATAAATGCACAAAATAGCCTAACATAACACAAATCAGACTATACATCATAAGTTGTTGGTCCAATCATTACACTGGCAAAATAGGTCCACATAAATACCTGCAACACACTCTTAAAGTGGTTTTTGTCTCCCGCTGCCACGATAGCGAGTGGAGCGGGGAACACAGTATTCAGCTCCGTCCGGCCGTCCATCATGTCCCGTTTGTTCTGAACGCGATATCTCAAGAACGATTTGACCGATTCCATTCATCTTTGGTGTCAAGGTGTATTAGGGGCGGGGGACATAGTATTCAGCTCCATCCGTCCGCCCGGCCATCCGTCCGTCCCGTCCCGTTTGTTGTGAACGTGATATCTCAAGAACGGTTTGACCGATTCTATTCATCTTTGGTGTCAAGGTGTATTAGGGGCGGGGGACATAGTATTCAGCTCCATCCGTCCGCCCGGCCATCTGTCCATCCCGTCCCGTTTGTTGTGAACGTGATATCTCAAGAACGGTTTGACCGATTCCATTTGTCTTTGGTGTCAAGGTGTATTAGGGGCGGGGGAAATAGTATTCAGCTCTGACCGTCTGTCCGTCGTCCGTCCGTCCATCATGTCCCGCTTGTTGTGAACGCGATATCTCAAGAACGGTTTGACTGATTCCATTCATCTTTGGTGTCACGGTGTATTAGGGGAGTACTCACATCCCACACGATTCACGTGACCTTGCCATTATTCTCAAGGTCATTACGACCATTTGACCACTTACAAATTCCTTGTCAACATGATATCTCAAAAATGGTTCGACCAATTCCATTCATCTTTGGTGTCAAGGGATGTTAGGGGTGGGGGACATAGTATTCAGCTCTGTCCGTCTGTCCATCCGTCCATCATGTCCCGTTTGTTGTGAACGTGGTATCTCAAGAACGGTTTGACCGATTCCATTCGTCTTTGGTGTCACGGTGTATTAGGGGCGGGGGACATAGTATTCAGCTCCGTCCGTCTGTCCGTCATGTCCCGTTTGTTGTGAACGCAATATCTCAAGAACGGTTTGACCGATTCCATTCATCTTTGGGGTCAAGGTATATTAGGGTCGGGGGACATAGTATTCAGCTCCATCAGTCCATCCGTCCGTCCGTCCGTCCGTCACGTCTCGTTTGTTGTGAACGCGAAATCTTGAGAACGCTTTGACCGATTTTATTCATCTTTGGCTTCAATGTGTAATTTTGTGATATGCTGACCCCAGTCAATTTCTGTCACCTGGCGGGGGACATGGCCACGTTTAGTGGCAGCACTTGTTAATTAAGTTGTTAAAGCTTTCAACTACTAATGGTTTTTCGTGGCTTGAACCCCGGAATTGCCGCTTGCGGCTATATTTATCCTTGTCATCGTTAAAATATTCCAAGATGCCAGATTTTACATTGTTCATCCATCCGAAATACTGATACACATCATGCCAGCCAAAAGTATGGTTGTAATACCAGACAGCCAGGTAATCCAACTGATCTTTTGCATGTACATTGTAAAAATGCTGACAATCCTTCCTTGATTTGGCTTTCATCTGAAACACCAAGTCAAGAAAATCCAGCACTATTATCCTTGAAGTTCTGGAGCACTTTTTAGACAAATGAGGGTATTGCATGGTACCCAGAATTTGTTATCTCTGGCATCACTTGAAGAGCAGGATAACAGTCCAGGGGTGCATTTTTTTCGAACAATGACAGAAGTTGCTTTGAACTAACATGGTGCGACGCATTGTTAAACAAACCTCGGAAGGACAACGGTTTCCCAAAACTGTTGTACCTTTTTCGTAGCACAGTAGTTGGAACCATGTTGGTTTGAACTACTGTCTTTCAAACCACCGACAGAGTTCCTCAACGTGTTCCGAGTTCCTCTCAGATGGAACAGTGTACAGTTGTTTCATCCGTATTCTGTGTTTTTGTAGGACACAAGCAATAGTTGAAACGCTTACGTTTTGTATATTTCCAAATGTCTGGTTGTCTTCCAGAATTTTCTCTTTTATTTCTTGGAGTTTGATGGCATTGTTTTCAATAACAATCTTAACTATTGCCATTTCCTGCACATCACTGAAGATTCTACCCCTACCCCCAAAGTGAGGTAGTGTTTGGGTCCTACAAAGAAATGCAACATAAATTACACACAAGCAATACATTTTCTAAAGGCCAACTGTAGATCATTTTACTACTCTAATATGCAGTGAAAGCCATTTCAGAATACATTTGCATCTTACCTGCTGGTTTCCCAGAAGACTCTGATAATTGATGCCACTGTTGACCGGACCAGATTTGGCTGCGCTCGCAGACCAGCTTCTCTGAATTTTAGGCCATGGTTGGCAACATGATCAACTATAGTAGCCCTAATCTCATCAAATACCACAGCCCTTTGTCTTCTCTGTTGTTGTCTTGCACCACCGCCGGCACCACCACCACCATCACCACCACCACGCATACTGACTCCTCTCCCTCTCCGTACCACTCTTTCTCTTCTTTCTCTTGCAGGCTCCATTGTGAAGTTTAGGTGTAAAAAACATCCCAAGGGTGCGTGCTTCTATAGGTGGCAATGAAATTATCAAGAGAAAACACCTAAGTAGGCCTCCAACTAGAGATGGGTACCACCTGTGGTTGGTCTCATTTGCATAATTTCAATAAATGATATTTTACTTATTTCCAGAACCCTTTATTTTAGGATTTTACAGTAATAATTTCAATTGGGTGTTTGTAATTTGGCAAATTTCTGTCCACTTGAATTTGTAACATTTTGCAATAAAATGTAACTGTTTTAAAAATACTCAGTAAGCATTGGCAGCAGATGCACATGGTTTTGCCTGTGTTTGCTTTAGAGCGAAAAATGAAATAATTACTTTTGAAGGCTGATGTCATTGAATGTCTTACGTGTCAAACCAATTTTTTTTGCGTTAAAGCAAGGCATGAAACCAGAGTTTGGACTGCATAGACTATTGGTGTGCTAGAAGTGTGAAGAGTTTTGAAAAAGTTGCTTCAGTACTGATCGATGTCGCTTAGCGATTGAAAAAAGCTAATCATTTAGGCTATTAATATTGCATTCATTACAACCCCCATTCTGAAATAGTTGGGACGAAGTGTAAATTGTGAATAAAATCAAAATGCAATGACTTTCAGATCACACAAGCAAATATGTTATTTACAATAGAACACAGATAACATTTCAAATGTTGAAACTGGGACATTTTACATTTTTATCCACAAAATGAGCTTATTTCAAATTTTCTGGCTTCAACAGGTCTCAAAAAAGTTGGGACACAGGCAAGAAAGGGCTGAGAAAGCAATTAATATATAAGAGAATCCGCTGAAAGAACATTTAGCAAGTAATTAAGTTAACTGGCATCAGGTGTGTAACATGATTGGCTATAAAAAGGGACGTCTTAGAGAGGCTGAGTCTCTCAGAAGTAAAGATGGCCAGAGACTCTCCAACCTGTGAAGGCTTGCGTAAAAAAAATTGTGGAATACTTTAAAAACAATAAAACAATGTTCCTCAACGTCAAATTGCAAAGGCTTTGAAGGTCTCATCATCGACAGTGCATAACATCATCAAAAGATTCAGAGAAACTGGAAAAATCTCTGTGCGTAAGGGACAGGGCCGAAGACCTTTACTGGATGCCCGTGATCTTCGGACCCTCAGACGCCACTGCATCACTCACTGGCATGATTCTGTCATTTACATTACTAAATGGGCCCAGGAATACTTCAAGAAACCACTGTCTGTAAATACAGTCCGCCGTGCCATCCACAGATGCCACCTAAAACTCCATCATGCAAAAAGGAAGCCATTGTTGAGCATGATCCAGAAGCGCTGCCGTGTTCTGTGGGCCAAGGCTCATTTAAAATGGACTGTAGCAAAGTGGCAAAGTGTCCTGTGGTCAGACGAGTCCAAATTTGACATTCTTGTTGGAAATCATGGGCGTCTTGTCCTCCGGGCTAAAGAGGAGAAAGACCACCCCTCCTGTTATCAGCGTTCAGTTCAAAAGCCAGCATCTCTGATGGTATGGGGATGCATTAGTGCGTATGGTGTGGGACACCTGCATGTTTTAAACAGCACCATGAATGCTGAAAGGTATATAAAGGTTTTAGAGCAACATATGCTCCCCTCCAGACAACATCTTTTCCAGGGAAGGCCTTTTGTATTTCAGCAGGAAAATGCAAAACCACATACTGCAGCTATTACAACAGCATGGCTTCATAGTAGAAGAGTCCGTGTGCTGAACTGGCCAGCCTGCAGTCCTGATCTTTCACAGAGAACATTTGGTGCATAATTACATGAAACGTCCGTCAAAGGAGACCCAAAACTCTCCAGCAGCTGGTAGCCTGTATTAAGCAAGAGTGGGATCAAATTCCAATGGCTAAACTCAAGAAACCTGTCTCCTCGATGCCCAGACACCTTCACTCTGTGTTAAAAAGAAGAGGGGATGCTACACCATGGTAAACAGGCCCCTGTCCCAACTTTTGAGACCTGTAGCAGCCATCAAATTTGAAAAGAGCTCATTTTGTGGATAAAATTGTAAAATTTCTAGGTTTCAACATTTGCTATGTTATCTCTGCTTTATTGTGAATAAAATACTGGCTGGTGAGATTTGAAAGTCATTGCGTTTTGATTTTATTCACAATTTACACTTTGTCTCAACTATTTCGGAATTGGGGTTGTATTTAGGTTATTTAAATAGTAATCATATCCACCTTATTCCCATGTCCCATGATCCCTTGTGTGAATATTGGGCGTAACTTCCGCTGCTTCCTGTCACTGAACTGTTTACTATGGTAGCGGCTCACGCGAACCCTCCTTTTTTTTTTAAGCGATTGGAAAATAATATATGAGGGAACATCACCTTTTAGCCCTCAGACAGGATAAAGTTACGGTACAGCTGCCTTCTACTATTGAAGAATGGGAGAACAGCCTGAAGCAGTGGCCACACTAGCGCATTTGGCTACATAAGCGACTGTTGCCACAGACTGCGAAGCTATGAACAATCTACAGAGCTCCGAAGCGTATGCAGTACTTCCACAGCAACAAGGTCAGTCTTGTTTTGTTAAAGGAGGTAGTATACGACCTTATGTACCTTAAAACAGAAATACAAGTACTTTCTGAGAATATTTATGAAGGAAACACTATATTTCAGCGGTAAATATTGCTCTACATATGAAACGTAATGAATTGTTATGCAGAGTAAATTAAGCCATCCGACAGTACGAGTCAAATTAGCTCTACTCCAGCCAACTACATTATACGGTATTGAGTTGCTAGCTAATCCAATACTGTAACGTAAAGCACAGTGAATCCATTTTTCCCATACTTTTAATTTTAGTGAAATGAGGTTTGGAGTGCAAGACTATTGTTTGGAACAGAGTAGGCTATTTTCAAATTGTAGTAGACTATTGCTACTTCTACAGCCTCATATTAAACTGTACAGGATGAAACGTTAGTTACACTGACTGGCATTACTGGACGACTACAACAATTTTCTGTCCTCCCTACACGTGAAATCATACCTTGTGCTCTCCTGGCACTGCTGTCAAAATGCTTCTGAGGACCCGGCGTCTCCTCTGCGGCGGTCTGTCTGCGCCTAGCCATAAAGTAGGAATCGTTGTTTGTCGACATAATGAAATGAGCACCTAATGTTTTCGGGGGTCTTTTCAAATTCAGGTTTTCAGCCAAATTCTGGCTTCCTCTTCTGTATATAGGCGATGGAAACCGTTTCGCTGAATACAAGGACAATCCCCTATGTTCTGGGTGCGTGTTGATCAAACACTGTTGATCAAACCATAAATTTAGCTTCCTCTGGTTGTTAGTTCAGCCTTGAACAGCACAATAGGTGCCGGAGCTGTGAAGGGACATTTTAAGAAAAGCAAGTTAATTTGTTCAAAAAAAAAAAAAAAAAGCTGTAATCGCCAAGTTAACTGAAAGAAACGCCATTGTTCTTGACTAGCCACTCGCTAAAAACTACTTCCGCCAGAAGTTGCACCCCTCATCATATCTACAGTAGCTCCCTCAGGAATAAGGTGGATAGCAACAACAATAAATTTAAATTAAACAAAATCTTGGGCAACAGCTCGTGTGGAGAAAAAAAAAGAATGAAAAGAACGATTTGCTTTTTCAATGCATTAATGAAGTAAGCTTTACCTGAAAATGTAAATTCATTTTTTTCATTCACAATTACTACCAAGCCTGACAAATGTATGAAACATAGCTACAGGCGTGGCACTGAGGACTAAACGGCTTCAGAGGCGGACTGGCCATCTGTGCGTTCTGGAGAATCACAGAACGGCCAGTACTCCAGGATGGCCGACGGCGGTCACGCAGTCATCACCAGTATTTATTTTTTTTTCCCCTGCTAATCGACTTCTTCACACTCTAGTCCAGGGGCGGACTAGCCATCGGGAATACCGGGAGTTTCTCTGGTGAACCGCTCCGGTCAGCGAAAAAACCTGCCAGAGACTCACAAGTACCCAGATGGCCCACGAGGGCGCGATTAACAGCCCCGTACTAAATTACGTATGGGCGCCAAGGAATCATCCCTTCAAGCTTTGCTTGATTTAGAATGGACACCTGATGAAAGTGTAACTTGCCTAATTGTCGCGAAAGATAGCGCTTACAAGGCGTTACTAAAAAATTAATAACTATTTAATGAAGAGTTGCACCACAACCACCTTTGAAACAAAGATAGCCAAGAATGTAAGCTTAAAGATGGTGAAGATTTCAAGAATTTACAGGTTGTCACACCTCGGCAATTTGATGTCAAATTTCAGGAAATTTTGGCTTTTTTAGGATTTTGCTGAGTATTTTCTGGACAACCATGAAATTGACATGCTTGCTGTTTATTGTACCAATAGCACTATGTGAGGAGAGCTTGCCCAGAAAAAGTCAGCTCTCTATCTGCATAATTTTGGTCATAATTGGCCTTCAAAGTTGGTGTCACAGACAACTTCGTCAAATAAATTAGCAATTTCAAACAGTCACAGCTCCCTAATAAAAACATATTTGCCATTGAAAATGTGTTTCACAAGTGTACTGGGCATAGATGCTACACTGTGGACATTTTTGAGTCCATGGCATTGATATAACTAGAGATATTGCCTCCTAAAAATCCACTTTTATTTGACGTTGCAAAAAGGAGCGCGAAAATCAGCAAAACATTGCCATCTTTATTAATTTTTTTTTTTTGTCAAAACTAAAGAAGATATTTAACTGAAATGTTGCACATATCCTATTAAGTACATGGCCTTGGTGTGAGAATTTTTTTAAATAAATCTGAGATGGTCAAGTGGGGAAATTTTCTGAAATTTGTTGAATTGACATGGAATGACCCCCTACAAACGAAAGTATCTCACACTAACGCAAGCTAAAAGGAAAGAGCGATCTGATCGGAGAAATATAGTACTGGTTGATATTAAGTTATTCAAGTTGACCCACTAATCATCAAAGAATTATTTCATCTTGTGTAGTTTCAAGGTGTTATTGTTTTATACAACTTTAAGTAGATGTTAAACTCTACACAAACAAATATCAAGACAAAGGGGGAATGTTAGCGCCATACAACGTTTTCAGTCTAGGTAAGCTCTGAGGGGCTCACATTACAGAACTTAGCCCCCTCAGAGCTAAGTGTAGGTGTGGTTTTCATTTCGCTGCTTGCAATAATAATTTGATTTCCTTGTGATTTCAATTTCATAATTACTTGCTATATATAGCCAACAAAGTTGAATTTGCTTACCAGTTAGTTTTGTGGACGTGAAATAATGTCATTAACACCACTATGATTGGGTCCCACGCCATAAGTCAGCTAATGGCTACAGTGTTCTTGCAACGAATTCGCATTGTTCAAAACAACTGGCATGCACACATGATCCTAATCTCCTATCAACATGGATAAGTGCGCAGGTGCACATGTAAAATACAAGGCCATATCATGACTGTTTGGCTACACATTTGATTTCGGATTTTCATCTGTGCTGAAAATAACAACGTCAAGGACTTGCCTTGACAGTATCTCGTTGATATAGTCTCTCAAGTCTCCACTGCGCTGAAGAAGTCAATGTTTTCAGTTTGCAGGAGAAAACTAATGGAGCTTAGTCTAGCTGTATCGTCAGGGGGAAAAGAATTTCGGATCCAGCCTCCACTTTTTTCCAGCTTTTTATTAGCCAGAACGACTTTAAAAGGGGGGTGCCTATATGTTTTAGTGGGTTTTTCAGTGAGAAAGGGGTTTAGAATTTAACATTAATATTTAATATCGCGAATGCATAAGCTGCGCCTGCCCTAGCAACCCAGTGTGTCATCAGTGACATATAGCCGCCGTTAACGACATGCTACTGACACGAATAGCAGCACTTGAAACTAAACTCTAAATTTCCTTAACTGGACGTAAGCTTGCCGTGTTTTCATATACTAATGTTTCTCTGGGTACCCAAACATCAATCGATATTTGGCATAGGTTGAACACAGAATTCTTAATTTTGCCATCCAGACACAAAATGTACACTGCACACCCCAGAATGTTCCCAAACAAAAAATATTCCTGTTTATAGTCCGAATCCACGCTGTAAACTGCCTTTTACCACGGGGAAAGCAAAAGAACTTATAATTTCCCACCTTTTAAATAGGATTTGTGCATCTTCTGCCCCACATAGTCTGCAGAGAGCATGCGCACTCCAATCTCGCTTTTTCACGTCCTTAAACCGAAAGGGTCCATTGCATTATCTCACAGAAGTATTGCTTTATCTCACAAAATTATTGCGAGATCTCACAAAAATTGACCCGATTTTTTTTTCTTCTTTAATTTTTTTTCTCGCAAAGTCCCCTTAGGGGCTCCGTACCTCAGTGATTAACAAGTGAATCAATAAATTATTTCAATGATTTCTATGCCCTGTTATCTCTTGATACATGTTTGTAATGAAGATTAACTTGAGGACCTCCATCTTCAAAGGCGTAGAAATACACACAGACAAAAAAGGGAATATTAAAAAGGATATGACGGGGAAATGGAGGGACTATGCCAGCATCACTACAAGGAAGGCTGCAACTCTATGGAGTGAGCTACAGAAGACTGGTGGTGGGAGCATCTGTGTGCCTCCTCTTAGTCCTGCAGAGAATTCTGTCCACCCGAGCACAGAAAGAGCTGGAGGGAGTCCCATGCGCATAGATGTGGTATGCATAGTTCCCAAATATGGGCATCTTCCACTGTCTGCCCACTTTCTCTTGGCCCATTCACACTAGGCCCTCCACAGTTTGAGCTCCAGGGTCCATCAATTTTGGATACCCCACATAGGGCCAAATATCAGACTTCCCCTCCCGCCCCCAGGCCAATCCACATCGGGTCCCCTCTGGCATCTCTTTCAGTCTGTCAGGGCTGCCGTTTCCTCTGTGACCCATTTACACTTTGTTTTAACATGTGTTTTGGGTGATCGGATCACAAGTGCTTGGCAAGCACACTTGAGAATGTACCACATTTGCCAAGCACACTGTAACCGATAATGACTCTGGGAATCCTACAACTCAACATCGAGGGTTTCACCCCTGCAAAGAGGGAAATCCTGCACCACATAGCCATTCAAAATAATGTGCACATGATCCTCCTCCAAGAAACGCATCTTTTAGATGAACGCAAAGCCAAGATACCAGGCTTTCACCTTCAAGCCTTTACCAGCAGCCAATATCACGGAATTGCAACATATGTGAAATCGAACATCAGAGACTGCACCACCATTGCCACTTCTGATGAAGACTCTGATCTCCAGTGGCACCTCATCAAGGTCTAAGGCTTGCACATCATGAACCTTTACAAGCCACCTCCTGCTGTGCTCGACCCCAAAGCACTGCCTCAAGCACCTCCGCCTGTGTTGTACAATGGAGACTTCAATTGTCAACACACCGAGTAGGGCTACAACTACTGCACCACAAACGGAATGGAGCTATGCAACTGGGCATCAAACCTAGACCTTACCCTTCTCTTTGATAACCATCAACCAGCAACCTTCTACTCTCCCGCAGGAACTCTTCCACCAACGCTGATCTTGCTTGGTGGCGAGGCACTTCCGACAACACTCCAGAGAGGCTAGTGCTCGATCGCGTCCCCCACAGCCACCACAGACTGGTTTTCATTAAAGGCACCCCACTCTTTGCCCCAACACCATCCCTTCCAGTAAAAAGATGGAATTCCAAGAAAGCAGAGTGGGACTGCTACAAGATCAAGCTAGACGTACCAGCAGCTGACTTACCCTCCCCCTGGGACACTGACATGAACGCTACACACGCTGCCTTCATGAATGCAAGTAAGCTCAGTGTCCAAGGCCCATATCCCTCGAGGCTGCAGGGAGAAGTACATTCCTAGCTGGGACGACGAATGTGACAGGCTCCACCACGCGTACATTAATGCCTCCGAGCCAGACACTGCTGATGAACTTGCCTCACAGCTCAAATCCCATATTGACGAGGTCCGCAAGACTCGCAGAAGGGATGCAGTGGATGACACGGACTTCACCCACTCTAGCCACAAGCTTGGCAGATGCTTAATCGACTCACTGGCAGAACTGCGAAGACGAAACCATGTCCTACCAGCCCAGATGCAATTGCACGCACCTTGGTAAAAAAACGGAAAGTACATCTCCCCAGACAAAGCATTCTCAAGAGAAGTGAACTTCAAACTGAAGGACGCCAGAAATGCCCCTTCAGCTGAACGCGGCCTCACCCCTGACTTTACTCCGGCAGAACTAAAGAATGCCCTCAGCTCTCTCAGGACTGGGAAAGCTCCAGGTCCTGACAACAAACACGCTGAACAACTTGTCAACACTGGCCCCATCCTCACTGAGTGGCTCAGAAACTACTTCTCGCGCTGCCTGTCTGAGGCCGGGATCCCCCTCCTGTGGAAGAAAGCCAACGTTGTGGCCATTTTAAAGCCTAAAAAATCAAATGAGGACCCCAAGAGCTACCGCCCGATTTCACTTCTGTCTGTGCCCTTGAAGATCTTTGAACGCCTGATTCTGAACAGAATCGAACCAGTCATGGAACACCAACTCCCCAACTTCCAAGCAGGCTTCAGGAAGGGTCGAAGCACCGATGACCAGGTTTTGGCTGCCGTTGACCTCATTGAGTCAGCCTATGAAGAAAAGAAGAAGTGTGGAGCCGTGCTGGTTGACCGCTCATCTGCATATGACACCGTTTGGCACCGCGGACTTCACCTCAAACTCCACAATGTCCTGCAAGATAAGCAGATGGTCAGAGTGATAAAGGAAATAATCTCCAACCGCAGCTTCCCAGTCCTCATCAATGGCAAACCTAGTAGAACCAGGTCCTTAAAAAAAAAAAAAAAAGTTGTTCCACAAGGATCAGTACTTGCCCCTGCCCTGTTCAACCTGTACACCGCAGACCTACCATACACCCACAGCACAAAACTCGTATACGCTGATGATATGGCCATCCTCACAAGCTGTGACAGATTCGAAGAGGCTGAGCATATACTGTCCCTCGACATGCAGGTCCTGCAGAACTATTACCACCAGTGGCGCCTCAAGCTTAACACCCAGAAGACGACCTGCACTGTGTTCCATCTCAGCAATAAAGAGGCTAACAGACAGCTGAAAGTCACACTGAATGGTATAGACCTCCCCTTCTGCGCAGCGCCCACCTGAAATCCACCCTTACTCAGCATCTCCCTATCCTCGCCGGCATCCCACCTCACAACATCAGATGCGAAGCCGCGATGAGACAAGCAGCCCTCAAGGCTGCCATAAAGGAAGCACACCCACTCCACCACAGAGTCAGCGTTCTCCTTTGACCCCTAACGCTTGAAGAGCCGACAGCCCTTCGAGAGAGCAGCTAAGACTAACCACAGAAGACACAAACCTCAACTGACAACAATGGACTCTCCAGAGATGGAGGAGACACCAACCAGCTGGTAGACTGTCCACTAAGCTGGCAATCTCAGCTAAACCCGCTGGCTGTGACGTTCCCCGCAAGGACTGGTGCCGCCTAAATCGTCACCGGACTGGTGTTGGGCGGTTCAAGGCCTTCCTGCACCAGTGGGGGCTTGCAGATTCTCACGCATGTGACTTCGGGTCAACCCAGACTGCAGACCACCTGCTAGCAGAATGCCCCATCCACCGGCTGGAAGGCGGCTGAAGCGCACTGGACACTCTTTCCCCTCAGGCCAGCAATTGGCTCACCTTTGACTCGTAGACTGGATAGACCACACGCAAGGAGGATCACAAGTGGTCAGCCCTAAATAGAAGTGTAAACGGGGTGCAAGACACATTGAGATCTGATCACTCAAACCACTTGCAGAGGGGGTATGGGATGCAGCTGATCACGTTTGGCAAACACTATTCCGTCCTGATGTGTCCCTGACAAGGACGTAACCAGTAAACGTCATCAATGTAAGCCGCGTGTTGTGTTCCAGGGTCCTGGGCCTTTGGCCAGGACATATTTATGGTTTTAACAGTTTCTTGTCTCAGGATTTCCCATTTCATAGTTCACGTTCATTCATGTTTTTATTTTCCAGGTTTTCTGTTTTGCCAGGTCTGCCCAGCCACTCCACCGCTTGTCTGCGTTCCGCCCCATGTCTTCGTTTTTGCACACTTCAGAGCTCTGGTTGGCTTTTGGTATTTCCCCCTTCCTTCTGTGCTGTGCTGATTCAGGGCTGCCTAAGCTTGATTGGCAATTAACTGTTTTAGTACTAACATTTACTAACAGTCACGGGAAGATGTAATTCTTAGACAGGCACATTACTAATACTACTAATTTAGGTAGGGAGTTTATTGTCATGATTCCTGCTTTGCTATTTCAAGATCTTGCTGTGCTTTTCTATTGACATTTATGCTTCCTTCCAATCTGCATGCTTCATTGGTACTTAAACTGAGCACGCTCATTCTCTTAATGAGCAAGTCATGTCCACCTATTGTCTTTGTCTCCTGATCTTGCCTTGCCTCTTGTTCTTCTCCAGGTGTTGCCCCTCATGTGTTCTGATTTCTGCCCTTTATCTGGAGGCGGTGGAAGTTGGCTGGCAGACAGAGTCTCGAGTTTTCAAGCCAAGTTTATCACCGAGTTTCCAAGCCAAGTTTATCACCAAGTTTTCATTGTCAAGTTTCCATGCCGAGTTTCTCGCCCTTGTGTTTAGTGTTCAGTGCAGTATTTTCGTGTTTTTCATAGCTAAGTCAAGTTCTTGTTTGTATATATTCCTGATTATTCTTTTGTTAGTGATTTCTCTCCCTGGAGTTTCCAGTGGTTTTTTGTTTTTGTCGTTTGGGTCTTTGTTTTTTAGCTCTGTGCAGCTTTTCTTAGTTGGATTTTTGCAACCCTTTGGGCCAAGTTTTTCGTTGGCCCTCGTGCCTGTTTTCTTTGTGTTTAAATAAAACCCCCGTTCCCTGCATCTTGCGTCTGGTGCCTTCCTGATCTCGCATCAGCTAGACTCTGTCTCCCAGGCACCAGCAAGATGGAGCGCAAGATCGCCCAGCAAGAGGCTGAGCTGTCACGCCAGCGACAGCAAATACAGGAGCTGACTGCAGCGCTGGCCACCCTGCAAGCCAGCCTTCCCTGGGCAGGTTCCAGCCAGGCCCCCATCATGCCAGCTACCCAGCCCCTTCCTCCCGCTGCGCACCAGCCCACCGCTGTACCTGTGCGCCAGCCCGGAGCAGAAGCACCCTGGCTGCAGCCGGTCACCTACCCAGGTCCTGAGCCCCGCCTTCCACCACCTGAGAGGTACGGTGGAGAACCAGGGTTCTGCCGGGCCTTCCTCACCTCCTGTGAGATGTGCTTCGCTCTGCAGCCCTCCACCTTTGCCTCTGAGCCGGCCCGAGTCGCCTTCGTCCTTTCCCAGCTGACGGGGCGGGCTCGCTTGTGGGGAACCGCAGCATGGCAAGCTCGACTGCCCTGCACAACAACCTACGGGGCCTTGGCGGAGGAATTGCTGCGGGTCTTCGACCGCTCCAAGCAGGGGAGAGCAGCAGGGCGAGAGCTGCTGAGGATGAGGCAGGGGAAGAGATCGGTGGCAGATTATGCCATCGATTTCCAGACGGTGGCAGCCACTTCTGGCTGGAGTAAGGAGGCGTTGTCGGCGTGTTCCTCCAGGGGCTGTCCGAACCAGTCAAAGATCGACTGCTCTTCTGTGAGATCCCTGAGTCTCCAGAGGCCCTTGTAGACCTGGCCCTTCGCATCGACAGCCGCTTGGGAGAGGGCGCTCACCCTAGGCCGAGGTCGAAGCTCCACTCCCTCTGGCCAGGTCCGACCCTCGAGCCCCGGGTCGCACGCCTCAGGACCGGCTGATGGGGAACCGCCACACCCTCTCCTGGGGAAGCATCTCCCATGGAGATCGGTCGGTTCAGACTTACCCAGGAGGAGCGCCAGCGGAGAAGGAGGTCGGGGGCGTGCCTTTACTGTGGCCAGCAGGGTCATGCGGCACGAAGCTGTCCGCTAAAGGGCAAACGCCCACTAGCGTCTGGAGGAGTACTGGTGGGCGCTTCATCCAAGGAGACCTCCTCCTACCGTCGGACCTGCATCCCGGTGACCCTGACCTGGGAGGGCCGCTCCCTCAAGACCACCGCCCTCATCGACTCAGGTTCTGAGGAGAGCTTCATTGATGCCAGAGCTGCCGCCGAGTGGGGGGTTCCCCTCTGCCAACTTCCCAGTCCACTGTCCATCTCCGGGCTGGGTGGGCAACCCCTTGCTAAGGTGTGCTTCCGGACCGCTCCCATCCAGCTGCTGGCGTCCGGCAACCATCACGAGCAGGTCCGGCTGTTCGTGACCGAGACACCCCGCTCTCCTATTGTCCTGGGTCATCCCTGGTTGGCGCTACATGGGCCGGTGATCGACTGGGCCCGCCATGAGGTGCGGGAGTGGAGTGCCTCCTGCTCGGCCAGCTGCCTTCTCGATTCCCGACCTTCTGGCTCTGTGGGGGGACCAGCTCCAGAGGGAAGGCCAGATGTCTCCAGCGTGCCCCCCGAGTACCATGACCTGGCGACGGTCTTCAGCAAGTCCCGTGCGGTGTCCCTGCCCCCACACCGCCCGTATGACTGTGCTATCGACCTCCAGCCTGGTACTGCGCCCCCGAGGGGTCGTGTCTTCGCCTTGTCCGAGCCCGAGAGGGGGGGCCATGGACAAGTACATCCGGGAATCCCTGGCAGCTGGCATTATTAAGTCCATCCTCCTCTCCCGCTGGGGCAGGCTTCTTCTTTGTGAAGAAGGATGGCTCCCTGCGCCCTGCATTGACTACCGAGGTTTGAATAAGATCACGATCAGGAACCGCTACCGCTCCCACTGATGTCCTCGGCATTCGGCGTCATTCAAGGGGCGGCCATCTTCACCAAGCTGGACCTGCGGAATGCCTACCACCTCCTGCGTATCAGGGAAGGCGACGAATGGAAAACCGCATTCAACACCCCTAGCGGCCACTGGGAGTATCTGGTGGTTCCATTCGGCCTGACCAACGCACCCGCAGTGTTCCAGAACTTGGTGAATGATGTGCTTGGGGACATGATCGGGCGGTTTGTCTACGTTTACCTAGATGACATCCTGATCTTCTTTCGGGACAGGGCGGAGCACACGAGTCATGTTCGCCAGGTGCTCCGCCGCCTCCTGGAGAATCGCCTCTTTGTCAAGGCAGAGAAGTGCGAGTTCAGCACCACCACTACCTCCTTCCTGGGGCACGTCATCTCCCCAAACCACCTGGGCATGGACGAGGAGAAGGTCAAGGCTGTGGTGGACTGGCCCAACCTCTGCCCATTCCTCACCGTCCCTGGTCCCACATCGCTCTGGATTTCGTCACTGGCCTGCCCGTATCCCATGGTAACACCACTGTCTTGACCATTGTCGACCGGTTTTCAAAGTCTGTCCACTTCGTGCCTCTTCCCAAGCTCCCCACTGCCAAGTCCACAGCTGACCTACTCATCCAGCATGTTGTCCGCCCCCACGGCATCCCTGTGGATGTAGTGTCAGATCGTGGTCCCCAATTCACCTCCAACTTCTGGAAGGCATTCTGCACATCCCTTGGTACGTCCTTCAGCCTCAGCTCCGGTTACCACCCACAGACGAATGGACAGACTGAGCGGGCCAACCAGACCCTGGAGACGGTCCTCCGCTGTGTGTGCTCGACCAACCCAACATCCTGGTCATCCATGCTGCCTTGGGTCGAGTACGCGGTCAACTCCCACGCTGCCTCTGCCTCCGGCCTCTCCCCCTTTGAGTGCTGCATGGGCTACCAGCCTCCATTGTTCCCCAGCCAGGAGGAGGAAGTCGGGTGCCTTCGGCTGAGGCGTTCATCAGACGATGTCGCGTGTGTGGCTGTCTGCTCGCCCGCGCCTTGGTCCGGCGGGGCAAGACCATGAAGACTGCGGCAGACAAGCGTCGGGCGCCCTGCTCCTCGCTACCGAGTGGGCCAGAAGGTCTGGTTGGCTGCACGGATATTCCGCTTCGTGTGGAGAGTCGCAAGCTGGCCCCTCGCTTCCTGGGTCCTTATCCCATCATAAGGATCATCAGCCCCACTGCTGTCCGGCTCAAGCTCCCTTCCACCATGCGACGGCTCCACCCAGTGTTCCACGTCTCACGCCTGAGGCCTGTTAGTACCTCTCCCCTTCTGCCTCTGCCTGAGCCTCCGCCTCCTCCTCGGCTCATCGACGGAGGGGAGGCTTACACTGTCAAGGCGCTGCTGGACTGCCAGCGGAGGGGCCGGGGCCTCCAGTACCTCGTGGATTGGGAGGGGTACGGCCCTGAGGAGCGTTCCTGGGTCCCGGCCAGGCACATCCTTGACAAGTCCCTCATCCGTGACTACCACCAGTCACACCCTAAGCCATAGCCCCAGCTTTTGCTGGAGACCTAAGTGATCTTGTTTATGTTTAGTGTTTCTGGTTCTGTTTAGTATTTGGTTAGATGTTTCATGTTTTAGTCTTTAGGGTTTTGTATTTTGTAGATGTTCCTTTTTGTATTTAGTTTTTTGGGGTCTCTTGTATTAGTTCCTGGTGTTTGTCAGCGTCAGGTGCCGCTTATGTAAGGGGGGGGTACTGTTGTGTTCCAGGGTCCTGGGCCTTTGGCCAGGACATATTTATGGTTTTAACAGTTTCTTTTCTCAGGAAATCCCATTTCATAGTTCACGTTCATTCATGTTTTTATTTTCCAGGTTTTCTGTTTTGTCAGGTCTGCCCAGCCACTCCACCGCTTGTCTGCGTTCCGCCCCATGTCTTCGTTTTTGCACACTTCAGAGCTCTGGTTGGCTTTTGGTATTTCCCCCTTCCTTCTGTGCTGTGCTGATTCAGGGCTGCCTAAGCTTGATTGGCAATTAACTGTTTTAGTACTAACATTTACTAACAGTCACGGGAAGATGTAATTCTTAGACAGGCACATTACTAATACTACTAATTTAGGTAGGGAGTTTATTGTCATGATTCCTGCTTTGCTATTTCAAGATCTTGCTGTGCTTTTCTATTGACATTTATGCTTCCTTCCAATCTGCATGCTTCATTGGTACTTAAGCTGAGCACGCTCATTCTCTTAATGAGCAAGTCATGTCCACCTATTGTCTTTGTCTCCTGATCTTGCCTTGCCTCTTGTTCTTCTCCAGGTGTTGCCCCTCATGTGTTCTGATTTCTGCCCTTTATCTGGAGGCGGTGGAAGTTGGCTGGCAGACAGAGTCTCGAGTTTTCAAGCCAAGTTTATCACCGAGTTTCCAAGCCAAGTTTATCGCTAAGTTTTCATTGCCAAGTTTCCATGCCGAGTTTCTCGCCCTTGTGTTTAGTGTTCAGTGCAGTATTTTCGTGTTTTTCATAGCTAAGTCAAGTTCTTGTTTGTATATATTCCTGATTATTCTTTTGTTAGTGATTTCTCTCCCTGGAGTTTCCAGTGGTTTTTTGTTTTTGTCGTTTGGGTCTTTGTTTTTTTAGCTCTGTGCAGCTTTTCTAAGTTGGATTTTTGCAACCCTTTGGGCCAAGTTTTTCGTTGGCCCTCGTGCCTGTTTTCTTTGTGTTTAAATAAAACCCACGTTCCCTGCATCTTGCGTCTGGTGCCTTCCTGATCTCGCATCACCGCGAGCTTGTGAAAAGAGTTTGCGCTTCCATGCGGACCTGCGTGCTCTTGCAAGTTGCAAATGCACCTGTCTGGCTAATTTCAAGAACTGAAGTATTCCAAAAATGTAAAGTAGAGGCGGAAACATGTTAGCTTGCCCAAAAAAAACAACATAACATGAAACGGGGTGAAAATCTCGGCTTCGTCTGACGGCAATGACTGCTGTTGTTCTTGTATGTCATTAACTGCGCGCAGGGTTTTAGTGTAAGTTGCTTCGTAAGCAACCAAATCTGAATAAGTGGTCAGCTCGACAACAGGTGTAGACAGCAATGTGTCTCTCCTGACCACTTGTGATCCGATCACCCAAAACACATTGAAAACCAAGTATTAACAGGGCCTGTGTCCCCAGATTCCCCTTAGACTGGCAGCTCGTCCAACTCCACCCATCATGCTGCCTGCATAAGGCAGGGTAACTGTAAACGGAATTGCCCTTCGGGGATCAATATAGTCGTCTGAATCCGAATCTGAATAACATGGCTGTCACAACAAAATGTCCAGCTCCCAGAAGATGAGATCGCTGCGAAGGATGCTGAAGATTGACCATGCATTTTGCAGGTAAAGAACAATGACAAACTATATGAAAAAATTTGTTTGGTTTCCATCTCCCCCTTTCTTTTTACCAACACTTTTCCCTCCTCTATAACAAATGAATAGATATGATTTCTTCCATATACACAGCCTGAACTGGTCAAACATTCTCTCCCATCAATGCATTAAAAACGCATTAGGGTAAAAATCAAGATTTCTCATTCTCCCAATGATTAGATTCAGAAAGTTGCCAACTTTACCGATTTACTCTAAAATCATACCACCGAGAACCCTCCTAATGTAATGGACTTAACCACCTGCCGCTCAACCGACTGCGGAACAAAAACACTAAGAGGGAGTGTTGAACTACTAGGAGAGAACAGTTTAACGTTAGCTAGAGAACATTAATGTTACTTAGCTAACGCATAAGAAAGCTACAAGCTATACAATTCCTTAGATGCAACCATACGCCTAAGTTACACATGACAGAGAATTACAATAAAAAGTGCATTTCAGACCATCTACATTTTCAAAGCACCATTTTGATATGTTTGTCCAGCAAGACTATCAAACATTTTAAACTTCTCTCCTAATGTTTACTCTTCATGGACTGCATTTTCTGCTGTAGATGATGTTGTCACTCGGAACTAAACTTCTAACCACAGCTCAAAAGCTGTAGTTGGAACAACAGAACTTAACAACAGTGTTTGCGATTGTTCGTTCAAACCATGGTTTTGGGTAACACCTGCATTGCTTAGCGATGGTTCGTACTATGCAAGTTACCAAGATAGTTTTAACAATGGTTTTGAGTGACACCAGCGTTGCTTAGCGATGGTTCGTACTATGCAATTTACCTCAATAGTTCGGATGATGATTTTGGGAAACACTTGTGTCGCAACTATGTATTTCAAACTATGCAAGTTGCTGCCATAGTTCGCAACTATGCCTTTGGGAACATACCCCAGTTTGCTTTGAATGTTTTATAAAGCCAAATCCACATCTTTATTTTCCCGTGTGCTGAATATTGCAACCAATACACCATTTTTTAATCATAAACACATGCAACATTCCCCTGGCAGCAACTGGTCAAGGCAAATGGAATCTAATCTCCTGGCTTCTGGTTCAATAACCTGTGTACAATCATTATCAACAGGTATTCTTTCCATCCTCAATTCATTTTTTTCATATTTTAAAATTTTAGTTCCTACAGAAGGAATAAAGAAGTATCATTAAAAAGTTGAAAGTATGATAACATATGCATCTTCGCCTGGGATAAATTTAATGAAAATAAATAAATGGCTATATAGAGTTATTCAAAAGGGGGGGAGGGGTACAGACAGGTTTTTTTCTCCATCTGCGACGTATTCAGGTACCCTCCAAACATTTATTTATTGTCATATGAACCTATAATTGCTCCTGTCCACAGAGCCTTTCCCATTTATTCTGAAATAAGTGATTTTGGAGCTTTAAACACAACTGTTGTTTGTTAGGAAGACCAAGGGAAAAACAAAACAACAAAAAAAAAAACCAAAAACAAAAAATCATCTGTTAAAAGTTCATTTTCATATGGCTGGACCTGGAGAATGGGGCATTCCAAAATCTTTCTGATGGCATATTTCAAAAAGCCGCGACCAAAATCACCCAGTGTACCAAATTTCAGGTCTGTTCATTCATCCATAGGGAAGTTATAGACATCCAAATACACTCCCAAACAGAAAAAGTGTTGCACAGGTACCAAGAAGGGGGGGGTTGCATCCCATTTTAAAAATGCTATGACTGTTTTGGGTCCATAACTTTGGAATTCATCATGAAACAGTTCAAGATGCTTCAGTAATGTTTTCAGCAAGGTTCAAGGGGGTCACAAAGTCCATTTATTCTGATTGGATTCCTGCAAATTGACGCTATCCTTGCTTAAGACATAGTTCGGCCCTTAATTTAACCCTTAGCTATATCTCATTTGGTATGAATCATCAAAAACATAATTTATTGGGACACATGGTAGTATAACATGGGATGCCTGATCTTGCATGGAGTGATCAACCTTGACCATGTTGACAGTATGTTGTAACCTGGTTTCCCACTATATTGGGTCATGGTTGTGTTATGGGGTACAAGGGGTTGAGGTCCCTTTTTGCATAATTTTGGATGCTTACCTCAGGTTTTCATTGATGAACACCAGTACTAATGTAATTATTACTGATTTTAGACAGTTTGATCAATTCTTTCTATGTAATCTTGTTTGACCTAGTTTCTAGACGTAGAAATTTCTGCTGAAAAAGGGTCTCAGAGTGCCTTTTTTCATAAAGTATATTCATTTTGAAGGAGATTGATCAAAGTTTTTCTTTCATTAAATGAATTTTGAAATATGTATATTTGTCGGGTATAAATTCCATTACCATCGTCCAGTGCCCACAGGGTCATCAAGGGGTCTGAAGTCCAGGGTTTGAAAGGGTAATTTTGGCCCGAAGTGGTTTTCAGACTCCCACAATGGTACCATTATCCTAAAACTTAGTTGAGTTGTGAGAAAGTTCCCAAATGAGGGAGAACCTCATTTCCAACAGAAACATTCACTGAAGTGAATGCTAGGGACCCCCAAAAAGTGAAAAATCACCTGCCGCCTTAAAAAACTAGACAGTCCGGTCAGCTGCGACCGCATGGGTGTAGCCCCCAAAAGCCCACTTCTCCCCCTTTCTGCACATTATTCGGCCAATACTGTCCCCATGGCGACCGAAATCGATAGATGTTATAAGTGTAACAAGTGAACATACCAAATATGACCGTAATCGGTCCAAAATTGCAGCCTGTAATGCGTTCACAAAGAAATCTCTGTTATGCCACTAATGTGCGTATTATTCGGCAATACTATCGCCACGGCAACCGAAATCGATAGATGTTATAAGTGAAGTGTAACACATTTACATGCCAAATATGAAAGTAATCGGTCAAAAATTACAGCCTGCACAGCGTCCATAAGGAAGAGTGGGTCACACTTTAGATGAAGTGTTGCTCATAAAGGCTTTATAAAGCATGCATAATGCCTTCATAAATGAGACATAATGTCTTCATAAATCATACATAAGCAAATGTCATGCTTTGTAAAGGGTGAAAGAACACATCCTTATTCAGCATGTGATGCCAGATTTCATATATCTGACAATATCACTTAGCTAGTGGCTAAAAATTATAAAGGGTGACATTGTCAGCTAAGTGACATTGTCATTGTCACATCCGGCATCACATGCTAAATAAGGATGTGATATTTCACCCTTTACAAAGCATGACATTTGCTTACATACGATTTATGAAGACATTAGGTCTCATTTATGAGGACATTTCACATGTTGTATGAAGCCTTTATGAGCAACACTTCATCTTAAGTGTGACTGAAGAGCATACGTTTCAGCACAAATTTGCTCATTATTCCACCAATACAATCACCATGGCAACCAAAATCAATGGGTGTCATAAAAGAAGTGTAACACATGTCCATACCAAATATGAAAGTAACTGGTCAAAAATTGCAGCCTGTACTGCGTCCACAAGGAAATCTATTTTGCCGCTAATGTGCGTATTATTCGGGGCAATACTGTCGCCATGGTAACCAAAATCGATAGGTGTTATCAGTGAAGTGTAACACATGTACATCAGAAATATGAAAGTAATCGGTCAAAAATGACAGCCTGTACAGCGTCCACAAGGATGAGTGTATGTTTCAGCACAAATTTGCACATTATTTGTCCAATACTGTCACCAGGGCAACAAAAATTAATAGGTTTCATAAGTGAAGTGTAACACATGTCCTTACCAAATATGAAAGTAATCAGTCAAAAACTGCAGCCTGTGCTGTGTCCACAAGGAAATCTCTATGTTTTGTCACAAATTTGCATATTATTCAGCCAATACTGTTGCCATGGCAACCAAAATCAATAGGTGTCATAAATGAAGTGTAACACATGTCCATACCAAATATGAAAGTAATTGGTCAAAAATTGCACCCTGCACTGCGTCCACAAGAAAGTGTCTATGGACGAGGATGCGGCGGCATAGACTACACACAGGCGGCTACTATGGATTCACGACTTCGTCCGGGGGCTACAATTAGGATTTTGGGGGCCCTCCTCTCACCCCTATAATGTCTCATAGTGATTCTGGCTGCAGAATCCTGATATATGGGCCAGAATACAGCAGCACGTCAAATTCCGGCTTCCTATCTCTATTACGTGAGAAGTTATGCTCCTTTCAAAATGCAACAAAACAAAATGACCAATTCAGACTTCAAAAAGGGGCATGGAACCCAAATTTCGAGAGGGCGTCACATGAAAACCGTTAGATATTGGCACGAAGCTTGGGATTCTTTTGTTTGGTACTATAATGTATTTTTGGAGAAAGTTTGAACAAAATCTGAGAGGTGTCATGTACATGGGTGGCTGAGTTAACATGGAATGACCCTCGTGCTGTCTCAGCTTTGCACCAGATGTAACATCTTAACTTTCACAAAATCAAATAATCACTCAAAAGCTGCAGGTTGTGTTTACTCATGTTGTCTTTGTCATATATTAAAACTAGTTGGATGATCTGAGACATTTACACATGACAAAAAAAGCAAAAATAGAAGAAATAGGAAGGGGGCAAGCACCTTTCCACAGGACTGTATGAAACATCTCGGCAAACATCTTGCTTGTAAAGATGGCAGTATTAGGAAACAATAGCACTTTTTCTCACAGTGCACAGCAACAACCGGCATGGTTTATGCATTGCAAATTGTAGTCACTCAGTCCCTCAGCTATGGACATTTGTAAATAAAATGTATGGACACTTTAATTTGTATTTTAATTTTTTTAATATCTTGATCAATTTCAGTAAGTTAGACTTTATTTCGAACAAATAAGAAAAATAATAATAATAAAAATAAAAAAGAAAAATCATACAATATAATACAAAATAAGATTCTGACTAACTAATCAGTGATACTGAGCCAAAAGGACAACATTTCTTTCCTCAATGTCCAAAAAAAGGAGTTAGAAGAAGCAGAATGCTTTAAGTCTAACCCCTAATTTCTATATCATTTCTCATTTAACTTCCATTTCATATGTAATCAACCTCTTTTACTAGTACCAAGTCAAAATACATAGTCTAGTCCAAATATATCATCCATTACCAAATTTAATTTCAAATGACTTTGTTGTTTATTCTTCAAAGTTTTAAATTGAGAAACAATCTCAGCACATGGGCCCCCCCTCTTACTATTCATCATTTTGTACGGCCCAAGTTACACTACTTCCTGAATTGGCTACGCGCAAAATTTTTTTCTGCAGGTCGGTTGGTACCATTACATGCATCAGCCAATCACAGATCGGCTGTGGTACCATGGTACGTGCCGTCAGCCAATCACAACTAGGCTGTACTCATGAATCGATGAGAATGGCAATGCATTTGACTTTGTCGCTGTGTGCGCGTTTCCATTATCCTTATAAATGCGCAAAATCTAAATAGCAAAATAAAAAAAACTGGTAATAGAAACACTGTCTGATATCACGAAAGTTGGTCTCCGATTTGCAGTATCAGATTTCTCCAAAAACTACATCTCCCTTTGGGGCGCCCCGGTGGCTCATCGGTCAAAGCGCGCGCACCATTAAGGCTGTCTCCTTCCCGCGGTGACCCAGGTTCGATTCCAACTCGGGTCATTTGCCGCAGGTCTTCCCCATTCTTCTCCCCAACCTTCCTGTCTATCTGCACAGTATAACTATCAAATAAAGGAAAAAAAAAAACAAAACTACATCTCCCGCCACAAGGTGATATTCTTTGTCCATTCTTTTAGGATGGCGCCTAATGGCGGGAGATGTATGCCCGAATTCATAAAGGGTGATGATCACCCGATTATTTTAGTCACGTACAACTACTGTACGGTGGCTAAAACAGAGAAGTACGCGTGTGGATAAAGTCCTGTGACTAGCGCAATTCAGGTAGAACATAATCGGGTGTTTACCCATCCATGTACAAGTCCCCGCTAAGCCGATGTGTAGTGGTGTCATGTGACACTCTGCATGGTATGAAGTGGTTTTTCGTGGCACATATTGCCTCGGTAACGCGACGAACTACTCGACAGCAGGTAGCCTGTGATACACCACTCGTGTTACCAACAACCATTTGGAATGCACCACATGCATAAAAGCGCAGGGCAATACATAGTTGGTGTACTGGAAGAAGGGCACGGTTTCGTCTTGTGGGATGGTCAATGTCTGCTTCGATTAGGTCTAGAATATAACGGTATGATTCTTTGGAAATTTTGTATCGCTTGACAAATTTCGTGTTGCTATACTCTTCTAAAGCAGTGGTTCCCAAACTCGGTCCTGGGGACCCACTGTGTAGGTTGGTTTTTGCTCAAACCACAGCTCAAATCTCAGAATGCTAACAAGTTGTTAATTGTTTTTAATTGCTCTATTATTGTTAATCCTGATTATTTACCCTTTTAGAAAACATGCCGAAAATGGCCATGATGAAAAAAAAAATTTCATAGTGTGCTATATTGGAAATTACTTTTCTGACATAAAACGTGGAAATCTGCAATTGATGACATGAAACTGTGAATTGGCTTCTAATTTATAAAATTTAGGACACATGGTCACTTAAACTAACTATCAATAGGCAATTTAGAATTGAAGACAAAGCATATAATAATGAGTCAAACCTGTTAAATGTTACTTGTTTGTTTCAGGAAAGAACTTCAGCACCTGCAATCAGAAACCTAATCAGCAGCTTTTTGATTGATCACAATCTTGCATTTGATCACATAAAACATCGCTCCCTTCACTTGCCATGCTTAGTTGGAATACATCAAAATACAAAATATGAATGTTGGACTTTGAAACATCATGGAATGCATAGCCATTTCTGTTATAATGTGGTTCAAGGGGGTAAAATGTCCCTCTCATCTGAAAAGCAACTAATTAAAAAAAAATGGCTTGTTAAAATTTTGGGATCGTAATTCTGGTTGGAACAAAAACCAGCATACACAGTGGGTCCCCAGGACCGACTTTGGGAACCACTGCTCTAAAGGATTCGTCCTGTCTTTGAAAACCCTAAATTCGGCACCTTGCCTTTGGTCAGCCATCCCTTCCTGTGCTATTTCAATTATGCGCAAGAGATCCATGGTCATATCGTCCAGCCACACAAGCAAGCCAACAGAGAATTGGTAGCTTGTACACGAGATAAACAAGCCCCTTGGGACGATTAGAATTTCTTTTGTTACTTAGACAGGTGTGACTAACCATGTACGTTGGATATTCAGCAGCTGATCTGATCTCTCTTTATGAATTGGGCCTAAATTTGTCTGCTCGATCATCACCTGTTTATACACTGTTTAGCCAAGTTAACCGTGATCAAGGGAAAAACACCCTTTATGAATTCGGGGGGTAGTTTTTGGAGAAATCTATCGGTTTGGTCAAATAGAATTTTTCTCAAAATACCCAGCGCATATACACTACCGGTCAAAAGTTTTAGAATGCCCCAATTTTTCCAGTTTTTTAATCGAAAATTATGCAGTTTAATGTCTCATTGTATTCTGTAATGAAAGCATAGACATGATAGAACAAATTAACAATCAAAGTTAAAAAAGAAATCATGGAATCAATTTATGAACCAAAATGTACTTTAAACGTTTGACCCACCTTTGGAATATATAAAACCTGAACACACTGGTGGCATTCTTTCTACAATGGAAATCAAATATTCTTCAGAAAGTTCTTCAACTCTGTTGTAGAAGTTCCCATAAATGTGTGACACTTGCAGGTTGCTTTGCTTTCACTCTTCTGTCCAGTTCATCCTAAACCATCTCGATGGGGTTTAAGTTTGGAGACTGTGCTGGCTACTCCATGTTTTCAAGCTTACCATCTTGTTCTTTTTTCCTAAGGCAGTTCTGGCAGCGCTTGGACTTATGTTTTGGGTCATTATCTTGCTGTAGGATGAACCCCTGACCAACTAGGCGCATACCAGAGGGTACTGCATGGCCCTGCAGAATGGTGGTAGCCATTTTGTTTCAGGGTGCCTTTCACTCTGAGTCGCTGACGCTGGATCCAGCAAAACAGCCCCAGACCATCACGCTTCCTCCTCCATGTTTGACAGTTGATGTCACACACTGAGGAACCAACCTTTCACCTACTCGACGGCGTACAAAAAACCTGGGTAACCTTAACTTTGTTTAAAATTTCTGACAGTTCACCACTTACCTTCGTACTATTTCAAGCTATTCATTAGACTGGAACTGCAAAATTTTCAATAAAAAACTGGAAAAATTGGGGTGTTCTAAAACTTTTGACCGGTAGTATACGTCGCAGGCCAAAGTTCTTCGGAAGGATTATTTACTTTGATCCCTAGAACACGTTCATGTTTCAAAAAGACCGTAAATCGACAAAAACGTATGTTTCCGAAATGCACCTTTAATATTAAATGCCTTTATGCACAGATGCAGCAGCCCCAGGAAATCTTCCCTCAACCCCCCATACACAAGATACAGACAAATGGGAGGAAAGTGAGCACTATAGGCTACAAGATGGCACATGGCCTACAACAGTCCCTGAATAAAAGGGACAATAGTCCCTCTAGCGCCCCCCATACCGCTAGAGGGACTTACTGTTTCCCCTTAAGCTCGGAGCAATGTGGACGGATATGTCCCGGTTTGTTACAATGATAACAAATTATTCGTCTGCGAACGGGCTTACAACCTGGCTCTCATATGAGCCAGCAACCTGCATGGGCTCACTAGGAGTAGGGATTTCAGTGGGCAGAGTTTGGGCTGTGTGTGTTGGAAGGAGAATTAACCCCTTTGCTAGCAAGAGCCAGTGCAGTACGTTTCTCCTTGTTTCGTTCGCGGATATGATTATCAATTCGCACAGCAGTACGAACCAACGAATCTAAAGAAACACAAGGCTCTAATGTCGCCAGAGCGTCCTTCATTTCCTCCGCCAAAGCCTGAATGAAAACTGTCACAAAAGGTGCCTCTGGCCACCCTGTCTCTGTGGTCAGGGAATGGAAAGATATAGAAAACTCTGCAACACTCTCAGAGCCCTGCCTCAAATGCATTAGACGCATAGCCGCGTCCTGACCACACACGTCCTGATCAAAAACAGAAATCATCTCCCTCACGAGAGTATCTATCGACTTAACAACTGGGCATCTAGAGCGAAAGAGTGGCCCCACCCAAATGAGAGCTGTACCAGCTAAGAGGGATAAAATAAACGAAACCCGTGATTCTTCATTAGAGAACCGTGAGGGTTGCGTTAAAAAATATTTCACATTGAGCGACGAAGTCCTTGCATCTCCCTGCCTCGCCTTAATATCTTGGGGTTAACTGAAGTTTAGGCTCTCGGGGAAAGTGTGTGGATTGTGCTTGTGAAACATTTTGGATGATCTGAGCGGTCAATGCTCTAATACTCTCGCTGTGGCTTAATAAGATATTCTCCTGCTTCTGCATAGCATTCTCCTGCAGGCGAATCCTATCCGCCAGCTAAGCTTGCTGATTGCTTAAGCTAGCAAGGCCCTCGCCATAACCAGCAAGAACCGATTGTTGATTGGCAACCACTTTCTCCAGCGTAGCCATTGCCAACAACTCCATGTTTGGCTGGAGTGTGCTGTAATGGCCGAAGGAATCGGGAGGCCAATTGCAGCGGCTAGGAGAAAAAAGGACCAGCAAGGACTTGAAATGTCCACAGAGAGAAATATAAACAGAGACACAGAACAGCTCTCGCGCTTCCAAAACAAACGCCCAACAATACGAACCAGGAAACAGAGCGAGAGAGGAACAGACAAATAGGGAAAGTAAAAGGAAACTTCCCTGAAGAAATAAACCACAAATATAATGCTAAGAAATTCACCAACAAATCCCTAACTAGAGATATCTTCTGGCTGTAGTGATAACTAAAATCAGACACTCCAGCAAAGGAGGCGTGGCAGACATCCGGCTTATATAGCCTTAGGAGAAGGCGCCACCCACGCCTGACGAAACAGCTGGGTAAAGAATCCGATAGTTAAGAAACAGACGTGGTCCAAATCTGAGCCACAAAGAAAGTCTAAAACCACACACACAGCCAGAACCAGGACAACTTTAGTGTAAAATTATTCAAATGAACTGAAAAACTGGCACACTAAGACAGTTTTGTGAGTTAGTTTTATTTAAAATGCAAAGTTGATGTTTCCTTTCAGGTTATCCATACCCAGCTCATTCCAATCAAATAGTTAGCCTGTATCACAACTATGTGTAGCCAATGGAGCCTATAGCCTACTGTTCAGGCCTGCGACAGATTCTGAATATATGATTCTTATGGGTGCTTTAGAGTAAGGGCCAAAAGTAATGTCAGCAGGATAATGTCAGTAGAAGCTGGGGCTATTGTTTGTGTAGCCACACACAATATGTATGTATATGTGTGTGTGTGTGTGTGTGTGTGTGTGTGCGCTAAATATCGGGGGGGAATGCATTTCCAGTCATAGGGCCTAAAATTGCTAGTGGTGCCCCTGACTGCGGGTCTGAACAATTTTGTTCTTGTTCCAGTACCAGCAGATGCTGCAGCAAATTGGTTCTCGGTTATGCTGGCTTGGTTGAGCAGTTTTCCATTCACATAATTTGGTCATAGCGGAATAACTTGATGTAGCCAATTCAGGGATAATTCTGGTAATTTTGAACCAGGGCCCTAGTTTTCCATCTATACGTGTCTAACTGATTAATACGATCAAAACTTTTTGAAATCTGTCCAATACTGAGTGAGAATGCTATAACCTGAAATCATAAAAATGGCTGCAAATTACGCACACAAAAAGCATGTGTTTTTGTTTTTTTGCCACTGACTGGCTCAGATTGTTAGTGTCTGAAAATATTACTGACAGGATCTCAACAAAGATGAAGGTGTGTCCATCAAGTAACAAAGCTCTCCCTCAACGAGAAGTCTGTGAAGTTCAGAGCGAGGTGAGTTGTTACAGAAGACAATGTGAGTGCGTTACAGACCGAATAGAGGAATTCTGCCAAACAAATAGAGGAAGAAATCCTACACCATTTTCTGAAGAAAAATGTTGTTCAAAGAACAAACAGATCTACGTCAGAGAGCGTGTAGCTAAGGTTAATATTTGCTTAAGTTACTGTGTTGACCTAGCATCAGTACATACAAAAGCATGGTAGGATATCATCAAAAACAATTATTCCATAAGCCTGTAGTAGGCCTATGTACAGTACAGTGCCAATATGCATTTCTCAGCATTTAGAAACTTCTAATTTCATTAGTTTCACAAGCATATTTGCCCAAAGAAATTGCTTAAGATGTGCTGAAGACTTTTGCACAGTACTGTACGAAGTATCAACTGAGTTGTGACTAATATAAGGGATCTTACACGAGTGGGCGTGTCAGATGAAAGCTATGAAACGAGTTGAGTAAATTTTGCATTTGTGGCGAGCTAAACCCAAAATCTACTCAACGAGTTTCATAACTTTCAAATGACACAACCAAGAATTTAACACTAGATTTATCACATAACTGAATTTAATAGAAAACAAACTTAGTTTCTGTGAGCGCCATAATGATAATCCCCATTATATTAGTACTGAGCTAACATCATCACAATGATACTCCTGAGGTCACTGAGTAACAGACATTCGCGGTTGAACTAGCCATGGTTTTTAAATTCACAGTCAACTGAGAAGCTAGCCAGCAAACAAAAATGTTACATAATGGTTATGGACAGGAACTCCGTGCACACTGGCTAGCTAGCTCAGTAACGATAACTTAGTTATTAGAGGGGTCCTTAGCTGGCTCGCTACAGCGCTAAGCCATACGGATTTAACTAATGTAACACTTGGTATTCAGTTTGGCTAAATATTAAGAGCATGACGTAATGGGGCGCGATTTTTTCCCACGCTCTCAGCCAATAAAATTTTTGCAAAAGTGATATTACCCTGGGGTAATATCAAAATATGTAATGAGCTTGGCTATGGGAAAAGTACAACAGTAATGTGACAATATAAAATACAAATCTAAGCCTGTTAGTGGCAAAAAAAGTAATAGAAGTCGTACTCGGATGCAGACAAATGCCTCACAAGATTACATTGCAGTGGTTATGTGGATTCCAGGTTCCAGCATCATCGCTCAATATTGGACTGATTTAAAAAAATATGTTAAAAATTTTTTTTAAACTGTCCCCATTAATTATTTATAGACAAATAGATGGCAAAATAGGCCCTGGGTTCAAAAATACTGGAATTATCCGTTAATGTCTCGCTGACATCCTTTTCCTTGTGTTCATAGTGTCTGGTTGGAATACTGATCACAAACAAATGTCTTCACATAATTTTCATTTCTTCCAGAGTGCAAGTAGAGTCAGAGCACTGGTGACGAGTACACTGTCATCAGGGTGAGTCTGAAATTACATGAGTGGTGCCCTTGGAATGGGAGGGGGGTAGTGTGGAAAATGTAATCTATTGAACAAACTTGCCCAGGCATACCAATTTTTTCACAGGCCAACTTAAAATATTTCCACCTAAGCCACAGGTATAAATGCTTTCAGTAAATTTCTCAAAATACTGTAAATTTTAAGAGACTTATAAACTACACACAAGTTGAATACCTGCGCCCAGATGGTTCCTTCCAAGTACACGGCTTCACTTATCGACTTCAGCAGATCTTGAAATTGTCTGTCAGTGTACTCAAACCGATCACCAAACACCAGACAACAGATAATGTTTGAGACAGCATTGTTGACAACAAAAAGAGGATTAAATGGTCGGCCTAGAATCAGAAAACAAACACAGAATTGAGCGAACTGGGACCCCAACTGATAATCTCAGTGCAACAAAGCAATCTTAGACAGATAATCATTCCACCACAGTTAAGATTCACAGCATTAGTTCAGAGTTTAGTTACTTCATGCTGTGGAGTTTACCTTGCTCATTCCCCATGGCCTCACACAGCCATTTACTTTCTCCCTGGATGGACTGCTCAAGGCTCTTCTTGCCCAAGCCAAAGTTCTTCAATGTCATGAGGGCAAACCTCCGCTGCTGTTTCCACAGATGGCCATTCGAGACAACCAAACCTGAGCATTTCAAGAAATGCACTTATACACAAAAACATTATGTCCAATATTCTAAAACATCACAATTCTTCCCCAAAGTGTACACCCATATTGTTTTGGAAAAGTCTGCCATTAGAGTCTAGAGAAGAGCATATGCTTTCTTCCCAGGAAAACATGGGCTCTTGGCTGGCATGTCAATCTGAAGCACTGGTTCCCAGTGCAGTAGTGAACCTCTGAGTCAGAAACTGAATTTTGATCAAAACAGCTCACTGACAATGATGGCAGCTGGCTACAGGGTAAAAGACAGTGGAGGGGGGCTAGATGGCTCATTCAGTTTGAAGGCAGGGTCTGTGGGTTTTATGGGGCCTTAACAATGCAGCTGCTGTATTCAAACTTGTGGAACTTCAGGCCAATTTTAAATTCTAGTGGAGATTGCAAAAACTCCAAATATGTCCTGCTGAATAACAAGAAAATGTGTATAAAATGATGCACAAGATGTAGATATTTTCCATTCGATGTTATGCTGTGGCCATAAAAACGTGGCTTCCTGGGTTTAAATACAACCCCAATTCCAAAATAGTTGGGACAAAGTGTTAGTTGTGAATAAAATCAAAATGCAATGACTTTCAGATCACATGAGCCAATACGTATGGCCCCATGAAATCCGTTTTTTTTTTCCCAAATTCCGTTTTAATTTTTTGGAATTCCGTTTTTTACTAATTACACCAATTTTACCATCAGAGAGAGTGTGCCATTTATGTTAATGAATAAAATGTTCACTAATTAAATAGAAATAACCTTAAATTAGTTGATGCAACCCTCCATTTTCCTCAGTACTTAAAGTCAGAACAAGTACTGCATAATGACGCAATATAACATTGCACTGTGATGAAAGAATTTTTATTTTTTTTTTACCTAAAATAATACAACAAAATAAAATTGTCTCTTTAAAGGAAGTGTAAGTGACAGTCAAAAAGGTCTGACAACGGCCGTACTGACATGTATTATTCTGACTGCCCTTTTTTAATCATTTATAATCTAACTGTATATACGTTGTGTATATATATATATATATATATATATATATATATATATATATATATGAATGTATGAGAGCAGCAGTAATGACACTCAGTTTCCCCCACGAATCAACAGTTGTCTGATTCTGATGCATCAGCTATATTTAATTTATTTTTTTATTTTTAAGAAACTTTTGTTCAGTAATCCCAATACTGTGTATCCATCCTAGGAAAAAATATTCTACAGTAATGATTAAACATGAACAAACTTGACACAAAGATGCATCAGCAATTATTTCACCACTGGGGGATGACGCTACGTCATAATTTGCATGCACATAATTCACTAAGTAGCCTGTGAAAAGAAATATTGTAGGCTATTTAACGGTTATGTGAGTTGTTAAACTAACATAAGATGACAAATGCCGATGTTTAGGACCCTGCAATCCCTGGCATCAGTGGTCTCGTCAACAACAACGAAAAACTTCTTCCCACAGATCTTCTGTAGCACCGAAGAGATGTGTTGCTCGAACACTCGGGGCAGGTGAATTTGACGAAGGCTGCTCACATTTTCCCGTGCATTCGCATCTTTACTTTGACTTTGAATGTAATCTGGACGCGCGAATATTTTGTTTAGCGTTCGGTGGAAACGTGGCTTTACGAACAGCATTTCAGTCAAATTATGCCGATTTCCGCGAATTTCCACGTTTATCAATAGATTCTGTTTTTATTGGCCAATTCCGCGTTCCGTCCGCGATTCCGTGATCGCGGAAATCATAGGGCCCTAAATATGTTATTTACAATAAAACATAGATAACATTTCAAATGTTGAAACTGAGACATTTTACATTTTTATCCACAAAATGAGCTTATTTCAAATTTTCTGGCTGCAACAGGTCTCAAAAAAGTTGGGACACAGGCAAAAAAAGGGCTGAAAAAGCAATTCATATATAAGAGAATCAGCTGAAAGAACATTTAGCAAGTAATTAAGTTAACAGGCATCAGGTGTGTAACATGATTGGCTCTAAAAGGGATGTCTTAGAGAGGCTGAGTCTCTCAGAAGTAAAGATGGCCAGACGCTCTCCAACCTGTGAAGGCTTGCCTAAAAAAATTGTGGAATACTTTAAAAACAATGTTCCTCAACGTCAAATTGCAAAGGCTTTGAAGGTCTCATCATCAACAGCACATATCATCAAAAGATTCAGAGAAACTGGAAAAATCTCTGTGCGTAAGGGACAAGGCCGAAGACCTTTGCTGGATGCCCGTGATCTTCGGGCCCTCAGACGCCACTACATCACTCACAGGCATGATTCTGTCATTGACATTACTAAATGGGCCCAGGAATACTTCAAGAAACCACTGTCTGTAAACACAGTCTGCCGTGCCATCCACAGATGCCACCTAAAACTCTATCAGGCAAAAAGGAAGCCATTGTTGTGCATGATTCAGAAGCGCCGCCGTGTTCTGTGGGCCAAGGCTCATTTAAAATGGACTGTAGCAAAGTGGCAAAGTGTCCTGTGGTCAGACAAGTCCAAATTTGACATTCTTGTTGGAAATCAGGGGTGTCGTGTCCTCTGGGCTAAAGAGGAGAAAGACCACCCCTCCTGTTAACAGCGTTCAGTTCAAAAGCCAGCATCTCTGATGGTATGGGGATGCATTAGTGCACATGGTGTGGGACACCTGCATGTTTTAAAAAGCACCATGAATGCTGAAAGGTATATAAAAGGTTTTAGAGCAACATATGCTCCCCTCCAGATGACATCTATTCCAGGGAAGGCCTTGTGTATTTCAGCAATGCAAAATCACACACTGCAGCTATTACAATAGTATGGCTTCGTAGTAGAAGAGTCTGTGTGCTGAACTGGCCTCCCTGCAGTCCTGATCTTTCGCCGATTGAGAACATTTGGCGCATAATTAATCGTAAAGCCCGTCAAAGGAGACCCAAAACTCTCCAGCAGCTGGAAGCCTGTATTAAACAAGAGTCGGATCAAATTCCAATGACTAAACTCAAGAAACTTGTCTCCTCAATGCCCAGACGCCTCCACTCTGTGTTAAAAAGAAGAGGGGATGCTACGCCATGGCCCTGTCCCAACTTTTTTGAGACCTGTAGCAGCCATCAAATTTGAAATGAGCTCATTTTGTGGATAAAATTGTAAAATTTCTCAGTTTCAACATTTGCCATGTTATCTCTGTATTATTGTGAATAAAATACTGGCTGGTGTGATTTGATAGTCATTGCGTTTTGATTTTATTCACAATTTACACTTTGTCCCAACTATTTTGGAATTGGGGTTGTATTTCTTTCATTATAAGGGAGATGGAGTGTCAGTGAAGCACTGCACCCAGCAGATACAAAATATGCGTGACATTGTACTACAATATTAATTTTTTTTTTCTGACTTTGAACCTACTTAAGGGAAAACTTAAGTGAAAAGTGAGAGTTTAAGGTGTTAATAAGCTCCATGGACTGGATGTATAATCAAAACTTTGCCAGTACAGACTGTGGCTGTAAGCCACGATGAGTGGGATGAGCAAATAGTGATTGTATTGCCCAAGCAAGGGGATTCAGCTGGTAAGTAGGGCCATATTGAATTATTTTCGTAGAACCCCAATTAGTCGATAAGGCACATGCAGACAGCATGCCATAGCAGCATCTGACAGTCTACCTTCCTGAGCCCCAGTAAAATGAATTTAATTCAGTTAAATACATGGTTTGAGATACAAACCAGAAAATAGTAATCTATAGGGGACAAAACTGAATTCAATGGGTGTAGGGAAATTGCAGATCATCAAATCTTTTCTTGAACTCAACTCCGTGCAAGCTTAGCTGCAAACTTTAGACAAGCAAGCAAGAGAAACAGAAAGCTCTTCCAGACAGCGAGTAGAGACTGCATTGCACATGAATTAAAATAGCAGAACGGCCTATTAGACATTCCAAATAATTGAGGAAATAGCACAAGTTCAGCAATATATGGGAAGCCAATATTACAAATCAAATCTTAAAATATTTAACAGCAGCTGCCTGCTCAGTATTCTCTGAGCAAGCCTGCAAATGTGTACCCCGTAAAACTGAAATCTTGCAGCATGGGGTGGGATGAAAATCCGAAAGGGAATTAATATTGCAGAATTAGAGAAAGGTATGATCGGCTCCAGTCTCGAACTTGCTAGTTGATAAACATCAAACAACTTACAGTCATACAGCCCCAAATCTCAAGAATGATATTTCATAACATTTTCAAATATTCAGTCATTTTGGCATTAAACATTACCATCACTGTTAAATTTTCTAACAGAAAGGAACCAGAGACTTGAACATATATTCAAATTCAGTTTCCATACTAAATTCATGATAAAATCTGCAGAAGTATCAGAAAAAAAAAAAAGTTGAGTTACAGTACCTTGGTTTTGGATGAGCTCTTCAAACAATGGGGAAGCTGGCCGATCCACAAAATTTTCACCATGTTGAATGAAAGCCTCTTTGAACCGTTTGAGTCCATTAAGAACAACGATCCTTCTTCCCAGATTAATACTATAAATGTCCCCATATTGCTGAGCAAACTATAGGAAAATAATTAATATCAGCTATTAATTCCATTTTAACTTGTCACTTACACTTGAAAAATGACAGAGCATAATTTAGTTACAGTCACATCAAAATTACATCTAAACATCCTGCAAGGAATAAATACTGTCAACAATTTTATTTTTCACCAAACAAGGTAACTGTCTTATTTGTCTTATTGCAGACAAAATTATTCTGACTGCTTCAACAATATACATTTGTGAACAACACTTCAGCTATTATAACCAAATCATTCCTAGCGGTTCTCCTTTGGATGTTTTCAGCTAATTTTTTGAATTTTCTCTGGTTTCATCAGCACCATTTTAACATATTATAATGGAGTATTGGGACAGTGATGCAATTAGATTTTTTTAGACTCTGTTCTTCGTCACCATGGAGACACCATGAAGATCATGATACAGTACTTAAGACTCTGTGTTCTGTGTTTAACCATTATGTGTTCATATTGTGTCACAGCAGTGTGCAGTGATGATTGTACACCACCACTTTCATCTGAGAGGGGTCCTACCATATTACTTGTCCATAACTTTTGGTGAAAATGTATTGAACTATCCAAAGGATGTTTCCATGATTTGCATTCATGTTCCACATACTATGAAGTAGATTTTAACTCAAGAATTGAATCAGATTTGTATCCGAGAATAGATTTTGGAAATTAAAACCAATTCCCAACACTAATAATCATCACTGCACACTACTGTATATTGTACTGAACCCAAATTGTATTAAGGGCGGGAGGAAGAATCTCGCTCAGCAATGTAATCAGGACCCTATTGATTCACCATCACCATTAATTTTGTTCATTAAAAAGGTCTTGCTTTTCTGCAAAGTTTTGCAATTCAGCGCAATTTTCATCTTGCATGGCTCACAGTAATTGAACAATGTGACTAAATGGCTTAAGTGTTACTTCAGGCAGGCGCAAAGTCAGTCCTAATCAAAAGCCGCTTTCTGTCCAATCGCTCTTGACTTCAGCATCTCCCACGCAATTAGCAAGCTTTACCAAGGCAGCACCCATTCATCCCTTGTGCTCCATGCCCTCCAAATCACTCTTACTCTGGCCCACTACAGATCAGCATCTCATCTGCCCCACCTCCCCAGTCTCCTCCTTCATAAGCAGAATTGTTCGTTGTACGCAGCATTTGTTCATATTGTGTTCATCCATTTAAATGTCATGATACTCAGACTCTGTCGGGGGGGTTGTGATCACAGGGACTCTGTACCATGCTTGCTCAGATTGTTCCAGAGTATCACTCATAAAGAGTCACTGCCAAACACACACGCATGTCATTCTGTAATCAATCGTTACATCTGTGTAAATGCATTACCCGAAAGAGGGCAAATAATCGCATTAAACCTTTCCTGCCCGAGTTCTTCCGAGAAACCTTATTCCAAGTGGCAAATAAGTGAGCTGAACACTTCGGAGTCAAGTTGACAATTGAAATAATATTTAACCAGGATAGTTAAGCTTTCAAAATTCTGGGTCCCTTCTCCTCTGTTGGAATGACCTGTCAATCAAATAAAAAAAAGTTTTATTTTTCAGAGCTGCTGAAATGAGTCTAGGATCAACATTTTGGACTATAGGTATAGACTAATCCAAGTAGGAATGACTATCTTTCTTTATAGTCCCCCAATTTCATGAGAAAAAAAGTAACATGACAGTTTGATCGCCCACAATCAATATGCATCCCAGGATGCTCGTATATTACTCCGTCATCCGAAAAAATACTAGAAAAAAAACCAAAAAAACAAAACGCCTTTTGGCCTTGATTGTAAAGTCAAAGCTCAAGCCCAAGGTCACAAACTGATACAGCACATAGGGTACCTATAAGTAGAGCTGTAAGTTGGAGCAAGGATCGGATCGATTCATCGGATCGGCAAAGCAAGGATCGGATCGATTCATTGGATCGGCAAACTGCCACCGGTGATCAAGATTGGTCCGGTAATTGGATTAAAAAAAAAAAAAAAAAAAAACAATTTTTCCCCCTTTGTTTTTCTATATATTTTTTCCCTCACACGCACGCAACGAGCTAGCAAGCCTGTTGCCCAACCTTACCTGACCCTAAACAGTGATAAAAAACGTTACTCAGTACCTTGTAGGCAACATTAATTCCCTTGGGGATATACGTTGCTGCTTTCTGTTTATCTTTTGATCCGCTGCACCCGCCGCCGCGCTTCTGGGCCCCGTTTCAGAAAGTGGGGTTAGTGGTAACTCTGAGTTTGTTAGCTCAGATCTGCAGGAAACACTGAGTTTTCCGGTTCACAATGCGAGTTCAGTCCAACTCTGAGTCAGTTACCACAGCAACATACTCCATGAAGCTAACCTGCTGGCTGGCAGGTTTTCTTCAAGTAACTCAAACTGAAACTGCAGACTGAGGAGATGTTAGACACAGTGCGCCTGATGTACGTACGTTTGCGACCGCAACGTTATCTGCGACTTACATTGTCCGCATAATGCGCGAGCTGTGACTTCTCATTTTGCATGGTATGTATCAAGACAGCGGCCACTTGCGTAATCAGCCGATGTTACCGCCCATAAACGTAATCTGCGACAGCAATAAAAGCACAGGAATTGCAACGTGGACAGGAGTTTGACAACTGCCGGTATGGAGTGTGAACGCTGAGTCTGCAGTTCGATGTCATCTCTGATTTCTTCCAATAATTGCATTATTGCGTGACTGCTTAATCTGTAACGCTTGATGATTTCCTGTTCACTAAACTGAAAAAGGGTAATTCTTGTGGCAAAAATCCTCTCAGCACGTCTCACTATCCAGTGTCTTCGTCTCGCTCGGATAACTGCTGGCATTCTTACTGGAGGTCTACCCTGCACAACCAAACCAAACGCGCTTCCTGGATTACACCTGCTTTTATGGGTTGTAGAATTTCCGTCACAAAACAGGTATCCGCTCTCACCTGCATTTTAAGTACCTACCAGGGAATACATAATTAGTCGTTAAATGCGCATCTCCTCCCATTTTTTGCGCGAACCTCCCACTTCAACCTCGACCCTCCCACGAATGCATATGCATGAGTTAGAAAACCGCATCTTGCCATTCTGCGCTTCCCAAGAAGGCAGATTGCGCTTTCAGTCTTTTACGGTGTGTTCGTACATACCACGCAATGATTTGCGCACATTGCGAAGAAATTACGTTTAAAACAGGCGCTAACTGGTTAGTACATCAGCCCCATTGTGTCCGCTCCTTGAAGAGAGAGTGGATATTGAAGCGCAAATACCAAGAAGAAATCTCCATTAGGAGAGTGTTATCCGACCACGTTTGGATGTTTTATCATTTCCGGACGAATATTTGTTTGAGCGTTCAGTTTCTCTGTGGAGTCTACAATTTCAACACAATTCTCAGCCTGCATATTGTTCGTGTGACACACCGAGGACACGCTCTCAGTTAAGAACAAATTGCGTAGGCCTACCTCTTTGTTCTTTTTTTTTTTTTCCTAACGGAAGTTTTCATTATCGTTTTGTTTTATTACGGAAAGAAACAACCACAACTTCATTCATTAAAGGCACAGTCAGTTTCTACCATGAGTGGGCTCTTCAAAGAACAAAATAATGAATAACTCTCTGGAGAGTTTTTAATTCTTCACCATACATGTTGGAAAGTCTGCTAATTTGCTGTAATGAATGATCAGCAGTTCATATGTTCAATTCATTCCAAGTCAAAAGACCTCAAGACAGAACAACTAATGTTTTAAAATGTGAAAATGAAAGTCTGTGGAATTATCCTGAAATAAGGTATTTGCATCAGCTTGGAATGAGAAAAGAGATTCCACTTGTATCATCTTGAATAAAATAAGGACAACTTCAACTAGCATTTTTTAATTTCTTTGCTTCTTGTAAAAACAAATACAGTGGTTAATATACTGAGCAACAAAAGAAACGCAAAGTAATTAAAGACAGACCGGAAAATAAGTTTGCGCGTAATTATCATAGAAAATCAAATCTATTACTAGCGCGTGCACATTTACATTCGTTTCATCAAACTTTTCTTTGTTTTGCAGTCACTTTGACTGAGTAACCATAAGAGTACATTAAAGCTGCTTGCACACTGGACACAAAACAAATTTTTCACACTACAGATTACATTCAAAGTCAATGCGAAGACGCGAATACATGCGTTGACTTTGAATGTAATCTGTCGTGCAAAAAATTAGTTTCTCGTCCAGTGTGCAAGCGGCTTAACTAACTAGCTAACTTGCGTTTCTTTTGTTGCTCAGTTGTATGTTGTTCAAACAAGTAAAATCATCCACCTGTTATCCCCTCATGATCCCCCTGTAACTGATGCTCCAGCATTTGGATTTCTAATATAGTTTTCTGCATTCGTGATTTAACCTTCATTTGGTTGTTTATAATACTCTCGGATTGACTCGGTCTGCGATTTTCTGCCGCACAAACTCACACACTATTGCAGCTGCAACTGTACCCTTTTTTTTTTTTTTTTTTAAATAAGTGTTCGTACTCAGCGTACGCCTTTATTAATTTGTCCAACTCTGCTGGAGAAAAGTAAGACGCGCGCGTTTTTTTCTCCACTGTTGCCGAATTCAAGCCTTTCCTGCATCTTCCCACCACCTGGGTACGCGTATCGTTTATAAGTATTCTCTTCCTCTCATCCAATTTCATCGACATTTAGAAACAGAAATAAACCACTTTGAGGCAAGACCGGTTTAATTGGCGTTGCGTGTTGTCTGCGGTGCAGTTTCTGTGACCTTATTAAGGACAGCAGAGCTGCAAACTACATTTAGTTTGAGCGCTGCCGTGAAGTTACTACGTGTAGATATAAAGCTGTAAGCCAGCCACACTGTAGTTGATTGGCCTCTGGTGGAATCACTTACCAATTCTTCCGTTCTTTTTGCAAGATCGGCAATCGGCTCGAATGCCCCGATCATTTTATGATCGGAGGTAGATCGGTTCCTGATCCGAGAATCGGTTACAGCTTTGCCTATAAGATCTAAATACAAACCTGGACCCCAAATGTGATAGGGTCATTCCATGCCAAGTCAGGCAAGGGTCCCAGCTCGACCATCTCAGATTTTCTTCAAACTCCACCCATATGTAAATCAACTATTCTAAGGAGGCTTTTATGAAGTATTAGGTTCCCCTCATCATTAGTTCATGATTTATGGCCCCTGCAAGGGGTGGGGGGTACCCCTTGGGAAAAGCGTCTAAATTTCTGAGCCGTTTTCAGAGCTCTGCTGGAGCTGAAGTATTCAGGCCAGCTCTATAATTTTTTCTGGGGTGACTCTCCTGCACCCAGACAGCAGGAAAACATATCATAGGCCTGCTAGAACGTGACCTGAAGTACCTAAGTGCAGAAGAACCAAGTCCAGAACTTGACTAACGTACCAATTAATGTGCCTTCGCTTCAACCCCTTGGGTTTCTGATCGACAGCTCCTTCCATGATTTTAAGCTGACTGTTCCTGTGATAGGAGAGCTCCCTGAATATTTGATTAGAGAACAGGACCTTGCACAAGTCCTTTCTACTTTCCCCAACGAGGATGGTCACCATTGGTCCTCATGAGGCGCTACGGATATGAAGCAATTTGCAGCACTGCCATGGGTTCAGAACCTGAAATGGTTGTGTGTGCCCTTGCTGTCCACCCAGGTGGTACAACCTCACCTGGTGGCGAAGCCGGTCCCCTGCCAGAGGAGCCTCACCCAGGCTTCGAAGCAGAAATTGCACAACAACTTGCAAAGGCAGATGCCTTAACAACCGAGAATCAGAGACGAGAGCTGAGGGAGTTGTTTTATGACTTCCAACAGATCTTCTCTAAGGACTCCAATGATTGTGGGGTCACTGAGCTCCACACAGTCCAAATCCCCACTGATCCCAATGCGCCACCAACGTTTGTACACCAGTACAAAATCCCTTTAGCAGCCTATCAGTCTATCCAAGAGATACTCAATACACTGCTAAAGAAGCACATAATTCGAGAGTGCAACTCCACTTACAACTCACCACTGTGGCCGGTATTGAAACCTAATGGTAAGTGGCATTTGACAATTGACTACCGGCAACTAAATAAGCAGGTTCCCCTGTCTCGGTGGCCCATGATCCCCTGGATCAGGAGCTCGCGAAAGTAATAGGAGTCTGCTTCTTCTCAACGGTTGACGTGTCTAATGGGTTCTGCACAATGAAAGTCGACCCAGTGGACCAGTACAAGTTGACCTTCTCCTTTGGGAATCGCCAGTTCACCTGGAATAGGTGCCCATTTGGATATTCAAACTCTCCTGCAGAGTTTAATATCTTCCTACACTAGGCCATGAGTGATGCTGCCGCACGTGGCAATCTCATCTATGTTGATGACATTCTAATGCGAAGTCAGACTTTTGAGGTACACCTGGCTGAAATCCGACATGTGCTCAACCAGCTTTCCAGTGCAGGAGCAAAGCTGTCCCTCTCAAAGGGCCAGTGGTGCTGCACTAAGGTAGATTATGGGGGTTTGCTGGTGGGCACAAATACCACTGAACCTCAGACTGGGAGAGTTCAAGCCATTCAAGACATCAAAGCCCCATTCACTCTGTCAGAACTCAGGAGCTTCCTGGGTATCTGCAATTACTCCAGACAATTCATAGACGATGATGCCGACATAGCAAGACCTCTGACAGAACTTCTCAAGACAGACAAACCTTTCAAATGGGGAGAAAAACAACAGTCATTTCAAGAGCTAAAGCAAAAGCTCTGTTCAGCACCTTGCCTTGCCTACCCAGACAAGGATAAGGAATTTTACCTGGAGGTGAGTTTCTCTTCCCACTGCCTCAGAGCAGCTCTGGCACAGAGGTACGACACAGAGACGGGTTGTGGCATACGCCAGCCGACCACTGAGCAGTGTTGAGCTGAAGTTCTCAGACTGCGAGAGAGCCCTCCTCGCTACAGTCTGGGCTGTGGAATATTTCCATACCTACATTGGCGGTCAGAAGGTGATTATTGACACCTGCCACCAACCGGTTGCCTTCCTCAATAGCCAGTGGCTGAGAGAGGGACGGGTTTCAAACAGTCGCATTGCAACCTGGATGATGGCACTGCAGGGGTACGACATAGAAGTCCAGTACGCCCAGAACAACAAAATGGCATTAGGCCAAGGCCTCGCCGTATGCCAGCAGTGCAACTGCGAAGGACAACCAGGTACCCAGTCTCTCGTGGTAACAACACCTTCGCTCCCTTCCAATCACCATTATTATGATGAAAATATTTGCCGAGACCTCCCAAAGGTCTACATAGATGGCTGCTCATTCCATCATGAGAGCCAGGTCCCAGCAGGAGTGGGAATTTTCTGGCGTAATCACCCTGTTGATGCACCAAACATGTACCAACCTGGCGCCAGGACGAGCCAGTATGCAGAGATTGCAGCAGTACTCATTGCCCTGTGGCAAGCCGCTATGTCAGCTGTCACGCAACTGGTGGTCTGTTCAAACTCGAACTATACCCGCCACAGCTTCATATCTCATTTCCCCATGTGGAAAGAACATGGTATGAAGAATACAAGAGGTAAGGAGGTAAAGCACGCTGAACTGTTCCTTGCCTGTGATCATTTTGTCCCTGACAGAGGAATGACCGTGTACTGGAAAAAGGTCAAAGGTCATTCCCAGATTCTTGAAGATTCTTGACAAGGAGGGCAATGATGAAGCAGATCGCCTAGCAAAATTAGGCGTGGTTGTGGGTACACCATGGGAGTTTAAAGATGACTGTCTCCCAAAACAGCCTCTAGCAGTAAATGCTATTACTCATCAACAGGCACGCGAGGGTCGAGAGTGCGCCCATGCCAGCCTGCAGACCATTAACCTGGGTCGACAACCAGGTGACGCAGATTTGGTCACCATGCAAGAATGAGATCCGGTGATCAAAACAATTCGAGAACAGGTGACGAACCCTCAAACACAGTGGGTCCCACCAACATCCCTGCACGACTCCAAAGACCTAAAGGCTCTCAACCAGGTATGACTAGGGCCCTATGATTCCGTGATCGCAGAATTGGCCAATAAAAACGGAATCTATCGTTAAATGCAGAATTTTGCGGAAATCGACATAATTGGACTGAAATGCTGTTTGTAAAGCCACGTTTCCACCGAACGCAACACAAAATATTCGCGCGTCCAGATTAAATTCAAAGGCAATGAAAAGACGCGAATGCACGCGAGAATGTGAGAAGCCTTCGTCAAATTCACCTGTCCCGAGTGTTTGAACAACACATCTCTTCGGTGCTACAGAAGATCTGTGGGAAGAAATTTTTCATTGTTTTAGACGAGACCACTGATGCCAGGGAATGCGGGGTCCTAAACATCGTCATTGGTCATCTTATGTTAACTTAACAACTTATATAACCGTTAAATAGCCTACATTTTTTTTTTTCGCAGTCTACTTAGTGAATTGTGTGCATGCTAATTATGACGTAACATCGTCCCCCAGTGGTGAAATAATAGCTGATGCATCTTTGTCAGTTTGTTCATGTTTATTCATTACTGTAGAGCATTTTGTCACAGTATGTAATACATAGTATTGGGATTACTGAACAAAAGTTTCTTAAAAATAAAACAATAAATGAAATATAGCTGATGCATCGGAATCAGACAACTGTTGATCCATGGGGGAAACTGAGTGTCAATACTGCTGCTCTCATATACACACACACACGCACGCACGCACACACAATAAGATTGTAAATGATTAAAAAGGGGCAGTCAGAATAAGGCTCATCAGTACAGCCGTTGTCTGCCTTTTTGACTGTAGCTTACACTTCATTTTAAGAGACAATTTTATTTTGTAGTATTATTTTAGGTTGAAAAAAAATTATTTTTTCTCTCATCACAGTGCAATGTTATATTGCGTTATTATGCAGTACTTGTTCGGACTAAGTACTGAGGAAAATTGAGCGTTGCATCAACTAATTTAAGGTTATTTCTATTTAAAGGGGCAATAAACAAAATCTTTTAGCCGCTAGGTTTGCTGTTGTGCACTGCCTGTAGACCAAAACAAAGTGTGTCATGAGCCACACCTCCCTCTACCTCTGCTATTCGGCAGAATGACGGGCCACTTTAAGTTTCCGCGGCGTTATTACTCGGTACATCGAACCTGAAATGCTCACAAAACTGCAGACTTGCGCTACTTGCAAATGTTAGCTGGCTGCCGGGCTACTCACATCCATAACGCCTGGCCCATTGCTGGGACTGAGCCGCTAACAACTCAAGTTCCGGACATTAACCCATGCTATGATTGTAACATTAAATTTAATTGAATTGACATAACGACATGTGCCTAACGTTACCGTAACACTAATTAAAGCAGACATTTGACTTTATGTTGTTACTTACCTGTCCAGGAGAAGAGCAGCTAGCTCCGAGTCAAATTGTAGCCCCTTTAGCTCTCGCAGTGCTCTCCACCTTGGAAATGCAAGGCCAATATTAATCCGGGTTCTGTCCCTTTCTTTATCTGACAACTTCTTCGCCAATGACCGTTGTTTCTCTAGAAGTAATTTTGGATCCTGCTCGTCTTCAGGTGAACGTTTCGTTCCGCTCTCCGCCATTTCGCTTTTTAAAAAATACGCGCTACCACTGCTCACTGGCTGTATGAATGCATTCTTGGGAAGGAGGAGGCCGCGATTCACATGAACGTACATGAACGCGCGGCCGGACCAGCCTTGTAAACAATGGGCTGGAGATCAACACAGAGAGCGGGTGTGTGACGTCCTGCTATACTCCAGATGAAAGCACACCTCTTGTTCTTCACATAGCGATTTTTAGTTCCTTCAATCTAGAAATGATGCATTTCTGCTTATTGCCCCTTTAATAAGTGGACATTTTATTCATTGACATAAGTAGCACACTCTCTCTGATGGTAAAATTGGTGTAATTGGTAAAAAACGGAATTCCAAAATATTAAAACGGAAAAAACGGAATTTGGGAAAAAATAAAATGGAATTTGGAAAAAAATAAAACGGATTTCATAGGGCCCTATAAGACAGCACCTATGGCTTGAGAAGGGTCTATTGGTTTATGTCCCTAATGGTCCAGGTCCGCCATGGTGGGTCGTTCCAACTGACCATAGGGGGTTGATGCCGTTACATGCCCATGACACTTCCCCCAGAGGCCATAAGAGTTACAAGGCCACGTATCACACCCTCCAACAGGTCGCATACTGGCCATTTACGGTCAAAGACACCATAGCCTGTGTGAAAGGGTGCTTGTTGTGCTGTCAATTCAGCCCAACCCGGCCACTCAATCGAGCTCCACTGCGAGCAAAGGGAATTACCTACCCTTGGTCTAGCCTACAGATGGACTGGATCGGACCCGCCCCCAAATCTGCGAGAGGTAACAAATACCTCCTCACTGTCACCTGTGCCTTCACAAAGTGGGTCGAGTGCCTTCTGGCACCCAATGACACAGCTGAAACCACGGCTCTCCTTTTGATGAACTACGTGTTCAGTCGCTGGGGATTACCGCTGTCGATCGATTGACAGGGGCACTCATTTCACTGCAACAGTTACGAAGACAGTGTGGAAAATGTTAGGTGTGGAAGCAAAGTTCCACACTGCCCATCATGCCCAGTCAAGTTGAACATGCTAACCATACCATTATCAGCATGCTCAAAAAGTATGTCAGCAGTAATGGTAAGGATTGGGATGTGAAACTCCCCTTGGTGTTGATGGCCATCAGGTCCACTCCCCACCGCACCCCTGGAGTCACACCATTTGAGATTATGACTGGGAGAGAAATGACCCTCCCACTGCATCTTCTGTACTGTCCAGAAGACATCAGTGTTGCAACCGCATACACAGAACATCAATATGTGACAGACCCACGTCAACACCTCCAGACCACGTTCGCTTGGGCCCAGACAAATTTGGAGGCCAGTGTCAAGGGGCGAAAGGCCTACTATGACCGAAAAGCATCAGACCGTGAGTACGAGGTGGGTGACAAGGTCTTTTACTTCAAATTCTCCAAACCAGCGGGTATCTCAAAGAAGTTCTTGCCAAGCTGGTCTGGCCCTTTTGAGATTGTGGGAAAGCTTTCCCCAGTGGCTTACCAAATCAGGACTTCAAAACCAAGTCAGAGTCCAGCCTATAAATGGGTCCACTTCAATCAGATCAAGCCCTTTGAACATTCCCAGCTCCAAAGGCAGATGGACCCACAGCAGTGATATATGTCACAATTAGGTAGAGCATGCTTAATTCACAGCCACAGCATACACTAACACCTAACCCCACATTCCCAAACAAAAGGGAACAAGGTTCTTATTTGTTTCAGAATGCACTCCCTAATTCTAAATAACACCTTGCATGCTCTAGATACCCTGTCTAAAGTTGTTAAAATTGATATTATGTACGTGCACATGGTTAGAGATCTAATGCAGGATCTTGTGAGGGAAGTCAGTGCCTCAGTCAACAATCTGAGCGGGGTAGGATCCCTGCCTGCCTCGTTCTCTAGACATGGTCCAAGAAATCCTTAGATCTGCTACCACCACAGCTGTGTAAACTTCACAGGTACATCTGGCTTATAACCTTGGCAGTGCAATTCCAATCCATGTTAACCCTAAGAACCTAGAAATAGGATTCATCCTCAATTTACCCATTATTGAGAGGTGAAACATTTATTGGCTCAAGTCCGGATCAAGGTTATAATAGTTTTGGATTTTTCATTATAGTTTAGTTTTATTTCGTTTTGACTTTTCTTTTTCTCTAATTCAGTTAGTTTTAATTAGTTTTTAGAGCGGGGTTGCTAGTTTTTATTAGTTTTTGTTTTTTTCTTAATGCTTAGTTTTAGTTTAGTTTTTATTAGTTATAGTTTTTTTTCATACTTTGGGTTATTTGTCAGGTGCAGGATTCAAAATGATCAGAGTAAATATTGTGAAATAAAACTCAGCAAAACATACCTGTAAAAAAAATGCATTCACACACATGAACAAAAAAAAAAAAACCCCATTTGTGAGACACATGTCACATTTATGGACAGCCAGGAGTCTCAGGGAGCTCACTCCGAGTAAAACATGAACAAACTCAAAAACCCAATACACTCTACAGGTCTGAGTCACTTTTTGACCAAAATTACCAACTCAAAAATAGATTAAGAACTAGGCTTCTCAGCACTAGATGCAGGCATATAGGCGGTGCCAGGGAGGGGCTAGGTAGTGCTGTAGCTACCCCTGGAATAGCCATAGCACCCCCAAGAAATTCCAGTGATTTTTGTATTGCTTGTGTCAGCGGTTTTGGAGGTTGAAAAATTCGCGGCGAGTTTACGGAAGGACATTGTAGCACAAAAAACTCTCTTGAATTAAAAAAAGAAATGAACATTCAGCGAATCTTCATACAAATACACAGTGTAAGTTTTGTTACCTTAGTGCTCGTCTTTATTGGTAAAATCTCCAGTGTTTGACATCGTCAGCACACGCGATGAGCCACCGAGCTATGTGATGACAGCAAGCAGTTTTCAAGCCACCAGAAACACTGAAATCTGCAAGCCCATGCATCTCACCCCAAACCTCCATTTCCTTAAAAATAACTTATTGGCCAACCGTACTTTTAAAACTGGACATGATCGTCGTGCCACCCGGCGATGTTATGAAATGAAAACAAAGCAGATCGCAGCAGATCTACTTTCAGATTAGAAACAATTATATCTTCCGACAGTGGACGTACGCATATTCGTGTATACAATTGTGTAGTAGCCTAACTAGCCTACCTTTTATTCGAAGCATCGTGGCGAACATTTGAGTTTTTTCTTTGCTGATGAAACTGGTTTAGTCAGACCAAGATCGCAAACTAGTTAACAAAAAGATGGCAATGGCAATGCAGCTTTACATCGGAAACTGTCGACGCGAGTAGGCTACATATTTTAATGTCACGTGAATAGTTTTATTCATAATTTGAAAAAAAGTAAATGAATGAATTTTAAAAATATATTATTTTTAGAGTAAAAACATAAAGGCAAAACAGATGATCTGCTTCGGCCAATGGACGCAGCGCCCGTTTTACTTCTGACCTTAACGTGAGTTGGCCTCTTGACCGCAAGTTGATTCATTATAGACTAGTGTTGGTAACCGGCTGTGTGATTTCGTGATCTCAGCATTTTGGCTGAAACGTGCAGCGTTTGCTGCTCCTTCTGTTCAGGGCCCATCTGTGGCAGAGTTGTGTGAAACTTTATTTTCAGAGGGGTCATTCCATGTCAATGCAACAAATTTCAGAAAATTTCCCCACCTGACCATCTCAGATTTATTTTAAAAAATTCTCACACCAAGGTCATGTACTTAATAGGATATGTGCAACGTTTCAGTTAAATATCTTATTTAGTTTTGACAAAAAAAAAAATTAATAAAGATGGCAACGTTTTGCTGATTTTCGCACTCCTTTTTGCAACGTCAAATAAAAGTGGATTTTTAGGAGGCAATATCTCTAGTTATATCAATGCCATGGGCTCAAAAATTTCCACAGTGTAGCATCTATGCCCAGTACACTTGAGAAACACATTTTCAATGGCAAATATGTTTTTGTTAGGGAGCTGTGGCGGTTTGAAATTGCTAATTTATTTGACGTAGTTGTCTGTGACACCAACTTTGAGGGCCAATTATGACCAAAGTTATGCAGGTAGAGAGCTGATTTTTTCTGGGCAAGCTCTCCTCACATAGTGCTATTGGTACAATAAACAGCAAGCATGTCAATTTTATGGTTATCCAGAAAATACACAGCAAAATCCTAAAAAAGCCAAAATTTCCTGAAATTTGACATCAAATTGCCGAGGTGTGACAACCTGTAAATTCTTGGAATCTTCACCATCTTAAAGCTTACATTCTTGGCTATCTTTGTTTCAAAGGTGGTTGTGGTGCAACTCTTCATTAAATAGTTGTGAATTTTTTAGTAACGCCTTGTAAACACTCATTTTTCATTGTTTCTGTGTGATTCCTTGCATATTGCAGGAGTTTCTGAGGCTGTAATCATAACATCAGATAACAGAAAGTCACTTAAAGATCTGCAATATTTAGATATATTGGTTATAGTACCATATATAGGTCAGGAAATGCCATATCAAAGTTGTATATATGAAATTTATTTAGCAAAACTGATGAATGATGACATAATCTCAACCATTGGATGGCACTGGAGGACTTACAAATTGTTTATTTCCCCAAATTGACATTTATAATTGTGCATACAATAGCAGGTTAATTAAAGAGTTCCTAATTTTGATAAATGACCTGCTATATAATAGAAATAGCCCAGGATGTAAAAAGGTTAATACTTGTAAGTACCCATTTCTCTGCCAGATTCACATAATTATTATATAGGAAAATTCATGTTTGTGCTCAATATATCTTTTGACAGAGAAATACATATGCAGGTTTGAATCCCCTCTGCGGTTTTTGTTATTCCATGGGACATGAAATTGAGGCACAGTGTATCCAGTGTTCTACACTGGAAAAAGACAGAGAAACCCCGAAGGACCAGGGAACACCTTGGTGTGGACTTTCAGACACCAATGGTTGTTAGGATCAGGTCTCAAATTTGTATTAACAATAAAAAACAGTTGAAAAACGAGCGTTTACAAGGCGTTACTAAAAAATTCATAACCATTTAATGAAGAGTTGCACCACAACCACCTTTGAACCAAAGATAGCCAAGAATGTAAGCTTTAAGATGGTGAAGACTTCAAGAATTTACAGGTTGTCACATCTCGGCAATTTGATGTCAAATTTCATTAAATTTTGGCTTTTTCAGGATTTTGCTGTGTATTTTCTGGACAACCATGAAATTGACATGCTTGCTGTTTATTGTACCAATAGCACTATGTGAGGAGAGCTTGCCCAGAAAAAAAAAAAAAAATCAGCTCTCTACCTGCATAACTTTGGTCATAAATGGCCTTCAAAGTTGGTGTCGCAGACAACTTCGTCAAATAAATTAGCATTTTCAAACTGCCATAGCTCCCTAAGAAAAAGAGAAAAGCCTTTGAAAATGTGCTTGCCTAGTTTACTGGGCCTAGATGCTACACTGTGGACGATTTTGAGGCAATGGCATAAGTATAACAGGAGATATTGCCTCCTAAAAACTCCCTTTTATTTGACGTTGCAAAAACGAGTGAAAATTCGCACAACACAACCATCTTTATTATTTTTTTCTGCCGAAACTAATAGACATATTTAACTGAAATTTGGCAAACATCCTATTAAGTATATTACCTTTCTGTGATAATTTTTTTAGACAAATCTGAGATGGTCAGGTGTGAAGCATTTGTTGAATTGACATGGAATGACCCAGAGGTTTACGTTGGCAGGCTTATGAACTTTATATCTATTTTTGTACAACATATATCAGAGTGATATAGGCTAGTAGTAGTCGCGGAACGGGCATCGTTAATGCGGCCATGTACGCGCGTCTGTGTACGTGTTCCAGGTTTCTGATGAGACCGACATAATAACGAACACCCCCAAGATTCACAGCACCTTCTTTAAAGAGTCAAGCATCCCCATAGCACCTGTTAAAGAAAATCTCTCCCGCTGCCACTGGATGTAGGTGCAGCTTTTTGGCATATCGGTGCAGTAGATTAACAATACAGTACCTCGACTGTAAACAAGAAGTGACGTGAGGTGCCACCAGCTCACGTAAAACAGCTTGAGCGAAATAAATCGATTTCATATCAATCCAAAAGGCTTATAAATACATTGACAAAGACGAAAATGAAGGGAATTTTATTTATAATTTCAGTACATTTTAGTTAGTTTTGTAAACACACAATATAGTTTCAGTTAGTTATCTTTTTTCTTTTAATTATCGTTTTTATTTCAGTTAATGAAAATGTTTTTTCAATTTTAGTTTTCGTTATTTCGTTCATTTTCGTTAACGATAATAACCTTGGTTCGAATTAAAAGTTGGTTTCTGGAGAAACAATATTCATGTACATATCAAAACACCACCCATGCTTGCTTACCGTGATGACAACCCCTTTCTCTACCTCCTACCCAACCTAAACATGTGCACCAACACAAAAGACATACATTAGGTCAGGTCTGTCCTAGTAACCCCTTTATCCGAGGCTCGACTGACTACCTATGTGGCTTGAGGGCTGATGCCCCTGAACAGAAATGTCAAGGTAGCCTGTCTGTCAAGGACGAAGGAACTGAAAGTAGGGTGGAACGAGCGGGTAACCGATGGCTTGTCAGTACTCCTGCCACAGAGTTACTGATGTCATTTGACCATCATGACACAATCACTAAGTTAACGATACCAAACCAATCGGTGTTCCTAAATGTCCCACAAGGGGCCACGGTACATATAGGCGACATTGTCCTCCACCATCTCAATCTAGAAAGACATGACACTGAGATTGAGATATTGGACGCGTTCAGAGGCCACAACCTCACTCTTGGTGACTCCCTTCAACAGCAACTTCTGGCTGAAGGGACCAAAACGGTGAAATTCAGTCTCAAAACAACTGGAATCACAACTGCATTTTCTAATCACTCCTCCAAATCGGCATTGTACCAAGAACACCATATAAGCATCACTGCTCTTGGACTCTAGTGGTTGGATCATGACAGCAGTTATTGCATTTATCATACACAGACACATTCAAACACTGCAAAGTAGGCTGGATGACATGACCTGTGTCCAACCTCATTTTAAGCCCAAACAGACTTGCCAAACTCTAACTGTCCCTGACAACTCTTGAGGGCAGTTGCCAAGGTCTTGACAATCTGTTCCTTTCCCTTCCTTCTCTTTTCCATTTGTGCCTCCTCAGTGTGTGATTAACGATAAGCCAGACCTGACAATGATTCTGCTTTGTGTTTATATCATTTTGTGTGAATTTTATGGTAGTGAGCCTAGGACAATTCATCTGCCCAGATGTGCCTAATATGTGTGCCCAGATGCAATTGCCTAAATGAACTGTGATATGTTATTAGGAGTACCACCATGGACACATGGACTGTGCTACCCTCAGGTTGCCACAGGAACTGAATGACTTATGAGCTGCCTCATGGACTGTGATCAGGTCGACTTTCCAGTTTTCACGGACCTGGGAAATGTTGGACTCTAAGTTTGATCTCAAGGATTGTGGAACAAACTCCAAACATCAGATCAAAGGGGGGGGGAATGTAGGGCCAAAGCCTGCCAAAATGGCTGCAAACCCCAAAGAACAGCCATTTTAACTATATTTCCCAGAACTCCAAAAGCATTATCTCCAAACCCCCTATAAAAGCAACAAGCAACCCATTGTCCTCGCTCTCTGGATTCTGCCACGGCGGAGTTAATAGAGATCAAGGGTGTGCATCCATCTGACTGAAAAGTTTCCTTGGAACAGAACAAAGTTTTTTCGGACTTCTCCAGTCGGCCACGGTAGAGTTAAAGATTAACTACGTTCTGCTCCATAATTAGTCTAGTTGCCTATAGGTGTATCGATTCAAGAACGGTTAAAAAGAATTCACACTGCGAGACGACAGTGGAATTTCTTTTGTTTCAACTTCTATAACTTTTTGGAAGAAACAAAAAGGCGACCAGCTTCCCTTTTTGCTATTCTCCAATCAACAAGTCAACAAACTTTCTGCATTTTCCTGTGCATCATTGTGCCTGGAAAAGCAGACACCGTTTCCTGTCCGCTGACGAGCGCTAAGGAAAGAAAGTACTGCCGTCCAAGCCTTCACTCAGACACAGTCACTGACACTGGAGAACTGGGTCACTCACTCGGTAGTGATCCCAAGTAAGGCAATTTGCATCTGGGCAGATTTAGCTAGAAAATGAAACGCGCGATTCTATGCCAATTGTTGATTTTTGAATGTAATTATTACTGTATACTTTGAGTTGCGTTTTCTTTGCTTGCTGGTTTTAATGTACTGGATCTTACTGTTGTACTGAATGTAAAACTTCGGTATGTAAGAGAATTTGGCTGGAAATTACGGATATTTACTCTACATTGCTGCATTGATGACCTGTTAAATATCCGATCTTTGAGTGAGTTCATTTAAAACCGCGGATTGCTTTGTTTTACATTGTTGCTTTGCTTGGTGTAAATAATTAGAATTGTTGAGAAAGTTTGAATTGAATTGGGACGTTTTGGCTTGTCTGACTGATTGTTCAGCCCACTGCGGCTTGCTACTCAATCCTATTAGACTTCGCCTGTGCATTCTTTTCTGCTCTCTTTCTCTCTCTCATTCTCTCTCATCCTCTCTGCATTCGCACATTCTCTTTTCAGCTAGTTTTGGTACACTACACTTGGCTTACTGAGTAGGAAACACAGACTCTGGCCTGACTCGTGCAGGAGTCTTTTTCTAATTCTCCCGCCTGTGCCACCCAGTTCTTTGTTCTTCCTCTCAGCACACGTGGCTCTCAGACTGAGATCATCAGTCGCCATTGTAGACCTGAGTCCGCCCTCTTAGATCCGAGTCCGCCCTCTCAGATCTGAGTGCAAGTCTGCCATTTTAACCCCTCCCTTTGGCACTCAGACTTACACGCACGCACGCACGCACACACACACACGCGTTCACACGCACACACACACACACACACACACACACCCACACACACACACACACACACATATCCTACCTTTAGTCAGTCTGTATGCTCTGTTTCATAATATAACCGCTATTTAATCCTTCCTGTGTGTTTATTGTTGTATGCAAGTGGTATTGATTGCATGTTCATTGCTACTGAAACATAATAGACCTTTTCATATATTTTCAACAGTGTTAGTGGTTGTCTTTGCCTGAATATTTGCCTGAATCTAACCTCTGCCAGGTCAAGAGCTCCCCTTACCTTCAACGTGTGGTTATTTTATTGGTGCTGGATATGAATGGTAATTATATTACTATTGAATTTTAGCATTGATAATTAAGCCTAGTTTTCCCAATTTTGTTGAATAGTGTAATCATTCATTTATAACATAAACTTTGATTGTAGTAATTTGGCATTTATGGTGAAACATTAATGAGACTTAGTCATTCAATTGCTATTAATTTTCCCTTTACTAGAAGGGTGGTACCCCGAGGAACTTTAATTTTTAAATTAAAGTCTTAATAAAAAATTAACTAATTTATTAGTTATTAATTACATTTAATAGCCATCGTAATGCCCTGTTAAGCTGTTGCACCTACACTAGGAGGAGCCAAAAATTAAAAAAAAAAAAAAATCGCAAATGAAAAATGCCAGTTTTTAAGTACCCATCTGACCCTTTTAATGAGTACCTACAACTCTAATTAGTTGTATATGGAATATTTAAATAGTTTCCTCGTATGTGGGATACAAAAGTAAATCAGATGTTATGTGAATGGGAAAATATTTTGTCTTAAAGTTGTTTTTATGGCCCAAATTGGGCCTAATTTGCCATGCTATAACTCAGTGCTGACATACAATAGGGGGCCCAATCTTTGGTATGTTCTAGAAGAGATATTAGTGCACAATATATCCTAAAATTATAGTGGTGTCTTGTTTCCTTCTTAGAAAATTCTTCCAGTTATTATGAGAATAATGCGCAATTTGCGTGGGGCATTTCCCCACAATTTTTCGTTACTTTCATTTCCAGAAATAATAAATTGACTAATTTGCCCCATTTTATAATAGAAAATTATGATGATTGGATTAGAGAACCACACAATTTCACCTCAATTTCAAAGTGAATTTACAATAATAAGCTGGAGTCAGGGCATTTTCCAATTTGACAGTAAACACGGTCAAAGGTTAAATCCAAGGTCACACACTAATGTGGAATAAAGGACTCCCTACCAGTCCTTGCCACAAACTTCACCCGATCTCACCACTACTAATGCAGATACCAAATATGAACAAAATGAGGTCATAATTGTGGCCCGCAGTTCAAATGCAAGACTCAAAGGGACATGGTGACTGACAGGTGGCAGAACCAACAAATCCATTTTATCCCCAACTTTGTCCAGGTATACAATTACAAAAATGTATTATCCTGAAAAAGTTATCAAATATACTGCTTTGTTGCAAATCCATTTCATTTGGAGGTTGACAGAAGTCTGCAACCCACAGATATCACCACAGTATCTTCTCTGGTAATGCACTGCTGCTGCCATCTTCAGTTCATTTGCCATTGAGGCTTTTACCTTAAGTCACGTCTTCAAAACGTGACTTACAAGTTGAACTGTATTTATATTGGCCGGCTGCAATTATTAGCCAAAAACATTCCACTTTCCCCTAGTGGAAAATGCATCAGTTACTTTTTCAGGATATTTGAGGTCATTGTCTTGTTGTAGACTGGACTTTGACATTTAAAGCGATAGGGCCCACAAGATAAAATTAATTCCACACGCTTTAGAATTAATCCAGCCGTGTCCATCGGCAGTCACATCAGCCAGTTTTGATGCATTTTACTTCTATAATGAGATGACTATATTAAAAGGGCTATGATTTTTACACAGTCCAACCACTTTGACTGCAGCTGCCCACAACATAATATGTCCGTCTGTTTTTAACCTAATTCATTTAAAATTTAATGTGCTTGAGTGCAAAGTCAAAACAAAATTTGTGTCACAGTCCAAATACTTGCAGACCGAACTGAATTTTTTGGTCTAAGTGAAAGACAATTTGTCTGAATTGAACTACAAATGAAAGAACTGCAGCTTTAGGTGTTAAAAAAATCTTTTTTTGCAGAAATTTTTTTTAAAACAAAACTGAACTAAATGATAAATACTTGAACATCCAGATGTAACACTCACGGAACCTGCGTTAACAGCAAGGTTCATTGGCATGACGTCCGATAGCTCTTCAATGGTAGGAGGTAAAAAAGGTCTTGCTGAAAACCCAAAGTGTATGCTTTCCCATTTTTTCTGACTCCCAACAGCTGAACAATCCAGCATTCTAACGATCTGTGAAGAATTGGATCCACCAATGCAACACATTCTCTGCTATGTGACCAAACAAACACAATTATAGTGTTTCAGAAACATGACGGAAACAGCTCTTTGTTAATACTGCAGAGATAAGTCAACGTGGCGCATAAAACAGCAGATAATGAAATGTGTTCTGAATAAACTTTATCCTGGGAGTTTAGGAGCTAGCAAAAATGTCCATTCACCGTACGGCACTTTGACAAGAAACTGGCAGAAGGTAGGAAGCAGTTCACCCTTTTATATAGCGCCTTCGTAGGGATGCATAATTTAGTGCATTTCTTGTTTACAACAGTAAGTGTAGCTGCGACACCCAATTGACATAATTCCCATGCACGCCACAAAAATAAAAGCTTTGTGACTGCAAGTCATTTCAGGTAATATTTTTAAACAGACCAAACTGGTCATTGAGTAAATCAGCAAGCTCCAAATTTAGAGGCTGAATAAATTAGGTTTTTCTAGAACCAAACTGCATGACAGAACAGGTTTAACTCTTTAACATTTGCTTGCTTAATAAAGGTTAGTCTTCGCAACCATATGAAAATTATTTTTTACAAACCAGGGACCAACTAATTCCTCAATTTGATTGGTTACATTTCCCCATCCTTTAAAGCGGTTTTTAATGTATCCCAATGTGGACGTGGAATTTTTATTCTATATGGCATGCATAGATATTTTTGTCAACATGCAGGTTAAAAGGTTAAATAACTGCTCTTGACATGAAATTCACCAAATTAAGACAAACTAACGGCTGGTTCAAATTTTACGTTTGCAATTATGGTAGGAACAAAAACCAGCATACACTAGAGCTAGACCCTGCGTGCCACTGTGGGTGGGTCTTTATAAATCTGACTTTCAACGTACACCCACAGAGGCACTGCTCGATCCATTGACTTCAGGCATACTTTTTCGCTCTCGTCTGTAACTTTTCCCCAACTCTTCGATCGAAACAAATCAAACGCACATACCTTCTAGCTAAGACAGCTAGACTCAGCAGCATACACGCGGTAGATGCCTTCCGTGCGGAGATAGGAGCAAAAATTCCTCCGAAGCGACGCGGTTCAAACACTTGTCGCCATGTCTTCTAATGGGAATTCCCTGGCGTACCGTTGCATGTCGGGATTAGAGGATGGCGACAAGTGTTTGAACCCGTTTGAAATGCGTCTCTTCCGAGGAATTTTTTGCTCAAAGCTCCGCACGGAAGGCGTCTACGGGCGTGTACTCGCGGCTGAGTCTAGCTGTCTTAGCTAGACGCGAAAAATTAAACATTCCCCGGTAAAACTCAGCTAAAACAGCAGTGTAGGCTAGTTGAAACGAGACATCTAATATTGACAAATTCCTGACCAAAACCTCGAAAAGGCCGTCCGACTAAGACCCTGAACAACCTCACTCTTGCTGCGCTGGCCAGAAAAAGAAAATCAAAGTGGTGAGCAGACTTTACAGTGAGGAATATCTGACTTATGGGTTTACATTCACCGGAGATCCCGCTACCCCAATTCCACTGTCTTGCTTGCGGCGAAAAGCTGGCGAACGAAGCTATGGTGCCTAATAAATTAAAAAGACACCTTTCAACCAAACACCCTTCTCTCGCATAAAAAAAAGACCGTGAATATTTAATACGGTTGAGAAGCCAGACGAACAAACTAGCAAGTTTCATGATGAAAGCTGCTACAGTGTCAGAAAAAGCATTAGAAGTAGAGATGGCAATTTCGAACCTTTGAAGCAGTTTTGAAACCTCTGAAACGACCACTGTTTCGAAATGTTTCGAAAGCAGATTTATTTCAGCAGTGCACAGCCTAGTGGCAAAAACTTTTACTGCAGCTTTTAAAATGTTTTGAGGTGAAACAAAACACATGATCATTGCCGGGCGGAGCAGGAAAAACGTCAATAGTCACGTGACAAAAGTTTTGAATTAGAGTCGTAAACCCGTGTCAAAACAGGAAGTTTCGAACGTGTTCGAATCTGCGTGTCGAAATTGCCATCTCTAATTAGAAGCTAGCTATCTGGTCGCAGAATTAGCAGCAAAATCAAAGACGTCTCACACAGTTGCCGAATCTCTTATCCTGCCAGCATGCAAAGCTATCGTCGGGACCATGTTGGGTCAAAATGCTGCCAATGAAATATCGAAGGTTCCTCTCTCGAACAATACAATTGGCTGGGCAAGAGTACCATACACAACCTCCACTTTTTTTGGGTTTTTTTTGGCCAGAATGATTTTAAAAGGGGGCACAAATATTTTTGGGGGGTTTTTATTTGTGAGAAGGGGTTTAGAATGATGGGGAAAGATTTAAAAAGGAAGGGGTAGATCTTGCGCGGGTAAAAAAAAATATTTCTATGTAATTCCGCTTATCGCATCTGTATTGATCCTTCGTGTCATTCACTCTGAGTCCTATCTCTTGCACTACTTCTGTTCTCTTTTTTATGTTTTTCTTTTTTTTCCTTCTCCATTGATGAACTGTGAACAAAGGTTTACATGTGAAGTTAGACATTTCATTAGTGTCTGAAGCGGATTCAACCAGGAAACCTGTGGAGAAAGCAATGTTAATCACACCATTCACTGTGGCCTTAACCACTACACCAACTGAGTTTGTTGCCAGCTTAGCGCCATTAGTTTCCATTCATCGCTGAAGGGTGAAAGAGAACTGAAAGTATATATATATATATATATATATATATATATGAAAAGAAATAATATATTCTTTTTTTTTTTTTTATTTATTGTTGTCAATGAGGAGACGTCGAGTGAATATTCATTTTGATGCTTTTCATGCTGGTGAGTTGGCTGATCTGTTGACACTGGCTAGAATAATTTGAGGAGAACAAGCCATTGTTTGTGCCTGAGTTGGGTTAAGGTTAGGGTTAGGGATAGGGAAGGATAGCATTCCCTATGGGTTAGGTTAAGGTTAGGGTCAGGGATAGGGGTAGGGATAGCATTACTTATGGGTTAGGTTAAGGTTAGGGTTAGGGATAGGGTAGGGATAGCATTCCCTATGGGTTAGGTTAAGGTTAGGGTCAGGGATAGGGGTAGGGATAGCATTACTTATGGGTTAGGTTAAGGTTAGGGTTAGGGATAGGGGTAGGGATAGCATTCCCTGTGAGTTAGGTCACATTCAAATGCTTATGACAGAACAATAGATCAGTGTCGTGACAAATTAAAGAACATGTCTTGTGACGCGGTGCCAAAGTCTTGCAGCTCAAGTTAGGAGGCAGATAAATTTTCGTGGTGTGAGACATGGATAACATAATCAGCGAAATCATATATATATGGTTCTTTTCTTTCTTAATAACTTAACGCGTCGTTTGCGCTGATGGCAAGTGGGTCTTGGGGGTATTTGCCGTGAGACTAAGGAGGTTTTTTTCGAGGTTGAGAACCGAATTCGGCGACGTTAATACCCCTTATTAAGGAGTATGTTGCCGCCCGGTTCGCAAATCGTAACCGACTGCTGGCGTGCTTCTGATTGCCTCAGCGAGAGAACTTCCAGCATCTCACGGTGAACCACTCCCTCAACTTCGTTGATCCTGCTTCCCCTGGCGTGCACACTCAAAATATTGAGTGCCAGTGGTGGCAGATCAAGAGGTCCTTGCCATCCACGCACACGAGCAGCAGCGACGGCTTAGGTTTTTATCTGGCGGTATATGTGGCGGCGTAAACACAGCGGCGTCGACCACTTTACTCAAATTTTAGCAGACATCCTGCTGCTGCACGCCACCGAAAGAGCATGTAACATCTTGCCGCCACTCTCCAGACTTCTGCTTCGGCAGAGGTCTCCTATGAGGTCTAAAGAAAGAAAAAATTAAACTTTTCACCTGGAACCGTATTGTTTACGGTTCCGGGCACCACCACCACAGCATTATTTGCACACCGAGACGACATCAATAGAATAGTATCCATAAATCCAACTTCGATGTAAGTTTTCCAACTTAATGTAGTTAGGCGCCAGCCAAGCTTAAGTGCCAATTACTACTCAAACGAAAGGTCCAGATGTTAATAACAAAACCCGACAATGACACAAACGGCTGGATGTTGAACACACAAGCGCACGGAAATTGAGCGCTCGCCCTCGCTGCATGCGCGTGCCTATACGAACTATGCGTACGCTCGAACTATGCATGCGCTGCGCATGTCCCAGTATTGTCAACAGTGTCATGGCTCCCACCTTTATAAGCTAGTAGCACGTATAGCCGCTGTGGAAATTAAAGTGTAAATTATCTTTACTGGATGTATGGCCGACGTTTTTCCACACCCGAATACTTCACTTGGTATCTAAACATTAAGGTAAGCCGAAAAAGTTGAGATTTTTTTTTATTTTGCTGGAGGTTGTGTATGGTACTCTTACCGCGGAAGGGTATAATATCATAGCGGTGTGCCGTGAGATTTTTTTTCATAGTAAACAGTGTGCCGCGAGAGAAAAAAGCTTGGGAAACGCTGCACTAGAGACTCATGAATGACTTAAGGGACCACTGCCAGTAACCACTATAGAGCCTTGCCCAATTTAAGTTGGCAAGAAAACCTTCATTTAAAACAAACAGTGGCTGTTTGTTTCGTTTCCACAAATTGTGCACCAGGGGGAAAGAAGTTATTTCATGGGCAAACCATAACGACAAAACATAACCATATATTCGGCAGTTTTTTTTTTTTTGAGACTAGATATTCGAATAATTATTTTTTTAAAAAACCTACCTCTCTTAACTGAAAATGAATTCTTGTGGAGTCAATTCGAAGGAGATCACCGACAACTGGCAACGACCATGGTCCAGGTGGGAACTTCTTGGGTAATTTAAGCTTTGAAATGTACGTAAGAGTCAAAAACACTGCAATAAAAATTAAATAAAGCTTGGTGTTGACAAAATCTAAAAAGGAAAACGAATATGTTGCAGCCATCCTACGTTCAGGCAAGCAGGAAAACAGTTTCATAATGTCACCTTGAGGAGCAAACAAGTTGGGTTATCGAAAAATCTGCACCGCCCATATGGGCAACAAACACTAAAAACACAAAGCGTCATAAGCCTGACTAGTCTTGAATTGCCTCTTCTTTGGGGTTTTTTTCTCTAGTCTTACAAACCTAAAGTGTATTACCGCCAACTACTGGTTATATAATCTCAATTTATGTAATTTGAATTAATGTCCGCACTTCACCGCACTCGCAGACTCGCGAACTTTGCTGGCGCGTTCGCGTGAAGTTCGGGAGTGCTGAGGGCTGTCCAAATCATAGACTATATTTTATTATGATTATTATTTTTTTAATTGACAAAATATGAAACAACAATGTACAATCACATGCATCAGCACACAGAATTAAATAGTAGTGTGCATTTTAAACATCCGAACAGACGCTAGGGGGGATATTAAATCAAATAAAGATTTTGTATAAAGTGCAAGCTGTTATAGTCTTGATTGCTTTTGCATTTTCAGAGTACTGAATTGAATCAATGTATTGTTTGAATTCCATGCAGAAAACAAGAAAGGAAGGTTTTTTTTTTTCCAGTGAACTTAGTCTTATGAACATGAAATTTGGCCATAATGAGAATAAGATTTATAATGCGAGATGATGTGTTTTTTCTTTGTGCATTGCTTACAGAGAACCCAAACAACACATTTCTCCATTGTAAAACAAACTCCTTATCAATCTATTCACAAATAAAATAACAAAGTTGTTGCCAGAAAACTTTCACAACTGAGCAAAGCCAAAACAAGTGTACCACAGTCTCAGGACCATCACAACAGAAGCTACAAATCACCTCAATGTCTTTTTAGAATTTTTTTTTTTGAATATAGCTCTTAGCTGGGTAGAACCTCTGAATGAGTTTAAAGGAGATTTCTTTTACTTGGTTTGTGATTAAGTAACTATTAGTAAGAAGCCAGACCTGGCTTTTTCCACACCACGTCATTAACAAAACGACTCCAATTTGAAATGACATATGGCAATGTCGTAGTCTCCCTGTGAAATAGTGCTCTTATATGTCTATTGTTATTCCCTGAGTGATTGAAAAAACAGATTTTACCTATTGCAGATTGACTTGGAGATAACAAAGAAAACTGTTGCATTTTGATTCTTGGCTGAAATTTGTATAACATACATACACCAGTGGGTATTGCGCCAAAGACTTTAGAAAAATCTCCAGGTGTTACAGGGATTTGATATTCAGCTAGAAACTCCTCATATGTAAATAAAAGTCCATCCTTGTTAAACAGCTGATCAACCAGCACAATATTATTATGAAACCAATGTTCCAAAAAGAGAGATTTGTGTCTATACACTATGTCCTTATTATTCCATATGAAGTAGTTGTGCAGAGAGAAGCTATGCTTGTAAATCATAGTCCATGATAAGAATGCCTAGCGACGAAAGGCAGACAGTTTTACAGGGATTTCGTCAATGTTGTAGTTACACAGAAGAAGAAAATTCAAGCCACCCATTTCAGATAAAACATGGACAGGGATTGTATTCCAAATGGATGGAGGATTTCTGAAGAGTTGCTTTAACCAATTGATCTTGAATGCGTTGTTCAATGTGGCGAAATCCAAAAAATTAAGACCACCATTTTCATAAGAATTCATAAGTACGCCTTTTCTCAAATACTGTATCCTATTTTTCCATGTGAAATTAAAGAGCATTTTGTCTATCTCTTTGATTAACTGATCATCAAGATGAAGGGCTAAAGCTGTATAGGTCAATTGGGAGAGTCCTTCTGCCTTAGTAATCAACACTCTGCCTCTTATTGAGAGATCCTTTGAGAGCCATTGGTTTAATTTTTTTTGAGTTTTTTTAATCTTATTATTGAAGTTTAGGGCCATTCTTTTCTTTTGATCCTTCAAAACTGAAATCCCTAAGTATGAAATTTCATTTTTAATTGGAATATTATAAATGGATGTTTTGGAGCATTCCTTAATGGACATAAGTTCACACTTATATAAGTTAAGGAATAGACCAGACGCCTTTGAGAACTGCTTAATGATTTCAATAACTGTAGAAATTTGGTTTTCGTTTTGCAAAAATAATGTTGTGTCATCTGCTAGCTGGGTTATGACTAATTCTCGTCCCGTAAGAGAAATACCTTTCACGTTGCTCGTCTTAATATGATCTGCAAGGAGCTGAGCCACGATCAGGAAGAGATAAGGGGAGGCGGAACATCCCTGTTTGATGCCTCTACTAAGATTGAATCTAGGGGAAGTTCCACTGATCAATTTAATAGAACTAGTACCATCCCTATACAGGGTTTGGATAGCTGAAGAGAAATATTTGCCAAAACCAAACTTCTTTAAGGACTGTAAAATAAACTGGTGTTCCACGGTATCGAAGGCATTGTAAAAGTCTAAAAAAAGAATGAAACCATTATCGTTAATTAAATCTGAGTAATCTAGGATATCTAGGACAAGTCTGATATTATTTGTAATATGTCTTTTGGTCATAAAGCCTGACTGCGTTTCCTCAATAAGAGAGTTCAAAACCATTTTTAAACTTTTGGCCAGTATAAGAGCAAAGATCTGATAGTCATTATTTAGTAAACATATCGGACGCCAATTGTCAATTAAAAGCTTGTCTTTGTTAGGTTTGGGAATTAGAGCAGTCAGTCCTTGAGTCATAGTAGTTGGGAGATGTTCTTTTCCAATACTTTCTCCAAAGACCTCATATAGGAAAGGAGTCAGTTCATTAGATGATTTATAAAATTCTGAGACTAAACCATCGGTGCCTGGAGATATACTGTTTTTTAGGCTATGAATTGCATTTTCAATCTATCTCAATCTATCACATATTTCCAATTCACTCTTTTTTAACGATTTTACTGTGAGTGAGTTTAGAAATGTATCAGCTGACGTCTCAGAGAAGTTAGAGCTGTATAAAGTTTGGTAAAAGTTACTACAAAAGTTGGAAATTGCAATGTGGTCTTCCGTTACATCCCCATTAAAATTTAGTTTATTGATATAGTTCATATTAGAATGGTGTTTTTCTAAATTAAAGAAATAGTGGGAATTTTGTTCCCTCTTTTCAAGCCGTCTAGATCTAGATCTTTTGAAAGCTCCTTTTGCTTTTTGCAAAATGGACTAGTTCCAATCTTTCCTCCTCTGATAAAGTATCAGGTTTTGTTTGAGATAAACAAATTATTTTTGTGATTACCTTTTCCTCTTCAGCTTTCCTAGATTTAGCTTTTAAACTATCATATTTTCGTAAGAATTTACCCATCTCAAATTTACAAAGTTCCCAGTTATTTCCAAACTGTTTTTCTTTTCTGGCTTTGGACCAATAATAAGATATCAAAAACTTGATCTTATTTTTCACCTCATCATTTAACAACAAAGAGCTATTCAGCTTCCAGTAAGCAGATTGAGTGGTATATATTTTTTAACATTGGATAACTTTATCTTGATGCAAATGGCTTTATGATCTGTAAGAGGACTTGAAGATATGGTGACATCAATGACATCTTTGTTATGATTCTCAGAAATAAGCCAAAGTCTATTCTTGACTGACTCAATCCAGATCTATTGGTCCATGTGAATGATCTATCATCAGGATATTTGACTCTCCAGATATCTATTAGATTAAATCTATCCATAAAGGATTTCAGGTTAGTATCAGCCCTTATTGGTTGGCCTGGAGGCCATTTGTCCAAGCTATCATCAAAAATGTTGTTAAAGTCCCCTCCAAGTAGTAAAGTGGCATTTGGAAATTTGTCTAGCCAACCTGTCACTATGTTCTCTATATACACGATAAGGTTAATATTCTGTTTTTTTGTGTTATACCCATAAATATTGCATATTATAAAGATCAAGTCATTATATTTAACTACTTGACAGATGAAGTGACCAGCGGGATCACATTCTGTCTGCAAAATATCTCCATTAAACCCGTTTTTACAAGTAGCTACACCAGCAGAGCGCTCTGTACCATGAGAAAGCTAGATTGAGTTGCCCCATTGAGATCTCTAGAAATTATCATCACCTGAGATTGAGTTTCTTGCAAGTAAAAAAAATCTGATTTAGCCTGTTTAGCAAAGATAAATAAAGCTTTTCGTTTGGTATTATTATGTAACCCCCTAGCGTTAAGTGATACACAAGATAAAGATAACAAAATAAAAACAGTAGAAAAATAACCGCGAAGGTTGTTGTTTGTGTAAACTTTGAACTATAACTATAGCTCTGAGATCAGCACTGAATTACCTTAAAACTAGACATATTTGACTGATTTAATTTCCTTTCAGAAATGCACCATTTCTCCGATGACATAATTAAAGGTATGTTTAGCTACGAAAGGAACAAAAAATGAACGGAGTCCTCTTTGTTTCTTAAATAATCACCTTACTTGTTTGTTTACCTTTCCTCAAAAGGATGCTGACAGCAACCCAGTCACAACCTCAAAACAATAATTAACCCTGAGGAGAAGAAATAGTTAGAACCGCGGTGATTCCTTCTCAGCGATGGAGTCATCCAGGTGGATGAATCTCTGATCCGTTTATGTAACCTCTTCCACCGACGAAGTAGGCAGAGTTCCCCTGCTCGCATGCACTTTTTATCATTGGCCATAATTTCCGTCTGTTTTCACGGTTCTCCTTTGTCAGATCTTCTGTGAAGCGCAGACCCTGGCTCTGAAGATACGCGTTGCCCTTGGCCACTTTCCATACCGCTTCCCTGTGTCGCCTGGAGATGAATCTGAGGATAATGCCGCGAGGCCTCGGGTCGTCCTGGTGCGGTTTCCCTACCCGATGAGCGACGTCAATGGCATCTGGGAGTTTTCCCCTTTCCGCTGGCAGTACCTCTTGACAGACCCTGATCACCTTTGCACGAACGTCCTCCTTTTCAACATGGGCACCCCATAGAGACGTAAATTCCAGCGCCTTCCATAACTTTCAAGATCGGAGACACGACTCATGCATTTAAGGGTAGTTTCTTCATTTTTTCCGATTCGCTTTTCAACATAAAGTAATTTTTCGTTCATGTCCTTTATTTCGGTTCAAACGCTTTCCACTATTTTCTCTATGGCATCACTTCTGGAGTTAATGAAGTCAACCAGAGTGCACACAGCTTCGTCAGATTTAAGAGCATTGTCGTTGCCAGAGATAGAGAACGTTGGTTTTTTGGCAACAGGTGGCTTACTTGGAGTCAACGATAATGGAGGAAATTCCTCTTCGTTCTCTACCTGTACATTGCAATCCATACCACTTGAGTGGTCGTGCTCGCTAGCAAGGATGCTAAAGTTTTTCCCTTGCTGGGTACCGCCGGGCCTTTTCTGAGCCGATTTATTAGGCATTTTGCGAAGTTTGTATAACTCCACACGCCAATTTATTAACTGAACTTTTTAGCGAACTTTTGCAACAAAGCTTTCTTTAATTCAGTCAAATTTATGCTTTGAATTTTGGCAATTTGAATTGCGCCATGTTGTCATTTTGAAACCGGATGTGATTTCTATTGGACGAGAGCGTGTATTGAAGATCCGGGGAGGACCGTGGCTCTGGATCTGACCGAATCGGACGAGGACCAGAGGATAGCCACACCCCTAAAGCATACTCTGGCTTTATCCTTTATTCTAGTCTATATGGGACCATAATTTACAAAAATGAACATCATGATATATCGAAGGAGACTTGAAACTTGCTATAGCTACCATAAAATAATGTGAAAAATCATTATTTAAGTGAAAAATCAGGTGGGTAAGTAGGGTCATTTTCTCATAGACTTCTATAGCATTGAACTTGCTTTCTGCAACCACCTACGTCGCCATCTGCTGGCCATTAAATAGGATACCATTTTACGGTACTTCCGCATGGACTTCATTTTTCAGACCAGGGTGCTGCGTCCATCTTTTTATACAGTCTATGGTCCAAATCCACAATTCATCCAGTTCCCAAGGGACCTCAAGCGGACTGTCTGCGGACTTCCAGAGACACCGCTTGGGGTGCAGACTTCAGCAGACTTCACTAGTGTAATTACCCACAATTCATTGCAACACGGACTTGACGTTTAATTTTTCCAAATTGCTGACAGAAAAAAAGCACATTCACAAACACACAAAACCACATAAACTTATTATAAATTTATAATATTAAAACGTTACTTGATTAACGTGGGCCAGGTATAAAACTCAACATCATGATACAGAAATATAGGCTATAGAGGTAATCAGTATGCATTTTAATATTTCAGACTCGCAGCCTGTCTATAAGCTCCTTTTATAATGCTGCAGACTCCCGCTCTTGCAGACTTTACGTGATGACGCTGAAGACGTCACATTATGCACGCCTGAAGTCCGTGAGGGCTCAGTCTGCAAGTCCAGAGGGGTCCATGTATTTTTTGGTAATTGGATTTTTCGTTCAGAAAAGGATATTAAAAAACAAAAAAATAAGGGTTATTTGATTCACATATTAAAATACAAAAATTAAAATTTCAATAAAAGGTGTTTTTCTTTAACAGTGTCAAGAGGGCATGAACAAAACTGAAGAAAAACAGTTGATTTTCATTTTTCGTTTCTAAAAACGTAAAAGGAAATGTTAGAGGACAGAAAGAAAAAAACACCCTTTTTTCATATTTTGCGACCGGAAGTTGCCATTTTAAGTAAGCACGCGTATGAGGACAGTGTTGTGTATAGCGAGAGCATGGATGTATTATACGAACTGGATACTGAACCAGGGATGAGACACACGCCGACGAGGGCTTAGCGGTCAAGCTGATATTGCAAATCTTGTGATGCCATGGGGGGCAAAAAGAAATTTTTCCATAGGGAACAATTGAAAAAGACACTCTAATAAATCCATGAATAATTTTTTTTTTGACTACCACAAATGATCAATATATAATTTGTTGATTTTTTCTTTTAAATCATTGGTGCCTTTTTCCACGGCAGCGAGAAAATTTTTTATTTGCAGCTGCGGCTCTCTGCTGCCTGTACAGCACTCATAAAACATCCTTGGTAGCACTGGTCAGGAGACTCGATGCTGTTGGCTTACATTATTACCAAGTCGGTAAAGTGACCAGGTGTAACGACACCAATGTTTTCATTTATTGTATTTGATGAATGCCTTTGTTATGTAGCGACTCAACTGCTTCACCTATCTTTTATGTAATGTAACAGAATATACAGTAAGGTAGCAAAGGCTGTTGTTGGTTAATTAAGGTTGGATAGCGGGTGTGTATTCAGTAACTATTGAAGGTGACATCCATTAAGCGTGCGTGTAGCTCACATTTTGCTTTGCTTTTTTGGATTAAAATGTTCAAGATGCACCTAAACTGAGTTGTATTCCATTACGTTGAATATCTTACACCGATCCACAGTACTGTGTTTTGCTGCTTCATGTATTATATGCTGAATATGTAGCTAGCTAAGTAGCATTAACCACGTCCTTATGTACACTTTCAGCATGGTATAAATTCAGCCCAAAAAACTGTGCAGCTAATCATTTATTTACCATTGCATGCACCATTCTTATTAAAAGGGGACCTATTATGCTGATCCTTCTTTTAATACATATTAGTAATGTCAGAATGTTGGTTGTCCATACTCAACCTCTGTAAAGTTTCTAAACATAAGATACAGAGGTTTTGCCGTAATCCAAGAACATGATTTCGTGAACGTGATTTCCTCTCTGAACAGCTCCTCCCGAGATCTTTGCGAGATCTGGGCAAAACCTGACGTTAGGTTGTGCCGTCCAATTAGTACAGACTTAGCCAAAGCCAATCACGGCGCTGGACCTGCCCACACTGGAAACTATTCAAGCAGACATGAACAACCGCAGATCATACTATGCCTTAGTAGCATCTACACTTCCAGAAATGCAAAAGAAGAACCTTAGATCATTTGAGGCGCAGTTTTGTCAATATCTCTCCCAAAGCTGCTCGTCCGTTTACTTTTGGACACAAATAAAAGCACCTATTTCTCTTCCAAAAGACGATGCCTCCAGAAATCAGTGGGTAGCTTTTTTGTTTGCTGGCAGCGAACAGCCACGGCCAAAGGGAACGTTAGCTCTTTGTGCTCAGCATTTCACCAAAGACAGCTTTGTCAATAAAGGATAATTTGACACAGGATAAGCGTTTCAGCTGCTTCTCGAACCTGAAGCAGTTGCATCGATCAAGTGCTCGGAGCCGCAAGCTATAAGTAACGATATAACAGCAAATAATGTAAGTGAAGCAAACGTGTTACGGGAGGCTAGCAGGACCGCTAACGATAGTTAGCGCTAACAACTGGCCTCAAACGCAGGCTTTGTAAAATAGCTGAAGATAAAGCCTGTATCGATCACAACTGTCCGCGACTCACAAGCTATGTTTCCATCTACTTGTCAATCGAATTATCTGAAGTTCACCAAAAATATTCATGCGAATAAAGCTGGTGAAAATACGTTTCCATCTAACGGCATTAAAGCGAATAAAAAGTAGTGCGAAATGACCCCACATGCTGTGATGGGATCAAATTGGTGTATCGAATAAATTTTTGACATTTTAAGCTGTTTCCATTCATTTTCGCACTGAATCGCAGAACCTTCAAGTGAACAAAAGTAGTTTGTTAGCCAACTAATTTAGCTGGTTAGCTCAAATGGATTGCGTTTACCAACAAATGACGATAATTGCACAAGTTGTGATAGAGCTTTGGTGCCAGCTATTAGCAGCATAGCAGACCATTATCAGACGGAAACGACGGCATCAAAACACCATCAAGATGCAGTAGCAGATTTATTCGGCGAATAACGTTTCCATCAGCATTTATCGCATTTGCCTTTTACTGATCAAGAGAAAATCCGATGAGATGGACCGTACAAACTATGAGTTGATAGTCTTGAAATCAAGTGTAATTCATACATGCCAACTCTACCGCTTTTGGCGGTAGACTACCGCTTCCGGGGCGTTTACAGCGGCGGCGTTAGACCTGGGCTAATATCCCTCCCTTTATTAACAATTAGTCCTGGCTAGTTCTAGATGGGTTTCCATTAACATGTTTTCCATTTCAAGAATAATCAAGTGGCAATTGATGACACGGCTTCTCTCCCCCATGCGATCTAAAAGCGACAAAATAATGGGCTGCATTCAGTACAGAAAAATAATTTAATTGTAATTAGGTCTTTGCACCGGCACTCAGCGATGGCATTTCAGAACTCTTCAGTGAATTAAGGTAATTTTGGTGACTAGTACGTGGTTTCGTCTGTTTACATTTTTCAATCGGACAGCTGTCTATTTTTTACAGTGAGTTGCGTGACCGTGCCGCAAAAACAGGTGTACCTACTTGTCACCAAAATTACCTTAATTCCCTGAAGAGTTCTGAAATGCCGTCGCCGAGTGCTGGTGCAGAGACCTAATTATAATTAAATTATTTTTCTGTACTGAATGTAGCCCATTATTTTGTCGCTTTTAGATCGCATGGGGGAGAGAAGCCGTGTTTTCAATTGCCACTTGATTATTCTTGAATTGGAAAACGTGTTAATGAAGGAAAACCATCTCGAATTAGCCAGGGCAAATTGTTGTCAATAAAGGGTGGGATAATAGCTAATAATTTTCGGGTCTAACGCCGCCTCTGGGGCGTTTCATTCTGAAAAAAATGCCCCAAAAGCGGTAGATAGTTGGCATGTATGCTAATTTCATCGTCTCCATAAGGCATTTTTAATTCGATATTACTTAATTCATATTAGAACGTGTGGATGGAAACATGGCTCCAGATGCGGAAGCAGTTGCTTCAAGGCATAAGCCTACCCAACTGATGGCCTGTTGAATGTGGCTGTAGCACTGCGGCTAACGTAGCCAAGTTACTGTTGCTAATGTTTGTGTCCTAAATATGCAAGAGTAATATCAGGAGAAATTCAACAGAAGGTGGGTGAACATAAACCTCATTTGAAGCAAACTTTTTATACTTGTTTGTAATTTGGATGATTGGTACAACTGCCCCCCCGGTAACAGAATTTACTGTCTGTAAAACCTGTATTGCAGGGTAACGTTTGTCTCTGTAGTTGCTATGACCACTCTGTTATCAGCTACTGCATGTTAGTTTGCGTGCTGTGCAAATTAAAATGCTCCTGGTAACTTATAGGCAGTAATTATTATCGGTATGCTTGTGTTACTTTGGTAAGCATCAATATGGCAGTTTCATCATAGGCAGTCATAACGTTTCCTGATTGTAGCCACTACAGTTGAAGCTAACCGGAGAGGTGCTGTATATGTCTGCCGAGTTGGGCTGCGAAGGCTGCAGTTAGACCAGACGTAGGTTTTGCAGGGCTTGGGGCGCGTTTTTGGGTGCTTGTAAAACGATCGCTTTACTTATCCATGACCGGGGTCTGCCTGATACTTCTCCAATATTTGGGCAAGCTCTCTGATGCTACCGGTGAAAGCAATAGGGAAACGCACAGGCTATAACGTGTCTGGTGTCACATACGATTTCTCTGCATTGCCGTGGATTGAATATTAAGTCGGCGATTGAATATTAAATTCTTTCCTGTAAAAGTGATCGATTCGCTAGCTCCACATAAGCAACGGTTCACGCAAATGGAACTTACGGTCTGTAAAACCTGTATTATGCTCATAACATAACCGGAGCTTTATCTAGCTCTAGCGCACTATCCATAACGCGCCCATTCTCCGCGAGGAAACGCTGGTCATTCCGATGCAATGAGTAAACCATTACCATGGGCAATTTCCGATAAGGCCGTTTAGCCTGGAGCTTTAAGCCCCTCCGTCATATACCAGCGCAGAAGCTGTTCGTTTCTCCACGCTAACGACACACCACAGTTATGCACACGAACCAGCAGGTCCTTATAATACACACCGAAGCAGTCCATTAGCTGTTGGTCCACTTTTAGCTGCTTCTCACTGTCTATGTTTCCCTCTAAACTCAGACCCACTGGATTTCTACGATCTCCGGTCTACACGTGGGTATGTCGACCCGTTCTACAAATGTGTCTGTATGTAGTGGATTCTAGCTTTCCCTGCATCCTAGCTATAGAGTAGAAAAACCACTGTACTCACCACTGTTGCCGTTGCAAACTGTAGCCGATAGCAAATTTTAGCTTGAGCTGCCAGGCTTTGACTCACGCCCTCCACTTTCGCCATGTTTATTAGAACAAGTTCATTTCATTAGATCTATATTCAAGTATAGCGTTAGATTGCGGAATTTGCCCGCCGCTTCCTTATCAGATGGCAGACGTGTCTCACGTTTCACTCCGGGGAGGTGGACCCGGAAAACTGCATTCTGCAGCCTCGTCCCGCCCAACTCCGCCCTCCACAGAGCTGGCCAGTCAGAAGAAAGTGGGCACACGGGGAGTGGGGGCCATAGCGGAAGAGCCACCCCAATGAGGCGTTTCAGGCAGAGACCACAATGGACTACAAATGGGATTTTTTGAGGATGGCAGTATGAGCTAAATAAGGACCCTGTTTTGGACTTTGAACGATCAGGAGTACTCTAGGGGAGTCCAAGATCAAAATATAACCTTGGAAATATAGCAAAATAGGTACCCTTTAATAATTAAAACAATAGCAGATGTGCATACTTGATGTAACTTTTCAGCTACTTTTAAGATAGAGAATATGAAGTATCTATAATTTTATGCATGCGCCGAACTTGCATGACTGCACTGCACAAACAGACAGTATTTGTAGTTCAGCCTTTATTAGCTAGAAGTGTTGAGTGGGTTGGAAACGCCGGACACGATGAGATGTGAACGACACACTGTTAGTGAGCAGCATCAGTGTGTGGGAGTGATGCTGCGGAGATTCACTGATGCGGCCGAACTCCATCTGCGCCGAGAAAATACGGGGATCCCAGAAGAAAGAAACAGATGAGAATGAAACGAAGATCCACTTTATGTATGTTTTATAACTGGGCTGCTGATTATGTGAGGACTTAGGAATTTACTAATCCTGTATAAGGGGAAGGAAAAGAATTCCTTATTTAAACTCGACTAATATCGAATAAAATCAGCACTTTTTTATCTTACCTTGATGCTTGTGTACCCAGAGAAACATTCGAGTTGTAAAAACGTCAAGCGTGAATTTAGTCAAGAAAATTTTGTTTAATTTCTAGTGCTGATAAATGTGGTAGCATATAACGGCAGCAGCTATGTTACGGATGACACACCGGGTTGCGAGGGTATTGTGGAATAATACAAAACATCTTTTGCATTCTTATCATCTTATTATCATCAGTATTATTATCAAAACATCTTTTGTGTTATTATTATCTTTTACTGCTTAAAACATCTTTTATGTCAATACCCCAAAGCTTATAAACCTATTTACCCAGAATGTGTGTCTGTGTGTGAGAGGAACTGTACAGAGGACCAAGGTCAAGAGTGGCACAGGAATGCAAAGTTTCTGCCAAGAAAGAAAACGCCCTAAGCGCAGTCCAAAGTGGCATCAGGTATCCCGTAACCGCCTCTCAGTGACCTGTCCAAAGTAGACTGGACAATACTATGAAGAAAGGCGGGAGCTGATTAGACTGCGGTTATAGACAGATCTACAGCCAATTGATGTACAGCTAAAGGACTGTGGACTATAAGAACTGATGCCCGGGCAGAGCGCTCTCCAAACTGTGGCCAAGAACATCCCTCTGTTACAGTTTGTAATTTTTACTCTTTGTCTGTTATAAATTTACTATATTTCAATCACAATCTGGTCAAGTATTTATTTCAATTGTCTTCCACCCTTAACGAACACCACCGGGTAACAAGAGGTAATTTCCCCACAGTATGCGCAGCATATGCATTCGCGATACTGAATATTAAAATCAAATTCTATTGAATGGTTTGTGCACCCTGCGATGGATTGGCGAGCTGTCCAGGGTGGGTCCCTACCTTTCGCCCAGAGTCAGCTGGGATGGGCTCCAGTTCCAGGTATAGAGAAAGGATGTATTTAATGAGCTTTGAGCACACGTACACTAAAAGTAAAAAAAAATAACAGAACGCGGAGCGCCACGTGGATCACTCATCAAGTGCAATGGAAAACAGGTGCTCTTGGGGAAGGGTTTAGGCAATGGAAAAAAGAATGTCTTTTAAGTGTGTTCCTCTTGAAAATTAAATGTAAAAGAAATGGCGCACCAAAAGAGGATCCAAGGCACACTGTTCCAAGTGAAAAAGCCTTTATTAGAACATGGCTGAATAAAAAATGCAACCAACGTGTTTCAGCACTTATTATATAGGCAATTAATAATGAAAGACACCTGCCCTAAGTGGCAGGCAATGTTTACACAGTAGGAGGCAATTATTTAATTAGAGAATATCCAAAAAAAAAAAAAAAAAAGAATCTAGAAAGAATTACATTTACATGACATTGGCACATAATTACATATCAATGAGGATTAAAAGATCAACCATCGGAGGAAAGAGGGGGTATTAAAAGGGGGCAAGGATGAACCACTCACAAGTGGGACAAATTATGTGCTTGTGTGCAAAACAAGCAAAACACCATCCACACCACTTAGAGAGAATCACACCAAAAAGGACTCTTTTGCAGAAGGAAAACCATTTTCACTCCAGTGATGGGCTGGTATACTGGGACTCCATACTCATAAACAATAAAGGCCCCCCATCACCAAAAGATATTCTCTCAAAGAAAAGGGGAAAAGTCAACCACTTCATTAAGGCCAGGGAAAGTAGTGGCCTTAAAGGGATAGTTCACTTTTTTTGAAGTGGGGTTGTATGAGCTACAAATTGCCACTACTCAGATTAGATACAGTAGAAAGCTCTCTGATCTCCTCCAGGTAGCCGCACCAGGGCATAGTGCTGGGTGGAAATTTAGGCCATACACTGTTGTGAACGGAAACACAGAAACAGCGTTTTTTCGCTGACATATTCCTCCGCGAGGCAAATCGTAGTTCAATGAGCGCAGTAGCGATCAGCTGTTTGGGTCAGACTCTGAGCGGTTTGCGGCAGAGACAACTGTTCAATGGCATAGAATCACGTCTCCAAAAAAAAAAAAAAAAAAATCCCTATAATAACCAGCACAGCAGATACACAGTATGTGGCTGCGTAGACCCTATGCGATATCAATTTGTGCTGCAATGTTACATTAGACTTTTTTCACAGGTGTTTCACTCTTTTACCTGATGCTTGGGTACAGCAGTGCTCTTCATCGTGCACCGTTGAGATTTCCCTGAATGTAGCCTAACGAAATCCTCTTTGGAAAAATGAATACTGCAAACACGGAGCTCTTTTAGGGATACGGGTGGTGTATCAATAGCCGTATTGAGGCAACTAGCCACAGCCACAAGTCCAATATTCCGCAGAGGAATGCGGTGGAAGCTGTAAGTGCACCAGGATACAGCTTTGCTTTCACGTCCAAGAAAGCGACACACACGGACCATTTTCGAAATATTTGCACAAGTTAAACGGCCGTCTGACCTTGCAACCGCAGTTAAGCCGCTTGCACACTGGACGCGAAACAAATTTTTCGTACGCAAAATACATCCAAAGTCACTGCAAAGACGTGAATACATGCGTTTGTGCAAGCAGCTTTACTGTGACTCAAACAGCTGATCGCTACAGCGCGCAGTGAACTACGATGCGCCTCGCGGAGGAATACATCAGTTGGTTAGTTCAAGAGCAACTGTGTTTTTTCCTGAGCAGCTGAAGTGCTGTAATTTTTTTAAATATAGCGTACAATTGAAGTGGTGTATTATTTTCAGGTAGGACCTCTTTTAGGCCACGAAAATACGCTGTTTCTGTGTTTCCATTCACAACAGTGTATGGCCTAAATTTCCACCCAGCACTATGCCCTGGTGTGGCTATCTGGAGGAGATCAGAGAGCTTTCTAGGGCATCTAATGTAAGTAGTGGCAATTTGTAGCTCGTACAACCCCACTTCAAAAAAAGCGAACTATCCCTTTAAGAGTTACTATCCAGTAGGTTTCTCTCTGGAGCAGATGACGCAATCTGTCACCACCTCTTACCAGGCACGGCGCCAGGATTTCAGTTTGGGGTGGGCTAGACCAATTGTGGGAGGGCCTAAATTCCAAAGATTAGGTCACTTAATAAAACTTAAGCCCAGTTCAGACCAAAGATTTGCGTCGAGACGAGACTGTTTTAGAACGTCGCAGGGAGGAGTTGCAGCAGTGTGATCTGGCCCGTCGCAGCTCAACTCAAGCCGGCTGGTGGCGTCGCCAGAGATTCAGCATGTCAAATCGCAAGAGGCTGGTTTTCGAACTTAAAACACGTAACCCGTCTCAACAGCCAATCAGCTCATAGCGAATTCAGCTGGTCACGTCTGTTACAAACTGTAAGCTGGTTGGAACTGCGCCGGGAATAACCGGGAGAAATTTACAAAAGAGGGCAGGTCTACCGCTGCGAGCTCCTGGCACAGATTGGCAACAGAGCCTTCGGTATCTCGTTGAAGCACCCATGGACCAGTGGCGCAGTCAGAACTTAAAATTGTGTGAGTAATAAACATCCCTTTAAAACAATTTAGTTCTGACTCGACCATAATCATTTTTTCTAATTACCTTCAATCCGAAAACACTCCGCACTATCAGGTGTTGCTTGTTCACCTCGTTATGGCAAAACGTCAATCATTCATTTGGACGCACAATTTTGTGCATTTCAAATCTCTGTCTTTGATTCAATTTAAACAATAAAATCGATCAAGAAGCACAGGCCAGATCGCCTGATGAGACAGAAAGGTAGTGCAGAATTTCCAGAGCAGTTTACCTCTCGAAAAGTAGGCCATAGGCCAACTTATGAGTAACTTATTTTTCTGATCTGAATTACGCCTATTGATTAGTCGCCCTAGATCGCATCACGAACGATATTCTTATAAGTGGAAAATTTTTTAACAAAGGAAAATGACCGAGTACAAGTTAGGACTAATAATTGTAATAAAGCGATGTTGTGTGACCGCTCATTTTTCAGTTCTGGCTACGCCACTGATTTGAAATGCCCAAAATTGCGCGTCCAAATGAACGATTGTCGTTTTGCTATAACGAGGTGAACAAGCAACACCTGATAGTGCAGAGCATTTTCGGATGCATATGATTGCGATAGTCAGAACTAATAATTGTTGTAAAGAGATGCTGAGAGCCCACCCAATTTTAAGTTCTAGCTAAGCCATGGCCATGGACGGCTCCAAATTATTGCCCCTTTCTTTCTTTTTTGTTTGTCCTCGCTGTTTTCTCAATAGCTGAAATGCAACTGTCGCGCCTAACTCATCAACACTGGGAAAATAGGCCTAAAAAGCCGGCAGTTAAAATGGAAGCGCTGAGAGTCAGTGCTATGGAAACGATACATCCTCTCATCTCGTCGCATCAATGTGAACTGGCAGGTTTCAGAACATCGCAGACCGGTGTGTCGCAAGTACAAAAAGTTTCAACCCGTCTCGTCGCGAATCTTCGGTCTGGGCTTTAATCTTCACATAACAAAAACGTCTAGCTGTTGTACTATTATATATCTCTTTTATATCGAATTTGGTTGCTAATGTTACTTAAATATTTTGTTGCATTTTTTAACGTTTCAGTGCATAGGCTACCTTTCCGTGACCGCTCTACTTGGTTCTGACCAAAGAGGAGCACTCTGGAATCTTTTACGCGCAGGCTGCGCTGTAGCGCATCTCCTTAAAAGCGGCCACGTTGACCACGGTTAAAGCGTCAACATAATCAACCTTTTAAAATCGTTTTTAAGATGAACAAATTTGAATCATTAATGAATTGAATCATGAAATATATTTAAAACAATATATATCTTCATTATTTTTTTTTAAGAAAAGTTTAGGGTGGGCCTGTAGATGAGTGGGTGGGCCTAGGTCCACCCAAGCCCACCCATAACGCCGTGCCTGCCTCTTACAGACCTGGGAACGACCTCAATTACCATGATTTTGAGTGTATTGGGGTTTGTGTGTCCAGCTGATCTATAATGAGTGGCCATTGGATAATTGGGGTTGCCGATTCGAAATGCATATCTGTGCTCCGCCAATCTGTCCCTTAGTCTGCGCTTGGTGCGTCCAGATTGGAGCACAATCGCAGCTGCTGCACTGCTTACGAGAACGTGCGCAGAGACAAGGTCCCCTTGGTGTTCGCTTAGCCTGAATTAAAATAAAAAATTTTCTCGCTGCCGTGAAAAAAGGCACCAATGATTTAAAAGAGGAAAAAAATCAAAAAATTATATATTGATCATTTGTGGTAGTCAAAAAAATTTATTCATGGATTTATTAGAGTGTCTTTTTCAATTGTTCCCTATGGAAAAATTTCTTTTTGCCCCCCATGGCATCACAAGACTTGTAATGTCAGCTTGACGGCTAAGCCCTTGTCGGCTTGTATCTCAGCCCTGGTTCAGTACCCAGTTCATATAATACACCCATGCTCTAGCCATACACAACACCGTCCTCATACGGGCGCTTACTTTAAAAATGGCAACTTCTGGTCGCAAAATATGAAAAAAGGGTGGTTTTTTTGTTTCTGTCCTCTAACATTTCCTTTTTTGTTTTTAGAAACGAAAAATGAAAATCAACTGTTTTTCTTCAGTTTTGTTCATGCCCTCTTGACTCTGTTAAAGAAAAACGCCTTGTATTTCAATTTTAATTTTTGTATTTTAATATCTAAATCAAATAACCACTTATTTTTGTTTTTAATATCCTTTTCTGAACGAAAAATCCAATGACCAAAAAATACATGGACCAGGTCAGTTTTTGTCCTTGTTTGGATTGGTTTTTGATTTTTACAATCTGACAATAAAAACGGTTTTTCCGTTTTTTGTTTTGAAGGAAATAACAAAATGACCGTTTTTTCATTTTTCAATTCGAAATGAATTTCAAATTATCCAATGATTCCTAGACCTCAGGTCCGTGTACTTTCAGACAGTTCGTTTTTTTCACTTTGAAACCAAAAACGAAAAAACGGAAGTATCACCGTTGTTTCGTTTTCGACCAGGAATGAAAAAACAGCAAAACTATGGTTGTTTCATTATTTAACCTTGAGAGAAGAATGAAAAAACTGGAAAACCATGGTTGTTTCGTTTTCCCGTTTTCTACCGAAAAACGGAGAATGGGTTCATTTTTCCTTTATCATCGTTTGAAGCAAAAATGAAAAACGCCAAAACCACTTTCATAAAAATTGTCCAATTTTGGTTTTTGTTCATTCTTTTGTTCATTTTTCTCTTTTGATTTCAGCAGTGAAGATGGGCAGACAGTTGAAACGGAAGTGGAATATATCAAAATAAGCGATGAGAATAGAATGGTCATTTTGCCAAGGCTAACATATGCAAGCACAGCATTTATACCATGCAGGGTAATGTTGGAGGTTAAATTGTCTAAATAAATAAGTACACTGTTAAAAGAAAGTGTTTTGAAACCCCCAAATTGGTGGCAACTAAGCTGCCACCAATAAAGGTGTTACAGACCGCTCTTTTTATAGTGTCTGAAAACACTACACAAACTACTGAAACACACACTAACAGAGTTCATGAAACACCACTTCAAAAGAACCAGTGCACTCAACATGTTATGTCTTGAAACACAGAGTGGTGTGTGCAAACACAACACAATTTGAGTTTGCAAACACTGTGTGGAGTAATGGAACACTCCTCATGGGGAGTCACGAAACACCCTGAAGACAGTATTGAAACACTCCTCATGGGGGGTCATGAAACACCTTGTAGACAGTATTAAAACACTCCTCATTGGGAGTCATGAAACACCTTGTAGACAGTATTAAAACACTCCTCATTGGGAGTCATGAAACACCTTGTGGACGGTATTAAAACACTCCTCATCGGGAGTCATGAAACACCCTGTAGACAGTATTGAAACACTCCTCATCGGGAGTCATGAAACACCTTGTTGGCAGTATTAAAATACTCCTCATTGGGAGTCATGAAACACCTTGTGGACAGTATTAACACACTCCTCATCGAGTCATGAAACACCTTGTGGACAGTATTAAAACACTCCTCATCGGGAGTCATGAAACACCTTGTGGACAGTATTAAACGCTCCTCATCGAGTCATGAAACACCTTGTAGACAGTATTAAAACACTCCTCATCGGGAGTCATGAAACACCTTGTGGACAGTATTAAAACACTCCTCATCGGGAGTCATGAAACACCTTGTAGACAGTATTAAAACACTCCTCATCAGGGGTCATGAAACACCTTGTAGACAGTATTAAAACACTCCTCATCAGGAGTCATGAAACGCTGCTTGTAGAGGTATGGAAATTCATCTGGGCTTTTGAAACACTGTGAATATTATTTGTTAGGCTCGCACACATAGATCACACAGGTATTGCAAAAAAGTTACAGGTCTTCATGCAAACAAAAAAAAGAAACTTTCTAAATAATTTCTATGACTCTATTACTTGAAAAATTGTGTTCTGACAACAAAAAAGAGAAAAAATTCTGCAATGTGTTTTCCAAAGTCAACATTACAACATATACAAATATCCACAGTATAACTTTGCATGTAAGTACATACACATGTATCACAGAAAATCCCCAAATTATTTTGCCATTGGTCGCTTCGTTTGGTTGCAGCGCCACCTGGAAACCGAAAATTCAGGGCCAAAATAGGAAAAAAACCAGTCTTATGAGATGCAGTATAATGAGAAATCGGTTCAATCTGCCAAACTATTTCTGATGGATATGTATATTTAAGTACTTGAACTTTCCCGTGTATCAGTTGCCACCGAGTGGTAACTTGAAGAATTGTGTGGCAGGGGCTCACAGTTTGGGGAAAAAAGAAATGAAAATCCACTTTTTGGACTTTATTTTTGTTTTACTCCAGTGACATGCCTTGAAAAACTATACTTTATTGTAAAGGTCTATGAACATGAAATAGCATAATGTGAGAACACCTCCGGTATCTTGCTGGAGTTTTGGGATATTTGGCCTTGAAAAGTGAACTTCAGCTGTTTTGGCCCTATTTTGAGGTCTGATATTTCAATACTCCAGACAAGAATGGAGCTAATGAGTAGGTTGATTTATACCTTCTTACATGGTGTATGAAAGGTGCCAAAAATTTCTATGGCACTCCAAAGTATTTTAGTGCTGCCCCCTGTCAAAGTTGCCAATACGACCTTCTCGGCTGATTTGGGACCACCTTTAGGAGTCCATAAAATTTACTCCAGCTAGATGGATATTTGAAATTTGGAATATCGTCAGACTCGACCATGTAGATTTAAGAAAAGGTGGAATTATTATGGCACTCTATATGGTAAGCCAGATATTTGATATGTAATCTCAGCTAAAACTGCCACTAGGTGGCGCTTTCTTCTGTACCTTATTTTACAGCATCTCCATCGATGTGCCACAGTAAAACCTTTGGAAACTTAATATATTAACTTGACTGATGAGAAAAAAATAAGAATTTGTTATGGCGTTAAGGTGGAGTTCTTTGCTCTGCCAGGAGGGGGCGCTGTCAGGCATTCAAGCGCGTAGTCAATTTCTCCAGGCAGGTGCCACAGGAAAACCTTCATGAATATCACCAATGACCTTCATTTACCTTATCTAAGTGAATTTTTCCATTAGTTTAGAACAATGCTGTCCTGGCCTCACGTGCACTCCAGGGAGATAGCACAGTAAAAATCACTTCTCATCGGATAAAGGGCAAAAAAAGCATCCCAAAGTTTGTACATGTTTTTACACCCTCCCCCTTTATGAAGCTCCCTCCATAGCTGTGAGGGAGACTTCACACAGAGTGACACTCGGTAGTGAAGTACTAGTGGTGAGGGAGCGTTTTGGAATTGGACCTATGGCTGCGTCCGATAGTCTCTTTTGCCTTGAAAAGTTCCTAACTACTAAAAAAGGATCTGGAGGTAATTACGTGGCAGCCATGATGAGTGCATTAGAATTCTTTAAATGTTAAGGAAAGGTGTCTCAGTGCTTCTAATTTACCTCCTTTAGCATAGGGTACACAGAACCATCCTTTTCGAAAAGAAAGGAGATAACACTATCCCACAAATCTGAGCAGCAGCAACATTGAAAGTGGCGACCATTCATCCGGCCAATTGCATAAACATATATCGATGGGCAGGGGACTCGTGATTACGCTGTTGATGCTGCATTCGATTTAGCTCAGAAGTTGGAAGTTGGGGCTGGGAATGACGTCATACCTGAGCTGACCGTTCTATAAATTAAGTCAGAAAACTGACATGGGGTCAGTGGGGTTTCTTCTGGTCAGGATAGCCCTTATTAGCCATTGTTAGCAATAGGGTCATTCCATGTCAAATCATCCAGATTTTGAAAAATTTTCCAGGTCACCTCCTCAAAAATAAAAAAAAAATTCATCAGTAAATATTCACACAAAACAAAAAAATGCCAAATATTAGGCCAGTTTCTCAAAAACATTTCAAGTTATAGCCCTTCAAAATTTCAATAGTATTTTTAAGTTTTTGGCAAACCCATTTTCAGCTAACTCTGGCAACTTATTGCTCCAAATTGATTGATTATACAAGGCTGAAATTGGGTATACTAACCATATTCATCCCCTAGAATCTGAAAATGGCCTTAGCTTCCGTGTATCTTGATCCACTTTTGTATGGTAAAGCCTCAAAATCAGCCGAAAACACAAAACGCCCAAAAACGAGACCACATTTTATGACCTGTAACTCAGAAACTAAGTAAGATAAAAGGCTAGAATTCATTTTTTATGATTTTATGATATCTCTCTGTAAGAATGCAGTAATCCAAGTAATATCATTTGTAGAAGTTTTTTAATGAAGTAACTTCTAAGTAAAGTTTTCCAGTTTTGCCCCAAAATGCCCTTTTTTTGGGGCAAAAAATTACCATGTCACCAGTTATTCATCGCTCTGAAATTTTTACTGTGCAATCTTACAAATGTGAACAGTGTCTGACAAAAAAAAATCAGAATGATTTTCAGGTTGATTTGTTGATTACAGTTGATTATAATGCATTACAGGGTATTTTTTTTTTGCTTGTGGGTCATTCCACGCCAAACTGAACAGGGCTCCTGGCCTCACCCCCTCTGATTTCTGTGAAACCTATTTTAAGAATAGCCCTTAGGACCAATAATGAGTTGCCCAAATTTCAGCGTCAACGGTGCAATAGTTTTTGAGATACAGGCCTTTGAAATTTGCCGACTATGCCCAAAGTGCCATTTGGTGCCATTTGGTAAATGGTAATGTCGACAGTTAAAATTTGCTGAAAATGTTTCATACAAGTAATCTCTTATCCTTTATGTCCATGTATAACAAGTTCCATCGACTAGCCGAAACTCCTTCAGGCAAACATTGATAGGATAACTATCCTTGATCACACTGAAAATGCTTGCTTAGCTGGCTGGTGTAACGTGTAACTATCTTATACGTTAGGCTAGCATGCTAGTTCGCATGCTCAGCTAACTAGCTATTTTCGTTGCATATAAATCAATAAAACGGCAAATCGCAATTATTTTGCCACTTAACTAGTGATAGATTAGCAAGCAGTCATGAATTAGCGGAGTAGCAAGGTCAGTTACGCTTTGACAGGTTGATTAGCTCGTTCATTAGCAACTGAGTTTTTATGCAAACACAGGACAAAGATACTTGGCTATGAATGTAAATTGGCTTTAGTTGCAAATCTTGATATGTAACTGGGTAAGCCAAACTAAGTAGGCTAGACCTTAGAGGAGCTAACTAAATAGCAGTCTCACCAGGCTAAACAGTCAAGTATGGCAATGCATAATTTCTAAGCCTTAAGTTAGGTTTCTTAAGTTTGCATTAGCTGGCAAACTTTTTATTTGGTGCTATTCATGCCAGTTAGCAAGCTACATGCTTGCAGTTCAACTCCACCCAAGTTAGTTAGCGAAGTAAAGGCTATTCACTTATTTTCTATTGACATGGTTAATGGCTACATGCACCCAATATTACTTTTAGGCTAGCGAACTAGCTAGCTGAGCAAGCGTACTAATGTTAGCTAGCTAAAAAACATTTTTGCAGACTTTGTTGGTCATATCTGTTCCATGTAAGCGCTAACTTGCTAACTAAATGGCAAAGTTATACAAGATATTCAGTGTTATCCATTGATTTCAATGCATCACAAGCAAGGCCGTAATCGCGAGTGAGTCCTTTGCGCATGCTCACAAGGTCAGAATCCTGAGCAAACCCTTCGCCAGAGAGTAAAAACAAAACATGCATCCCGCAAGGATGTTTTCCCGTGCAGCCGCGTTTCTTCTTTATTGAATAACTTCTGTAAGCAGATATTGCAGCCGCCTGGTTTAGCAGAGGGGAATTTATAATTAAAAAAATAAATAAATAAATAGGTGGTCTTATGCCTACCGCCGTCACGTCAGCAGCCTTTTTTTAAAGGGTAAAAAAAAAAAAAATACAGAAAACATTCAAACGGGAAGATAGCAGGAAAGAGGAGTAAAATATGGTAGAATCCGTAAAAAACTGGAGGGTTGACAGTCCTTTATAAGGCACTTTCGAACGCAGCTTTTTAGTCAAAATCACACCAAAAATGTACATTTTAAAAAACGCAGGCTTCCGTCTTTCAGGTTTATATCTTCAATTGCAGGATTAAATTAATTGCGCCGAACAGAGTTACTGCAACCACAATACACCTACGCTATACTACTACCAAACATAATACAGGGAAGTTCAGCATTACATATGGCGTTAGAACACAGACAAAAATCGTGCACGCATAAATGAGACCCGCAAGACAACATCCGCACGCGCCAAATCAAACATCTGAGGAGAAATACACGCCGCAGAACTTTTTTTAAGAAGCGCCAAAGCACTCGCGAGCTATATTGTATCCTGCATCTTTGCTCCCTCGAGCAATATTTTAGCCTGCGAGGAGAAATACATGCTTGCAAAATGTTCACCTGCTCACGTGCAGGACTTTCCACTGCTCGCCTCGCAAGTTTTTTTTTTCAGTGGCTGATTTGCGATTGGGTTTTTTTTCGTGGCTGATTTTTGTCAGTGAAGAGGTTATTGTCAGTAAAGAGGCGGGCATGAGGGCATGCCAACCCCGAATATAATTGGTTGAGCGACTTCGCCAGTTGGACAGCAAGGTACGGCACACCACTAGGACAAACGGAACAAACCATATAGCCCTGAATAACTTGTATTGTGGAAGTTCACGTTCCGCCTGTTCCTTCAGTAGCCAAAGCATGACCGACCGCAAAGAGGTAACGTTCATTTTGTATGTAAGAAAATGTATAATTACTATTCAGTGCATCATTTTTGTAACATAGCTTGTCTTATTTCCTCTGCTTGACAGGCATGCAGATATTTTAATACTCCATGATTTGCGTTTATAGCCACGTGTCCGCAGACTTTGAAACAGCTATCTGTCTGCAACTGGGTGTCTAGAAAACACAGACCTCGAAAACGCAGACCGCAGACCTCAAAACGCAGACCTTGAAATATTGGAATATGAATATAGGCTGTGTGTCTCGTTTTAAATCCCAGAAATTTTTAAAATCGTCTCTTATTTATTACAATTTAATGGCCAGTGATAACACAAAAACTATAGATAATTTAAGTCTGTATCGTGTTACCCTTACAATTATTGAGAGCTAACGGTAAACAGTCTATTCAGTGCTATTCAGTCTAACCGGAGTGCTATTCAGGCTAATAGTGCTTTTTAGGCTAAACTACAAAAACGTTTCGATTGCCGGTCATGTTTTCTATTTAAAACCTTGACCCGCTGCCGGTCAGTTAGACACTTCGAAATTCCTTGCTCATTTTTTTTCGTAGTACTCATTTTCTGAATGAGCAGTTTGCAAAGTCAGCAAGCTTCACTTAATTATAAATAGGCAAATGCCATTATGCCATAAAGATCATGTTCATGAAAAACAGCGACTTGGATAAGCCTCCAAAAATATATCGCAGCGTCTATGTGTCCAAAAATCAGACAGGGTTTTAATATAACTCCGCGTCCGAAAATCGAATGGTTTCAATATAACTCCGTGTCCGACAGTCGATTATTGTTATACTATTTTTCATGAACAAGGTTCACAAATCTAAAAAAAAAAAAAGTGCCTGAATAGCACTTTGGTTAGCCTGAATAGCCTGTTTACGGTTAGCTTTCAATAATCCTAAGGGTAACACGATACAGACTTAAATTATCAATATAGTTTTTGTGTTATCACTGGCCATTAAATTGTAATAAATAAGATACATACTTAAAAATTTCCAAAGCGAAAAAACGAGACATATATTCATATTTCAATATTTTGAGGTCTGTGTTTTCGAGGCATCCTGTTGCGGATAGATAGCTGTTTCAAGTCTCTTGGGACACGTGGCAATAAACGCAAATCAGCAGTGTAAAGTATTAAAATATCTGTATTGCCTGTCAAGCACAGGAAATTATAAGGCAAGCTATGTTACAACAATTATGCACCGAATACTAATTATACATTTTCATGCATACAAAATTAACATTACCTGTTTGCGGTCAGTCATGCTTTGGCTACTGAAGGAACAGGCGGAACGAGAACAACTTTCACAATACAAATTATTCAGGGCTGTGTGGTTTGTTCCGTTTTACCTAGTGGTGTGCCCTTACCTTACCTTACTGTCCAACTGGCGAAGTCGCTCAACCAATTATATTCGGGGTTGGCATGCCCTCAGGCCCGCCTCCTCACTGACAAAAATCAGCCACCAAAAAAAAAAAAAAAAAAAAAAAAATCCCACTCACGCCAAGCAGATGAATGTTTTGCGAGGATGTATTTCTCCTCTCGCAGGCTAAAATATTGCTCGAGGGAACAAAGATGCAGGATACAATATAGCTCGCGAGTGCTTTGAAAGCACTCGCAAAGAAGTTTTACGAGCATGTATTTCTCCCAGGATGTTTCATTTGCGCTTGCCGGATGTTGTCTTGCGAGGTCTCATTCGATGCGCGATTTTTGGCTGTGTTCTAACGCCATAATTACAAGACCCAAAACTCTTCACGCGTCATAAGTTTTTTTTTTTTTTTTAAACTAAACATTTTATGAAAAGTGACATTTTCAGTCAAAGTATTTTATGAGTACATTAGATCACAGCTTTTGCTTCCACCTACTGTTTTTTTTTTTCAAAAACAAAAAAAAAAAAACACACACAAACACCCACCCAACTCAAAAGGTATCAATATTCTGGTACAAAATTGGCCATAAAAATCTTTAATGATTTGGCTAAAGAGATGCTTTTGGTACTAAAATGAAGCCATTTTGTCCCCTGTTTGATGAGTTAGGTGTAATTCAATGTTTTCAGAAAATTTTGAATCATTCCTAAAAATCACAGTGACACAGTACAGAAGGGTAATCCAAAACAGGGTCTATAAACAGGCAGAAGATCAAAAAAAACCAAAAAGGCACAGACCACAGCACAAAATTGCAAACCAGAGGGATAGTTGATAGTCTGAAATCTGAGGTCATAAGCCAAGGCAGCAAAAGACAGAAATCATGGTTGTACAGAAATGGGTCAGTAACAGGAAACAAACAAATCCAGGCAGGCACAGACAGGTATCGGACAGAAGGATCTCACTAGCACACAGGTAGCGCAGCACAGGAAAAAGTTGATCCACATTCTAACAAAGAATGAGCAGAAGTGAGGAACTCTTATACACAAGGGAAGTAACGAGTGAGGCGGGGCAACAGGTGTGAGGGATAATCTAAACATTTACTGAGAGGGGAAAATACAAGAGGTAATTAACAATACAAAATGGGAAACAATGACAAAGCCTAGTTTCACGAGACATCCTTAAGCAATAACAGCTCCATTCAAGGAGTGCCAAAGTGGGGAAAGATGGGAGAAACAGATTAGTAATAGAGAGTTTCTGCAAATACTTTGCAACTAAGGCAAAAGACTGGTTGAGCTAAGCGGGCAGAGTTATAGATTAGTGTGGAAAGTGGAGAGATCCAATCAGTAAAGTTGGTAGTTTGTGCGATAATAATAGTACCCAAATAGTGCAAGTTAATATGATAGTTATTTACAGGATTAGTATATTAATATGGATTAGCGGATAAACTAGACAAACACATGGAGCGTTAGGGGTATTAGTACTTAATTAGTAATTAGAGTTGAAGGAAGCAAACGATGTGAAGGAACTTGTGAAACACCGGAAAACTTCTTCCTAATCACCGAAAATGTGACAGCTCGCAGACAGGGGCGTGCACTGGCAGAAAACAAAAAGAAAGGCAAGACATCACAGGCAGAACAATGTGCACGGAACTGGTAAACAGCAATTATGTGGCAGATAATACAAAATTCAACAGAATCAATAAACTAATAAACCAAGTGGAAATATAGGGCACTGGCGGCCCCAGAATCTCCCGCCAAAGCAAAATGTCAAAGTTTTTGTTGACGGATGCACACATGGAAGGAGCCTGATACCATAGCTCCCACGGTGGGAGCTAATAAAACATAAAACCAGAATATACAAAAAAACAGATCATGACAGTGTTAATGTGTAAATTAGGCTTTTTTGCTGTCTTTTAGTATAGGATGTAGAAATTGGTATCTGTTTGAACTACACTGATTGATGGATGTGACTATGGCTGATTAACAACTGATTGAGAACACCTGGATGATCACAACCTTTAATTAAATCTTTTGCACATTGTTCGCCTTGGCCACAAACCCTGATGAAGCCAGCTTGTCCGGTGAAATGTTGGTAATATTAAACTGTATGGTATTTGAGTGTGCTACCATTTAATTCTTTTTAATTCATGATATCCTAAAAATCTGCACTATTAGGTCTACGCTTCTTATGTGTTAAGGAACTATATTGAGCCATTACATCACTTCCTGTTTACTCGGGTATAAAAATGACATAACACAGATACAAAGTCCTATTGTCTTCCAACACCTTGAAGAAAACAAAACAACTGTCAGTTGGTCATAAACATTAATAAATCTAGTAATGGTTATAAGAAAATTCACAACAATTGAATATGCCGCTGAGCACTGTCAGGGCAATTATCATGCAGTTCCAAAGATATGGAACTGTTGAAAACCTCAAACATAGTGGACACAAGAGCAATTTGCCCCCCAGGTTACTATGGAAGATAGTGAGAGAAGTAACAAAATCCCAAAGAATCACTGCGAAGGGATCGCAGGCCTTGGTGGCATCTTGGGGTCAAAAAAAAAAAAAAAGCACCATCAGGTGCCACCTCCACAACCACCAGCTCTTTGGAAGGGTTGCCAGAAGAAAGCCTTTTCTGACCAGAAGAGACAGAAGCAAGCGCTCGGAGTTAAGCCAGACGTCATTTAAATTATGACTGGAACAAGGTGCTTTGGTCAGATGAAACCAAAATTAGATGTTTCCGTCAGAAACAGTATCAGCATGTTTGGCGTGGAAACAGGGATGCATACAAAGAGAAGCACCTCATACCTATGGTGAAATATGATGCTGGATCAGTCATGTTTTGAGGTGTTTTTTAATTCAAGAGGTCCAGGGCACTGGTAAAGATTAATGACATAATGAACTTCATAAATTATCAGGATATTTTGGCTGACAATCTGGTTGCCTCTGCCAGAAGGCTGGGACTTTGCCATAGGGTGGACTTTCTAGCAAGACAATGACCCAAAGCATACCTCAAGATCCACGCAGAAATGGTTCCGTGACAAAAAAAAAATCAATGACTCCATGCTGTTATCCTTGCCTGAGGCAGTTGCACTAAGTACTAACTGAAGGGTGCCAATTATTAAGAAACCTTGATTTTGTTGAAATTTATTTCGCATGAAATGGTTACGATTTTGGTTGTTTCCACTGAAACAAAGTATTTCACTCATGTTGGTATATTCCGTTTCTCAATAATTAGTTTTTTTTTTTTTTATTATTATTATTATTATTGTTCGTGCATTACCAGTCAAGGGGTGCCAGTAGTTTTTGAGCCCACTGTATATAAATGTTCTGTTTTTCATCGCAACTCCAAATTTGTACTCAATAGGCTAAACAGGAGAAAATAGTTTGATAGCATTTGTTTCTTGTCCACAGCGTGGACAGTTCTTTCAAGCTTTGTCGTAAAATATTATGTTGCAGTGATTCACCAATTTCCCCCAAAACTACACTGTCAATTTTATGTTTTTTCACAAGTCTTTATTACTTCAGTCAGTGTGTGTTCATCAAACACATCAACAGAATTGGTGCAATCCTCAATTATGGTTTGTATTGAGCTAGAACCAAGCATACTAACTTCCTGCTGCTTAAGAAAAGTGATTGTCAAGCTTCGTGTAACATCATACCTTGTACGTCTTGCTCCATGGTCATCACTCTCATTACAGCCACTGCACTGTACATCATGAGCAGTGTTTGGCAAATCTGTTTCAATATTCTCTTTCAGTTCATCTTTTAATGAGGTGACATCTGTGATGTCTGCTTATATGAAAAGTGTATGAAGGGTATACTTCAAAAGTTACATTATTGTGTTTCATCACACAAACAATAAATTGACTTTCTGCATTGTGCATCATAATGTGAGGTCAGTGCTCTCAAATTCTCCACTTTGTGATCACATGTTGGACATCTAATCTCAAGGTTTCAAATACTAGTATCAGGGAATTTATCAGAGAGCATATTTCTATGAATTCTACACGTGCTTTTGTACAATATCCAATGCTTGAGAATATTTTGCAGCAATACTCCCTTTCAACATAGGGAAGGTTACAAGACACTGTGAAAATTGGCTCATTACTATGAATTCCAGACAGGTCATCAATCTTGCTATGTTTCTGCATTGGGTAATGCAACATAATGGACAAGGCAACATTTTGCAAAGAAGGTAGATACTTATACCTTTGACGTTCTCGGCAAACCTGAAGGAAAACATTTTATAAAGACCTGATCCTTTGCAGAGATTCACATGAAACAGTCCAGATCACTGCTCACCTGTAGGTCATTTCAAATTTGCAAATTGCATTAATTGCCAATTTGGAAGAAAAAAAAATGCTCAATTGCTCAATTAATTGAATAAAATAGAAATCTGACTACTGCTAACTGACTACTAAGTCAGTTGCATATGTCACATTGTCTTTAATGGCAAAATATACCTTGGACAAAATCAGGGTCCTTTTAATGTGTGCTGTGAGTCTGCAGAGTTTTGTGTCTCTCTAATTCATTTGTAACAATTTCCTCACTGCTTCTGTTATAAAACAGCCATACAGAAGAGCATTCTGCAGAACTCAAGATGAACATACAAGAAGCCATACAGACAGAGTCTTATAACCAAAAAAAAAAAGTGATTCCATATTTCTTTTTTTAGCTTTATAGGAATGAACAAAAAATACCAACATTGGCCCCACAGGGGAACATTAACAAGCCAAGCAAATGTAGAGGTCTTATGGCTTTCCAGATGTGATTGCAACCAAATGACATGAGTAAAGAAGTTAATTTAAGTGACCTTTAAAAATTAGACAGTTAAATATCTGGTTTTAAATTATGCCGAACGATGTATAGCATTAGTCATTCTAAAGTGGGTATGGTTAAAGAACAAAGTGTCTCCAACAAGTTTCAGCTCATGAAAAAAAAAAAAAAAATCTGGGGTCAACTTAAATGTTTCTTTTCTGTCTGGTTAGAAAATGGGTCTAATTGTTTCAGTTTGTTGATACCCATATCCTCCACACACGAGTCAGTCGCTCAAACCACTGCGTTTCCACTCGGCAATTAGCGCAAGCACTAGTGAAATTATTACTATTTTTTTTTTTTTATATACCCGTAAAAAGCAAACCGGTCCGACTCCCAAACTTCAAGTAGTTTTGGTGTCTGAACCAAACCAAGTAATATCGATGCCTAAACCTCACCTTGACCGTAATCCTGACCCGAACCCTGAACACAACCAAGCAGTTAAACACAACCAAGTAGTTTTTAGGTGCCTAAACCTCACCCAGACCCATAGACTTTCTAAAAGGTTGGACGCAGCACCTGGGTCTGAAAAAAGTGAAGCCAATCACGAAAATCTCAAAAAATTGCATTCTTTTTTAATGGGCAGCAGATGGCGATGTCGGTAGTTGCAGAAAAGAAGTTCAATGCTATAGATGTCTGAGGGAATGACCCTACTTTCCCACCTGATTTATTATTTGAATAATGATTTTCCACATTATTTTATGGTATCTATCGCAAGTTTCAAGTCTCCTTCAATATATCATGATGTTCAATTTTGTAAATTATAGTCCCAAATAGACTAGAACAAAGGATAAAGCCAGATGTGCTTTTTGGAGCATGTCTATCCTCTGGTCCTCGTCAGATAAGGTCAGATCCACCCTTAGATCCACCCTTCGCTCCTCCCTGGATCTTCAATTCACGCTCTTGTCCAATAGGAATAACATCCAGTTTCAAAATGACAAAATGGCGCAGTACAAAGTGCCAAAATCAAGGCTTCCTAAATGGTACCCTGAAATCAGTGGGTGACATCATGGTTGCTTCGTCCATCTTCTTACACAGTCTATGGCCTGACCCCAGTTCTATTCCCAACCTTAAATGTTACTAAATACTTTCAGTGCCTAAATCTAATAAAGTTGCTCCGAGACTGCCGTCCGTGCTTACAACGATCAGATATCGTATGTGCGTATTTTTTAGACTGAAATACTCAAAGTACGAATGCCTTTTGGGAAAGGCCAAGTACCGCACACAGATGAACTGCATTCTTGCATGGGTGCGAACATGAATGTCTTCAATGTTGAACTTAGTGCTTTAACCACGATGCTGTGCCCTGCGTTAATAACTGTTGGCATTAGTATGGAAACAGCATTTAGTGTAGGCCTACTGGATAAGTCATTCATTCATAATTATGAACCATTTCTAACAATTACACTGTAGTCATTTGATCCTGCATGTATGTGAGTTGTAATTATAAAAAAAAAAAAAAATTCTGTATAGGTTTCCTGCATATCTGTATTTTTGTATGTTGACAGACATAAATATGTACGATAGCGAATGAGCGGCGATCCTGCGTTGGACACTGTTCAACGCGAAAATGATAGACTTCCCATTCCCCTCGGTAAGGCACAGGAGTTATGTTCCTCGGTGAGTGTGTGGGCCTACAAGTCAGCGACATTTAGATTGCCTGGGACATGGAAGCATAAACAATAGAAATACATTTCACAAATTCCATTTGAAATTTCTATTAACTGCGTAACAACAAAAAATATAAATGCAAAATCATTTCTGGTCATAGGCTATATTTTAGTTATTATACCCTGGAGATTCTTTTAATTGATTTAGAGTTTATGGTATGTTGCACTTCGACAGGAACAGCAGTAAACTTCCTGAGTTGGAAGAAAACCTGTTTTTTGTGTTTAAAATTAATTTTGAGTGCTTGGAACACCAACATTGGGTTTCAAAGCAAACACCCTCCAAACACCAGACCTCACTCAAGAAACCCTGTTTTCTGTGTTTAAAGTTCATTTTGAGTGTGCCGAAACACCAACATTTGGTTTCAAAGCAAACACCCTCCAAACACCAGATTTCACTCACCAGCCTCCAGATCTGGTGCCTCAGGACACAAAACCAGTGTGTTGAAACTTTTTCTTTTAACAGTGTACCGTATATGACCATTTAGTAGCCAGGGCGTTTATTTCACAAAATTGACTTGAACCCCAGGTGTTTATAAGAACCAGGCGGGTATTTGCAACAGGCCATTATTTATTTTTGCACCTACCAGCACCAGGCCAGTTTGGGGTCTAGGTATCATTGGATAATTTGAAATTCATTTCGAATTGAAAAATGAAGAAACGGTCATTTTGTTATTTGTTTCAGAACAAACAACGGAAAAACCGTTTTTATTGTCAGAATGTAAAAATCAAAAACCAATCCAAACAAGGACAAAAACCAATCCAAACAGACCGTTTTTCGTTTTTAAATATTCCTTTTCTCCTAATTTGTTTTGGAATGAGGAATGAATCGACCCATGAAGTCAAGTGGTTTTTTTGGTTTTTCAATTTGAAATCAAAGACGAAAAAACGAAATCACGTGGTCGAGTTCGTTTTTTGTTCCCAAAGGAAAAAATGGGAAAACCAAAATCAAATAATGGGCTAATTTGGGTTATTGGAGTTGAGTTTGAATGACTTGAATTTTAAGTCGAAAAATGAAGAAGCGGAAACACGTGACCATGACATAAATAGGGAGCCTTCAAAATAAATCCGAGCTGTTAAAATAATAATAATAATAATAAAAATAATAATAATAATAATACACAAATCACGTTATGTAGCACTTTTTTAGCAGTGTCACGTGGCTATTAATATATAACATTAGGCCAACTAAAGTAACGTCAGGAAATATAAATTAAAATCAATCAATCACTACATAAATAAACCCGGACCTGTGAGAGAATGTTAACTATTGACTACATAGCCTATGATTTATCCTTGTACACGTCAGTGTTGGCTATTTATTAATGAGTGTGTTGTTAGTGCATCAAGTTTGAAATATGACCTAGTTTAACCCGAGAAATTATTGCGTGAACGGATTTATTAGCGTAACTTAGCATTGATATGCATCTCGGGCCGCGCTTGAGAAAGTGAAAGTCAGCCAAGCAAATGTTTGCCTTGTCCGCCCAGCAGATGGCAGTATGACTGAATTTCAATGCGCGTCTCCTTCCTCGGCAGCCTCATTTGGTATTTGATGTTTCCCAGTGTTGATTGAAGGGCAATAAATAAACGATAATTCAAAATTTTGAGGTATTGGGTCTGTTCTTATCAGACAGTGGACTTGGCTTCATAGTTGTTCTCCATTCGTAGTTCCACTGTGCTTTCACACAGCACCTTCATTTCTGTCAGCAGCATCACTCGCCCTCAGCTCATTCAAGGGTGTTATGTTATGTTATTTTATTCATTCATTCATTATATACACAAAAGTGTAGATAGTGTGCGGATGAAGTCATTCCAGTCCACATGTACGCAGTAAGCATCTCCCCGACACCCCGGCAAATTATTTTCTCCACCGGCACCCCTCCCGCATAGACGCACATTTCACTCCACCTACCAGAGCTTTCCGGGTGATTTCTTCATTGCTTGTTGTATTGATCTATGGGTGCTTTCCTTAACGATTTAAGGCGCCTCTCCGCTAGACAGTTTTTACTGTTAGAAGTTGCTGTCGGAGAGAAAATCTCTAGTGGATAACGAAACGACAGTTACTGCAGAGAGTGCAGAAAAACTTTCGGAAGTTTGTCGCAGAAGTTATTGGTGTCAAGTGGAAGGACTATTGAAAGAATGTCATAATGACTCGCGACAGCGCTCTCAGAGAATAGAACCGGTTCTATTTTGGGGAAGCTACTTTTGGGAAGCGCAATAGTCGGTAAATGGTGTGGTGTCAGGGCGTGTTGTGCGGATTTCTTCCTATTTGACTAAATGACAAGCACTAGTGGCCAAGAATGGACGAAATCGGAGACATTTCAGCTGATAAACAGCTACCAAAACCAACCCAGTTTATGGGATGTTAGCTCATCAGAATATAAAGACAGGATGAAAAAAATCGCTGCTTGGGCTGATGTTGCAAAAGCATGTTCCAGGGACGTCGCTGAGGTACAGCTGACGATGCATAATTTACGAAACCAGTTCAATGGCGAGCTATGTAAAATTAAAACCAAATCAGGACAGGGTAGGGGAGACCGGGTCTAGTTGTCACACGTCCATGTTTTTACATTCTAAATAGTTCCGAAAATTAAACACAGACAGCGCTCTAATTTTTCTGTTGCTCCGCGAAGGTGACCCGCGTCTTTACGTGACAGAAGGACGTACGTCGAAAGTCGCAGGTTAGTGCCCCAGAAAAAATTCTCGAAAAAGTAACTTTCTTTGTGTTTGGGAGATTTTATTAACATTCAGTGTAATTGACACATACCCGAGATTTTCTGGATTATGAGGGAGGAAGACATTAGCCACTGTGTCATGACACATCCATGTAAAGATTGCACTAGAACATTTCAAAATGTCGGGACAATGGCGAAGGGTTGCTGATGGACTAGTTGATACACCCAAGTTGTTACAGTAACAACTTGCCCCAAAACCTGTAACAACTTGGACAAGATCAAATGACCTCACTGAATGACTTTCTACCTTTTTTATTTCAGAAAGATGCCACGAAATTACAAACGAATAATGGAACGTGGCAAATGCCATTAGAGAATGACTCAAGAGGTTCCTTACTGTAGCTTCGGGGGATAATAGTAGTGAGGCTTCCCCTTAACTTGCCTACTTAAGTGGGAAACACGTCTCACTTAATCAAATTCTTAGTGTTACAAAATGCCCCACATCCTGTAACAAACGACCCCATATATGGGGTCGTTTGTTACAGGTGATGGGCGGTCTATTTTTTCCTCACCAGCATTACGCATGTGCGGAATATAGGGGTTGCTGCAGATCAGTCATGTAGTCTAATTAACTTTCTATCTTTACAGTGCATATTGATAACAAAAACCTGATAATGTCAATTCTACAGCCATTAAAAGAAAAAGTGTAACAACTAGACCCGGTCTCCCCAACAGAGGTTTCCTCCTTTTTATTATAATGAAGGCGGCAACAACTGCCGCGACCTGTTGTCTCCTCGCCGGCAACATGGTAAATGAGGTCGAGTAGAGCGAGTAGAGACCCTCGTGTTACATGATATGGTCATCGATCGATACTGTCAAACTGTAACGATCTCTCACGTGGAACGTCATAGGAAATTTTATGACGACAGTTGCTTCCAGAAACATAGTTGACAGTCGATCGGAGCTTCTGTCAGAGACTTTTAATCTGAGGCGGATAGGCGTTTGATATTTCTGTCGAGAGTTGGCTGACAGAAAGTGTCGACATAATCTGTCAAGTGGAGTAGCGCCTTTACTCTAAAGATTACAGGTGTCGTGAACTAATTGTAAACGTTCCTATGCGCGCAGTAATGTCACTCCAGAAAATATTATGGGTCATTAAACTTGACGAAAACTCTCCACTGAATTATAATTTTAGCTCCTGAAATATAAATATAAATTTATATATATATATATATATATATAAAATTAATTACATTTTGCATGGGTAGAAAAACACAGAACATTAATTGACATCAGACTCTGACCGATCATGTCGGCGTATCTGGGGATTTAAAATCAGTCTGTGCGCAATTACGCATGCGGTTATCTCCAAGTTAACAGGCAATTATTATCATTTCAGCTGGGGTATCGCCAAATATGTTTGCATGTTATAGAATATAATCCTCACAACATCTCCTCATTAATGATGTATTATTTAGGCACGGGATATCCGTCCATACAATACAACCAGCAGCAGGCTCTTACAGAAACACACACACCTTTCTCTATCTGGCTTGGGCGGGCTTCTGGTCAGAAATAACATCTTCTTCATTTTGTATGTTCATTTCTTTATATATCATAATTCTTTAATCCTTGTTTAAAGGGGACCTATTATGCTGATCCTTCTTTCAATACATATTAGTAATGTTATAATGTTAGTTGTCCATACTCAACCTCTGAAAAGTTTCTAAACATAAGATACAGGGGTTTTGTTGTGATCCAAGAACGTGATTTCGTGAACGTGATTTCCTCTCTGAACAGCTCCTCCCGAGATCTTCGCGAGATCTGGGCAAAACCTGACGTCAGGTTGTGCCATCCAATTAGTACACACAAGCCAGAGCCAATCACGGCGCTGGACCTGCCCACACCGTAAACTATTCTAGCAGGCACTAACAACAGCAGATCATACTATGCCTTAGTAGTGTTGACACTTTTGGAAATACAAAAGAAGAACCTTAGATCATTTGAGGTGCAGTTTTGTCAGTATCTCTCCCAAAGCTGCTTGTCCGTTTACTTTTGGACGCGAAGAAAAACACCAATTTCTCTTCCAAAAGATGATGCCACCAGAAATCAGTGGGTAGCTTTTTTTGTTTGCTGGCAGCAAACAGCCACGGCCAAAGGGAACGTTAGCTCTTTGTGCTCAGCATTTCACCAAAGACAGCTTTATCAAAAAAAGGATAATTCGACACAGGATAAGCCTTTCAGCTGCTTCTCAAACCTGAAGCAGTTGCATCGATCAAGCGCTCGGAGCCACAAGCTGTAAGTAACGATATAACAGCGAATAATGCAAGTGAAGCTAATGTGTTACGGGTGGCTAGCAGGACCGCTAGCGATAGTTAGCACTAACAACTGGTCTCAAACGCAGGCTTTGTAAAATATCTGAAGATAAGGCCTGTATTGGTCCCGACTGTGATACCTGACGTGATAGCCAGTTGATTGTGGCTGTAGCACAGCAGCTAACGTAGCCAAGTTACTGTTGCTGATGTTTGTGTCCTAAATATGCAAGAGTGATATCAGGGGAAATTCTACAGAAGGTGTGTGAACATAAACCTCATTTGAAGCTAACTTTTAATACTTGTTTGTAATTTGGATGTTTGGTACAACTGTCCACGGTAACGGAACTTGCTGTCTGTAAAACCTGTATTGCAAGGGTTTGTCTCTGTGGTTATGACCGCTCAGTTACCAGCTACTGCATGTTAGTTTACGTGTCATGCTAATTAAAAATTCTCCTGGTTAACTTATATGCGGTAATTCTTATCGGTATGCTTGTGTTACTTCGGTAAGCATCAATGTGGCAGTTTCATCATAACGTTGCCCGATTGTAGCCACTACAGTTAGTGATCGCTTCACTTATCCATGACCGGGATCAGCCGGATACTTCACAAATATCTCTGGTGCTACCGTGAAAGCAATGCGAAGCGCAGAAGCGGTACCGTGTCTGGTATAACAAATGATTCCTCTGCACTACCGTGACATAATTTCATCCCCCTTTAGAAATTGTTGTGGCTAATAAAAAGCCGAAAAAGGCGGAGATTAATTTGGAAATTCTTTCCTGTAGAAGTGATCGATTTGCTAGCGCCACATAAGCAACTTGTCCGCGCTAACGGAACTTACGGTCTGCAAAACCTGTATTATGTTCATAACATAACCGAGCTCTCCTAGCTGTCGCGTACTATCCATAAAGCTGCTTTCACATCGGACATGAAACAAATTTTTCGTGGGACAGCTTAGCCTACATTCAAAGTCAATGCAAAGACGCGAATACACGCGTTATGGGCACATCAAGCCGCTTTCACACCGGACGCGAAATGAATTTTTCGCGCGACAGGTTACATTCAAAGTCAATGCAAAGACACGAATACACGCGTTATGGGGCGTTAAGCAGCTTTCACACCGGACGCAAAACTAATTTTTCGCGCGACAGGTTACATTCAAAGTCAATGCAAAGACGCGAATACACACGTTATGGACGCGTTAAGCAGCTTTCACACCAGACGCGAAACAAATTTTTCGCGCGACAGATTACATTCAAAGTCATGACTGCTTATCAGCTACTGCATGTTAGTTCGCGTGCTCTGCTAATTAAAAATGCTCCTGGTTAACTTGTATGTAGCAATTATGATCGGTATGCTTGTGTTACTTCGGTAAGCATCAATGTGACAGTTTCATCATAACGTTGCCTGATTGTAGCCTCTACGGTTGAAGCTAACCGGAGAGGTGCAGTTAGACCAGACGTAGGTTTTGCAAAGCTTAGGGTGTGTTTGGGTGCTTGTGAGACGATCGCTTTACTTATCCATGACCTGGGTCAGCCTGATACATCTCCAATGTCTGGGTAAGCTCTCTGATTCTATCGGTGAAAGCAATAGGGAAGCGCACAGGCTATAACGTGTCCGGTATAACAAACGATTTCTCTGCATTTCCATCGATTGAATAGTAAATACTTTCCTGTAAAAGTGATCGATTCGCTAGCTCCACATAAGCAATGGTTCACGCAAATGGAATTGACGGTCTGTAAAACCTGTATTATGTTCATGACATAACCGGAGCTCCATCTCGCTCTCGTGCAATATCCATAACTCGCCCATTTTCCGTGAGGAAAAGCTGGTCATTCCGACGCAATGAGTAAACCATTACCATGAGCAATTTCCGAAAAGGCCGTTTAGCCTGGAGCTTTCGCCCCTTCGTCATACTCCAGCACAGAAGCTGTTCGTTACTCCACGCTAACAACACACCACAGCTATGCACACGAACCAGCAGGTCCTAATACACACCGAAGCAGTCCATAAGTTGTTGGTCCACTTTTAGCTGCTCCTCACTGTCCGTGTTTCCCTCTAAACTCAGACCCACCGGATTTCTACGGTCTCCGGTCTACACTTGGGTTTGTCGACCCGTTCTACAAATGTGTCTATATGGGGTAGATTCTAGCTTTCCCTCAATCCTAGCTAGAGTAGAAACACCGGTGTACTCACCATAGTAGCTGTAGGTAGACAGCAAATTCGAGCTTGACCTGCCAGACGTTCGCACTGCATCCTCCACTTTCGCCGTTGCGTTTATTAGAACAAGTTCATTTCATTAGATCTATACACATGTACTGCGTTTGATTGCAGAATATGCCCGTCGATTCCTTCGGGATACGCGTCAGTTTCACTCTAAGGAGCCAGACCCGGAAAACTGCGTTCTGCTGCCTCGTCCCGCCTAGATCCGCCCATAGAGCTGGCCAGTCAGAAGAAAGTGGGCACACGGGGAGTGGGGGCCATAGCGGAAGAGCCACCCCAATGAGGCGTTTCAGGCAGAGACTACTATGGACTACAAATGGGGTTTTTTGAGGATGGCAGAATGAGCGAAAAAAGTACCCTTTTTTTACTTTGCGCGATCAGGAGTACTCTAGGGGAGTCAAAGACCAAAATATAAACTTGGAAAAATAGCATAATAGGTCACCTTTAATAAACACACAGACAGAAACTCTGTCCACAGTCGCTCCAGCTGTAACAAAGCTGACTGACTGGTCATCCATCTGTTCATGGCGATCTCAGATTGCGCATGTGGATTATATTTATTATTGCTAATCATCGTCCTTAATAAGTGTGGTTTGATTGTCATATCAGTCTGGAGTAAATAAAAGTGAAAGGGGCAAATATAAACATGAGTGAAAGGTGTTTTGTTTTTGTGGAGACGTCTGTTTCTGTGCGCCTCCCGCCCTTAAAACATTGATCCGCCCATAAGACGCCTAAGACCAGCTTTTGAGATAGAAAGAGAGAGAGAGTGAGAGAGAGAAAGAGAGAGAGAGTGAGAGAGAGAGAAAGCAATAGAGAGTGAGTGAGAGAGAGAGAAAAAGTGAGAGCCAAGGCTGTTTCCTCTGCCGAGGAGATACAAATGGACAGAAGAGAGCAATGTTGCCTATACCGCTGCACTAGGCTCTGCTCAAATTCACAACATGCTAGATAATTTTCTCAACACCCAGTATCAGCCTTACAAGGAAAAGATAAATTTGGCCACACATAATTTAAACACAATATTTATTCAATTGGCAAAAGAATCTAAATTAAAAATCTCACAAATTAAAAAATCCAACATGAAACAAAAAGAGCGATGGTTTCATAAAGAATGTGCTGTATCCAGACAAAACCTGAGAAAACTGTCCAACAAAAAACACAGGAACCCAAGTGACTCAGTGGGAAGGCTTGAATATAACATAACATAACATAACATGAATGGCGAGAACAGGCCGTTCAGCCCAACTAGGCTCGCCAGTTTCTTTGTACTATCGTGAATATATCACTTCAGATACTCAATGACTCAATGGTATCCAACTTTAAGTCAAGCCTGCTCTTGAAAACTCCCAAGGTCTCTGCCTCAACAATATGGTCAGGCAAGCTGTTCCACACCGAAATTACTCTTTGGGTGAAGAAATATTTCCGAATATCAGTGCAAAATTTACCTTTGGTCAGCTTCCATTTGTGACCCCGAGTTCTACTAACACTTGGTTGAAGGAATCCTACATAATTCACTTTGTTAATCCCTTTAACATATTTAAAGACCTCAATCAGATCACCCCTTAGTCTCCTTTTCCTAAGACTAGAGAGATTAAGGATCTTCAGCCTCTTCTCATAGCTTTCATCTTTAATACCCGGAATTAGCTTCGTGGCTCTTCTCTGAACTTTCTCTAAAGCCTCTATGTCTTTCTTAAAGTATGGTCCCCAGAACTGTACACAATACTCTAGATGTGGTCTGACGAATGTGTTGTACAAAAGAAGCATCACCTCCTTGGATTTGAACTCAATACTTTTGGCAATGTATCCCAGCATCCGATTGGCTTTTTTAACTGCTACGGCACAATGGCTAGAGCCTGTGAGGGTTTGGTCAACAATCACTCCCAGATCTTTCTCTTGTGGAGCACATTCCAGTTTAAAACCTCCCATGAAGTAATCCCGTCTAATGTTTTTATTACCTACATGTACTACTTTACATTTCACAACATTAAATTTCATTTGCCACATTTCTGCCCAATTCTGGATTCTATCCAAATCATTCTGAATCACTTTAGTGGACTCTAAACTATTTGCCAAACCTCCCAATTTAGTATCATCTGCAAATTTCACTAATCTGCTCTCAATATTCCTATCAAGGTCATTAATGTAGATGAGGAACAGCAGGGGTCCCAATACGATCCCTGGGGACGAACTCCCCCACCATACCTAGCTCAGATGAGATACCACTGACCACCACTCTTTGTGTTCTGTCCTGCAACCAGTTTTGAATCCACTTCAGAATACCTCCTGTAACTCCAATGGAGCTCATTTTAAAAATTAGCCTCTTATGCCGTACTGTGTCAAATGCTTTCTGAAAATCCAAATATATGATGTCATAAGCCCTGCTCTGGTCATAAGTCTTGGTGGCCTCTTCAAAAAATTCCAGAAGGTTTGTCAGGCATGACCTTCCTTTACAGAAACCATGTTGGCTATCCCTCAAGATATTGTTACGTTCAAGAAATAAGTCCAGCTCATCTTTTATGACAGATTCCAATATTTTGCACGCAATGCAAGTTAAACTGACTGGCCTGTAATTACCTGGCTCAGTACGGTCCCCTTTCTTATATATTGGTATTATATTACCCTGTTTCCAATCATTTGGTATTTCTCCAGTTCCTAAGGACCGTCTAAAGATGGCGGATAGCGGCTTAAAGATGATCTCACTAACTTCCCTGAATATCTCCAGGCTCTAAAAGAATACAAAAAACTCCTTCATTGGAAAAAAATGCACTATATGGAGGGATAACTCAACAAAATTGAAAAAGCTATAAATGAAAACACCTTTTGGAAATTATGGAAAAACATCAACAGAAACCCACATACAGAAACCAACCCAATTCAAAATGGAAATATCTGGAAAGATTACTTTGACGACCTCTATAAAAATACAGTGTCACGGTCTGAATCCCAACCAAGTTTTAAGGATAGACAAACTGAAAGAACTAGAAAGGACAGTGAAGGACAACCAATGTGCCCTTGACTACCCTATCACCATTTAAGAAATACAGCACAAACTCAAAACCCTTCAAAATGGAAAAGCTTACGGTATAGACAGCATCAACTCAGAGATGCTGAAACACAGTAATCTAAAACTCCAACTTGCCTTGCAAAAACACTTTAACCTGGGGCTTGTACCATAAAGCTGGATTTGGGCTTATCGCGGTAACTTCAGGTTTAACCCTGGGTTTTCTGTACCACGAAGGCGACTCACTTCTTTCCGAGGTATATCACCGCGGCAACATAAGCTGAACGGCTCCGGAGCAGGTTTAGTTCTAGATTCAGATCACAGCGTGCAAAAGCACCGCCTACTGACCAATCAGTTCTCTGAGAAAGTGGCATCACCGTCCATAGAGGCTTCAGCGGAGTTCGGTGCGCAGATGAATACCAATGGGCGTATTCGAATCCCTGTTCTTTGCGACACTCGGGTTGACTCGACACGAAAACAAAGTTCCGAACAGCCGAGAACAAACAAGAGAACGCGTTCTTGTCACTCCCCACTTTTTGGAGAGTGGGACGAGTGTTGACAAGAACAAACATGGCGGACGCGGGAGATGCGTATGTGAAATTTTCATCAATTTCACCAATTAATCTTGTTAATAGCCTCTATTCACGAGAATAAGTAGTTTCAGTGGCAATTAACTCTGCATAGAAGCATGAAGTGACTTTCAGGCCCGGTTACTAAGGTTGATATTGCCGAAATTTTGTAAAAAACCGTCGGTATCGCAATAATTCAATTCAGTTCAACTTTATTCTGCATCATACGCAGCCCCATGGGCTCGCCTGAGTTGGAGACTGGAGAACACCCGAACTCGCACTTCCGTGTTCGGAACGAAAAACCCCGCACCTCGCACTCGTGTTGACTCATGTAGGGGATTCGAATACGCCCAATATGTACGGTACAGGTTCTCATGTGAGGGTTTGACATGTGGCGAACGCAGCGGAGTCGTGCGCATATAGTTTTACTTCCTTATCACAATACTGTATTTTTCCACGGGCAAAAGCTCTAAAGCCTTGTACTTGTTGCACTTATGAAATTAAGCCTACTGACCACTTTGAATTATGTTTTTGTAGTAATTCAGTATTTGCTCTCCGGCTCTTTTGACACCGCCGCGGTTGCAGCTGGAAAAAAAAATCCAAACACGCCATAAGAATACATCCTCGCATCACGTCAGTTTAATGAAATACGTAATTTTACTGATGGGGTAGTGACATTATAAATGATAAGATACGCACATCCCTATACCCAATTGGCTTCGTGCTGGATCATATCCTGTAAAGCAGAAAAGGAGAGAGATGCGCTCACTAGCCTACATAGCCCCTGTTGTCATGATTTACTGCAGCAGAAGTAAAATTAAATCATCACTATCGCAGAAATAGCCCACATACAATCATGAATACGGGAGTTATTTGCAGTGATATTATCATTATAGTTAACTTACGCATTTACATGGTCGATGATTTTTTTTTTTTTTTTTGCCAACTGTCCTTGCTGTATTTGGCAGCTGCAACAGTGTTAATTTTTGCCAGGATGATATGTTTATTCTCTTCATTTTTTTACTAAGAGCTCTCGCTCCACATTTGAAAAGTTAGCAGCTTCACTTCCAGTCGGTTTGTCCACGTTCGCAATTGGTCATTTGCTTCAAACACCGCCCCTTTTATGTGAACGCGCACATACCTAGATTAGAAAACCCTGGGTTCAGTTACTGAGTTGATAACTGGCTTCGTGGTACCGCTTATCAGGAATGCGGAAGTCTGGTTAAGTGCAACCAGATAACTAAGAGAAACCCCGGGTATGTTAATCCAGATTTATGGTACAGGCCCCAGGTGTTAGCAACTGGATATTACCCCAGTGTCTGGAATAAAGGTCTCATTTCTCCTCTATTTAAAAATGGAGATAAGTACAACCCCAGCAATTACAGAGGCATCTGTGTTAACAGTAACCTGAGTAAACTCTTCTGCTGCATCCTTAACTCCAGATTAATTACATATCTCACTGATCATCATATCCTGTCTACAACCCCAATTTTGAAATAGTTGGGACGAAGCGTAAATTGTGAATAAAATCAAAATGCAATAACTTTCAGATCACATGAGCCAATATGTTATTTACAATAGAACAGAGATAACATAGCAAATTTTGAAACTGAGAAATTTTACAATTTTATCCACAAAATGAGCTCATTTCAAATTTTCTGGCTGCAACAGTCTCAAAAAAGTTGGGACACAGGCAGAAAAGGGCTGAAAAAGCAATTAATATATAAGAGAATCAGCTGAAAGAACATTTAGCAAGTAATTAAGTTAACTGGCATCAGGTGTGTAACATGATTGGCTATAAAAGGGATGTCTTAGAGAGGCTGAGTCTCTCAGAAGTAAAGATGGCCAGAGGTTCTCCAACCTGTGAAGGCTTGCATAAAAAAAATTGTGGAATACTTTAAAAACAATGTTCCTCAACGTCAAATTGCAAAGGCTTTGAAGGTCTCATCATCGACAGAAATTAACACCAGCAAAGGATTCAGAGAAACTGGAAAAATCTCTATGCGTAAGGGACAAGGCCGAATACCTTTACTGGATGCCCATGATCTTCGGGCCCTGAGACGCCACTGCATCACTCACCGGCATGATTCTGTCATTGACACTACTAAATGGGCCCAAGAATACTTCAAGAAACCACTGTCTGTAAACACAGTCTGCCATGTCATCCACAGATGCCACCTAAAACTCCATCATACAAAAAGGAAGCCAGTGTTGAGCATGATCCAGAAGCGCCGCCATGTTCTGTGGGCCAAGGCTCATTTAAAATGGTAGCAAAGTGGCAAAGTGTCCTGGGGTCAGATGAGTCCAAATTTGACATTCTTGTTGGAAATCATGGGCGTTGTGTCCTCCGGGCTAAAGAGGAGAAAGACCACCCCTCCTGTTATCAGCGTTCAGTGCAAAAGCCAGCGTCTCTGATGGTATGGGGATGCATTAGTGCATATAGTGTGGGACACATGCATGTTTTAAAAAGCACCATGAATGCTGAAAGGTATATAAAGGTTTTAGAGCAACATATGATCCCCTCCAGATGACATCTATTCCAGGGAATGCCTTGTGTATTTCAGCAGGACAATGCAAAACCGCATACTGCAGCTATTACAGCAGCATGGCTTCGTAGTAGAAGAGCCCGTGTGCAGAACTGGCCTGCCTGCAGTCCTGATCTTTCACCGATTGAGAACATTTGGCGCATTATTTAACGAAAAGTCCATCAAAGGAGACCCAAAACTCTCCAGCAGCTGGAAGCCTGTATTAAACAAGAGTGGGATCAAATTCCAATGGCTAAACTCAAAAAACTTGTCTCCTCAATGCCCAGACGCCTCCACTCTGTGTTAAAAAGAAGAGGGGATGCTACACCATGGTAAACAGGCCCCTGTCCCAACTTTTTTGAGACCAGTAGCAGCCATCAAATTTGAAATGTGCTCATTTTGTGGATAAAATTGTAAAATTTCTCAGTTTCAAAATTTGCTATGTTATCTCTGTTCTATTGTGAATAAAATACTGGCTGGTGTGATTTGAAAGTCATTGCATTTTGATTTTATTCACAATTTACACTTTGTCCCAACTATTTGGGAATTGGGGTTGTAGAAGCCAGATTGGCTTTTTACCCAACCATCAAACATCTGACCACATCTACACCCTGCATACACTCATCCAGAACCATGTTCACAACAAACACAAAGGGAAGATATTTGCATGTTTTGTAGATCTAAAGAAGGCTTTTGATACAATTTGGCATAATAGGTTATTTTTACAACTCTTACAATGTGGGATTGGTGGTAAAATATATGACCTAATCAAATCCAAATATTCTGACGACCAGTGCTGTGTTAAAATTGGAAACAAAAGAACAGAGTTCTTCAAACAAGGAAGAGGGGTGTAACCTATCTCCTACCCTGTTCAATATTTATATCAATAAATTGGCCACCCTTCTTGAACAATCCCCAAGCCCAGGATTAGATCTACAAGGCAAAAAAATTAAATTCCTCATGTATGCAGATGACCTTGTTCTTCTGTCCTCAACAGAACATGGCCTACAGCAGAACCTCCCTCTGCTGGAGACCTTCTGTCAAAACTGGGCGTTAGATATTAACCTGGACAAAACTAAAGTCATGGTATTCCAGAAAAAGGCCAGGTCACAAGAATCCAAGCATGTTTTCACTGTAAGAGGGACCACACTTCAGCATACAATGGAATACAATTACCAAGGCATCATCATCAGTGCATCTGGCAGCTTTAACAAAGCAATAAACTCCTTCACAGATAAGGCACGCAGGGCTTACTATAGCATAAAAAGTTCACTACATAAATTCAAGCCACCGATTAAAATTTAGCTAAAACTATTTATCAGTGTAATTCAACCCATCCTTATGTATGGAAGTGAAGTGTGGGGCCCTCAAATTACCCAGAGACACCCCTCATGGGACACAACACCCACAGAAAAATTTAATCTTCAATTCTGCAAGGAAATCCTCAAGGTCCACAGAAACTGTCCAAACCCTGCATGTAGAGCTTCCCTCTCTCTCTACATATGTACAAAAGGTCCGTTAGGTTCAAGGTTCACTTAGCACAAGCTGATCCTGATTCCTATCACCACAAAGCCTTTCTCAGTAACAGCCTCTGTCCAGAAACAGACCCTCTGAGAAACATCAGAGAAACCTGCCACCTCACAATCCAAGACCTTCATAATCTCTCCAAAACTCACCTGGCACCTATAGACAAAGAGAACAAAGCTACTTACATTGACAATTGGAAAAATGAAATTAAATCCATCAATAAATTAGAATGCTACTGCTTATGGAATAGAGAATATTCTCCAGCACAGTATCTGGTCAGCGTAAAAAACCCCAAACAGAGACGCACATTAACAATGTACAGACTCAATGACCATCAACTACAGGTTGAAAAAGGTCAGTATAGAAAAGATTGGAAGCCCAGAGAACTGAGAATATGTAAGCACTGTTCTTCAGGGGAAATAGAAACTGAGCTCCATTTTCTCCTCTCCTGTCCCCTGTACCAAACTGTGAGAGAGGCTTTCCTACAGCAGGTTACAGCAGCAGACTCAACATATCAGAGAAAAACACCTGCTGAACTGTTGAAACGCTGTTTAGGAGAAGATCCACCATTTACACATTTAGCTGCACAATATGTAACACTCTGCCATGACATTAGAGAAAAACATGAATGTTGAATCAGAACTCCCAGACTACATATGTAGTCAGATTTCACATGCATTTTGATGTCAGGAAAGGGGTAGAAACCCTGTGTTGTGACTATTTTGACCCTTTGGTCTTGTTAGGAACATTTTTGTGAGCAAGACAGAAATAAAAATGTACATATCCTTATATAGATAACATATGATTAATGTTTGCAATTAATCTCTGATCTATCATATTTAAAAATGGACAGATTGATAAAGCTTTTTGATAAAGCTTATAGTTGGGGCCGGCTCAGGCTCGCCTCGGATCGCCCTTAGTTACGCTGCTAGAGGCCTAAGCTGCCAGGGGACTCCCATGATGCACTGAGTGTCTCTCTCCTCTCTCTTTCTCTCTCTCTCTCTCACTCTCTCGCACTCTCCCAGTTAATAAGAACTAGGAGGGTATCCTCAAAAAGGTTAAAGGAAACAATAATTAGTCCTGATCTGTTCTCAGTCATTTTCACGATTAAAGGGGACCCATTATGCGGATCCTTCTTTTAATACATATTAGTAATGTTATAATGTTGGTTGTCCATGCTCAACCTCTGAAAAGTTTCTAAACATAAGATACAGGGGTTTTGCTGTAATCCAAGAACGTGATTTCGTGAGCGTGATTTCCTCTCTGAACAGCTCCTCCCGAGATCTTCACGAGATCTGGGCAAAACCTGACGTCAGGTTGTGCCGTCCAATTAGTACAGACCTAGCCAGAGCCAACCACTGCGCTGGACCTGCCCACACCGGAAACTATTGTAGCAGGCACTAACAACGGCAGATCATACTATGCCATAGTAGCATCGACACTTTTGGAAATACAAAAGAAGAACCGCAGATCATTTGAGGTGCAATTTTGTCAGTATCTCTCTCAAAGCTACTTGTCCGTTTACTTTTGGACGCGAAGAAAAACAAATATTTCTCTTCCAAAAGACGATGCCACCAGAAATCAGTGGGTAGCTTTTTTTGTTTGCTGGCAGCAAACAGCCACGGCCAAAGGGAACGTTAGCTGTTTGTGCTCAGCATTTCACCAAAGACAGCTTTGTCAATAAAGGATAATTCGACACAGGATAAGCGTTTCAGCTGCTTCTCAAAGCAGCTGAAAGCAGCTGCATCGATAAAGCGCTCGGAGCCACAAGCTGTAAGTAACCATATAACAGCAAATAATGTAAGTGAAGCTAACGTGTTACGGGTGACTAGCAGGACCGCTAGCGATAGTTAGCACTAACAACTGGCCTCAAACGCAGGCTTTGTAAAATATCTGAAGATAAAGCCTGTATCGGTCGCGACTGTCCGTGACTCACAGACACAGAAGCTGTAAGTTGCTTTTACTGCATAAGCCAACCTGACGTGAGAGCCAGTTGATTGTGGCTGTAGCACAGCGGCTAACGTAGCCAAGTTACTGTTGCTAATGTTTGTGTCCTAAATATGCAAGAGTGATATCAGGGGAAATTCTACAGAAGGTGTGTGAACATAAACCTCATTTGAAGCTAACTTTTGATACTTGTTTGTAATTTGGATGCTTGGTACAACTGTTCACAGTAACAGAACTTGCTGTCTGTAAAACCTGTATTGCAAGGGTTTGTCTCTGTGGTTATGACCGCTCGGTTACCAGCTACTGCATGTTAGTTCGCGTGCTGTGCTGATTAAAAATGCTCCTGGTTAACTTATATGCAGTAATTCTGATTGGTATGCTTGTGTTACTTCGGTAAGCATCAATGTGGCAGTTTCATCATAACGTTGCCCGATTGTAGCCACTACAGTTAGTGATTGCTTAACTTATCCATGACCGGGATCAGCCGGATACTTCACAAATGTCTGAGCAAGCTCTCTGGTGCTACCATGAAAGCAATGCGAAACGCAGAAGCTCTACCGGTTTACAAATGATTTCTTTGCACTACCTTGACATAATTTCATCCCCCTTTAGAAATTGTTGCGGCTAATAAAAAGCCGAAAAAGGCGGAGATTAAATAGGTAATTCTTTCCTGTAGAAGTGATCAATTCGCTAGCTCGACATAAGCAACTTGTCCGCGCTAACGGAACTTACTGTCTGCAAAACCTGTATTATGTTCATAACATAACCAAGCTCTCTCTAGCTGTCGCGTACTATCCATAAAGCTGCTTTCACATCAGACACCAAACAAATTTTTCTTTTTTTTAAAGATTATTTTTTTGGGAATTTTTCCTTTATATGACAGTTGTACAGTGTAGAGAGACAGGAAAGTTGGGGAGAAGAATGGGGGAAGACATGCAGCAAATGACCTGAGCTGGAATCGAACTCAGGTCGCTGCGGAAAGGACACAGCCTTTATGGTACGTGCACTTAGACCGATAAGCCACCGGGGCGCACCAAACGAATTTTTCGGGCGACAGATTACATTCAAAGTCAATGCAAAGACGCGAATACGGGCACGGCAAGCCGCTTTCACACCAGACGCGAAACAAATTTTTCGCGCGACAGATTACATTCAAAGTCATGACCGCTTATCACCTACTGCATGTTAGTTCGCGTGCTCTGCAAATTAAAAATGCTTCTGGTTAACTTATATGCAGCAATTATGATCGGTATGCTTGTGTTACTTCGGTAAGCATCAATGTGACAGTTTCATCATAACGTTGCCTGAGTGTAGCCACTACAGCTGAAGCTAACTGGAGAGGTGCTGTATGTGTCTGCCGAGTTGGGCTGCAGTTAGACCAGATGTAGATTTTGCAGAGCTTGGGGTGCGTTTTTGGGTGCTTATGAAACGATCGCTTTACTTTTCCATGACCGGGGTCAATCTGATACATCTCCAATGTCTGGGCAAGCTCTCTGATGCTACCAGTGAAAGCAATAGGGAAGCGCACAGGCTATAACGTGTCCGGTATAACAAACGGTTTCTTTGCATTGCCATCGATTGAATATTAAATTCTTTCCTGTAAAAGTGATCGATTCGCTAGCTCCACATAAGCAACGGTTCACGCAGACGGAACTTACAGTCTGTAAAACCTGTATTATGATCATGACATAACTGAAGCTCTATCTAGCTCTCGCACGCTATCCATAATGCGCCCATTTTCCGCGAGGAAAAGCTGGTCATTCCGAAGCAATAAGTAAACCATTACCACGGGCAATTTCCGAAAAGGCCGTTTAGCCTGGAGCTTTCGCCCCTCCGTCATATACCAGCGCGGAAGCTGTTCGTTTCTCCACGCTAACAACACGCCACAGCGATGCACACGAACCAGAAGGTCCTAATACACACTGAAGCAGTCCATAAGCTGTTGGTCCACTTTTAGCTGCTCCTCACTGTCCATGTTTCCCTCTAAACTCAGACCCACCGGATTTCTACGGTCTCCGGTCTACACTTGGGCATATCGACCCGTTCTACAAATGTGTCTATATGGGGTGGATTCTAGCTTTCCCTGCATCCTAGCTATAAAGTAAAAAAAACTCAGTACTCACCACTGTCGCTGTAGCAAACTGTAGCCGATAGCGAATTTGAGCTTGAGCTGCCAGATTTTCGCACTGCGTCCTCCACTTTCGCCGCTGCGTTTGTTAGAACAAGTTCATTTCATTAGATCTATATTCAAGTATCAGGTTAGAATGCGGAATTTTCCCGCCGCTTCCTTATCAGATTGCAGACGTGTCTCGCGTTTCACTCTGGCGAGCCAGACCCGGAAAACTGCGTTCTGCAGCCTTGTCCCGCCCACCTCCACCCTCCACAGAGCTGGCCAGTCAGAAGGAAGTGGGCACACGGGGAGTGGGGGCCATAGCGGAAGAGCCACCTCAATGAGGCGTTTCAGGCAGAGGCTACAATGGACTACAAATGGGGTTTTTTGAGGATGGCAATATGAGCTAAATAAGGACCCTGTTTGGGCTTTGAACGATCAGGAACACTCTAGGGGAGTCCAAGATCAAAATATAACCTTGGAAATATAGCATCCGAGGTCCCCTTTAACAAAAGGTTCACTCTGAGAGCACTCCACACTTAACAGGTGTTGCTTGTTCTTCCCGATTAGGTAAGACGACAATCATTCATCTGGACGCGTATTTGCTTAATTTAAATCAACGTTATTCAAAATTACTCTCGGTATTGAGTGAAAAAAGTGGCACTCGGCAGTGAAATAGGCTATAAAAAGCATGCGGCTCAAGCTATTTGCGCAGGTATGCAATTTTGAATAACATTGATTTAAATTCAGCAAATAGCGTCCAGATGAATGATTGTCGTCCTTCCTAAGGGAGAACAAGCAACACCTGTTGAGTGTGGAGTGTTCTCTGAGTGAACCTTTTGTAAATCATGAAAATGACTGAGAACAGGTCAGGACTAATAATTGTTTAAAATGGATGTTTTGTTCACCCCAATTCTCAGTTCTACTGAATTTACCCCATGATTTCATCGCTGTTAGATTGCATATGGAGAGAAACCGTGTCTTCAGTTGCCAATTAGGATAATTGGAAAACGCGTCAATAAAGGAAAATAATTGAGAACTAGCCAGGACTATCCTAATTGTCATAAAGGGACGTGTCTCTGCCCCCCCAATTCCTTGTTCTAGCGCCGGGCCTGATTTTATATATATATATATATATATATATATATATATACACACACACATACAGTGCCTGACAAAAGTCTTGTCGCATAAGGACATAGTAACTAAAAATAGCATATAACTTTATTTCTAACCAATCAATTGTTACAATAAATGGTCCATTTTAATGTCAAGGGCTTTCACATTAATAATTTGGTACAAAATGAAACCGTCAAAAAGTGCTCTGATGTTCACAGCTTGGCTAAGCCCACAACATCTGTTTTTGCTAGGACAAAAGTCTTGTCGTCTCTTCAGATGATGCAACAAATCGCAGATTAGAGTTTAACCTATGACAAATACTGTAATTAACACATTCCCAAATGTGTATAGAAATAACCCCAGCACACCAGACTTTCATATGAGGTGCGACTAGACCTCTGACAACATACCAAAGATTCAACCACAGACCAAAGTGCTGATCATCAAGAGCCTGAAGACTGAGTCTACTGCTGAGGTGGCAGACATCTTTAATGTATCCAAATGTCAAGTGGAGGGGATGAGAAAAAGATTTGAAGAAACTGATGACGTTCATGGCAAGCGCAGGTCAGACAGACCCCGGTATGACAACTGTTTGAAAGGACCGTTTGTTGCTTCAACTGTACAAGGCTAGCCCTTCTTCAACTACAGCGAAGCTACATGAGGAAATGTCACCAAAAATCCTGGTATCTACAAGAAGAGTTTGTCAAATTCTCTCTCAAAGTGGTTTTCATAGCCAAATTAGTACACAGAAGTCTGCATTAAACAGAAAACAAAAAACCTGCATTGCATTTGCCAAGGCCCACAGCTCGCAGAAAGGATCGATACTGGAAAAGTGGCTGAAAGTTTATTTTTCTGGTGAATCATCCATTGAACTGCATGCCAGTCACCGTACAAGACCTGTTGGAACCCTCATGGACTCAAGATTTTCCCAGAAAGCAATCATGTTTGGTGGAGGAAAAATCATGGTTTGTTGTCACATCCAGCATGGGGGTGTGAGAAAGATCTGCAGAGTGGATGGCAACATCAAAAGCCTGAAATATCAAGAAGTTCTTGCTGCCCTACTTATACTGCTGCTCCTTCTCATTCTTCTGCCTCCATGTCACAGTTCCTGAAAGCGAAGAAGGTGAAGGTATTCCAGGATTGGCCAACCCAGTCACCTGGCATGAACATTATTGAGCATTTCAGGGGTAAGATGAAGGAGGAGGCTTGGAAGATGAAACCATAGAGTCTTGATGAACTCTGGGAGTCCTGCAAGACTGCTTTCTATGCCATTCCAGATGATTTCATCATCAAGTTATCTCAGTCATTGCCAAGACGTATGGATGCAGTCCTCCAAGCTCATGGGAGTCATACGCAATATTAATTCTTTTTTCCAAGGCACCATTGCTTTATGTTCTGATATTATAGTGGCATATTTGTGTATTCAAAATAAAGTGTATGTATAATTTCCACATTTTTTTTCAATGCGACAAGACTTTTGTCCAAGCAAAATCTGACCTTTCTGTACAAATTAAATTATAAAACTCAATCAATGACACAAAACTCTATTTTGGTATATTTCGCATAATCTAGAGGGCTTTGCCTTTCATATAAGCCATTTTTGATTCCAATTGATCAACTACAAGTCAGGTTATTATTTGTTGTTCCTACAACTTGGATAAGTGACAAGACTTTTGTCAGGCACTGTATATATATATATATATATATATATATATATTTTGTCTGAATTTACTCAAAGTGGTGAGTAAATTCAGACAAATGGTAAACTTTTTTGATTTAAAGATTGTCTTTATCGCTCCATGTGTCATATTTATGATGAAATGATTGGTCATTTAGTTTTGTAACATATCCTGAAGTTTGAAATGTCAGACTTTTTCCACTTTAGAAGCAATCCTGGTTCAAATGTCAGGAGTTACTGTCCGGGCGGAAGTAGCAACGGTTACGTTCGTCCCTCTCTGCTAATGCGGCCGAATTTTCTGTTTTAAAGCTCATTAAAAAATGTGTGTGTTATATTTTACTGACAGAAAATGCCAAGAGTTAGGGTCAGAACTAACCAGAGAGGAAAGGTTGACCAGCAGGTTTACGAAAGGGCCTTTTTTGATGTCCAAAGAGGCGAGAGTATAAGGAGGGCAGCAGAGGTGCGGGACGGAAGTAGCAACGGTTACGTTGGTCCCTCTCTGCTAATGCGGCTGCATTTTGTGTTCTAAAGCTCGCTAAAAAATGTGTGTGTTATATTTTACCGATAGAAAATGCCAAGATTTAGGGTCAGAACTACCCAGAGAGGAAAGGTTGACCAGCAGGTTTACGGAAGGGCCTTTTTTGATGTCCGAAGAGGCGAGAGTATAAGGAGGGCAGCAGAGGTGCATGGCGTTTGTCATGTCACCCTGTTCAGGTACTGCAAGAGGAGGGCAGAGGCAGGAGGGCAGCAGACCAGAGCCCCAGGGTACAGGGCTCACAACAAAGTCTTCACAGAAGAACAGGAGAAGAGACTGCAGGCATATATAAAGAGAGCAGCTGATATATATTTTGGCCTGAGTCCTAAAGAGGTTGGAGTAACACTGCAGACAGAGCTACACCACTACCGCCATTTGCTTAAGATAGCAAGCACCTCCGCTCCGGATCTGCCCTGGCTCTGAGCCGGATCAGCTGGAGAATTAACCTCTTTTTTCATGCTGTTTTAGGTGCGAAAGTTTGCATATGAGCTGGCTGAAAATATTGGCCTCAAAACTCTATGATCATGGGAGAAAAACCAGATGGCAGGGAAGGATTGGCTCACCTCCTTCCTCAAGCGCAACAAAACCCTGTCCATCCGTCGACCTCAAGCCACCAGCATGTCCCGTGCCACCAGCTTCAACAAGACCAAGGTGACAGCGTTTTTTAAAAACCTAAAGACTGTCCTCACCCACTATAATTTTGAAGCAAAGGACATCTAGAACATGGATGAAACAGGTAAAAATTTATATTTAGATAAATTAAAAAGCAACAGTGATTTGTAACAGCAATAATTCATTTCATTTATTTCAGGTACCACAACGGTTCAAGTGCCAGACAAAATCATTGCCACCAAGGGGCAGCGCCAGGTCGGTGCTGTGACCTCTGGGGAAAGAGGGACATTGGTGACTGTTGCCTTTGCTGCCAACGCACAAAAACAACTTTGTTCCCCTTACTTTATCTTCCCAAGGAAGAAGTTCCAGGACCACTTCATCCAGGATGGCCCCCTTGGCTGCACTGGTTCTGCCAATGGATCGGGGTGGATGCAGGAGACAGATTTCTTGGCATTTTTACAGCATTTTGCAAGACGCACCCGCGTGACTCCGGAGTCAAAGTTGCTGCTACTCTTAGACAATCATCCATCACACCTCTCTGTGGTAGCTATTGACTTTTGCAAGTCACATGGCATTGTACTCCTGTCTTTTCCACCCCACTGCTCCCACCGTCTTCAGCCGCTAGACCAAAGCGTTTTTGGTCCTCTGAAGCACTACATTAACAGTGCAGCAGACAATTGGATGCGAATGAACCCTGGAAGAACTTTGACCATCTACAACATCCCAAGTCTTGTGGCTAAAGCTCTGCCTCAAGCTGCGACAGCAAGCAACATTTCATCTGGGTTCGAGTGTACCGGTATCTGGCCCTTGAATCCAGATATTTTCAGTGAGACAGTCTTTGTTCCAGCTTTTGTGACCGAACGTCCTGCACCAGCGCCAGCTCCATCCCCAGTGCCAGCTCCATCACCAGCGCCCTCTTCATCACCAATGGCCGCTCCATCACCAGCGCCCGCTCCCTTAAGACACCACTAACCTAGCCAGAGCCCATTTGAGCTGCATCCCCATGAGTCTGCCATTCCTGTAGATGGTGAGAGTTTGTGTCTGTGTGTGTCTTTAAATGTGCATGTTGAGCCTTGCCAAGCATTTTTTTGAAATATTATCTATCCAGGTATGCTTGTGGTTCCAGGAACATCTAGTGGCACGCCAATACAGAGGTTCAGCCCAGAAAAGGTTCGCCCATATCCAAAGGCTGGCTCGAAGAAAATAAAAGAGGCAGAAAGAGGTGAGCAGAGTGTCGTTTTTAAGAGCCAGAGTCTGTAACTTTGGACCAGCTCATAGAAGGGGGTGATATATCACGTTCCAGTAGGCCACTGAAGTTTTTTGTGGGGGTAGATATTTTTTCCAAACTGACAAAAATTACTTTTTTTATCAGAAGATGCCTTCGGGGTGGAAATTACAGCCCTTTTTAGGGTAGGGGTGAAGAGGGCCAAAATAGTGACATAGTTAAAATCTGGACATTGACCTTTGAATATTTTGGCGCGCCCTCAGTGACCCTCCTTGATCTTATGATATATGAATGTATGTGTAGAGTTCTTTCATTTAGCATTATAATTTTCAAGGTTTACTGAGGGCGCCGCCTATAGGTGGCGCTTCAAATCATGACTTTTTGCATTTTGGGCTACATTTGAGACCCTCCCAGGGCCTGCGCCCTCATTAAACCTTGCTTATTTATGTGTATTTGGATACATTGGGCCTGTTTCTTTCCAAATTTGCATAAATAGCTGTGGCTTAGTTGGGGCTTTTTGCATAGGTGGCGCTTTTTATGGCAAGAACGCGATTTTAGGCAATTTTCATTTGGCCATATCTCAGTGAGCCCCCTATGGGTTTCAGTGAAACTTGTTTTATTGTGTTTCTCTATATCTCTGCTATTCATGATGAAAATATTAAGGCTTTTTGCCTCTTTGTGCTAAAACGTTCACACCAGATCACACTCCACTTTAATCAAGAAAGACAAAAGGTTAGTTCTCCAGTGCTCCAATAGGCGGCTCATATGGCAAGCGGCAGCACTGCTGCGACCACATGTTTTGATGGCATGTTCAGAGTCTGAATAGAGCCGTGGAAATCCTGCTTTATCACAAACATCTTCTGATTTTAAGTCCTGCGAGCAGTACATCGTTCCATCTTTACCTTGTGGGATATTGTGCTAACGATTAGTTTTGCTCCCAAGATATAAGATCAGATATTTCTGATCACATTGTTGAATGGGTGTGGCCTGTGTGTATGCATAATGCATGCAGCAATGCAGGATGTAAAGACAAGGTCCTCAACCCCCTCTGAAAAGTACTATGGTTACCGCTATGGTTTGAAGTAATGCAGAATACTTTGCTGCATGACTCATTTGATGAATATGAATACCATAAGGACCCCCAAGGACCAAAAAGCTAGGTTTGCCTCTGCTTTGGTGCATACAGAGTTTACTAATACTTCATGTCTCTTCTATTTTATTTCAGTTTTAACATTTTAGAAATTGTTGCTTTTCTGAATAAGTTCTCTTGCCTCAATGCTCTGAAAACACTCAAATAATTCTCCCCACTGGTTGGTGGGGACTAAAACAAAAATGGGCATTTTTTGGTGGTGGTGCTTGATTGTGACATACATCAAACTTCGCATGTAAAAAAAGGTTAATAAGGCAAAAAGCCTTCTTGAAATTTTTATAATGAATAGCAGAGATATAGACAAACATAATAAAACAAGTTTCACTGAAATCCATAGGGGGCGCACTGAGATATGGCCAAATGAAAATCGCCTAAAATAGTGTTCTTGCCAAAAAAAGCGCCGCCTATGCAAAAGCGCCCTAACTAAACCACCGCCATTTATGCAAATTTGGAAAGAACTAGTCCCAATGTATCCAAATACACATAGGTAAGCAAGGTTTAATGAGGGCGCAGGCCCTGGGAGGGTCTCAAATGTAGTCCAAAATGCAGAAAGTCATGATTTGAAGCGCCACCTATAGGCGGCACCCTCAGTAAGCCTTGAAAATTATTATGCTAAATGGAAGAACTCTATACATACATTCATATACCATAAGATCAAGGAGGTTTACAGAGGGCACACAAAGATATTAGAAGGACAAAGTCCAGATTTTGACCATGTCACTATTTTGGCCCTTTTGACCCCTACCCTAAAGAGGGCTGTAATTTCCACCCCGAAGGGATCTTCTGATAAAAAAACGTAATTTTTGTCAGTTTGGACGAGATATCTACCCTCACAAAAATCTTCAGTGGCCTATTGGAACATGATATCACCCCCTGGTTCATAGTTACAGACTCTGGCTCTTAACTTGTCTTGATTTTCTTGCTTGTATAAAAACAAGCTGATTCTGACTCTCATTGAATGTTGAAGGTCAACAGCAATACTGACCGACACCCCAGTAAAAGCTGCTTTGGAGGAGGAGAGGCGGCAGAGGGGCCAGAAAAAACAGTCCTCTTCAAAATGCCCAAAGAAAATGTTGTTTAGTGGACACACTGCAGAGTTTCTCAGGGCAATGATGAGGAATGTCTTGTTTGTGGGGAGACATTTGCCTCATCTTTGTCTGGAGAAGTGTGGGTGCGGTGAATCTTTTGTCTGCTGTGGTCACATGAGGCATGCACTGAGGGTGTGACAGTGCATTCAGGAACCACACGCGAGAAAGGGAAATTTAAAAAAAAAAAAAAAAAAAATAATGCCTTTAATGAGGTCCGAGTCAAAGCCAAAAAAAAAAAAAACCCCCCCACCCCCACATACAACACAAGAATTGCCAAGCCACAATACGAAATCCAAAAACGGTGTCGACTAGACAGGCAGGGGTCAGAACCGGTAAGACAGATGAGCAAAGGTACATAGGCGGTAGGCAAAAAGTCGTAGTCGATGAACAAAGCCAAGGGTCATACACAGGGCATCCAAACACAGAAATCGTGGTCATACAAAAATAGGTCAAAATCCAAAAAGACAAAACAATACAAGAAGGGCTATGGCAAGAATCGTAGTCGGACAAACCAGTCGAAGAAAAACAATACTCAATGGCATACAAGGCGCTCTGCACAAAGAAATATTGATCAACGTTCTGACAAGGAGCTGGTTGTGAAAAGACTGCTTAAATAAACGGGAGGAAAGTCACATGCTATGCAGGGAGCAGGTGAGATGGATCAGACCAATTACAACGGGAGAATCACATGAGGGAAACCCTAACCACGAAAATTGGCGAACGCCAAGACACGGACGGGAATCACACAGACAGCCTATGACATTTAAACAGCTCCGGTCAAGGAGTTCTAAGTGCACAGATAACGAGTGCAGGAAAGTAATTAAGCACGTGCGAGAGACCTCGCAGAAACGCAGGGGGAGATAGTTAAAGCTGAGCAAGAGGCGGAGACTAGAACAGGGCGATTGCTGAGAGGGAATTAGTATTAATTAGTAGCGGTGCAACTTTACAGATTTAACTAGAGTGCTCATTAGTAAGTTAGTAATCTATATACATGGATTAGTTGTGTTAGTAGACTATGATACAAAATACAAACGTTAGTTTTGTTAGTAATCAGAACAGTAAGGCGAAAGAAGTAAACGAGAATCGAAGGAATGCGTTAAACACCAGAATACATTTAAATCACCCGAAGTAAGTGAGCACACACAGACCGGGAAGACGGACTGAACCAACTAGATCACAAGACAGGGGAGACAAGTGCAATGGCACTGAGAAATGGAATGAACTAAAAACCTGAGGATTACAATAACCAAAAAGAATAAATAAAAGACAAAATCATGAACACTGAACATGAACATAAACATGACCAAAAACCATAACCATGACAGAGGGTGCAGCTCATTATATCTGTCACAACAGTGATAATGAGTAAAGTAATTTCATAATTTTTATAAATAGACCAATTGCATGTTAAACATGTTCACGTTTACTTTTGAAACATTTGAAGCAAATGAAAAATGTTTAAAACAAATGTCTGATTGTTTTTGTTTCTGTTTTAATGTCATTTTTATGATTGAAATAAATAAATTCATTTAAAGTGAAATAAGATTTTTTTAGATAAAGTGCATTGTATATTTACAATTGCATGTTAGCAAAGACATTGTTTGATTTTTTTAAATGAAAAACAACAGTAATTTAAAAGATTCCAGTTAATTTGATCACTTTACTATTGTCCCGCCCGTGTGTTACTTTCATCCCGACTGGAGGGGTCGAAAGTGGCAATGCGCAACTTCCGTTCGTCAAACTATGCCAAATTCAATATATATTGGGATGATTTAGCACCTGATATTGACAGAGCACACACGAAAGTAGTTAATCTCTCCGAAAATTTTTTTCGGTCTGTAACGTTATCTTTTAAAATGACGTCTATGTGAAAAATGTTACTTTCGTACCAGCTCTCACCTAGGTATGAACACTTCAGAATGAAGTTGTTCCGATCTTAATACACAAAGCATACATATAAATTCATATGCATATAACGACTAGTTTCTTCCAGGTATAGACCTGAGTCAGACTTGCAGGCACAGCTGAATCCGAACGCCTTTTCTTTGAACGAAATGAAAACGTAGGTAACTGAGCGATTATATAAAGGGAAAGGCAATCGTAGAGCTTGCTCTTTAGCTTTGCCAAGTAATAGAGCATAAATAATGTTGATTTACAATTCCTTATTCGTGTCCTTTTTTAAGATAAAAAAAAGAACACGGAAAACAAGTCCCCACCCCCCCAAAAAAAAATAAAACTCTTTTTTTTATATATCTCGGTGCAAAAGACCGTCTGCTATTTTTTCCCCCCACATCTTTTTTGACATCAGATATACATACAAAGAGAAACCGAAGCTTGTTTTAGCGTCTCTGTTACCGCAACTCGGGGTAACACATACGTTTATATACAATAGTGCTAATAATCGCCCGGGCGTTTAATTGAACCGACGTTTAATACGCAAAATGAAGTCGGACCCCCGGCGGCTTTTTGCACACAGGCGCGTATTTGCACGCGGGCGATTATTTGGTCATATACGGTATATACATATTTTTTTGTTTTATTCTTTTTAATTACACATTAAACATTTTATATTCAAAAAGTGTGTGATATGTCATTTAGCTGCGTAGCATGCAGAAGAAGTCTGTGTGGTCCTTCAAATTCAAATTAACCCTCAGACTAAATTAAGCACTGAAAAAATCAGCAAGGTCTGAATTAGGTTTGAGAACATAGGTGCTTTATTTGCTTGCATGATAAATTGTTATTTTTCGCAACCATGTGTCCTCAGTTTCGCAGATTAAAATCTAGTGATTGTTTACTTTTGTAAAGTTCTTAACTCTTTTCGTGCAGTGGTTTCACATATTTCACAACGTGGATATGTAATTTTTTTTCATGGTTTCGTAGGTAATGAGGATAAATAACTGCGCTCAACATAAATACACAAAGAAGGCAAATTATTAGCTCCTTAAAGGGTCGCAGTTGCGGTTGGAACAAAAACCAAAGTATTCGGCGGGACCACATTAACTAGTTTGGAAGTCACTGGTCCGAAGTGACCAGCAGAGGTCCCCACATTCATCCAGATTATCTTTCACCGATTCACATCGAAATCGACTACGTAATTACTTAATACTCTACGATGAGATCAAGCTTATCTTCACTCTTTATTCTACTACTTTGATTTTGCATTGTTATGGACTTAGGTCATGACATTACATCGTGGACAAATCAATCTGCCATAGCGGCATTGATCATTATCATATTGATTTGCAGCAGACGGGCTTTATAGGCTATGTCATTAACAGCAAAATAAAATAATAAAACAAAATGATAATAATAAAATAACATCATATAATATGGGTTTTTTTTGCACCGTAATGGCCCTACAGTGGAGTCTGGAGAAGGATTTTTATCAGTCCATTGTAGAGCAGCATTTTCTAGCTCAGGCAATGAATGCAAAAACATCCCTGCAGGCCTTGGTGGCATCTTGGGGCCACCAGGTTTCCAAAAGCAATATTAGCCGCCACCTCCACAACCACAGGTTCTTTGGAAGAGTTACCAGAAGAAAGCCTTATCTGACCAAAAGTCACAGAAGCAAGCACTTGGAGTTTGCCAAACGTCATTTAAATTGTGACTGGAACAAGGTGTTTTAGTCAGATGAGACTGAAGTTACACGTTTCGGTCAGATACAGAATCGGCATGTTTGGCGTCAAGACTGAGATGCATACAAGCAGAAACACCTGGCACCCATGATGAAATATGATGGCGGGTCAGTCATGTTTTGGGGCTGTTTTAATTCAAGAGATCCAGGGGCACTGGTTAAGATTAATGGCATTACAAATTCCACCAAGTATTTGGATATTTTGGCTGACAATCTTGTTGCCTAGGCCAGAAGGCTGGGACTTGGTAGATGGTGGACTTTCCATCAAGGCAATGACCCAATGCACACATTAAGATCCACACAGAAATGGTTCTGTGACAACAAAATGAGCATTCTGCAATGGCCATCTCAGTTGCCAGACCTCAATCCAGTTGAAAACCTGTAGGCTGAGTTGAAGAGGGCAAGTGATAAATGTAAATCCAAGAATGGGAAGGATCTTGAAAGGATCTGCGTAGAAAATTGGTCCAAAATCCCCTAAATGTGTGCCATAACCATGTCAAAAATTTACAAGAAAAGACTCCATTCTCTTATTCTTGGAAGAGGTGATTTCACTAAGCACTAAATGAAAGGTGCCAATAATTATGAAACCTTGATTTTGTTGATATATGTATGTATATAAAATTATTATTATTATTTACTTTTTGTATTGTTTGAGCATTACCTGTCAGGGGTGCAAGTAATTTTGGAGCCCACTGTAATCTGTTGGTTGTAATTGCTGGAATTAAAATAAATGAATGCTTGAGACATTTTAGTTTACGTGCAATGAGTCTAGAATTACATAGAATTACATTTTCACATTCTTAAATAATGGACCACAAATATTGAACTTTTTCATGACATTCTAATTTTTTGAGCTGTTCCTGTATTATAGGGCTAACAATAATAAAAAAAATTGGAATGTCTCACTTCATCCAGTCTGGAGATACAGAATGTCTGTAATGGTTGTGCTTCGTGCACCGTTCAGATGCACGGAGGACAGGAAGTTAAGGACTGGATTAACAGTCATTCATGTAGATCCCTGAAGGGAAGTAGAGTTTTATGTATCTTTTAATATTTTTTACAAATATGCAATGATAGAATGTTGTAAGGAATGGTATCTGCCTTACGTAAACTTGTGTTTCACAGGTTCAAACTGTTCGCCATGTCAGTCTTCAACAAGGAATGAAAGCTCGAGTCTAGCACATGCAGTACCTCTCAGTAAAAATGCTCTTCACTTTTCCTATCCTTGCCTTTTCTTTTGAATACAGGTTTACCTTACACAGGTTGATGAAAAATTGACCCTAAACGGAGCACACCATCAGTTGCATCTTTCTGGTGGTTTAATTGTTTAGCTACATATTTCATACTTATTTGACAGGACCATGTACAACCCCAATTCCGAAATAGTTGGGACAAAGTGTAAATTGTGAATAAAATCAAAACGCAATGACTTTCAAATCACACCAGCCAGTATTTTATTCACAGTAGAACAGAGATAACATAGCAAATGTTGAAAATGAGAAATTCTACAATTTTATCCACAAAATGAGCTCATTTCAAATTTGATGGGTGCTACAAGTGTCAAAAAAGTTGGGATAGGGGCCTGTTTACCATGGTGTAGCATCCCCTCTTCTTTTTAACACAGAGTGGAGGCATCTGGGCATTGAGGAGACAAGTTTTTTGAGTTTAGCCATTGGAATTTGATCCCACTCTTGTTTAATACAGGCTTCCAGCTGCTGGAGAGTTTTGGGTCTCCTTTGATGGACTTTTCGTTAAATTATGCGCCAAATGTTCTCAATCGATGAAAGAACAGGACTGCAGGCAGACCAGTTCTGCACACGGACTCTTCTACTACGAAGCCATACTGCTGTAATAGCTGCAGTATGCGGTTTTGTATTGTCCAGCCGAAATACACAAGGCCTTCCCCGGAATATACGTCGCCTGGAGGGGAGCATATGTTGCTCTAAAACCTTTGTATACCTTTCAGCATTCATGGTGCTTTTTAAAACATGCAAGGGTCCCACACCATATGCACTAATGCATCCCCATACCATCAGAGATGCTGGCTTTTGAACTGAACGCTGATAACAGGAGGGGTGGTCTTTCTCCTCTTTAGCCCGGAGGACACGACACCCATGATTTCCAACAAGAATGTCAAATTTGGACTCGTCTGACCACAGGACACTTCGCCACTTTGCTACAGTCCATTTTAAATGAGCCTTGGCCCACAGAACATGGCGGCGCTTCTGGATCATGCTCAACAATGGCTTCCTTTTTGCATGATAGAGTTTTAGGTGGCATCTGTGGATGGCACGGCAAACTGTGTTTACAGACAGTGATTTCTTGAAGTATTCCTGGGCCCATTCAGTAATGTCAATGACAGAATCATGCCGGTGAGTGATGCAGTGGCGTCTCAGGGTCCGAAGATCACAGGCATCCAGTAAAGGTCTTCGGCCTTGTCCCTTACGCAGAGATTTTTCCAGTTTCTCTGAATCTTTTGATGATGTTATGCACTGTCGATGATATGACCTTCAAAGCCTTTGCAATTTGATGTTGAGGAACATTGTTTTTAAAGTATTCCACAATTTTTTTACGCAAGCCTTCACAGGCTGAAGAGCCTCTGGCCATCTTTACTTCTGAGAGACTCAGCCACTCTAAGACATCCCTTTTAGAGCCAATCATGTTACACACCTGATGCCAGTTAACTTAATTACTTGCTAAATGTTCTTTCAGCTGATTCTCTTATATATTAATTGCTTTTTCAGCCCTTTTTTTTTTGCCTGTGTCCCAACTTTTTTGATAGCTGTTGCAGCCAGAAAATTTGTAATAAGCTCATTTTGTGGATAAAAATGTAAAATGTCTCAGTTTCAACATTTGAAATGTTATCTATGTTCCATTGTAAATAACATATTGGCTCATGTGATCTGAAAATTATTGCATTTTGATTTTAGTCACAATTTACACTTCGTCCCAACTATTTCGGAATTGGGGTTGTACAAAGTTCATTCCAGTTCATTTAAGGGTCTTCAATGCTTGTTAAGTTCATGGGACAGGTATACTAAACAATCAATACAATGTGTCATGGAATAAACGGATTTTCCAACTTTTCTGAAAAGTGTTGTACAATCAATTTCAAAATCAGCATACTTAAAGAATTAAAAAAATCAGCATGAATTTTTAAAAAAATATTTTCAGTTAAATATAGAGTTGAAGTGATTAGCAAATCTCATTGCGTTCTGTTTTTATCTGAATTTCACACAGCATTCCAACTTTTTGGGAAATGGGGCTGTACCTTACTAATGGCATACCACACCCACACAAACAAAAAGTGCTGTAGCCAACCTGTCTGAGAAGTTATTGGGTGTTTTATCCCATCTGAAGGGTGACAATCGTATTTAATTCAGAATTTCCTTTGCACATAGACAATTTGTGTACAAATGATTGATATGAACAAAACATGTATGTGGAGATATATGGTCATTCAGTAAAGAAATGATCATTTTGATGGGTTTTCAGTTTGGTCTCCACAGAAATCAATGGTGATAGTGACAGGGTCAAGGATGTATGCAGCTTCTATAAATCATCACATCCTCTGTCATTTATCTAGCCGACCCAGAATGCTTGGATTAATCAAATCAGTTAACATTGCAGAACTTGACTGAGAATACTTTCCAGCAGACACTGCTTTGATATCTGTCATGTTACTGTTGAACAACATACCAAGGTCATTGCACGAGAAAGAAACATCTCAGATTTGCTTCAAACTTTCAGGAAAAGATGAATCAATACCTAGTAGAGGGATGTCAAAATTTTTGACTGATTTTTTTTTTTTTTTTTTTTTTTGACACTTCTTGAGGTATTGGCACTGGAAAAATGGAACCTGCTACCTGGTGCCCATTTTAGCATGGAAACATTCCAACAGTCATGATTTAAAACTATAAAAGCTAAATCTATGAAATTTGCAGGACTTGTTCATTGTTTTTGTACTTGTATATTACAAAGAACAACACTCGATGTTTAGAATTTAGAAAATTATGACCCTTTCAATTTTAGGGAAAAACAGGTAACTTTTACACATTTTAACAACTTTGACATCTGTTAGACCACGCCTCCAGCCATCCAGCTCAATGGTGTATTAAGACCCAGGCTGCACTTCGCCCTGTTATTCAATTATCACCTGCACCTGTTGTTCATTTCTACTGTGCGGTAGCAGTGTGCTATTTAAGACCAAACTTCGCACTTAGTCATTGCGAGGTGTTGTCACTCCATGCCTATGCTGTATTCCTAGTCTTGTATAGGCATATTTTCCGCAAATTGAGTGTATTATTCTCTAAATCTAACTAAGTGCTTTTTATTGTTTCATACCAGTACTTTTATTTCAAGGAACCTCGCTCCCATTTGTTTTCCTGTTTATAATACATTGTTACTGCAGCAAAAGCCCAGAGTCGCTCAAACGAATTGGTAGAAGGACAGTCAAATTTATTTTTGATAGCATTGTTATACATAGCACCACGAAATTATGAGGGGTTTTTTTTCGCAAATAAATGACGACGCAAATTATCAATACGTCTTTATAAATTAGTTTGTGAGGCTTCTTTCGCTATAGAAGCCACGAGAATCCATTTTCTACAATCTTAATATAGAAGTAATGCAATGTTGCACAGCTTATTGCTTCATGAGCCTCACTAATCAATTTGTGAATCTATGCCGTTTCACGAGCTACTTGAGCGCGGAATTTATAAAGACGTAGGCCTATGGCAATTTATGTCGTAATTTATGTGTGAAAGAAAACCCCTCATAATTTCGTAGTGCAATGTACAACTAACAGTGCTATCGAAAATAAATTTGACTGTCCTTCTACCAATTCGTATGAGCAACTGCTGATCAAGAAAAGTAAACTGCGAAAGGTTTAAGTCATTAAGCTTTGAAGGGCGAGGTATTGACTTCCTTTTCCTACAGCCGATGAACCGCCACTGTTAACTATAATGTATCAGCTGACAATAGCTAGCGGGACGGCTGTAACATTACGTATGTTTTCTAGCCAGTTGCTTAACTTAGCTTAGGTAGTTATGAGAGTGTAATTTTAGGTTCAACGTTTGCTTGCTAATATTTGGGGAACTTTCAGGTCATCACTCTCAACAATCAATAGTCAGTAGTGATTTGTGTCATGTAGAAGAGCTGATAGTTCCACAAAGTTTGTCCTTGCAAGAAATTCTAGAGTACAAGTTGGCTAATGAGTTAGATGGCAAGCTGGCAAAGTTAGCTGGCTCATAACTAACCCTACCTAACTTGAGTAGAGGACATCCTGACTGTAACTTAAAGTAAGTCGGCTAGCCGGTCTAGTAATGTTAACCACAAGGCACGCAGTGAAATCGGGATGTTTTCAACCCAGTTGAGTAGCAATTTTTTTCCGAGGCCGAATTCCCTATTGTGCATGCGGATACGGAAGTTCATAAGAATAGCAAATTATACTGTCAAACAATACCAGCGGCCCTAATCCAGCCAGTTTCATTTATTTTGCGGTCATGGATAAAATTCTGGGACAGAGACTGCTGACGATGGCAATGGCCAAGAGAGTGGAGTTGATGTCAGCTTTGAAGCTCTAACTGAAGGCAACCAAAGCCATGACGATTACTTTCGAGCGTTCTATTTGCTGAAAACCAGATGTTGAGACTGGACCAAAGTGGTGGATATGCTAATTAACATGTAAACGGAATATTCCCATCGCTCAGCGCATATAAACAGCTTATTCGGAATATTACCTTAACCCGAATATGGACCTTAATCGGAATATGGTGTGCATGTAAACGTAGTCAGAAGTGTGTTACATATGACTCCGGACTTCTCACACTTTTCTTTACTCGGGGGTTGGAAGCAATGCATATGTTTCATGATCATTTAAATGAAATAAGATCATTGGAAGAAAAACGTTTCAAATGATTTTATTACATTTAAACAATTTAAACGATAATGAAACACCTGCATTGCTTCCAACCCCAAGTCAAAAAAAAAGGGTGAGAAGTCCGGAGTCATAATCGCACGTGAAACTTATAAACCTCCATGAACAAGGACTTCAGATCTGCGCGTGAATCTTTCACACAGCAGAGGAACGTAAATATGCCACTAAAACTGACGCCGAATGCGTGAGAGTTAACAGGTATGCGTTATTCATTAAAAGTGGCTACACCTGATAATGTTGAGAGTTTTCGGAGTTTCTGTAATAGTGACCAATCATTATTTTTAAGGGATGGGTTTCAGCCTCCCCTTATTGCCAGTTCACCAGCTGCCACGGATTAATATATATGGGGAAATTTTTTCTGTGTCAGTTGTGGAATAAATAGCAGAAAAGTCAAAAATAAATAAAAACAACCGTAGGCTGCTGGATTTCCCGATATTTAGGGCATAGGCCTTTATCTATGAATGAACAAACTCAAATCAACATCAAAGTGTAGCATGCAGTCTGGCAAACTCTGATCGGGGAACAGCTGATCGGGGAATTAGATTTTCATACCAGAAATCTGTGTCATACCCTTTAAAAACGCAGTAAGTATGTCGTTATAAATGGAGAACCAAACATCTGGATAATGCGTCTAGCAGTAGCTGAACGCAAGTGAACCACAGATCTATAGCCCGTTTAGCGCCATTAAGAAACCCAGTGTAAGATTCAATTTTATATCTATATATATATATATATATATATATATATATATATATATATATATACACAGTCATGCCCAAAATTATTCATACCTCTACCAATTTTTGGGTTTTTTCAAGATATTTTTTGACAAATCAAATTTATTCTTGCACAAACGACACAGTAAGTTGACATAAGGCTGTAAGAAGTACAGTAAACAATTTTTTTGAGAAATACAATACTTTTTGGTATTTTATTTGACAGAATTACAAAAAATGCCATGTCCAGAATTATTCATACCCTTTTCTCAGGACTTGATGGCAAAGCCTTTATTCACGATTACAGCCTCCAAACGCTTCCTGTGATTGATCATAAGGTTTCTACACGTCTGCAAGGGGATTTTGGCCCACTCCTCTTTGGCGAACTTCTCCAGATCCGTAAGGTTTGAGGGTCTCCTTGCCATGACCTTGGTCTTCAGTTCCCTCCACAGATTCTCGATAGGATTGATGTCGGGGCTCTGGCTTGGCCACTCCGAAACGTTCACTTTGTTGTCCGCTAACCATTTCTTGATGGATTTGGCCGTGTGTTTAGGATCATTATCCTGTTGGAAGATCCATTCCTGCCCAAGACCAAGTTATTCGGCGGATTGCTTGATGTTTTCACTGAGGATCTGGACATACTGGTCCTGTTTCATAATGCTAATAACTTTAACAAGGTTTTCGGCCCATTTGCTGAAAAGCAACCTCAGAGCATGATACTCCCGCCCCCGTGTTTGACCGTTGGGACCGTGTTTTTCAGGTTGAAAACTTCACCTTTCTTACGCCAAACAGAAGCCACATCTCTGTGCCCAAGCAGCTCCATCTTTGTTTCATCTGTCCATAACATTGACAGCCAGAAGCTTATATCTTCATCCAGGTGAGCTTTTGCGAAGGCTAGACTAGTTCTTTTGTGTCTGGGTTGGAGAAGTAAGTGGCATAAGAAAGGTGAAGCGTTCAACCTGAAAAACACGGTCCCAACGGTCAAACAAGGTGGCAGGAGTATCATGCTCTGAGGTTGCTTTTCAGCAAATGAGCCCAAAAACCTTCTTAAAGTTAATGGCATTATGAAACAGGACCAGAATATCCAGATCCTCAGTGAAAACATCAAGCAATCTGCCGAATAACTTGGTCTTGGGCAGGAATGGATCTTCCAATAGGATAATGATCCTAAACACACGGCCAAATCCATAAAGAAATGGTAAGTGGACAACAAAGTGAATGTTTTGGAGTGGCCAAGCCAGAGCTCCGACCTCACTCCTATCGAGAATCTGTGGAGGTAACTGAAGACCAAGGTCATGGCAAGGACGCCCGCAAACCTTACAGATCTGGAGAAGTTCGCCAAAGAGGACTGGGCCAAAATCCTCGTGGAGACGTGTAGAAACCTTGTGATCAACCACAGGAAGCGTTTGGAGGCTGTAATTGTGAATAAAGGCTTTGCCATCAATTACTGAGAAAAGGGTATGAATAATTCTGGACATGACATATTTTGTAAATCTGTCAAATAAAATACCAAAAAGTATTGTATTTCTCGAAAAATTGTTTCTTATACTTATTTCAGCCTTATGTCAACTTACTTTGTCATTTGTGCAAGAATAAAATTGATTTGTCCAAAAATATCTCGAAAAAACCCAAAAACTGGTTGGGGTATGAATAATTTTGGGCATGACTGTGTGTGTATATATATACATATATATATATATATTTTTTTTTTTTTTTCTCATAATGTAAATCATATCAGATTTGAAGTAATTAAGCACTGGGGCAACAAAAACATGTAGTAAAGTGATCAAAATGATATTTTTACATTCCTTCGTACACATCAGCTATGCGGCGAATTGGTCTTGAGTTCTTTCGATGATGTCACAGTAAGAAAGGGCGGCATAATCGATTCTGGCGATTTGATAGGGGCATTCCCAGGGCAAGTAATAAGTTACTAATTGCTCCAAAATTGTTTGATCTTATGGGAAATGACTGCCATGTTTTTTCTTGATGAAAAATAAAGAGAGGCTGTTTGTGAAATTTTGCCCTCTAGGCGCTTTAGTTCCTTTAAGTGTCTTCAGTCTCTGCTCAGTCATGTATTGGTCATAAGGCAGGGATAGTGGCCTAGTCTTAAATGGGATTCTGGTCTCATTGTGGCAATCGTCATGTTGAACAAGCGATTCCTCCCAAATGGTCCATCCAAGCAAGGTCCTTGTGGTGTACGGTCCACCCTTTCCTCCTCTTTGGATTTCTCTTGGTAGGAGCCCCTCAGGGCTGTCTTGACCGATCAACAGCATAACCTTCTTTGCGTCAACTTGTGGCACGGCCATGTCCCTCATGATGCTTCCATCTTTGGATGTCTTCTGGCTTTACCATGTTGTCCAGATCAATAGGCAACATAGGCCTTGTGAAGACATTTAGCAATTCCACAACATTCTTTCCACCTGGCTCCTGGACTTCTAGAATCGACAATGGACACTTGTGTCTCGCCATCAGCCTTCTCAAGGGTTGTCAAGGATAACATCTGTGGCTTCCCATTTAGTTTCAGCTTCTCTGCTAGTTCACCTGAACAGGAGTGGGTCGATCCACTGTAAAGTAAAGCATAAGTTTCTATTCCTAACTGGGAACCAGGGGCCTTCACAATGACTAAGACAATGGGAAGTACTACTTTTCTTGAGCTCCCGGCCCCAGTGAGGCTTAAGTTTTCACTTTTACCTCCCACAAACCCACTAACAGAGGTTACGCCTTCATTGTTACTCTCATGTGGTATTTGCCCCATAGGATGCAGGAACTTGGTGAGCTTCTTCCCACAGCCTGGTATCTAGCAAGTTCTTTGTAGGCTACATTGGTTTGCCATATGACCTGGATTAAGACAGTTGTAGCACAGCTTATTCTCACATGAAAATTTCATCCTGTCCTCTATCTTCATGCTCTTGAAAGGGTCACAGCCAAACAGGGTATGATTACCATTACACTTCAGGCAAACCCTTACATTTAACTGAGCCCTCTCAGGTACAGGATAAACGTGTTCCTGCTGACCGCTGGATGCCAAAGCACTGTAGCTCGAACCCTTGCCTCGTCTTCCAAACTGGCTCTTCTCTGCAGTCTTCTGTGGTTCAGCCATCACACCATACACTGGGTCATTTGCTTCCTCGGCTGCGTCTTGCACAAATTGAGCTATGTCGCTAATATGTGGACTTCTTTCCTGCTGCCTCTGAATCTGCACAGCGTAATTCTTCCAGCGGTTCTGCAGGTATGTTGGTAACCTTGCAATAACTCTAACAAGTGTTGTCTGGGAGTTTATCTCCTGCAAATGGCCAGTTGCTTGAAAGGGTTCTTGGCAATTTTGCAAGTCATCTGAGAAGTCTTGAAGCCCATCCCTGTCATTTGGTCGCATGGATAGCCCTTGAGTAACCTTTCTAATCCAGGCTTCAGCAATCACATAATTGCTACCGAATCTTTGTTCGAGTAACTGCCGGGCCTTAGCATACCCTTGATTGGGCTCCATAGCTAGACAGCACTGAAGGACCTTCTTAGCCTTGCTGCGGCAATACTGCAGAAGTCTCAACAATTTTGACCCACTTTCAATTGTGCCCTTCTTCACAGTATTCTCAAAGGCTCGCATGAAGACCTAATATTTCAGTAGGTCCCCATCGAAAGTCATCAGCTCAGCCTTTGTAGCTGCATCATATCCAGGATCTTCTGTTGCTGCAGCCGGTCCTGGGACATCGTGTGAATCAACTCCTCATTCAGAGATCTGCTATCATTGCTGCCTTCTTTGACAACCTTGGGTTGGCTGTCTCACTTCCCACTCCATTCCTTGGCTAGGGGATTGAGTGCAGATGGCCAGGTTTGGTCTCTCTGGATATCGCCGACTTCAGACGGTGCACCAGCTTCCACATTTTCAGCCATGGAGTTGATGGAAGCGCGCTTGTCCCTAGTGAGGAGGGCACTGCTGAGATCACAGCTTCGCTCACTTGGTTGAACAGCCATCCGGTCCACTTCACGCTCTGCATTTGCCCATACTTCTTCTGCTGCTGCCTTAGCAATTTCAGTCTCAAGACGCAACATCTCCCTTATCTGTCTGCATCTCTTCCATGTCATGCCTTCGCCGTCGCTCCATTTCGTCTTCTTCACGTCTTCGACGCAGCTCCATCTCATCCTCACCGAGCTTCTACTGAGCATTCAAGGCTGAGGCTGAGGCCAGGAGAATTGCCTTCTTAGCAGCTGCTGCTGCCCCAGGTCTGGAACTACTCATAGACAAACTAGTTCTTCTGCTACTGGCGACACTGTAGGCAATTTCACTGGCGGCCTTGGTACTCACACTCTGTCTAGCATCAGCCAGCTCTAGATAGGATTTCACCTCCTCTTGCATGAAGGAGAATGTGTTCTCCACCTCATCAAGGTATGTCTGGGACTCCTCCTTCTCCTGTTCTTCAACCAACAATCTGAAAAATTCAGAATGGGGAAAATGCAATTTGTCCATGGCAGTGTACAGGCCATCTTGAGCTTGTTGAACTGCCGCAACATCATATCCATGCAGTGCTTCCTTTAAGCTCATTTACCCTTCTGGTGAACTTTGGCTTTGCTCCTCCTCGCGCCCGCTTCAGTTGTTGCATCTTCTCTAAGATGACACCCTCCTTCTCCACGGCGACATACTCATTCCCCTCCTTTTCCATGCTGCTGGTCACAGTGGTAGGTCCCTCGTGGTAGCGCTGAATCCCCAAACAGGTCCAATAAAAAATGATTGAACTAATGTGACGGGTGACGTGACGCAGTGGCCTGCCACGGCTGTTTGGGGAATAGTGTGACAGGTGACACTGACCCACAACTCTGATACTTTGATATTGATACTCACACCTTTATTATCACGATGACAATAATAGGCAAGGTTCAATCTGCAATTAGAAAAACAAGGAATGCTTACTAATCTGACAGAATACAATAAATTTGACTCAATATAGTAACAAGTCTGAGCAGCAGTACAATTATAAAATTTGCAATCAAATTCCACAAACATTTCTCTGGATCTACAACATGAAATATCAATGCCCTTAAAACTAATAGCTATGCTTCACATTGTAGAATTGCACTTCAATCTTATCTAGTTTATCATAAACAGACTCAAAAACAGCTAAACTGTAGCTTAAATCCACACAAATACATATCTGAGTTTTACAATATGCAATAACGGCTAACTGAAACTTAGAATATATCTCAAGTTCTCTCATTTAGCAATATTACAATTCTAACAGTATTAACTCAGACACAGGAATCATAAAGCATTAGCCATAAGCGTAGTATATCTCGATTAATATCTCAGACAATACATTAAAATGCTCCCGAGAATATCTACGAACCTTATAAAGATATTACATGTAAATATTGTGATTATACTTACAATTTAATTGACCTCCAGCTCTGAGTTAAATTAAACATGAGAACTTCGTTTGCTAGGCAGCCACATTAAATGTTTTACTTACAGACTTTTAATCTTCTCAGAGGAAAGCAGGTACCGCACTGCCATCTAGTGGCATTATTAGCATAACTACCCGTGACCTGCGCGGAGTACAAGATGTACACCATGTCCGCACCTCAGCCGCAGGTTGCTTCTCCACATCCGCACCGCATCCGCAGGAATTAGATCAAAATCCACACCGCTCTGCGGTGCGGTCGCGGAGTTCGCGGCTCCACCGCATTATCCGCTCACGGTGAGCGGTGCGGACATGGTGTACATCTTGTACTCCGTGCAGGTCACTGATAACTACCCAAGTTAATTGCCTGCAGTCTGCCTGAAATAATATCAACCTTCAGGTTTAACTCTGTTAAATCTGAATGCTATCACGATAGGCTGTAAGACTATCTAAATTACCTGTTTGTCCTTGTTTGACCTTGAAGATGGCCAAGTAACCTGCAACCTACGATTTTTGACAGCGTGATGTTTGATTGCATGCCACGCTGAATAATCTCCTGCTCTCATTCCCCCAACCATATACTGTTCCTGATGCATTCTTGATTTTTATTGTGCCATCACGAGATAGAGAGCAAGACTAACAAGATGTCTAAAGATGAGGCAGGAGCATTAGAGAGGAGGGGCCTTGTGTCTTGTTTTCAAGACCAACTACCTATTTAGAAAAAAGTGCATCAGCCACATGTAGCACTCTTGTCACTGTTAATACAACAATACAATTATGCGGCTACTGGACCAGTAGGCTATCTAGGTTCGAGGAGAGTGGTGAAATAAACAAGAAATGACAAGACTAGAGACAGGGGTTTTGTATAAAATAAGCCGGCAGTTTACTAAAGAAGAATAAATATTCAATTGATCAATAAATTGGTAGAAAAATAAATAAAATATGTATAAATATAAACAATAATTATTCCTAAACACTTTCTGTTAAACCTTTTCTTGTGTTAAAAAGTTAAAATATCTAATTGATGTGTTCTAGTTTGATTGCTCTATTATCTTAGATGTTAGATATTACAGGCTACATACAGGTAACCCATTAAAAGAAAGTAAAATACAAATACATACATTCAAAATGTTCAAAACATCGAAAATGTTCAGTGTTCAGAATGTGCACATTAATGATCAGTTCAATTTCACTGGTGAGATTTCAATAATTTAAATGTCTTAACAACCCCTTATCACTCCAGTAAAATTTGCCTAAAATGCCTATCCAATGGCTCCGTACTGTTTACATGTGCTCCGGAGCTACGATTAAAAATACAGCGGACTTTGTGGATATCCACCGGCTCATTTCAAACGATGCAGCAGCTGTTTGTGGATATTTACCGGTGTAACAGTGCGTTTTGGACTAAATACTTCACTGGATTGGATTTACTGGAACTTTGTGGATGTAACAAAACCATTTTTGAGGGGATATGTTCGACTGGAGTAGTACTAGGAGGCTTCATTGGTGAGTTACATCACTTTTGTAACTGCTCGTTTGTTTGTTTGTGGTCTGACACAGGCATTGATTAAAGCTGCTGTGATGATTATATTTTGAAATGGTTGGCATCAATTGAATCACAAGAATCTTAGCTTTCCGAAGATATGTGGCATGAGTATCTCACGTTACATACAAGCTGTGTAAATGACGTAGTTTGTTTTTAACTTCCCTGACAGCCTGTGAACGGGCTGTCGGAGTGGTAAGGGGTTTTAAATATAATATCACTCAGTTCAGTTCAGCGGTTCAATCCGATCCAATTTAGTTCAGTTCAGTTCAGTGCCTTCTGTTCATACCGTGCGGGTTAGGGTCCAGTTGTGTTGTTCCACTTATTCGCTCAGGTTCCTTGGGTAGGCTCGCCATCAGATCCGATCGGGGTAACAAACCTGACCTGCAGAACGGCCATAAACAATACAGAAAATAAATAAAACTCCTTTTCAACCGAAAGGAATGGGTTACTCTCTTGATATAAGGCACATTGCGATGGTAGGGGAATAACTCACTCGCCACTGAGTGCGTTGCCATGGTTATATGATAAAGTCTGACAAGACTTAACAATCACTCAACATAAAATAAATGATCATTCAACATAAAATAATCAAACTAAATGTAAAACGCCAGGGATTACTCAGGTACCCAGATAGCAAGCTCCGTCGGGCCAACGTCGGTTTAAGGTCAGCGTTGGTCGGCCTCGGTCGGCAGCGGATTTCCGCTGGTTTGCCGACGTTGGGCCGAAGTCAGTCGGAGTTCTTTCACCAGCGGATTTTCGACGGTTTACCGACGTTGGCAGTGGCAGCATTTTCACTGGCGGAATCCCGACGGTTTACCAACGTTAAAACAACGTCATTTAGGTCGCTATTATTTTTATTTTAATTGTCGGCTGCAGTCACTACCTGTACCATCAGCAAAGCTTGATGTCATAGCCTGCCAAATGGAACTCAATCTTCATGACTTAGGCTACTCGTTTGTCGTGTAAACTCGCCGAGTAAAATACATCTGCTTACCAATGACATTCCAATTACGGAAATGTCTCAACCTTAAATACACTTCTATTGCAGTTTTTTTTAATGTTAATCAGCCCCTATGTTTTTCCACCGGAGGGTTGTATTAATTCATGTGAGGGTCCATGTTGCGTTACGTCCTAGTGCGTTTGCAATATGCATTTTTTTGCGGACTGCACTGCTTAGTTTTTTCTCCTCAAAGGCTCAGATAACATCACAGCACGTTACTGATTGCCCAGCTGGGAATGTTTCAGGACCGCATACCACCGCCAGGGCAAGGACAACTGTTCAATCCATGCCTGTTCGGAGGATACCAGGATCATCGCGAGCGGCAAATTTAAAAAGATGCACAACTATATTATGGCGCATTTTCATTTATTTGACTCCCAAGAGATCGAGGACGCAAACTTTACGCTCGGTCGCCTGCTACCAACCTCCCTCTGGCTGACTCACCATTTAAGTCCCTCATGAGCTAATATTCTGTCTGTGGCGGTTAAGTTCTCAGCGCGAGCTGTTTCAATTATTTTTAGCCGCTGCCGGTTACCGCTATCAGACTATAAGCTATTTTGCCTGACATCGCTAGACAGATGATTCAGCTGTATATAACTGTACATTTGGCTGTAAGTAAATATTTCCAAATCTGAATGGTCTAAAGTTCATATTTTTGTTATTTCAATCGTTGAAGAATCATCTGTTCACTCGCCTGACGTCCTCAAAACAAACGTGCGGCTTGGTAAGTTAACTGGCTAAGTGTTAGCCTACTTAACTGAGCTTGAAGTAGCAAGCTAGCGCTCGCATGCTAACGGTAGTCTTGGACTAGTTATATAAAGGGAAGTTCCCATTGCGTTTTGTATGCTATTGTTATTATCTTGTTTTCATTATTATTATTATTATTTACTAAAGAGGAACAAACGTGCAAGTATGGCACACTAACTTGAGATGCTCAAGTTAACTTTGCAACTAACGCACTGTGAGCTCACTGGCTCGATATCCTCGATTTTATCATTTTACTTAATGAAGATGAACATGAGGAACATCGTCTGTGGAGGTAAGTCGCTGCGACAGTAAAAATGATTTTAAAATAAATATTAGAATGCGGTTAAACTATTGTGGTTATTCAAAGCATTTCTAACGATACTCCCCTTAACAGAGATTTTATGCCCTGTGACCATGCACCTGGCTTGGCCGCTTGTCATATTGGGGCGATGTTGCTGCTTTATATAGGCCTACAGATCAGTCAAATAGTGCATGCAGCAATGCCGTATATTTGTCAATACATATTCAACAAGGTTAAAGCATGACTACTGAAAATGTCGCCACTGCAAGTTCTGTTGATCGTTGTCCTTCGTAGAGCCTACACTGAAAGAGTTGACTCCATAAGTAAACATTGTGCTAAAGATGCTATGAGGCAGCATTCAGTTCTAGATCTGCTCCCAAAGATTCAACAATTTGTGGAAGAAGTGATCCCACGGTATAGCCCAGAGGTAGGCAATGAGGGCAGTATCTGTTCCTGGTTTTCACACCAACTTCTGGCCTTTAGTTGATTGTCTAAATTATCCAAACCATTTATGAAATCTGACATTTCAGGCGCATTTCTTTAAATTATCATGAATGACCACCAAATACTGTGCTTGTCTCCCTTCATAAAACATTTTTCTTTGATCTAATCATTGGACAATCTATATTTGTGTATGCAACCAATTAAATAAATTAGTCAGGGTAATTGATAAAAATAAAAACCTGCATGCAACCGGCCCTCCAGGACCAGAATTGCCCGCCCCTGGTATAGCCCATAATACAGAAGTCACTCATGAGTGACATAGATTAAATGTGTTATTTCTACTGTGACTTCTCCTGCAATAGCTCTATTATGATTTTTTTCCTAAGTTATTGTAGTCGTGTGGTGATTTGTCCAAGACTGGTTAACATTACCAAGTAATTTTCTAAACCTGTCCTTCACTCCCTTTGCCTTCTCCAGCGCTCCTGATCTGGCCTCACCAGTGCCTCCAACGCAGCAGTCTGTCTCTCAGCATGAGACTCATAGACTAATGTGGCTTCTGTGTGGCTGAAATTCTGATGTGTCCTGATAAGATGAGTTAGTGGGGCAGGGCAGTGCCGTGAGGGACCAGGCTGCTCCTCAGACACAGAGAGCAATGGATCAGGGCTCTCCTCACAGAAACAGGGTACTTTCTCCCCCCTGTGCAGATGGAGACGCCAGTGGACATGGAGCTGCTCTATTTCTGCACGCAGGTACACTATTCTATCTCTAGATGGCACACCCAAATCGTTTTACATATTCACAACAGACCCTTGCCTGTTACCTACTTAGAGTATGAATGTGGACGAGTTACAGGAGCACTATGCAAGTTTGTTTGACATCACTTCTGTTGACATTCGAAGTCAAACAAAACAGAGGTAGCTCACCCCTCCCTCCCATGCTTCTGTAACTGTCAACTCTTGTCGGTGATTGGCTGAAACGTTTTATTATTTTATGGGGTTGTGTTTATTTGCAGTATATTTTGCAGTTAGTGATGCCTGTGCGGTCTCCAGAGCTTGGGGGGTTTTTTTTTTTTTGCAGTAAACCCAGGGGCAGGCAGCTAGCGGATCGTGGGGCGATGTCAGTGAATTGAGACAAAAATATAATCACGCAGAAAACAAACAAACTTGCATAGTGCACCTTTCAAGGGCATCTAAAGTCGATTCCCATTGTTTTTGTTTATCGGCCAATCAGTGAGCCACACCTGCGCAAACAAACCAAAATAGAAGGATTATCTACGCATGAACACAAAACATTGGTTTATATGAATGATATTGGTCATGTGACTATACAAGATGTCAACAAAAGCAAGTGATTTGTTTGTAAACATTGGACGTTCAACATCCTGTCTGAGAATCGACTTTAGATGCCCTTTAAGTCCCATCCCTGTTTCCCAGGAGTTGTGGGAATTGCACTCCTCAGCCAGGCCTCGAGCAAACTGCTTAACCTTCATCCTACCGGCCAATTTTACATACACAAACTACCAGGCGGGGTCTGTATGGACCCCAGGAGGGAATACCTTGAAATCAATGCAGTAAGAACAAATTCAATGCAGCAAACACACGTAACTTTATTGAAGAACAAAATCCACTACTGCTGAATATCAATGATGTATTATACATGCAATAACATTGCAATAATATTGCAATAACTAGCATACACTTAGCAAATTATAGCACCACAAAAGAAATTTTGGCATGACATACATGATTTTTGCAGCGCATGCAGCTGTAAAAATTCTGGATTACAACTTCTGTCTTTTCTTACTGAATTTAAAACAAAAAAGTAATTGTAAAATAATTTAGGGCTTTTGTTTTGTAGTGTAGTGTTTTGTATAATGTCTTCATCTGTGTGACCAAGGGAATAATCTGTTGGCCATTATGAATCTGAAACAACCGAAAAGAAGTTAACTTTCAGTGTGCTAGTCAATTATAAAATAAAAGACAGATAAGTTTTACTCTGGGGTCCGGTTGGACCCCAGTAACGAATTAATTATACCTTCACAATGCAAAAAGCTGATCTTCCGGTGCTTTAGTGTTTTAATTAAGACATAAATTCTGACAAATTCATGAAACAGTGAGGCAGTATGTCACATATTTTTAAAATGGCAAACGAATATATAGATGCGGGGTCCAGATGGACCCCACTTGGTAGGATGAAGGTTAATATACCTCATTATTGTATCCTAATGAAAGAGGCAGTGATGCAGTGGCTGAATGTACACTCTAAGAAAAAAAGGTTCGTGAAGGGTGCTCGTTGGCACCGAAAAGGTTCGCACTTAGGATTGGTTCCCTTCAGAACCTGTAGATGGAGCTGAAACCTATAGGGTGCCCGTCCGCACCCTTGAATAGTCTCTCACGCAACCGCACTAACGATCATTAGCCTAATTAACACTTGGACCTATTTTGTGTTGAACTTCTTGTATAGCATATTTTTTTTTATCGTACAAAATTAGTAGAATGCCACGCTGCCGCATTTTTAAACTTACTTATAAAATAAACTGGGACACAAAAATTACAACTGACACAAATAACGACTTTTCGATTGGACTACTCCTCGAAAAATATAACAACCAATGACAGCGCAATACTAGTACGAGCGAGGACAATCGATGAGAACAATAACTGGTGTTGGTCGCATTCAAGCTGGCTTTGTTCATCAAGCTATATACGCTAGCTCACTTTGTTACGTGGCTGCCAACATCCCGCAACGAGAAGATCGTTTAAGGACTAAAATGGGTTTGTTTTGCCATTTCTTATCATCATATCATTTATGCAGCTGCTTTGATATCTGGTTTATAAACAAGTGCATTTACTTTACATGAAATTCAAATGTCTTATTTTCAATTTGTTCCCAGTGTCAGTATGGAGATGCCAGCAAAGGTTGAATGCACATGACAAAAAAAAAGTCTTCATACATGAGAAAATGGGCAGCAATGTGATTGTCATTGACATGCACTTGTTTGCCCCTTACAAGTGTAAATACAATGAGTAAAGACACACCTCCTGCCAGCCAGCTCATCGCTCCATGAGACCCCGGAGCGCAGTTTTAATGATTATTCAATTATCATCTGTCATTAGTCAATCAGCCTGCACACCTATTTGTTGTTCCCTCAGAGGGATATATATATGAGTCCTGCAACTTTGCCTGAGGCAAGTGACACGCGTGTATATTGCATCAGGCAATGTTGCACCGTGTGGGGATGGTTTTTGCTGCGTAACTTCCTCACGTAGCAGTGCAGCAGCATATCTAGCATGCTAGATATTTTTGCGTCATGTGAGGAAGTTTCTCACCGTGTGGGGGCAACCTGCTGCAATGTTATACGTGCTCGAGCATTCACAACGTGCAGACCCCTCGTATGGTGTGCTGATGAGTCACATGATACAGAAAATAGCGGCGCTCTGAGGCTGCAAGCGCCTTTTGGCACTAGTACCCAACTGCAGCCGCGGGTAAATTACAATCCACGCCCCCTACATTTCACGAGAGTACAGTACAATCCACGCCTCCTACAAAACACGCTCCCTACAAAAGGGTTGGGGTTAGGGTCATAGACTGTATGGTTAGGGTTAGGGTTAGGGCGTGTTCTGTACGGGGCGTGGTTTGCACTCGGCTGCGGCTGTAGCTAGACCCTTTTCCCTTTTAGGGTTCTTGCGTTAACCCCTGATAGAGGTGCTCGTTACCACCTTTTTAAAAGGTGCTTGCAGTCACCCTCTACAAAGGTGCACGTAGTCACCCCTAATAAGGATCCTCATCTGCACCTTTTAGGGTTCTTGCGTTCACCCCATGCAAGGGTGCTCATTAACTCCATTTTGGGGTGCTTATGTTCACCCCTTTGTAGGGTGTTCATGAGCACCGTTTAGGTTGCATGTGTCCACCCCTTCTTAGGGTGCTCGTGAGCTCCTTTCAAAAAAGGTGCTCATAAGCACCTTAAAAGGTGCTGCTATTGTAGCAAATGTGCGTACCCGTATACGGTGCTGAAACTAACCTTTTTTACTTAGTGTAGTTCCTTAACACTTGGATAAGACTAAAATAAGTGGAAATTATCTCCTGGTTTAATTTTGGTGGAATTTATTTAAAATAATCTTTAAGGGTGCCATTAATTGTGAAACCTTAATTTTAATTTGGAGGAAATTGATTTTTTTTTTTTTTTTATTGGAACATTAATATTGTTCAGTATTTCTCACGTCATTTAGAATTTTGATATATATATATATATATATATATATATATATATATATATATTTTACATTTTTTTTAAAGAATTGTTTGTGCATTGCTGGTCAGGGGTGCCTGTAATTTTGGAGCCCACTGTTCTAGGACTGGGTAAAATTCACATTGGTAGAAGTGAGTAATACATACTTAAAAAATTAGGAGGCCCTTTTTGCTTAAACTATTTTCTGTGATTTTAATGTTCTGGCAGATGTCCCTGAAGTATTGAACAGCTGTGAGCTTTATGTGAGCTTTCTTGAAGTGCATCCCATTCATGCCAGACAGGAGGATAAAGATCTTCTTGCACGCATGTTTGTGTTGTTCTTCTGGCGGTATTGCACTGTTAAAATTACTTGATTTTAAAGTGTCCCTGGCTTGGTCTCTTCACATTATTCTTTGCCTTTGTGCATGCAGCTACCTTGTTTGGATGAACACCGAAAAAGGAAAAGATGGCAAAATTCCAAATGAGGAAGTAGTCAGTCAAAGAATGTATAACCATTTTAAAAGGACAATTCAAGGCATTGATACTCATAAAAGATATTGTGAGAATCTTGACTAAATGCATTTTTTTCCTTTTATTACAAGGATTATTTTTTGTGCATTGTTGGTTTCCAGTTGCTGATGACAAAATTTTCTTGAATTGACTGAATAAATTATTTAAAACTTGAAATTTATTCTCTGTATATTTGAGATAAAGTGGTACATTCCACATTTTATTCAGAAATGATGTAATTTAAATTAGAACATTATGATTATGGTGAGAGGATACAATAAAAGCGACAGTAGTTGCAGTAATATGAATCATGACGACAGATCCTATTGCTATAAAATGTATTTCATTATACAGCATATGTATTTTGGACTACAGTAACTTTTTTTTTGAACAAATAACAGCAATTTATTTGCCAATTGCTGTCAGTAGCTTACTGTTATTTTTACAAGATGTTTCAGGGTAGTACCTAACTAATTATGTGGATAATTTCTGAAGTCTCATATTGCAGCTTTATTGTCGTTATCAAATCTTAATCATTATTGACATCATATTCGGTGGAAAAAAAATAAGTTGACCAAACTTAAAGTTGGGAAACCAGCTGCAAAGGATCGTTGAGTTCACTCAACTTAAGTCCCAATTTAATTCTGAAAGAACTTGGAATTTGAAGTTGAGCAAACTGAAAAATGCTTTGCTGCTGGTTAAATTATTATTATTTTTTATTCTCGGTCATTTTTTACAGTGTTGTATAACACGATTGTTAATCGTGAACAGGTTGAGAGTAGCCCAACCCTGCAATGAAGATAATCGATCACTGCGTGTATTAGTGCTTAATATTTGCAAAAATTCTATCCAAACATGAGCTTCCAATACGTGCATTAATCTATGTCAGTAAAATTAGTCGGCAGATATGTTAGATGCTGATAAACTGGGTTTATTTAAAGTTTACCGAAAGCCACGTTCACGAATCTGGACCACTGGACAGTTGAGGTGCAATCGTCAACATTATAGTTACGGGATTAGAAGCAGCAGCTGTGCAAATTTCGAAAGGAATAAAAGCAAGAATAGCCTACAACTGAGTAGATCACGATCATGCAGGCCATCTTACGCACTATTGAGTGGTCTAAAATCAGTAATGCTGCGAAATTCACATTGAACTTCCCGCATATTTGCGCAAAGGTCTGAGCCGGGAATAACTGGTTTTCATGCTTGTTTTCGAGCTTTAAAAAAAAAAAGGCAAAGGCTATTCCCCCAACCGTTGGTGGAACAAGGGGGAAGGTTGCTCTTATTCCCCCAACCGTTAGTGGAACAGGGGGGACTGTTGCTTTTATTCCCCCAACCATTGGTGGAACAGGGGGGACTGTTGCTCTTATTCCCCCAACCGTTGGTGGAACGGGGGGACTGTTGCTCTTATTCCCCCAATCGTTGGTGGAACAGGGGGACTGTTGCTCTTATTCCCCCAATCGTTGGTGGAACGGGGGGACTGTTGCTCTCATTCCCCTAATCGTTAGTGGAACAGGGGGGACTGTTGCTCTTATTCCCCCAACCGTTGATGGAACAGGGGGTACTATCACTCTTATTCCCCCAACCGTTGGTGGAACAGGGGGTACTATTGCTCTTATTCCCCCAACCGTTGGTCAAACAGGGGCAACGGTTGCTCTTATTCAAATTTTTGAGCAACATGATATCTTGGCACTTGATGAGGCAGTATAAAAAAGAACTGAACCCATACATCTCCCATCTGATGTTCAGGGGAAACAATCAAATTACAAATGCAGTAATCAGTTTGAAAGATATTTTATTGAGAAACAAAAAAACAAACATTGGTATTTCTGTTAACTTTTGAGTTAAGAGGGCAAATCACTGCTCTAAAAATTAAATCCACTTAAGACAAATTAACAGCTTGTTAAAATCCTGCAATTACAATTGTGGCTGGGACAAAAACCAGCAGACACAGTGGGTCCCCAGGAACGACGTTGAAGACCACTGTTTTAAAGCATATCACTGTCACTGACAAATGGCACAAACAGTGTTGTAGGAATTTTGATTTTATATTCCTGGTGTTACCTTCAAAAAGAACTCAGAGACAAAGGAATTAATATCGAAGCCAAAGTCAGTTCACTTTTTCTGCAGAGAAAGGATCCTTGCACACAATAAGTCCAGTCAAACAAAGATAAAGACGGTTTCTGATTCTGTGGCTTATGTAGGAAAACGTTGTGACGTTCTTCTCCCCCTGTGCTGATTTACACATCATGATGTAATCTGGAAGACTCATGCAGTCGCACGCAACCCACGTCAGGCCGCACCTGAGGTATGCGTACATCTCGCAGAGAAGACAGGTGATTCCTCCCTATCATATCTGCAGGTCGTCTTGTTCGCATTCCAGGGCTCTCCCTTGCACTCCTTCTTCTGTAAACACATAAACTAAGGGAGAGAGAAAGAACATCTTGCCCTTGTTATGGGCCCATCAGGTCCGCATTGCTCCAGATAAGCTATATGCCATGACGCACTGGTCAGATTTATGGAAACTACAGTTATGCAGGCCCAGAAACATGCAAGAGTACACACTGAGGCCTAAGAAAAGCTAAATAAGAGCAAGCAAGGATAAACAATAATAATTAAATGGATCGAATAATAATTAAATGAATCAATATAAAAATGATTCCACGACAGTCTTCGGTGCTGCCCTGAGAATTGTGCATGCCATATGACACCACCTCGAGCACATGGAACATTTTATCTAAGTAATTTTTTTTCCCTTTTCTCACTGGCATGATGCAAAATGGCAGCTCACAAACCATTCGGCTCTCCTTGTCATTGCCCTTCCCCTCCCTTCGCTTGTTAGTTTTAAGAACAGTAGTTTCCTGTATGTTGCGACATGGCTCTGTCACATCAGACGTTGTTATGGTTCTGCCTCGTGTGCTTATTTGTGCTTGTACGTTTTCCCCCCGTGCCTCTCTTGATTTTGTTTTTCAGCTCCATCCCCGCGGTCTGACCACTGATTCCCTCTTGCCCTGACTCCTGTGATGTCGTGTGACAGCCTTCAGCATGCCTGAGTCTCGTTGTCCAATCACGTTTCCTCTTTCGGTTTCGGCTGTGGTATTTCATTCATTGCTTCCACTTGTGCTTAATTCTGGGTCTCACGAAACTCTGAGTGAATGCATTCTCTGATAGGGTCTTTACTAACCCTACTAACCAGCACTTATTTAAGGGTGTTTGTATATATTTTGTCACATAGTATTAACCTAATTAACTCATTAGCGAGTGCGAGTGTTTCAAGCTTTTGTAAATTCCTTCCTAAGCTTTCCCTGATTAACCGCGTTTAAAGCTATGCTTTCCTTTGCTTCTCTCGTGGTGCTTTTATACTTGCCACGTTTAGATTACCTCCATCTAAACTGTCTAGCTTGATTGATTGTCTCAGCGTTTTGTCTGGAGTCATTATTGTTAACCCGGTCCTCGTGAATTTGTTCATTAATCCCATGTGTTTCTGTTTCCACCTGAGATTGCCTTCCGTATCCCCGCCTCCTCCCATGCGTATTTCAGTGGGGAAGAGAGAAGAGACCGTCAGACGGGACTTTGTTTTTGTACTTGAATCTGCTCAGCTCTGCATTGCCAATTCACAGCACCTGTGCCTTCCTGAGTTTTTCCTTTGTTTTTTTTCCCGAGCCTCGTGTTTTGCTGCGCCCACGTCTTGACTGCCCTTTGTCTAAGTCTCCCAGTGTGTCCGTCAGTTTAGTTAGGTCCAGTTTTTGTTTTTCCAGTTTATCCACTCTTGGAGTGAGTACTTCTGTTTCCCCCTGCCTTGGGCAGTGTACCTTAGTTCTCCCAGTGGTTCAGTGCATGTGCACGGTGTTTTGTTTCTGGCCTGTCTGCCATCTTTTCCCTTGTGTTTTGTGTTTTAATAAACAATTTGGATCCTGCATCTGGTGTCCCCCTGACCTCTCCTTAACAGACGTGGCTGCAGCCCTGAAATGATTGCCTTCGCATTTTGGAAAAATTAAGAACAAGACTTAACTTGGTCCCTACTGGGACAGTCGTGTATACATGGTTTTGATCATGGTCCCATTAACTTGAAATGACCGCCAACTAGAAGCTAACGCTTTTATTTAATTAGAGTGCATGAAAATGCGCTCTATGGTTATTCTGGTCTTATTATTCTAACACACTTAATGCGGCCTCAACCATTTAACCTAGAAACTTCAAACTGCGTTGCGTAGGTCTTACTTAGGACACCTGTGCAATGTATTTTTCATCTTTAACTTTTATACTTTTTAAACTATGAATAAAAAAAAACTTAATTTTTTTTCCCCATAGACTTAACATTGTGCTGATGACATCACAGTAGGGCCATTAAGCAATTAGACTCTTGTGCCAGGTGTCCTGGCCACCTCCAGCAACTGTCAGTTTCAGGCTGTAAGACTACAATCTGGCTCTCTTAAGACTACAGAAACTGTTCAACTGTTTCCTCTTCTTACAACTGTTTCAAAATAAAAGTCTTCACTACAATAATTCACTATTAAATAATTTAACTATTTAAACTACTCAAATATTTAACTGTTCAGCCATTCCAACTGTCAGTTGTCATCAACTATGACTCCTGCCAACTGTTTCTTCTGTCCAAAACTGTTTCAAAATAAAAGTCCTCATGACAATAAATTACAAATAATTTAACTATTTAAACTACTCAACTTTTCAACCGTTCAGCCATTTCAACTGCCCGTTGTCATCAACTATGACTCCCGCCAACTGTTTCCTCTGTCCAAAACTGTTTCAAAATAAAAGTCCTCACTGAAATAATTCACTGTTAAGTAATTTAACTATTTAACTTGCTCAGCCATTCCAACTGTCAGTTGTCATCAACTATGACTCCTGCCAACTGTTTCACCTGTCCACAACTGTTTCAAAACAAAAGTCCTCATTACAATAAATCACAATTAAATAATTTAACTATTTAAACTACTCAACTTTTCAACATTCAGCCATTTCAACTGCCCGTTGTCATCAACAATGACTCCTACCAACTGTTTCACCTGTCCAAAACTGTTTCAAAATAAAAGTCCTCACTACAATAAATCACAATTAAATAATTCAACTATTGAAACTACTCAACCATACAACTGTACAACCATTCCAACAAGCAACCGCCTAGTAATGCCCTAGCAACCACCCGGAACACCATAGCAACCACCAAGCAACGCTTTAGCAACCACTCAAAACACCATAGCAACCGCCTAGCAACGCTTCAGCAACCACCCAGAACACCATAGCAACGGCCTAGCAATGCCCTAGCAACCACCCAGAACACCATAGCAACCACCTAGCAACTCCCCAGCAACCACCCAGAACACCTTAGAAACCGACTAGCAACGCCCTAGCAACCACCCAAAACACCATAGCAACCGCCTAGCCACGCCTTAGCAACAACTCGGAACATCATAGCAACCGCCTAGCAATGCCTTAGCAACCACCCAGAACACCATAGAAACTGCCTAGCAACGCCCTAGCAACCACCCAGAACCCCATAGCAACCATCTAGCAATGGCCTAGCAACCACGCAGAACACCAAAGCAACCGCCTAGCAACACCCCAGCAACCACCCAGAACACCATAGCAACCGCCTAGCAACGCCCCAGCAACCACACGGAACACCATAGAAACCGCCTAGCAATGCCCTAGCAACCACCCAAAACACCATAGCAACTGCCGAGCAACACCTTAGCAACAACCCGGAACATCATAGCAACCGCCTAGCAATGCCTTAGCAACCACCCGGAACACCATAGCAACCGCCTAGCAACGCCCTAGCAACCACCCGGAACACCATAGTAACCACCTAGCAACGGCCTAGAAACCTTCAAGAACGCCATAGCAACACCCTAGCAACCTCCCAGCACTCCATAGCAACCGCCTAGCAATGCTCTAACAACCACCCGGAACTCCATAGCAACTGCCTAGCAATGCTCTAGCAACCACCCAGAACACCATAGCAACCGCCTAGCAATGCCTTAGCAACCACCCGGAACACCATAGCAACCGCCTAGCAACGCCCTAGCAACCACCCGGAACACCAGAGTAACCACCTAGCAACGGCCTAGAAACCTTCAAGAACGCCATAGCAACACCCTAGCAACCTCCCAGCACTCCATAGCAACCGCCTAGCAATGCTCTAACAACCACCCGGAACTCCACAGCAACTGCCTAGCAACGCCCTAGCAACCACCCAGAACCCCATAGCAACCGCCTAGCAATGGCCTAGCAACCACGCAGAACACCAAAGCAACCGCCTAGCAACACCCCAGCAACCACCCAGAACACCATAGCAACCGCCTAGCAACGCCCCAGCAACCACACGGAACACCATAGAAACCGCCTAGCAACGCCCTAGCAACCACCCAAGACACCATAGCAACTGCCGAGCAACACCTTAGCAACAACCCGGAACACCATAGCAACCGCCTAGCAATGCCTTAGCAACCACCCGGAACACCATAGCAACCGCCTAGCAACGCCCTAGCAACCACCCGGAACACCACAGTAACCACCTAGCAACGGCCTAGAAACCTTCAAGAATGCCATAGCAACACCCTGGCAACCTCCCAGCACTCCATAGCAACCGCCTAGCAATGCTCTAACAACCACCCGGAACCCCATAGCAACTGCCTAGCAATGCTCTAGCAACCACCCAGAACACCATAGCAACCGCCTAGCAACGCCATAGAAAACACCCGGAACACCATGGTAACCGTCTAGCAATGCCCTAGCAACCACCTGGAACAACAAAGAAACCGCCTAGCAATGCCCTAACAACCATCCGGAACACCATAGCAACCGCCTAGCAATGCCCTAGCAATCACCCGGAACACCATAGCAACCGCCTAGCAACACCCTAGAAACCACCTGGAACACCATAGCAACCACCTAGCAACGCCCTAGAAACCACCCGGAACTCCATAGCAACTGGTTCCCAGAACCCTGGCAAGCACCCCGAATACTGTATGTATAGAACATCAGGCAGATTCAAAATTTCTATTGGATTTTTCTATTTATCCAAATAACAACCTAGCTACCAATATCATAAAGCAACTGAAGTGACTACCGCTTGCATTTTCATGCACTCGTAATTCCCTGGAATTACATTCTCTAGTTTTCCAAATGATACAATGGCTGATATTTACGGGATAAAACACTTGTCTTCATTGAGTTCAGTGCAATATCGATTTCATTAATTGGCTCACCTTTGGTTTGGCGTGAAACCCTTGCCAGTTGGTTTTGGTGGTCCGTAGTGCTTGCATGTGTAGGCTACTCGACAAAACTGCATTTGAAATGAGATGGATATAGGGTCTATTTTTCAGCAATTTTTTTGTTTGCATTTTCCACTGTCCTGCAATTATTAATCACATACAGAATATTGTTCTGTTCGCTATAGTTAGGCAGTGCTCTTTCAAAATCGGTGGAACTCTCATATTCAGCATTTACGCTTAAATCTAAGTTTTTAGACATTTTCCAGCGATGCCGCGCTCCGGACGAAACCGCTGCGCTCCAGACGAGACTATTAAAAAAGCGCCAAAAAGTTTTACCAAAAGAGGTCGCTCACGAAATATTCCACGCATTTTATTGGCTGAGAATAAGAGAACAGACACAGACAATTCGCCCAAACGGTTTTGGGGTTTCGCGAAATATTCCATGCATTTCATGGACTGGGAATGGTTGGGCGAATAGCCACTCCGAAACGGACAATTCGCCCAACGGGTTGGCGGCATAGCCAATCTGACATGGACAATTAGCCCAATGGTTGGGGGAACAGCCACTCTGAAACGGACAATTTGCCCAACAGTTGGGGTAACAGCCGCTTTATCACACACAATTCGCCCAACGGTTGGGGGAATAGCCACTCTGACACAGGCAATTTGCCCAATGGTAGGGGAAATAGCCACTCTGACGCGGGCAATTCGCCCAACGATTGGGGGAATAGCCACTCCGAAAAAGAAAAGCATTTGGCCGCGAGAAAACCGTTTTTCTACTCGGTTTATGTCCGTTTTCATTCATATCAAACGTGGCCCATGGTACAACCTCGGGCTGAGAACCTTTTTTGCACCGCGTTTGGAATTGGGAAAACCATTTGGGCTAGGTAGAAATGTGACTGGGTGAAAAGGGAAGGAATCGCTTCATTTGCAAAGAGTTTTCCCACTTCTTGACGACGTATAAGCCCAGTGTATTACTTGTCCATAAGCCTTTCAAAATCTTTCTGAATTTGCAATGAAAATTGCGGAAAAAATAAAAGCTGGACCGGGAATTCTGCATAAGAAGCAGTGAATAGGACACCAACTTAAGCCTCGTATGACATGTCGTTGCTTAGTAAAGAAAAGTATATTTAGAATGGCCTTTTTGTATTAGTTCTAACCAACGTATGTATAAGCACTGCAACATTACGCCCATAATCAGGCTCGCATTAACAATACGCCACAAAAAACCGATGGGAGAAATACAATTTTTATTAGGCTAGTTTTCGCAAACAATACACACTTATTATAGCACCATTAATTTTGAATAATACATCGTCTGATAATACCCTGTATATTACTTGAAATGCATACGATTGTTCCACTTTTGGTTCATCTTGCTACTTGCTGGCTGAGTGCAATGGGAAGCAAAATTTCTTGTTCCTGTGAAATTTGTTTTCTGAGAGTTTTCATGAGCCTTATTCAATGCCCAAGAACGCGGGGCTCTGGTGCAGGTTTTGCATGGCAACAAAACTATTTCTTACACTGAATCTAAATTGAAATCGTTGGTATTGGGTATAAACCAACATTGTATTGAATGGGAAGAGGATTAAGAAACGTGTTTCACCTTTGGTCGGTTTTCCGACGTTGGCCCACTGGACATTCCCCCGTCCGGCCGAACTTCCGCACAGAAGTATTGGTCTCAAAAAAAAGAAAGAAAATACATTAAAAAGTAGAGGAAAAATACAGTCAAAGGAATAGGATAATAATAGATACATGAATGATTGAACTGATTGTGTTTTCAGTAATAACTAATGATTTTACTGAACAAATATTGATCAAAGCTACAGAAATCAAATACATTTAAATGTCTCACCTGATTATGTTTTCAAATCAACTGAACAGAATAGATACTAATCAAGGCTACAGAAGCCCACTGCTTATGCGTGTGTGAACTTCTTGCTTGTGTGTGTACGCGCGCGCGCGCGCGTGTGTGTGTGTGTGTGTATATATTACTGCTGCCTATATAATATGGTTACTGATTATTGATTATGGTTATTAATTATGGTTATTAATTTACTGATGAATATAATGAGAAATATTGAAATGTAATCCTCAACATTCTGAGCTAAGCTAGTTCGCATCTACTGTTTACAAAGTAGCCTGTGACTACTGAGGACTCTTAAAGAGACATTAAATGAAGGGGAGACAACTTTTAAAACTTTACCTCAGAGATATGAAGTTAACAGTTGGGAGGGATCTTCGTACGACCGGGGCAAAAAAGTGGCCCAGGAATTCGTACCTGGCCGGCCCGCTCTCCAGATGGCGGGGATGGGGAGGTAGTGGCTGGCCGAAAAAATTTCACGTTATTTGACAAAAAAGTATGCTTTTTAACATCATACTGTACTATATTTCCCATAAAACATTGATACTATTAGTTCTTGATTTTATATTAACACCAATTAGCCTACAACAAAAAAAAACTGTTGTGTTTATCTAACACACAAACCCAGTGGCTATATGCATGTGTGATCTTAGCAGATGTTAACAGATCACCCAGTCTCCCCCCCCCCATGTACTTGTGAATGAACTTATTATTATGTAGGCAGTGGTTGGGTGGGTAAAACCCAAAAACAAACAATCCTATTTATATTGAAGATCCTATTTACCCAAAAGATGTCCTGAAATAAGTTTAATACAATGATGCTGTCTCATATTAAAAACATAACATTGTCAACATATAACTAATGTATTTTACAGAAATATTATTATTATTATTAATATTATTTTTACATGAATGGATGTGTAAAAGCAATGTGACTTTGGGGCCATTGAATTTTTCAATAAGACCACGGCATTATTTGAACTGATTCATACATACCCTTTTTAAAAATAAAGTAACATATTTTACTAACAAACTCTAAAGGGCGTAGAATAGCTCACAAGCTTCAGAACTGCAGAAACTTGCTTGCAAGTTTAATGGCAGGTGATTCTGAACGACAGGGTGGAATGGAAGTCTTCCTATATTCCAGGACAAATTTTATTTGGCACCGTAAAACAACGAATCAATATGCATCAAATAGTGGGCTAATAACGTGTCAATCAGTGGGGTTGTTATGTAAGCTCAAGCAAATTTTAACCCAACACATACTTGCGATAGCCTATTAATTTAACGTCAGTCTTACCGCTTCCGTGTCCCCCTCCAAATGAAAACTGCTTGCTGCATGAGGATCACCATGGCATAACAGCTGGTCAATTTTTGTTTGCATTTGAAAGCCTGAGGCTCCATTGTCTATTTCCTTTATTCCCTCAGCTTTCCCGCCTCTCCATTGCTTTCTGACATTTTTGTGATCATGTAGTCGTTGACTACTTGCACAATGTAGGGTGACACATTTCTGTTTTTAGAACTACACGTCTGTTTACTTCCTGTCAATTGACTTATCACCTGCATCCCCGACCTGAAGAATGTAGAGTCACTTTCAGGCATAAAACTTCGATTTTAAAAATTTTCACACATTTTGTACATATGGTAATTATAGTTGTCGATCACTTTTGTACATAGTTTCATAGTGTTGTTGATCATTGTTGGAACCATTCAAGAGATCACGACGTTAGTCAGTCAGCTAGCCTTGCTGGCTACTAGCTACAATGCATTTATAGTGTACATAAACGCAATATTTGTGATGGCTGGTTATTCGAGACACCAAATGCAGTGGCCAGAAAGAAAGGAAGCACAGCAATAAAACAAACACAGAAACCACACAGAACAGGAGAGAGGGGCTCACGCTTCCAAAGGACATATATCTCGTCCGAGAGAAATAAGGAAGCAAAGCGAGCTGACCGAACGAACAAAGGAAAGATCTCGGAAACAGAGATCAAACAATTAAGCACCCAAACGGTGCACGAACAAGGAAAGGGATAGAGAGAATCAGAGTAATAAACTCCCAAGAAAACTAACTAACATTTTCCTTTTTTGCAACTAATTCCTAACAAACTCTCTAGCTAGAGAACCTATGGGCTACAGTGCAAACGTAACACTGACACTCTAGCAAAGGCGGGAGGCAGAACTTGGGCTTAAATAGAGTCCGGGCGCCGCCCACAATTAATGCCAGCTGGCCAAAGAATCCGATTGTGGGCAAAACGATATCGTCACGGACGAGAGTAACAAAGAAAGCTCCCAAACAAATGCCAAACTCCAAAACCATGACAATATTAGCCAAGATTTTCTGCTCTGTAATACATACCGCATTAGAAATATGGCCCTCAAATTTAACCTATACATAAGAGACAGAGAATGTAGCACATGACCACATGCGTTTGTGCTCTTCGTCCCTTCATAGTCTTGTTTTTAAAATATGCAAATCGGACCATCCGTCGTATTCGGTGACCATTGTTACTTATCCTCCCATGTACACATATGCATCTTACAGTGATGGATAGTCAAATGATGCAATAGGAAGAAAATTTACAATATTATTTTGATCACAATATTAGACACTCATGGAGACCATATGCATCTTTACTGTTTGGGTACTAAGTTAATCATTCCGATGAGTAGAAATCTCAAGCATAACTTGCTCCAGTCAAGAAATTTTAGAGTTTAATTTCTAGTGCCGCTATAATTACATGGTAATAGCAAATAATTGCAGAAGCCATGTTACTGATGTCACACTGGGTTGCAAGTTAGCTAGGGTATGCCTGGCATAGCCTATTCATTTGCTATATTAATATTAAATTTTTAACCACCCACTTCGCACTAATAAAACCCCCCAAAATATATTTGTGCCCCATCTTAAAATCGTTCCGGCCAATGGAAAGCCAAAAAAATGGAGATTAAAAATGAAACTGTTTCCCTAATGGGCGTCAGTGTTTCACATGTATATAGTCAGTCCATTAACCTCTTGTTTACCATGTATTTCAAGGATGTTTTATATTTCACTGGATATACAATTGGAAAATGGCTGCCCATTCATTCCAATGGAAATTGCTCAATGGCGCAGCACGCTGACATGGGGGCCAACTTCGGAACCACGCGGACATGCGCTGTGTGACTTCTCCTTATAGGTCCATGGTATATTTACATTACCGCAACTTAAGCCTGCCCGATCTCTTATCAGTTGGCTTATCGAACTTACCCAGAAACGTGTCTACCAGGCTCGACCGGCTCGAGTCCCGGAGCCGCATCTTATCACGTTGCTCACTTTGCATCTAAACCATTGACTGTATAAAACATGGATGTAGCCTCCGTGACGTCACCCATAGGTTTCCGAATAGGGTGAAGCTAGATCCGGAGTAGTTCAAGTACGCTGTGCGACTGAAATCTCGTAAAATCTCGTTTCCGCGATCCTCGGTAATTACTAGTCAATAAATAGCGTCATGGTTTTAGTGCCTTCGAGTTATTAAAATAATTAAAATGACTAAAACGAGTTTTAGTCATTTTAAAGAGCGTGTTCCTGTTGTCGATTGCTTTGAATTCTTGGTTTGTTTTTGCTTTTGACTACAATGCTTGTTTAATCCCATCCTAATGTTTATTATGCAGAGGGAGGGGAAGGAACGTTTCAGTTTAATTTTCTACCATTTCTTTATTTGTTTGGGGTTTTAATAATCCCATGAAAATGGAGGATCTACTTTATCAATTCAATAACCACTTATGTAAACTTCATGACTTTCAGAAAGGACAGAGGACTGACAGATGACTATCAATGAGTATTAACTGACAGCACAATTAGTCCCTGCATTATTAAAAGCAGCATAATTTTCAGTGTAGCATCTTAGAAAATCCACTGGAAAAAATTACAATTTATCTGTTCATCATTTTAATGTACATCTGCCCTTATGTATTGGTGTTTAGTGATTAGTTCAAAACAACTTTTTCATTAACTTTTTGCATGCAGAAGGTATAAATTTATCTAAGCTTGCATGTACAGTAATATTTTTAGGAAGGGCTCATTAAACACTATACATCCAGACATAACGAGACGCATTAAAACAGAAATTTATCTCGTTATACCCATACATTTTATGTATATCTTTTTATTTTGCACTTACAGTGCCGTGAAAACGTATTTGCCTGATGCGAGATCAGGAAGGCACCAGACGCAAGATGCAGGGAACGGGGTTTTTATTAAACAAAAAGAAAACAGGCACGAGGGCCAACGAAAAACTTGGCCCAAAGGGTTGCAAAAAATCCAACTAAGAAAAGCTGCACAGAGCTAAGTAACAAAAGATCCAAACGACAAAAACAAAAAACCACTGGAAACTCCAGGGAGAGAAATACAAACAAAAGAATAATAAGGGATATATATAAACAAGAACTAGACTAGGCTATGAAAAATACGAAAAACTGCACTGAACCTCAAGGGCATGAAACTAGACACTAAACACAGTGAGAATTAGGCATGGAACTTGACAATGAAAACTTGGAGATAAACTTGGCATGGAGAATCTGTCTGCCAGCCAACTTCCACCGCCTCCAGATAAAGGGCAGAAATCAGAGCACATGAGGGGCAACACCTGGAGAAGAACAAGAGGCAAGGCTAGATCAGGAGACAAAGACAATAGGTGGACATGACTTGCTCATTAAGAAAATGAGCGTGCTCAGCTTAAGTACCAATGAAGCATGCAGATTGGAAGGAAGCATAAATGTTAATAGAAAAGCACAGCAAGATCTTGAAATGGCAAAGCAGGAATCATGACAATAAACTCCCTACCTAAATTAGTAGTATTAGTAATGTGCCTGTCTAAGAATTACACCTTCCCGTGACTGTTAGTAAATGTTAGTACTAAAAAACAGTTAATTGCCAATTAAGCTTAGACAGCCCTGAATCCAGCGCAGCACAGAAGGAAGGGGGAAATACCAAAAGCCAACCAGAGCTCTGAAGTGTGCAAACACGAAGATACGGGGCGGAACGCAGACAAGCGGTGGAGTGGCTGGGCAGACCTGGCAAAACAGAAAACCTGGAAAAATAAAAACATGAATGAACATGAACTATGAAATGGAAAATCCTGAGACAAGAAACTGTTAAAACCATAAATATGTCCTGGCCAAAGGCCCAGGACCCTGGAACACAACATTTGCCCCCTTCCTGATTTCTTATTTTCTTGCATATTTGTCATACAAATGTTTCAGATCAGCAAATAAATTTTAATATTAGACTAAGACAACCCATGTAAATACAAAATGCAGTTTTTAAATGATGATTTAATTTATTAAGGGCAAAAAGCTATCCAAACCTACCTGGCCTGGTGTGAAAAAGTAATTGTCCCCTAAACCTAATAACTGGTTGTGCCACCCTCTGCGACAACAACTGCAAGCAAGTGTTTGCGATAACTGGCAATGAGTCTTTCACATAGCTGTGGAGGAATTGTGGCCCACTCTTCTTTGCAGAATGTTTTAATTCAGCCGCATTAGAGGGTTTTTGAGCATGAACGGCCTGTTTAAGGTCATGCCACAGCATCACAATCGGATTTAAGTCCGGACTTTGCTTAGGTCGCTCCAAAACCTTCAATTTGTTTTTTTTGAGCCATTCAGAGGTGGACTTGCTAGTGTGTTTCGGATCATTGTCCTGCTGCTTAACCCAAGTGCGCTTGAGCTTGAGGTCACCAACTGATGGTTGGACATTCTCCTTCAGGATTTTCTGGTAGAGAGCAGAATTCATAGTTACATCAATTACGACAAGTCATCCAGGTCCTGAAGCAGCAAAGCAGCCCCAAACCATCACACTACCACCACGTTTGACTTTTGGTATGATGTTCTTCTTATGAAATGATATGTTAGTTTTACGCCTGACGTAACGGGATGCACACCTTCCAAAAAGTTCAACTTTTGTCTCGTCAGTCCACAGAATATTTTCCCAAAAGTCTTGGGGATCATCAAGATGTATTTTGGCAAATGTAAGACGAGCCCTTGTGTTCTTTTTGGTCAGCAGTAGTTTTCGCCATGGAACCCTTCCATGGATGCCATTTTTGCCCAGTCTCTTTCTCATTGTTGAATCATGAATACTGACTTTAAATGAGGCAAGTGAGGCCTGCAGTTCTTTGGATGTTGTTCTGGGTTCTTTTGTGACCTCCTGGATGAGTCGTCGATGCGCTTTTGGTAATTCTGGTAGGCCGGCCACTCCTGGGAAGGTTCACCACTGTTCCAAGTTTTCTCCATTTGTGGATAATGGCTTTCACCATGATTCGCCGGAGTCCCAAAGCCTTAGAAATGGCTTTGCCACCCTTTCCAGACTGATAGATGTCAATTTCTTTGTTTCTCATCTGTTCTTGAATTTCTTTAGTTCCCAGCATGACATAATGCTTTTTGAGATCTTTTAGCCTACTTCACTTTGTCAAACAGGTTCTATTTAAGTGATTTCTTGATTCAACAGTTCTGGCAGTAATCAGGCCTGGGTGCGGCTAGTGAAATTGGACTCAAAAAATGTGGTTAATCACAGTTAATTCATGATTTAACAAGGGGGGCACATATTTTTTCACATAGCACCAGGTAGGTTTGGATAGCCTTTTCCCCTTAATAAATGAAATCATCATTTCAAAACTGCATTTTGTATTTACTCGTGTTATTTGTTTTAAATTAAAATTTGTTTGATGATCTGAAACATTTAAGTGTGAAAAATGTGCAAAAAAGTAAGAAATCAGGAAGGGGGCAAATACTTTTTCACGGCACTGTATGTACTGAAAATACTTCATGAAAAAGAAATCTTCAATAAACTCAGAAACATGAATAGCATGTGAAGCAATTTGTCTGAGCCCTCTCCTCCATGTTGTTCTTGTATATAATCTCGACCATGGTTTGCTGTGCTGCGTGGGGATTCTCCAATCGCTGGGAGGTTGAATACAAATGTACGGTTTCTCCAATGACGTGAAGAAGAGAAAAAAAAATAAATTGTTGGCTCAATTCAGCAGGAGAAATCAAACAAACATTAAAAATTACAACAATAAAAATGTGAGGTGATCGCATTCAAACACTGCACTTGCGCTTTTTCACAACCAAAGACCACACAATTTGGAAGCTTATTGTCCAGTTTATTAAAAGTAAAGAACGGGGAAAGGCTTGCACAGCTTAGGGAGTTAAGACTCAGGGTGTAGGGTGAGTGTCCTCTGTCTCATTGCAGGGAGGCTTTTATTGAATCACCTGCAGCTCTTCAGCTGAAAGGGGGGGGGGGGGAGACAGGAGAAAGGGTTAGACGCATCTATATAGGCTTGGATGGGAAATTGTGCTGAGAGAAGAGGTGTGGTCTTTGTTTCCCTACTTAGGTTATGGAACTCAAGTAGCTGTGATCAACAGCTTTTGCTGCTGATGTTTAAGTATGGTAAATGGCATCAGTTACAGATGTGACAGGAATTAGCATAAAGTTGGACTATGTTCTTTGCAGTCTTTCAGACAAGAAATACAGTACAGCTCAATATTTTTAGTATTCAGTAAGATTCCCCACTTAGGCCAAACATTTTGGAAAATTAAGCATAGAAGGCTATTTGGCCAATACGTTGTTTTCAATCTTCTATTTGGTCCTCCAGCCTCCCTCTCCCTTAATCATCAATCCAAAATTAGCTGAGCAGCAACATAATATTGACAGGTAATGTCAACAGAATCACAAATCCTAAAACACTCAAACAAGAGATCACGTATAAGTTTACTGAATAGAAGTTACAAAAAGAAAAAGCTCCTACAATCAATATTAATAGCGATGTATCACAGCAAACAATGGCTCTTCTTTATTATTCTGTAAGGTTAACTTTATTACACCAGCTAATGTTAGCTACGTTAACGTTAGAAAATCTCACTTCACCACATCCCCTGCTGTAACGAGTCTGATGGTACATTTATGTTACTTCTCAAACATTTCACTCCCCCCACCCCAATCCGCAAAAAAAAAAAAAAAAAAAAAAATCACGTTTAAGAAGCATTTTTCTCCTCTAATTTCGCGTCTTTGGATGAAATGGCACTGACATGACGGAGTTAACAAGTATACTGCTGCTCATGGTTGACAGTAGTAACTGTCGCTAACTGTACCTAGCTAGTATCGTAGCCCATTTTGTTGTCCTTAAACATTAAATATCTCAAGAATCGTGCAGGGAATAATCCAGTAAAACGCTTTACTGTACGTGTTATTTAATTCAGATGTGCTGACAATATTCAGTCTAATTCTTTAAACGTCTTACCTTTTGGAAGATCATCACGTACGGTCCATTCCGCTTCAGCTCAGCTGCTGGACTAGTCTTGTTGCACTTCCGGCGAGATTTCAGTCAACTCTCGCACAGCATACTTGAACTACTCCGGATCTAGCTTCACCCTTTCTGGGTATCCATTTTGAAGCAAATTTGGTCGCCATCTTGGCACTTACTTCACTCCACCTACCTCCCGGATAATCCAAAAATGGGCAAAAAGGTGGGCCGTTGCTGGAGCTGACGCAAGCCCAGTGGGCGGCCGAATGGAGCTTGTTTGCTGAAACACGCCCTCTAAGCTTGCAGCCAGTGTTGCCAACTTGGCGACTTTCTCGCTAAATCTGGCGACTTTCCAAATCATCTTGGCGACTTTTTTTTGTGAAAAGCGCCTAGCGACAAATCTAGCTATGTTTTCTGGTGTTATTGGAGACTTTCCTGCTGTTTTGGCGACTGACGTGAAAGCAGGTTTCGTTCTGCAGTTACTGTCCTCAACGAGCAGCGGGTGCTGCCGGGAGCCCCTCCCCTGTTCCAAAGCACCCAAAGACTGGAAGATGCGCGACTGAGTGCGCAATAGCGCAATATGAATGAAATGAACCGCGTCTCCCCCCCCGGTCAACAAAATAAATAAACTGCGTCTCTTTCCCCCCGGTCAGGGTGTTTAGCGATTTCGCGCGACTTTTATGACAGCCAATATAGCGACTTTACTTACTGAGGAGTTGGCAGCACTGCTCACAGCTACCAGGCTATCTTCGGCTTCTATACTCAACTAAAAACCTAATTCAGCTCGATGCTACCTGGTTCGCTAAGGCTGAGATGCCGGGTCTTATCTGTCCCAGTAAAGCAATGGATCCTGCAAAGTAGTTTGCGGTGGCGGGTCGAATGCTGTTTATATTCGTGAAACGGTTGCGGGACGACCGTTGTTCGTATCCGTGAGGCAGTAGCGCGACAAACGCTGTACACCGCCAGGAAGATGCGGCGGTTGGCTCACTGAGAAGCAGTATCCCCCCTGAGTGCGAGCGGGTGCTCGTCTTAGCTCTTGTACGCACCTTAGCCTGGTCCCATTAACGGTAGTATGGCCAGCCAAACGATAATATTGCACTAAGTAACCCTACTGACAAACCTGACGGACCTTTATTTTCCTTCCACACTCTCGCACATTCTGATCACAAGTATTATCAGCCTACATTTTGACTTCGGCGAATGCTGAATAAATTGGTTACTGTAGCCAGCATACGTGGGCTCATCAATACTAACACAGCTGGGCGTCTGGCTGAAAGGCTCCATGGTTATTTCATCAGCTGCCCAGCTTATCTCTGTCCTTTATATTAGCTAACGATACCACTGCGACGTGCAACTTTTTTTTATCGCGCCGTAAAATTGCTGTTACTTTCGGGAAAAAGCCTTTACTCCCAGCGACAGCTAGCCGAACGTGGCCGGTTAGTAGCACTTTTTCGTTGCCGTCTGGCTTATTAGTTACGTTAATGTGGTTAGCTAGTTTGTGGATGATGGACTTTATGTAGAAACACATTTAGCGACAGCTAGCTAGCTTGCTAGATAACGTGGGATATGTTAAATTAGCTATATAGCTAGCTAGCCTTTCTGTTTACAATGATACCGTTCAGTAATCGCACTAAGAATTGAACGAAGCCATTGATGGCAAGTTCTATAAGATACTGTTTTATGAATCTACTGAGTGTATAACCACGGCAATCTACGGTTAAGCCTTCCAAATACTCTGGGGAATTAGCTAAGGGACCTTGTCATTTGGTAGCGTACTATGGTGGTTCTAATGTCGTAACTGACCAGCCAGTTACGTTGGCAACCTGTTAGGGAAGCTGTGACGGTTTTCCAACCCCTGACTAACAGCTTTTGTTCCAAAGTATGTTAACCCTAAATTCAAACACTTTTCTCTTTCGCTATTACTTCGCTGCATGCCTGTATAATAACTGTGGCAGGCGTACACTCCCGCTGGCACAACTGGACATCTTGGGCAAAAACTAACCGGGGGGGGGTTACTGTATTCATTCTCTGGCTAGTCGGCTAGAGAACGAACTAACGTTACGTCGTGTTGACATATAATGTTACATGAAATAATATTAGAATTCAATCATCTTAGAAAATAGACCACAGATTCCTAACCACACAGCAAGACATTATCATCCTGATGTTTCGATAAAAATCTCCTGTCAGAAACACGGCCAATGGATGAAGTTCCGTGACTCGAGTGGACCTAGGTAGGATAGCGGCCCAGAGGCGACTAAAAAAAAGGCCAAGGATTAGCGGCTAAGCTAGCTGAGCTGTAGTAACCCCCCTCCCTCAGACAGCCAGGCTAGGCCCGTGGTTAGCAGCAGGGCTGGTCGTTCCAACTCTACTGCCCGGGGCCGTGCTCTTAGCCTGGTAAAACCAGACTCTGCTACTTTGTTGTGCTTCGTACACAGAGTCTGGCCAGTCGTCATTGACAAGTGTTTACTTTCTGGTGGGTGGGCGCTTGTCTGAAGTTTAAAATCATTAGTGTACCCGTAAACTAATCACTGACGTTTGGCGATTACGCATGTTATGCGCCGGCTCAGCCGCCTAGTACGTCTGCTGTAAACACAGTCCTTCATACCAGGAATGCAGTGAAAACAAACTGATCAGAGCAATAAAGTTAATACTGTACCCATACATAAGCCCATCTACCAAATTTTAGCCTTCACTCATTCACTTAAAAGAACCAAAAGTGCTCTTTCTGTTCTCCTCACAAGAAACAAACTGTTGAGCTATCGTTTTTCCTGCAGATACTGCTGCTGTTAAAAAAAAACGCAGTGTCTAAGTGTCCGAAAGTCGGACAGGGTTTTAATATATCTCTGTGTCCGACAGTCGGATGGTTTCCATATAACTTCGTGTCTGACAGTAGATTTATTGTTTTTAATTTCTTCAAATCTACTGAATCTTTTAGATATTAAACGTGAATGTTTTGATAAGAGGGCTCAGTTCTTCAAGATGAGTACCGAGAATTTCAATCGATGTTTCTGTTTAGGCTCTGCTCAATAAAGTGAGTCGACATTGGCGCGGGACTTTGTGCATTTAGCGACTGTCGGACAGAGATCCTAAAATACTCCGTGTCCGAAAGTCATAAAAGCTCAAATTTTTCGAGTATTCCAGGAATTAGTAGACGTACAAACTCGGCCATGTTTGTGTTCGACCCTCACAAAATGCAAATTGATAGCCATCGACTTTTCTTGGTCTTTTTATTCGTCTGTTTTCTTCCGTTGAAGATAGACAACAGTCTTTATTCGGTCTCTATTTTGAACATTAGTCAGATGGATCGAACAGATTCACGCTTTATTTCCACACCAGAGATAAAATAGTGCTTGTAGTCAGTGAGAAAATCAATTCCATGACCATTAACATTGCGAATTAAATATCGCATGCACGAAGACTGTCAGACGTGAAATGCAAAATACTCCATGTCCGGCATCCAGCAAAAAGTAAACGCAGTGTCTTGAGATACGGCAGTTTTATGGGTACGGCAGTCGATTTGAAGGGATTAGGATAAGGATTAGGGATTCTGGTTAGGGTCAGGGTTAGGTTAGGGCAGGGTTTGAAATTGGGACTGCCGTACCTCTCTACATTGAAATGCATTGGAAAACTGCCATACCCGTAGCAACTGCCAAAAGTAAAAGTATTGATATGAGAACAGATTTATAACGAAATAAAGAATAAAAATATGTCACCAACAAACAGAACATCCAAAAAACATGGCCTGCAAATAAATAAATTGCAGTGTTCATTGGATGCCCTGTTTGTTGTTAAAATGTTTCTTTTTATTCTTTATTTCATTATCAATCTGTTCTAATCGTCCTCTTTTTTTTTCTTTTTTGGCTGTCAGACACGGAGTATTTTGCATTTAATGTCCGACAGGCATTGTACATTGTCTCGCGCCAATGTCGACTTACTTTATTGAGCAGACAGAAACATTGATTGAAATTCTTGGTAATCATCTTGAAGAACTGAGCCCTCTAATCAAAACATTCACATTTAATATCTAAAAGATTCAGCAGATTTGAAGAAATTAAAAACAATAATTGACTGTCGGACACGGATTTATATTGAAACCATCCGACTGTCAGACACGGAGATATATTAAAACCCTGTCCGACTTTCGGACACGTAGACACTGCGTAAAACAAAACGTAAAAGACCCGAAACCAACGGCAGAATCGGCGAGAATAACGCATTATTTACATCAGGACGAAATCTGCGTTGACACGAAAACTGAACCTTTTACCAGACTTGCGCTAACATCATACCGAGCTCGCTATCTAACTTTATAGCAACACAGTTTGGCTCTAAGCAGCCATTTCATTCATGGATAATGACAACATAACACTGAGACAGCGAATAGGTCTTGTGACACGAACAAAAACACGGCTTTTAAAAAGTTTGCTGCTAACTTAAATAGTGCTAAATTCGCGGGCAATGTAACACTAGAAGCTACAAGCTAGCTTAGGTGGTTCGGCTGTCTCTCACGGAGATGAACAGGGTGCCTATTTCATGATGGCTATTAAAGGGGACCTATTTTGCTATATTTCCAAGGTTATATTTTGATCTTGGACTCCCCTAGAGTACTCCTGATTGTTCAAAGTCCAAAACAGGGTCCTTATTTAGCTCATACTGCCATCCTCAAAAAACCCCATTTGTAGTCCATTGTAGTCTCTGCCTGAAACGCCTCATTGGGGTGGCTCTTCCGCTATGGCCCCCACTCCTCATGTGCCCACTTTCTTCTGACTGGCCAGCTCTGTGGAGGGCGGAGTTGGGTGGGACGAGGCTGTAGAACGCAGTTTTCCGGGTCCGCCTCCCCAGAGTGAAATGTGAGACACGTCTGCAATCTGATAAGGAAGCGGCGGGCAAATTCCGCAATCTAACTTTATACTTGAATATAGATATAATGAAATGAACTTGTTCTAATAAACGCAGCGGCGAAAATGGAGGACGCAGTGAGAATATCTGGCTGCGCAAGCTCAAATTTGCTATCGGCTACAGTTTGCTACGGCAACAGTGGTGAGTACAGCGGTTTTTCTACTCTATAGCTAGGTTGCAGGGAAAGCTAGAATCCACTACATGCAGACACATTTGTAAAATGGGTCGACATACCCACGTGTAGACCGGAGACCGTAGAAATCCGGTGGGTCTGAGTTTAGAGGGAAACAGACAGTGAGGAGCAGCTAAAAGTGGACCAACAGCTTATGGACTGCTTCGGTGTGTATTATAAGGACCTGCTGGTTCGTGTGCATAACTGTGGCGTGTCGTTAGCATGGAGAAATGAACAGCTTCTGCGCTGGTATATGACGGAGGGGCGAAAGCTCCAGGGTAAACGGCCTTTTCGGAAATGCCCTTGGTAATGATTTACTCATTGCGTCGGAATGACCAGCGTTTCCTCGCGGAGAATGGGCGCGTTATGGATAGTGTGCGAGAGCTAGATAGAGCTCCGGTTATGTTATGAGCATAATACAGGTTTTACAGACCGTAAGTTCCGTTTGCGTGAACCGTTGCTTATGTGGAGCTAGCGAATCAATCACTTTTACAGGAGAGAATTTAATATTCAGTCGCCGATTTAATATTCAATCGACAGCAATGCAGAGAAATTGTTTGTGATACCAGACACGTTATAGCCTGTGCTTTGCCCTATTGCTTTCACCGGTAGCATCAGAGAGCTTACCCAGATATTGGAGAAGTATCAGGCAGACCCCGGTCATGGATAAGTAAAGCGATCGTTTCACAAGCCCCAAAAACACACCCCAAGCTTTGCAGAACCTACGTCTGGTCTAACTGCACCTCTCCGGTTAGCTTCAACTGTAGTGGCTACAATTGGGCAAGGTTATGATGAAACTGCCACGTGGATGCTTACCGAAGTAACACAAGCATACCGATCAGAATTATTGCATATAAGTTACCAGGAGCATTTTTAATTAGCACGGCACGCAAACTAACATGCAGTAGCTGGTAACCGAGACAAACCCTTGCAATACAGGTTTTACAGACAGCAAGTTCCGATACCGTGGACAGTTGTACCTAGCATCCAAATTACAAAAAATTATAAAAAGCTAGCTTCAAATGAGGTTTATGTTCACACACCTTCGGAAGAATTTCCCCTGATATCACTCTTGCATATTTGGCACGCAAAAATTAGCAACAGTAACTTGGCTACGTTAGCTGCAGTGCTACAGCCACAATCAACTGGCTATCACGTCAGGTTGGCTTATGCAGTAAAAGCAACTTGCAGCTTCTGTGTCTGTGAGTCACAGACAGTCGTGACCGATCCAGGATTTATCTTCAGATATTTTACAAAGCCTGCATTTGAGGCCAGTTGTTAGTGCTATCGTTAGCGGTCCTGTTAGCCAGTAGCCACCCGTAACACATTAGCTTCACTTACATTATTTGCCGTTATATAATTACTTACAGCTTGTGGCAATCTGAGCGCAAAAAAAAGCTACCCACTGATTTCTGGTGGCATCCTCTTTAGGGAGAGAAATAGGCGTTTTTCTTTGCGTCCAAAAGTAAACAGACAAGCAGCTTTGGGAGAGATACTGACAAAACTGCACCTCAAATGATCTAAGGTTTTTCTTTTGTATTTCCAAAAGTGTAGACGCTACTAAGACATAGTATGATCTGCCGTTGTTAGTGCCCGCTAGAATAGTTTCCGGTGTGGGCAGGTCCAGCGCCGTGGTTGGCTCTGGCTAGGTCTGTACTAATTGGACGGCACAACCTGACGTCAGGTTTTGCCCAGATCTCGTGAAGATCTTGGGGGGAGCTGTTCAGAGAGGAAATCACGTTCACGAAATCACGTTCTTGGATTACGGCAAAACGCCTGCATCTTATGTTTAGAAACTTTTCAGAGGTTGAGTATGGACAGCCAACATTACAACATTACTAATGTACGAGCACAGTCCACTACTGGGCTACTGCGATGCTTAACCCCAGGAATGACCTGGTTGATGCGCTAAGATATAATTTGCGACTTTACCGCGTGTTGCGTAAGAAATCCACGGACGTCTTCGTTGCGTTAAAAGAAAGGGTATTACCTTTATTAACGTATCCAACAAAGCCCAAAAATCCACCATCAAACAGCATGGCAAACTTGGCGGTAGCGGTCGAAACCTATTGCCCTTCCGGGGTGAACACCTAACCACAACCATTAGTTTCCTGCCTAAAAACCTAAAAGCACTTGTACAGATAATGGCGCCACCCAGTGTACAACCTGACCACTACACCTTGGCTGTCGCAGCACATTTGGCTGCTACACACCGGCCCCTAATTGTTAATGGCAGGCAGACATAACAATTCAACAAAGCTAAAAATATATAAATAAATTTACAAAAAAAAAAGAAAGAAAATATTGCAATGAACTAGCATATAAACTTAATGACACTTAAAAGACATATTCAAATTTCATGTACCAAACATAACTTTGTTACTGGCCTCTCAATTACATTAGATTTAGTTTGTAGTCTCACTGAACGTACATGACCCCTTTTGTGGAGAAAGACCTCAAGAACTTTGCCCAATGGCCAAGAACCCCGCGGGGCAGAAAAATCCATCACCACTACAATGCCACCCATGCTCAAGTTTCTTCTCTTTTGATTCCACTTTTGCCTCTCTTGGAGTAGGGGCAAGAACTCTCTGACCAACCTTTTCCAGAAAAGATCCGCAATGTACTGAATCTGCCTCCATCGTCTTTTCATATACTGATCATGAGGTCCAAACATCCCAGGTGGAAAGGCTGGCTTCCCTTTTAAAAGCAGCAGATGATTAGGAGAGAGCGGCTCCAAGTCATTGGGATCATTTGAAAGCTGAGTGATCGGCCGGTCATTAAGAATGGCCTCTACTTCACAGAGCACAGTGTGCAGCCCATCATCGTCCAGTTTCTGCTGGCACAGGACAGACGTGAGGACCTTCCTCACGAGGCGAATCATCCGTTCCCATGCACCACCATGATGTGAACCTGCTGGTGGATTGAACTTCCAGCGGATTCCGACCTGAGAAAGGCTTTTTTGGATATGGTCATGGTTCAAATCAGCAACGGCCACCCTCAGCTCTCGTTCTGCCCCACTGAAATTGGTGCCATTGTCAGATATTAACTGCGCAACTTGCCCCCTCCTGCTGATAAATCGGCGCAAGGCATTAATGCAAGCGTCGGTTTCCAATGACGCTGCTACCTCCAAATGAACAGCTCTGCTTGCCATACATGTGAATATAGCTCCATACCGCTTACAGGTCGTTCTTCCCCTCTTCACTTCCACAGGGCCGAAATAATCCACTCCTGTATTGGTGAATGGTGGTAGGTCGGGAAGAATTTGCACCTTAGGAAGGTCTGCCATCTTCTGTTCTATTGCTCTTCCATTATAGCGCCTACAGAACCCACATTCAGCGATGACCTTTCGTACAGCCGAGTTGGCGTTAGTGATCCAAAACTTCTTCCTTACAGCAGCCAGCGTGTGACTGCGTCCACTATGGCCCAGATTCTGATGCACATCCTTGAGTATAAGTGTAGAAATATGCTGATCCTTTGTCAGTATGAGTGGATGTTTAACATGCTCGGGCATAGCTCCTTTACTCAGTCTCCCTCCAACTCTCAGGAGTCCATCATTTAGAACTGGATCCATTCTGTATATAGCACTCTGGTGACTCAGTGTAGCTTTACTGGATGACAGAGCAGCAATCTCCTCGCTGAATCTTATTCTTTGAGAGTAGCGTACAATGGCCACTTCAGCTCCCAACAGCTCGTTTACTGTTAGAGCATGACTCCAAGAGGTGACTTTAGCCATTTGCATTGTAGCTCCCATGGAACTAGCTAGATTAGTTATCTTCAGATTGTCAGCTATAGCAGCCTCTTCTTGCTTTCGTAGGCACTTTTGTTCCAGTAATATAGCTTTCAATCTGAGGAGCCAAGCAACCGCAATCTTGAGGCGCCTCCAATCAGAGAAGTAAAGGATGAGCTGACTCGTGGGACTGATCTTATCACTAGTATTGATTGCATTTATGATAACCTCTCGTCTCACCTCCAGATCATTGGTATCCACTGAAGTGTCCAACACCAAATCAGGCCACTCCTCTTCCGTTATCCTAAGAAATGCCGGTCCTTCAATCCACCGGTCATTCTTTAGCAGATCTACAACTTTAAGTCCTCTTGACGCATCATCTGCTGGATTGTCCTTGGTACGGACATGTCGCCACTGAGCTGGTTCGGATGCTTCTCTGATGGTCGAGATTCTATTTGCCACGAATGTTTGAAAACGTTTATCTTCATTGTAGATATACTTCAGCACCGAAGTGCTGTCTGTCCAAAAAATGGAGCCGTCCAGCTGTAGCTTAAGCTCTGCCCTTAACATCAAGTCAACTCTGATGGCAAGGACAGGTGCAGTCAACTCCAACCGGGGAATGGTGACTGCTTTCAATGGAGTCACTCTGGCCTTTCCAAGCAGAAAGCAAACTTGAATGTCCCCAGATTGGCTCACCATGCAGATGTATGATGCAGTTCCATAGCCAGCTCCGCTGGCATCTGCAAAGTGGTGCAACTGAGCGTGCTTGATCACACCAAACCCTTCAGGCTTGAGGCACCTGGTCACACTGAATGTTGCCAATCAGTCCAAGTCCTTTTACCACTCTTTCTATTGATGTAAGATGTCACGTGGCAGATCGTCATCCCAACCATATCTCCTTCTACAGAGTTCTTTCTGCATCATTTTAGCAAGTAGAGTGACTGGTGCCAGGAAACCCAGAGGGTCGTACACCGAGCTGGTGAGTGACAACATACCACATCTGGTAAGAGGCTGCTGTTTCATTTCCATCTTTAACTTGAAAGAGTCCGTCCCCACGCACCACTGCAGACCTAAAGCTCTTTCTATTGGGAGTTTGTCACGATCTAAGTCCAACTCCTTTAAGTCTTGAGCTCTTTGCTCAAGTACAATGGCTTGTAAGACACATTGACTGTTGCTAATCCATTTTTCCAAAAGGAAACCCCCCTTTGAGCACAGAGTAGTTAGCTCTTTGATCATTTGGATTGCATCTTTTGCTGTAACTGAGCTCTTCAAGCAGTCCTCCACATAAAATTTTTGTTTAACAGCTTGCAGTACTTCAGATGAACACTCAGACTGATTATCATCAGCGGTTTTCCTTAGTGCATATGCCGCACAACTGGGGGAGGAGACGGCGCCGAACAGGTGTACGGTCATCCGATATTCCACAAGGTCCTTTGCGAGGTTTCCATTAGGCCACCAGAGAAAGCGAAGAAAATCTCTGTCTTCCTCAGCAGCCCTCACCTGGTGGACCATGGCTTTAATGTCCCCCATAAATGCAACGGTCTCTTCTCTGAAACAAGTAAGCACTCCAAGCAACGAACTAGTGAGATTGGGACCCTGGAGGAGTTCACCATTCAGGCACACCTCTTGGAAGGAGGCCCCACAATCAAACACGACCCGAAGGGAACCCTTTCTTGGATGGCGGACCCCATGATGTGGGATGTACCACACCTTCCCTTTCTCCCCAGACAGCTGTTGTGGCGGTACCTTCTCTGCATAACTGTTCTTAATGAGCTTATTCATATATTCTGCATATTCTTGATGGAGGTCTTTATTTTTGAGGAACCTTTTTTTTAAGCCCTGCATCCTTTGATTAGCAACTGCAAAGTTGTCAGGCAAAAAGACCTCTTTCTTCTTGAAAGGCAGTTTGAGACAATATTTCCCATTCTGAAGTGTGGCTGATTTCTCCAAGATCTCCAGAAACCTGTGATCTTCTCCGGACATTTCTTTTTCCTCAAGAAGCCTTTCATTAAACTCATGGTTATACTGGTCAGTTAGCATTTTTTCCAATTTACACAAAGAAATCCTGTTCATTGTAGCAGAGGGAAGTTGTTGCTCCACCGCATCATCCTGTCTAGTCAAGGGACCATTAATAGCCCATCCAAGCAGTGTCTTGATAGCATATGGACCATTCCCACAGCTGTTGATGACCTTCCAGGGTTCCAGTATTTTTGGAGCATTGGCACCTATTAGGAGATCGACATTTGCCTTTATGCTTGGAATATGCACCTTTGACAGATGTGGCCATTTGGCTAATTCCTGAGGGTTCACCATATCGCCTTCAGTGACTGGCATTTCCTTCTGTGTAAGGACCTCTGGAAGTAGATGGAATTCATCGCTGTCTAGACCAGTAATCTCCAGGTCAGTCAGGGAATAAGCTGGAACAATTTTTTCTTGTCCCATTGTCCGTAGCAGAAAGTTAGTTCTTCTGCCTGGAATATTCAATTTCTGCATTAGATGTTCCGAGCAGAAAGTAGCCCAACTGCCAGTGTCCAAGAAGGCGTATGTAGTTATGACATGACTTCCCTTAGCCAATTTCACCTTTACAGGTAAAATGGACAATGCACAACGGTCCTGACCGGCCCCTGTATGACCACAGAGTTTTTTGAGTGAAGTTGACTGATCACTGGATTGTTCGTTTGATTGTTCCTCAATTACAACAAGACCATCTCCGACCCCTATGTGGCCACGGGGCTCCTTTAATGAAGTTGACCGGTTAAACCTTGCTCTTGATTGTTCTTGAGCTACAGGACGTCTGTTAATATGAAGCACAGTGGGATGAGTTTGACGACAAACCTTACAAGTTAAGCGCTGATCACAATTTCGGCTCAAGTGCCCAGGACATAAGCACGCAAAACAAATTCCTCTTTCCTTTAGGAAGCTAATCCTTTCCTTATTTTTCATTTTTATGGAACTGTTTGCACTCTTCCAAAGTGTGACTCAGCACACAGCAGGGACATTCAATGCCCTCAGGTGTCTCTGGATCTGAAGCTGTTTGAGGTAATCCTTCTGTTAACTCCATAGACGTTACTGTGGTAGCAAAAACATTTCCTTTTAATCGATCCCTAAGTTGTGACTTAAACTTCGTGGTGACATTCTTTCCTACTTCAGGACCAGCTGACTGCTCCTGTATATCACCAAACAATGGATCAGAGAGAATTTTAGCACGTCTTTCGATGAATGTGACCAAATCGACAAAATGAGCTCTGTTGTTAGTGGTCTCCATTATTTCGTGTGCTTTCGTCCTCCATTGCTCCCTCTTTTGAATGGTAGCTTTGAAATGATGGTCCTCATGTTCACTGGCATATTCAGTTCCTGTACGTAAGGCAACTCCTCTATTATATTACAACATCCTCGCAAGAATAAGCAGTAATCTTGAAGAGAGTTAGCATCCTCAGATCTTATAGGTTGCCATGCCAAGGCCTTTTCCATATAGGCAGCAGCAATTCTGTATGAATTCCCAAAATATTCTTGTAAAAGAGTCTTAGCTACAGTATAGCCTTGCTCCGGGGCCATGTGCTGACAGCTGCGCACTAATTCTTGTGGCCGTCCTCTTGTAAATTGCTCTAAATAGTATAAACAATCTGCTTTCCCAGCCTTTTCTTCCACTCCTTGTTCAAAGGCCTTAATAAATGTCTTGTACTGGAGGGGATCTCCATCAAATGTAGGGATTTCTTGGGGTGGCAGGGAGGAAGCATGCTGTTGTAGCACAAGAGCAGCAGTTATATCATTTTGCCTGTGCATGATGGAAAAGAGGTCACTAGACGAATACTGACCAGTTTGATGGTGTGAAAACAGTCTTTGATTATCCTCCAGTGGTGTTACTGATGGGCGGCAACACTGTAGCCCTCCCAAAATTCCGTGCTCTCGTTCATTCAGGCTACGCCACTGCCTTGTAGTGGCCTTGTGTTGTCGTTCTGCTTCCTTTCTCCATGCATCCAATGGAGGTGGGTCATTACATGATGACAATTCCTTTGACAGGTCAAGTGGCTGTTCATTAGCATCGCACCACTGCTTTGCAGTAACCCTACACCATCGCTCAGTTTCCCTTTTTCTCACATCCAGCAATGGTGGATCATCAGGTAATGGTGGTAGAAGTTCATTTGTAACGTTAATGCATTGTGTTGATTTGTATAATCCAGGATTGAATTCTTTGGCAGTAGGGTTTAAGGCATTGGCAGGTTGCTGGTTCCGTTTTTCTCTTTCCAAATATGAGTTCATACCATCTGAGGGTGCTCGAGAACCTTCCACATCTGAGGCCTGAAACACTGCCAGCTTAGCAGCAGATGCAGCCAGTTCAGTTTCTATGTCGAGCTGCTCCTTTCTTCTTCTTAATTGCTGTTCCATTTCTTCAAGAACATGTCTCTCCTTTAAGGCTGCAGCACGAGCAATAAGTGCATCTCGTTCTGCCATAGCCTTTATTTTTGCTGAGGAGGTGGTGCTTAATTTGCTGCATCCCGTCTTTCGACTTGAACATTTATTAGCAACATTAGAAATACTGTCGTCTGGATTTACCTCATCTTCACAGCCTTGATTTACAACATTGGACACATTATAGGGCACAGATATTTCCTTAACAAAACCAGTATGATGAGTATTACCCAGCACATTAGCAAATGAATCCGCATCAGCATTTGACCCATTTTGGTACACAGATAAAGTTGTAGCCATGCCACTTTGTTGTAAGTCATTCAAAACACGATCACTTACATTAACATTGGTCATTTTGTTTTCAACAACACCACTCTGATGTACATCGCCAGAACCGTTATCGGTGGGATTTACATTGGCTGTATTATTGTAAACTAATAACTCTTCAACAGAATCAAAATTACTGGGCACATTAATAATGGAATTTATACCCCTGTTTTCACTGTCATTGCAAGACACCCACAATTTTGTTTCAGCAATACATGCATCATTAAATAACATCTTTGCTTTAAACCATATGACATGTCTTTCTCTTTCATCAGATGGCAGTAATTGTAAAAGAGATTCATGGGTACAGTTTACTTCATTGCACAATTCAATCAATTCTTTAAGAGCACTCTTTACCTGTGTTTTTTCATTCTTTACCATAAGACAATGCATCAATTTTCTTAAAACGCCTGTTTTGTTCTATTTGGCTTTTCTATAAGCTTGTAATTTGTCCAATTTCTCAGCAAGTGCCTTTGCAGTGAGCTTAATTACCCGTTTTTGAGTCTGTGTTTCAACACTACCAGTCACATGAAGTTTACTAGCAGTTTGCACGTGAGTCCCCGACTCCCCGCAACGTTGATTGACTCATTGTCCACATTGCACGTCTCCATGATAATCGGTTTAATCAAATGATAGTCCAATTAGGCGAATGACGCAAAGCAATTTAATGCATAGTCGCGAAACCACCAACGCATTGGTTTTACCCGTTAAATTAAGTGTGCACATAGTAAATGGCCATTAAACATAGGTAGCGCTACACCCGGGTTACCTCTGTACGTTGGGCGCCGTGTTGTAGTCCTGGCTTAGGCAAAGAGATGCTCCACAACAAGCATCAGCTCCAGTCTTGACCTCCGGCTCCGTCCCGAAACAGCTCAGTCGATTTCCAAACGTGCCTCGATTCCGTCGATTTCATCAAGATGAACGGCCAGGTTTCGACTATTGTACGAGTACAGTCCACTACTGGGCTACTGCGATGCTTAACCCCAGGAATGACCTGGTTGACGCGCTAAGATATAATTTGCGACTTTACCGCGTGTTGCGTAAGAAATCCACGGACGTCTTCGTTGCGTTAAAAGAAAGGGTATTACCTTTATTAACGTATCCAACAAAGCCCAAAAATCCACCATCAAACAGCATGGCAAACTTAGCGGTAGCGGTCAAAACCTATTGTCCTTCCGGGGTCAACACCTAACCACAACTATGAGGTTCCTGCCTAAAAACCTAAAGCACTTGTACAGATAATGGCGCCACCCAGTGTACAGCCTGACCACTACACCTTGGCTGTCGCAGCACATTTGGCTGCTACAACTAATATCTATATATATTAAATGAAGGATCAGCATAATAGGTCCCCTTTAAGGAGATATGACAATCTGTAGGGAGTAGCGCTACAACATCATTTCCATTCAAAAAACTAACCAAACATTCATCATGTTGTGGCTATAAGTCGCTGATACCCGGGATTTTCTCCAATACTGAGCGAATGGCCTCCCGTGTATCCATGGCCATTGTTGATTTCGGAGACTACAATTTCAAACTCGGCGCAGCTGCTACATCATGGCTCTCGGCCACACCTTCTGTTCGCTGGTTGGTCCGGCGTACTTTCTGCCCTGGTAAACGAGGCAGAGCTCCGAGTGACCAGACTGAGTACTGAAGCGAAATGAAACTAAGCGGAAGTACGAAGGCTGGCGGAGCCAGGCTACCCATAGAGGCTACCGTGCTCTAGCCTAGCCACAACATAGCCGGATGAGACGACTCCTGCCCAGAGACTGTGGAATTCAAGGTTCTGTCACTCAAAGTGGCCACGCCCTTAATTATGCAGAAAGTTTAAGCCTTTATATAATGTAAATAGTAGAGTTACAAAAAAATTCACTCCCTCCACAGTTTTCACGGAGGGGAAAATTAGCCATAGAGACCAAAACCGTATTTTGAACCAGGCTGTAAACAGGTTTATTTTTGCTGTAAAATTGGGCTTTTAAACATGGGGATCAAGCAAGGCCATTGGTCAAACAAATTTCCCCACAAGCCTGCCTTCTTAAACTTGTAGAACGAAAAAAACTAAATTAAATAAATTGTGAATAACCTAAGCCCATAAATCGTTTTTTATTTGCAAGAAAACAGTTTTTTGGTCATTCCTATAGCATAAAGCAAATACAACCCCAGTTCCGAAATAGCTGGGACAAAGTGTAAATTGTGAATAAAATCAAAACGCAATGGCCCTCATTTATCAAACTTGCGTAGAATCTGGTGTAGATTCTGGTGTAAATATCAGCGTTCGTCAGGTGTCAGGTCTGACTTACTAAAAGTGTGTACGTTGCAGATTTCGATGTAGAACTGGCGTGGCACTGATAAATCTGGCGGCTCTAACCATCGTAATTTACATGACACGCCCCTATAAATTCATGGTCCGGGAGGCATAGTCCTGCCCACTTTACGACAGGGACTCTCAAAAGACGGCAAAGAAGAAAGAACTTCACTGAGGAGGAAATATAAATTATCACGTCCGAGGTGGAGAAAAACAAAATAATTTTATTTGGAAGCCTTAAGAGTGGCATAAAGGGAGCCCAGAAGGCTGCAGTTTGGAAAACTATTGCTGCTGCGGTAAACACCGTTGAGGTGGAAAACCGGAGTGCAGCAGAAGTTTGATTTAATTCATTAATAAATCGAAGCGACTATTCGCACTTATTTAAGTGCGTCCAAGCACAAAAATTGATCGAAATTCGTGTTAGACGCACTTATAAGTGTGGCCAAGATGCACATTTCTCCATTGCCCACACTTATTTTAAGTGTATCCAAAGCTAAAATTTTTTTCTTGGCCAAACTTATTTTAAGTGGTATTTTCTATAAGCTGCACTGGAATGGTCATCAACTGGTGCACTTGTAAGTGTGGCCAAGAAAAAAATTCAGCATTGGCCACACGTATAAGTGTGAATAACATCGGCCTTAATAAATTCAATTATAGATCCATGATATTTCATGTTATTTAGCCTACATAATTGACAATCCAAATGCTTTACATGTAGGTTCAAAAAGTGGTCCGATTTTAAGATCGCCGCCAAAAAACAGGTTGCGGCCACTGATCTATGTAGGCTAAAATTCTATATAGATCCGTGGTTGCGGCGCTCAGGCGCAGCAGCGCATGGGACCGGTGGAGGCCAACCAGACTCGAACCTCCAGCTGTCACCGTTCGAGGAGCAGGGCTCCCCCTCCATCATGGGAATACGAGGCGGTGGGGAGACGGATGAGTCCCCACCGCCTCGATCGGAGCTGCATGAGGGTAATTGTTAAAATATAGTCTGCAGAGATCACTCTTCATTGTACTTTTATTAGTAGGCTATTACTCCATGACATTTCATTAGTTGCCACACAAAACGAGCAGCCAATCGTCACTTTCCCGGAGGAAAAGTGTGCCGAAAGTTCCTCTCACGTTGGACAGAAGCTTATTCCTCTAACAACAGAAGATCTGCCATTGTCAAAATGTTATCACGGTCAAAGTGTCCGTAGGCCTATGTATACTGAGCAACAAAAGAAAGGCAAGTTAGCTTGTTAGTTAATGTACTCTTATGGTTACTCAGTCAAAGTGAACGCAAAATACAGAAAAGTTTGATGAAATTAGGGTAAAGATGCACGCGCTAGTAGCCAGAGTTGTGACCAAGTCATCACGTCCAAGTCAAATCAAGTCAGTGGTCATTAGCTCAAACTCAAAGCAGACGAGGGAGAGCAACGAGGAGTGAAAGGGGGCAGGGGAACAAATTAGACAATGAGCTAACTAATTAACAAGCAGAGCGGGGAAAGCTGAGAGAGCCATGAGCGGCATGTTGACATTGACCCCTTTCTGATCCTAAATGTATCTAAGCTTTTAACTCTCTCAGCTTTCCCCACTCTGCTTGTTAATTAGTTAGCTCACTGTCTAATTTGTTCCCCTGCCCCCTTTCACTCCTCATTGCTCTCCCTCGTCTGCTTTGAGTTTGAGCTAATGACCAGTGACTTGATTTGACTTGGACATGATGACTTGGTCACAACTCTGCTGGTAGCTAATAAATTTGATTGTCTAACATAATTACGCGCAAACTTATTTTCAAGTCTGCCTTTAATTAACTTGCGTTTCTTTTGTTGTTCAGCATATATCTGACTGGATGAGCATCTGACATACCACACTGCATATCTGCCAAGCCACGCATTGCGCTTAATCAAATTGATTGTTATTGTCAGCCTGGCCTGACAAGCAGGTTGTCTCAAAATATAAGTTTAATTAATTTCTCAACACAGGTGTCTTATTTATTTATTTATTTATTCATTCATTCATTCATTTTGCCTATTTAGCTTATTGATTGATTTTACTAATAAGAGCAACAACAGCGTGACGTCCGCATCGCTGCATATGGTTTATTACTCATTTTGACAGCTGCACTCGTTCCTGCATGTTGTTCGCTGGTTTCAAATCTGCGTACGCCTGGTCAAACCTGGCGTGAGATTTTTGCGGACCGTTCACTCACGTTCAGATTGATAAATGGCGATTGTTGCGGGAGATTTGGCGTACACCCATTTTTTTGGTGTACGCACGTTTGATAAATGAGGGCCATTGACTTTCAAATCATACTAGCCAGTATTTTATTCACAACAGAACAGAGATAACACAGGAAATGTTGAAACTGAGAAATTTTACAATTTTGTCCACAAAATGAGCTTATTTCAAATTTGATGGCTGCTACAGGTCTCAAAAAAGTTGGGACGGGGGCCTGTTCACCATGGTGTAGCATCCCCTCTTCTTTTTAACACAGAGTGGAGGCATCTGGGCATTGAGGAGACAAGTTTCTTGAGTTTAGCCATTGGAATTTGATCCCACTCTTGTTTAATACAGGCTTACAGCTGCTGGAGAGTTCTAGGTCTCCTTTGACGGACTTTTCGTTTAATTATGCGCCAAATGTTCGCAATCGGTGAGGGATCAGGACTGCAGGCAGGCCAGTTCAGCACACGGACTCTTCTACTACGAAGCTATGCTGTTGTAATAGCTGCAGTATGTGGTTTCGCATTGTCCTGCTGAAATACACAAGGCCTTCCCTGGAAAAGATGTCATCTGGAGGGGAGCATATGTTGCTCTAAAACCTTTATATAACTTTCAGCATCCATGGTGCTTTTTAAAACGTGCAAGTGTCCCACACCACATGCACTAATGCATCCCCATACCATCAGAGATGCTGGCTTTTGAACTGAACGCTGATAACAGGAGGGGTGGTCTTTCTCCTCTTTAGCCCGGAGGACACGACGCCCATGATTTCCAACAAGAATGTCAAATTTGGACTCGTCTGACCACTGGACACTTTGGCACTTTGCTACAGTCCATTTTAAATGAGCTTTGGCCCACAGGACACAACGGCGCTTCTGGATCATGCTCAACAATGGCTTCCTTTTTTGCATGATGGAGTTTTAGGTGGCATCTGTGGATGGCACGGTGGACTGTGTTTACAGACAGTGGTTTCTTGAAGTATTCCTGGGCCCATTTAGTAATGTCAATGACAGAATCATGCCAGTGAGTGATGCAGTGGCGTCTTAGGGCCCGAAGATCACGGGCATCCAGTAAAGGTCTTCAGCCTTGTCCCTTATGCACAGAGATTTTTCAAGTTCCTCTGAATATTTTGATGATGTTTTGCACTGTCGATGATGAGACCTTCAAAGCCTTTGCAATTTGACGTTGAGGAAAATTGTTTTTAAAGTATTCCACAGTTTTTTTACGCAAGCCTTCACAGGTTGGAGAGCCTCTGGCAATCTTTACTTCTGAGAGACTCAGCTTCTCTAAGACATCCCTTTTATAGCCAATTGTTACACACCTGATGCCAGTTAACTTAATTACTAGCTAAATGTTCTTTCAGCTGGTTTTCTTATATCTTAATCGCTTATTCAGCCCTTTGTTGCCTGTGTCCCAACTTTTTTGAGACCTGTTGCAGCCAGAAAATTTGAAATAAGCTCATTTTGTGGATAAAAATGTAAAATGTCTCAGTTTCAACATTTGAAATGTTATCTATGTTCTATTGTAAATAACATTGGCTCATGTGATCTGAAAGTCATTGCATTTTGATTTTATTCACAATTTACATTTCGTCCCAGCTATTTCGGAAGTGGGGTTGTATATGAATTAATACAAATAACGTATATATATATATATAAATAACGTAAGACAACCGGAATAGTGAAGTAAAACCACTAAAAGTGTTATATATAACTATGACGCTGAACAATTATGTAGCATAGGTGTGTAACACCATAATTAGGCTTGGTACCTGCGTGGATGTAGAAGGCCGTTAACCAAGCATTTGTCTGTTATCTTTTAAGCATATTAGCAAAGGGCTGATCCCTCGTGCTTTTACGCATCTTATTATGGGCCGCTGGTCATTACACTATGGGCCGTGTAGGTACTTATGAGTTTATGGCGGGTTTTTTCGCGGGCCGGAGCGGCCCACCGGGAAAATTCCCAGTATTCCCGATGGCCAGTCCGCCCCTTGTACGAAATAGCAAGTATATTTAAATATTTGTGGTTATTTATGACTATTTATTAGAGTAGTATTTAAATAAACTATTTATTACTGTACTTTAACTATGGATTACACAGCTAGAAAAACAACCAGAATAACAGCCAGAATGATGCTGATGAGTGTTCTTTCAGTGATTGGAAAAATAGTGCAGAAAATACTAGTAAGATTCCTAAATCCTAATTGGGTGGGCCACCTACATTCCTTCATGATCTGTCTTAATGAACTAAAGAGATAAATGTAGGCCACTTTTAAAGTTTCTAGTCTATCATCAGTTCTTCGTAATTACATTGTGATGAGTGATTGCCTAATAGGCAACAAATATCATTGAAGGCAACTCAGGTTAGATAAAATTTAAGTCCAAATCTATGGTACAAAGTTTGCCAGTTGGGATGTAGGCCTAAAGGAAGGATTGTTCTCCAAAAACAAATCAGTTCAACAGACGAAACCACATTCACTCAATATTTTTATGGCTCAAATGTGTGCAGTAGTCATTTTTTGGTTTTTGCCATTTATAAGCTGTGTTAAAGTCTCATTTAGCATGATTTATGGATGTGAGTTTTTTTGCCAGTCGTCACCATTCATATCTATACAATGGGCTTATGATGAAATTTTTACTATAGCATACAGTTATTTACGAGAGTATACAGTTTTTCATTGACCTCAACCCTTTATTTTGCTCTAAAACTGAACCAAATTAATGCACTTCACTTAACTTTAATGTGTACAAAAATTTTCCTCCCAGGGAGCAAACCCCTCAAGATGGTTTATTGCCCCTGCAGGGCAGTATTCAAGAGAGAGACTATTGGAACTTGCGTGTTTAAAGTGTTGTTTTTTAAGAAATCAGCTAAAGCAACACATTTAATGAGCTGTTTTACTGGTCCCATATATCTATGTACTTTCTGGATTTTTAGCATGTAACAAGTCAGTCAACAAAACATTCATTTTATCATTGTAATAAAATGTACAATACACGTTTGGGATTGGAATTAGATGGCTGTAAGGCCATTTCATTCATCCAAATTATTTATACTATATGACACCTGTTAAGAATTGTAAGGTGATCTTGTGAGTATTGAGAGTATATCAACCTTCAAGTTCAACATTGTTGAATCTGAATGCTATCACGATAGGTTGTTAGACTATTTAACTTATATAACCTGTTTGTCCTTGTTTGACCTTGAAGATGGCCAAGTAACCTGGAACCTACGATTTTCGACTGTGTGATGTGTGGTTGCATGCCACGCTGAATAATTTCCTGCTCTTATTCACCCAACCATATACTGTTCCTGATGCATTCTTGATTTTCATTGCACCATCACGAGATAGAGAACAAAACAAACAAGATGTCTAAAGATAAGGCAGGAGCATGAAAGAGGAGGGGCCTTTTGTCTTGTTTTCAAGATCAACTAACTATTTAGAAAAAAGTCCATCGGCCAGAACATCCACAGTTAGAAAAACAACCCAAATAACAGCCAGCATGATGCTGATGAGTGTTCTTTCAGTGATTGGAAAAATAGTGCAGAAAATAACTAGTGAGATTCCTAACTTCTAATTGGGTGGGCCACCTACATTCCTTCATGATCTGTCATAAGGAACTAAAGAGATGAATGTAGGCCACTTTTTAAGTTTCTAGTCAAATATCAGTTCTTCTTAATTACGCAGTGATTAATGATTGCCTGATAGGCAACAAAAATCATTGAAGGCAACTCAGGCTAGATATTATAAGTCCAAATCTATGGTACAAAGTTTGCCAATTGGGATGTAGGCCTAAAGGAAGGATTGTTCTCCAAAAACAAACTAGTTCACAGACAAAACCACATTCACTCAATATTTTTATGGCTCAAATGTGTACAATGGTCATTTTGGGGTTTTGCCATTTATAAGCTATGTTAAAGTCTCATTTAGCATGATTTATGGATGCAAGTTTTTTTGCCAGTCGTCACCATTCATATCTATGCAATGGGTTTATGATGAAATTTTCACTATACCATACAGTTATTTACAAGAGTAGACCGTTTTTCATTGACCTCAACCCTTTATTTTGCTCTGAAAGTGAACCAAATTAATGCACTTCCCTTAACTTTAATGTGTACAAAATTTTCCTCCCAGGGAGGAAACCCCCCCAAGATGGTTTATTTCCGGCCAGTGCACACACGTTTTTTTTTCCCAGTCTCACTCAAGGCATGGTTCGAATTGGGGGGTCTGACCCCCCTAATTAAGTTTTAACCCCCCTAAAAGAGGTAAAAACAACAGGTTGGGGGGGTTCAAAATGTTTATTTTAATCCTACCTATCATCATAAATATTACATAATATTTGTTATATTCATGCCTGGAAGAATCTTGTAATACGATTGATTTCAGACGCCCCAAAAGTGGACCATACCATTGACATTGACCTTAGCTGAACGTCTCGTTTGCCTGTATCACTCCCATCATTGGCTTGCGCGTGTTGCGCCAAATGGTGAATGCTACTGTAAGCGACGAAATATATAAACTAGAGGCGCTATGTTATTCGTTCCAGATCAGCCAATGTGGGCGTACCTCCTGCTGGAACCCATGTAAACAAATAGGCTCTGGTTAATATTTGGGTTAATATCAATAATGATCATTCAGCGGCATTTTGATTTCTGGTCTTTTTCTAACCGATAACAACAGAAGAGTTAGCCTGAAGCGCCATTTCTGCCTATTCGCCCATTGCGTTTACCAAAAGCGTAGTTGCTAACTAAGTTAGCTGCCTACATAGTTCGTCCATTCATTGTCAAGGGTTCCTACGACGTAGCATCTGTGATTTCGGGAAACGCACCCTTAAAGGGGATCTATGATGCTGATCCTTCTTTTAATACATATTAGTAATGTTATAATGTTAGTTGTCCATACTCAACCACTGAAAAGTTTCTAAACATAAGATACAGGGGTTTTGCCGTAATCCAAGAACGTGATTTCGTGAACGTGATTTCCTCTCTGAACAGCTCCTCCCAAGATCTTCGCGAGATCTGGGCAAACCTGACGTCAGGTTGTGCCGTCCAATTAGTACAGACCTAGCCAGAGCCAATCACGGCGCTGGACCTGCCCACACCGGACACTATTCTAGCAGGCACTAACAACGGCAGATCATACTATGCCTTAGTAGCGTCGACACTTTTGGAAATACAAAAGAAGAACCAAATATCATTTGAGGTGCAGTTTTGTCAGTATCTCTCCCAAAGCTGCTTGTCCGTTTACTTTTGGACGCGAAGAAAAACACTTATTTCTCTTCCAAAAGAGGATGCCACCAGAAATCAATGGGTAGCTTTTTTGTTTGCTGGCAGCAAACAGCCACGGCCAAAGGGAACGTTAGCTGATTGTGCTCAGCATTTCACCAAAGACAGCTTTGTCAATAAAGGATAATTCGACACAGGATAAGCGTTTCAGCTGCTTCTCAAACCTGAAGCAGCTGCATCGATCAAGCGCTCGGAGCCACAAGCTGTAAGTAACCATATAACAGCAAATAATGTAAGTGAAGCTAACGTGTTACGGGTGACTAGCAGGACCGCTAGCGATAGTTAGCACTAACAACTGGCCTCAAACGCAGGCTTTGTAAAATATCTGAAGATAAAGCCTGTATCGGTCGCGACTGTCCGTGACTCACAGACACAGAAGCTGTAAGTTGCTTTTACTGCATAAGCCAACCTGATATGATAGCCAGTTGATTGTGGCTGTAGCACAGCGGCTAACGTAGCCAAGTTACAGTTGCTAATGTTTGTGTCCTAAATATGCAAGAGTGATATCAGGGGAAATTCTACAGAAGGTGTGTGATCATAAACCTCATTTGAAGCTAACTTTTAATACTTGTTTGTAATTTGGATGCTTGGTACAACTGTTCACAGTAACAGAACTTGCTGTCTGTAAAACCTGTATTGCAAGGGTTTGTCTCTGTGGTTGTTATGACCGCTCGGTTACCAGCTACTGCATGTTAGTTTGCGTGCCATGCTAATTATAAATGCTCCTGGTTAACTTATATGCAGTAATTCTGATCGGTATGCTTGTGTTACTTCGGTAAGCATCAATGTGGCAGTTTCATCATAACGTTGTCTGATTGTAGCCACTACAGTTAGTGATCGCTTCACTTATCCATGACCGGGATCAGCCGGGTACTTCACAAATGTCTGAGCAAGCTCTCTGGTGCTACCGTGAAAGCAATGCGAAACGCAGAAGCTCTACCGGTTTACAAATGATTCCTCTGCACTACCGTGACATAATTTCATCCCCCTTTAGAAATTGTTGTGGCTAATAAAAAGCCGCAAAAGGCGGAGATCAAATAGGTAATTGTTTCCTGTAGAAGTGATCGATTCGCTGGCTCCACATAAGCAACTTGTCCACGCAAACGGAACTTACGGTCTGCAAAACCTGTATTATGTTCATAACATAACCGAGCTCTCTCTAGCTGTCGCGTACTATCCATAAAGCTGCTTTCACATCAGACACGAAAACGAATTTTTTCGGGGACAGATTAGCCTACATTCAAAGTCAATGCAAAGACGCGAATACACGCGTTAAGAAGCGCGTTAAGCAGCTTTCACACCGGACGCGAAATAAATTTTTCGCGCAACAGATTACATTCAAAGTCATGACCGCTTATCAGCTACTGCATGTTAGTTTGCGTGCTCTGCAAATTAAAAATGCTCCTGGTTAACTTATATGCAATAATTCTGATCGGTATGCTTGTGTTACTTCGGTAAGCATCAATGTGAGAGTTTCATCATAACGTTGCCTGATTGTAGCCACTACAGTTGAAGCTAACCGGAGAGGTGCTGTATGTGTCTGCCGAGTTGGGCTGCAGTTAGACCAGACGTAGGTTTTGCAGAGCTTGGGCTGCGTTTTTGGGTGCTTGTGAAACGATCGCTTTACTTATCCATGACCGGGGTCAGCCTGATACATCTCCAATGTCTGGGCAAGCTCTCTGATGCTACTGGTGAAAGCAATAGGGAAGCGCACAGGCTATAACGTGTCCGGTGTAACAAACGATGGCAACGGTTCACGCAAACGGAACGAACTACCGGACTGTAAAACCTGTATTATGTTCATGACATAACCGGAGCTCTATCTCGCTCTCGACACTATCCATAACTTGCCCATTTTCCGCGCGGAAAAGCTGGTCATTCCGACGCAATAAGTAACCATTTCCACGGGCGATTTCCGAAAAGGCAGTTTAGCCTGGAGCTTTCGCCCCTCCGTCATATACCAGCGCAGAAGCTGTTCGTTTCTCCACGCTAACAACACACCACAGCTATGCACACAAACCAGCAGGTCCTAATACACGCTGAAGCAGTCCATAAGCTGTTGGTCCACTTTTAGCTGCTCCTCACTGTCCATGTTTCCCTCTAAACTCAGACCCATCGGATTTCTACGGTCTCCGGTCTACACTTGGGCATGTCGACCCGTTCTACAAATGTGTCCAAATAAAGTGGATACTAGCTTTCCCTGCATCCTAGCTACAGAATAGAGGAACCGCTGTACTCACCACTGTCGCCGTAGCAAACTGTAGCCGATAGCAAATTCATGCTTGAGCTGCCAGACTTTCGCAGTGCGTCCTCCACTTTCGCCGCTGCGTTTATTAGAACAAGTTCATTTCATTAGATCTATACACATGTACAGCGTTAGATTGCGGAATTTGCCCGCCGTTTTCTTATCAGATGGCAGCCGTGTCTCAAGTTTCACTCTGGGGAGAGGGACACGGAAAACTGCGTTCTGCGGCCTCGTCCCACCCAACTCCGCCCTCCACAGAGCTGGCCAGTCAGAAGAAAGTGGGCACACGGGGAGTGGGGGCTATAGCGGAAGAGCCACCCCAGTGAGGCGTTTCAGGCAGAGACCACTATGGACTACAAATGGGATTTTTTGAGGACGGCAGTATGAGCGAAATAAGTACCCTTTTTTTACTTTGCGCGATCAGGAGTACTCTAGGGGAGTCAAGGACCAAAATATAAACTTGGAAAAATAGCATAATAGGTAACCTTTAAGCGATTGATATTTTTCCATTGGGACTGTCTGGAAATACAGTGGTATACATCCAGTCTATCTTAGAACCCCTTTGGTACGGTAATACTATGACTGATCTCGTTTTGTCAGGCCGGGTTTATTTTCTCTAGCAGTATGATCTAGGACGGGGGCACTTGTTAACTAGTAACATAATTCATCTTCGCAAATGCCGGGAACTTTGACAACAAGTGTCTTATTGTGACTGCTGCCAAGTCGGAAAACTAGTTTACAAGGAAACTCTCGCTGAAGAAATGCCTATTTTTTTTAGGAAAAAGACACCGGTTAATTTGATCTGACATGTCGATTTAAAAAAAAAAAACATTGGTTTGTAATTGGATCAGACGCGTATCTATAACTATATATATTTTTGATAGAAATATGCTGCACGGTGCAGACCCAAACACTGACATTACGATTGACGAACTACTTAATCTATTCACGTCTACTGACAGTGAAGTGGATGCTGATTACTACAGGTGATTTGGAATGTGCCTGAAGCTGAAGTCGGGAGTGATTCAAAGTACTGCAGTATTTTCGCTTGTTAGGACTGTAAGATAGCACTCAGTGGAAATCAATAAAATGGAATGTTTATGTAGTCATGCACAAATAAGTCAATTTCCCATCCAGATAACCTGACAGATCCAGTCCTATAAGCCACAACATTACCCCCATATGGAATTATACTTGTGCCACAATCCTGAGCGAGCAATTGGAAATTTTGAGTGCAGAAAAATATTTTTCGCAAGCACACAAATCTTATTTTGAGGAAAAATTATTAGTGAGCAAACAAAACCTTCCGATTGAGCGAACAAAACTCTATTCTGTGCTCAACAAATGTCTTTGCATGTTTGCTATGATCAATATGAACGTGCAATATTAACCCCTCTCACTCAGTTTCAGTCTATGCCCTCTCACAAACTCATGTTCTGCACACTGGCAGACCGCAGCATGCTCGCTCAAAGCATGTCTCTCTCTCTCTCTCAGTCTGCCCCCTCTGTGCAAGCTCAACTTCACCTGCGCGCTCGCTCGAGCTGTGCAGAGTCTTACAAATGTGCCACGATTCTGATTGGCTGCTTCGGTCTCCAATTAGATGCATTATGCCCAACCACCAAAGAAAAGGGGGAAAGGTAATGACGAAATTCTTCTGCGACTGGATAATAGTGCTGCCCTTGTTTGGGACGGGTTAAGGTTAATGTTAAATCTCTATGTATCTTGAGACATCCACTGTTGTGTGACTCTTGACTCATATCCCTCTTTAGCAACACTGGCTGCTGCTAACTATAGCATTGGACAATGTCCTCTGAACATCAAAACCAAAATGTCACACCGCAGCCACGAGCACCACGTTTTATGGACCTTTATGAAATTTTGTTGGTTCGTCTGTGCACCTTCGGCTTGCGAACCAAGTCAGCGATCTAGTTAGGTTGCTAGCGTCAGGTCAGCTAACTAATGTTGGGGAGAAAAGCAGAAGCTTGCAGATATTAAACGTTACTTCCATGATAGCAGGCGAACTTGACAGTCTTAAAAAAAGAATAGTTTTGGCACCTTTCTCCGGCTGATTTATTTCAACACCCCTGAAGAAGGAACTTTGCCGATATGTCTGTCGCCATAAACTGAAATACACTTATAACCTGCATATCAAGTCTGATCACCTAACGTTACACATCCACAACTGAAGTACACGATCATCCGTGATTAATTTGGTAAAAGCAAAGAAACGTGTTTTATGCAGTGATTGACATCTCATTCTAATGCTTAAATACTATTAGCAAACAGTTTTACTTGAAATAGCAGGGCAAGTGCAGGTGTGATGAACGATATTAATTAGGGGTAATATTCCATTTTGGTGTAGCAAACAAAACCAGGGTGCTGCTGCCGTTCCTGGTGTTGGTGTTGCTGTGCTAGCTTCCTGGAGCATGGATGTATGAACAGAGCGAAAGATATTGTGGTGTCAAATTACAGCAGTTGCGATTGTTTAGTGCAGTGGTTCTCAACGTCGGTCCTGGGGACCCCGTGTTTGCTGGCTTTTGTTCCTACCACAATTGCAATTGTAGAACTTTAACAAGCTGTGACTGTCTTAATTAGGTGCTTTTCATGTTCAGAGTTGTTTATATATCTCTTTAGTCAAATGTTACATAGGAACATCCATACATGCAATGAAGAATAAAACACCCTTGAAGATAGTGTGTTTATTGCAATACTGCAAGTAATGTCAAGTAACATGTCAAACAGATCAAATTATACACTGAGGAAATCAGTAAACCCCAGATTAGGCTGCTGGACACAACTGTTTCAAGTTCTTTCAAAAAGCTTCAGGTGAACTTAATCAGATCAACATCACACAAAACTGGCTTGTTTGTGGACTACATTTGTCATGATGAGCCAAGTAGTTTTCACTAATTAGGAGCCATCTACATCATTAATTTGATTGGTTACATTGTTTTCTCTCCTTTTATGCTGTTATTTCCGATATACTGCAATGTGCGAATGCTATTTTTGAAATTCTTGATGGCAAATAGATATTTCTGTTAAGTTGTGGGTTAAGAGGGCAAATAACTGCTCTAAACATTAAATCCACATAATTAAGACAAATTAGCAGCTTGTTAAAATCCTACGATTGCCATTGTGGTTGGAACAAAAGCCAGCACACACATGGGGTCCCCAGGACTGACGTTGAGAACCACTGGTTTAGTGATATTTGGGGGACGTCACAGCGTTAAGGTCAAAGGTCAAATCCAGCAAAAAAGGTGACGTTGCACATCTATGTGTCACAGTGAGTTACCATACTAAATTTGGTGAAGCTGCAAGAATTAGTTGCCGAGTACTGACCCAGACAAGATTTCCACAGTCAAGGGCACAGAGCTAAGGTCAAAGGTCAAATCCAGAAAAAAACCTGGCATTGCTCATCTATGGGTCATAGTGAGTTACCATACCAAATTTGGTGAAGCTGCGAGAATTAGTTGCTGAGTACTGACCCGGACAAGATTTCCAGAGTCAAGGTCACAGAGCTAAGGTCAAAGGTCAAATCCAGCAAAAACCCTGACGTTGCACATCTATGGGTCATAGTGAGTTACCATACCAAATTTGGTGAAGCTGCGATGATTAGTTGCCGAGTACTGACCCGGGCAAGATTTCCAGGGTCAAGGTCACAGCGCTAAGATGAAAGGTCAAATCCAGCAAAAAATGTGACATTGCACATCTATGGCTCATAGTGAGTTACCATACCAAATTTGGTGAAGCTGCGATCAGTAGTTGCTGAGTACTGGCCCGGAAAATGTCACCCGGACAAGATTTCCAGGGTCAAGGTCACAGCGCTAAGGTCAACAGTGAAATCCAGCAAAAAACCTAACGTTGCACATCTATGGGTCATAATGAGTTACCATACCAAATTTGGTGAAGCTGCGATAATTAGTTACCCAGTACTGACCCAGACAAGATTTCCAGGCTCAAGGTCACAGCGCTTAGGTGAAAGGTCAAATCCAGCAAAAAACCTGACGTTGCACATCTATGGGTGATAGTGAGTTACCACAAGCTGTGATCATTAGTTGCCGAGTACTGGCCCGGACAAAATCATGGATGGACGACGGACGACAGACGACGGACGACAGACGGACACGCAGGTGACGACAATACCCCTCCGGGCCGGAGTCGGCCGAGGGGTAAAAACCTGGAAGTTCATTCACAAATGAACCAACCGGAAAAATGACTTCTTACGCGGCGAGTGCTTCGAACTACGGGAACGCTGGTGCCAGCATCGGCTCAGCTCACCAGTACCATCTGGCGCTAATATTCGTGAAATGTGCAGAAACAGATCACGGTAACAACACATGATGCACAGCTGAAGAGGCCAATCAGTCCGAAGCCAGGGAGCGGGCGCCCAGGGGTGCAATGCCGGCCATCATAGCTGCCAGCGGGGACACGCGCATCAAAGCCCGGCGTTGCGCCACCGAACCCGCTCTCACGAACATTAGCGCCAGGCGATACTGGTGAGCTGAGCCGACGCTGGCACCAGCGGTCCCGTAGTTCGAAGCACTCGCCACGGTAGAGGTCATTATTCCGGTTGGTTCATTTGTCAATGAACTTCCAGGCGAACTTTTATGGCGACAGACATATCGGCAAAGTGCCTTCTTCAGGCGTTGTATGTTGAAATAAATCAGCCGGAGAAAGGTGCCAAAACTATTCTTTTTTTTTTAAGACTGTCAAGTTTGCCAGCTATCATAGAAGTAACGTTAATGTCAGTAATCTTCTGCTTTTCTCCCCGACATTAGTTAGCTGACCTGACGCCAGCAACCTAACTAGATAGCTAATGTAGCAGACTGTTCTGTGTTTGCAATGGGAATGAGATTTCGTGTGGAGTGTACCCCCAGGGCCGCCATAGGACGGGGTTTTTGTGTTGGCTGGAAATGAATGAAAAAGGGGAGAAGAAGAGAGTTGTTGGAGAAGGTAGAAAATAAAATGACCGCAGAATTGTGGCTGATGTAACCCCAACTCCGTCTCCTCGTTTCCTTATTTTTACCATGAAACTGCACGTCCGACGAACTCATAACGCTCGGTCATATTGGTGGCAGCGGTGACTAGGTTTGCGAAACGGTATCGGAGTGTTTTGTGCGGTTACGCCGTGGTTATTTGCGTTGTACTTATTTTCTCCAGATTAGCTGCTAAAGTACAGCGAGGCGGTTAGCTTGGTAGCACTGAAACATGTGGTTCGGGGAAGAAGACCCGCTTAAACCAAGTGCGAGAATGCTAAGCGAACGTCCGCAACACGGGGAGGTGAAAATCAAGCTGCCTGCACCGTTCGCCGGAGACGGGGGCCAGAGTTTCTCCACCTGGGTGAGACAGCTAGAAGTGGCTGTTACGGCTACCAGGCGAGCGGCGGTGACTGTGATGGCGAACTTGTAAGAATTCTTCCTACTTGTTTGTGCAAGGCCGCGTTTCTTCTGTGGGATAGTCTTCCGAATGCAGTCAAATCTGACTATAGGTCTGTGAAAGACAGGCTCGGCGCCGCGCTCGGCCAGAGACAATTAATGGACCGTTTCAGGAACAGCCTGTCAGCTCGTGTGCTTGCACCGGGTGAGAGCCTGGAAGTTTATGCCGTGGACGTTAGCAGGCTGGTAGGGGAAGCGTTCCCTGAATACGGCGCCGTCGCGCAGAGAGAGGAAATGTTTCGCCGGTTCCTCGCCGGACTGGATCCAGTTTTAAAAGCTAAGTGCCTCGAACAGGGGGCTACTGACTTGGACGAGGCACTGACTGTCGCTGAGCGGTGTAAAAATGCCAGGGTGGCGCTGCAAAGAGACTGTGCGAGTTCCTACGCAGGTTCCCACTTAATGATAGATACTTCCGCTGTACAATCAGTGTCTGTTACCGATGGTTTGCAGAAAGCTGTGAACAAACTGTCAGAGGAAATGTGTTGTATGAGGATGGAAATGAAAGAACTGTACAATGAAAACCGGAAGCTGAGGGCCTGGAATTCCGGTGAGAAACAGCAGGGGCCCCGTTCACCCACAGCTAGGCGTTGCAATTGTCAGTGTGGGGAATTGGGGTGTAGGTCGAAGATGCGCGGTGATGAATATAGAGGGTGCTCTCCGGAAAAGGAACCGGTCTCGCCACAAGGGCACGAGCAATGGCGTGGCCGCTATCAGAGGTCTCCCTCCCCTAAGCCTCAAAAGAAGTAGGAGCCCTAGCTCAGGGTGGCGGGACCGACGGGAGGAGGAACCACGGAAGCGGGGCGTGCACTTCATGCCACAGCAACAGGACCGGGACTGGGGCCGTTCGGGAAACGAACAGTAGCTGGTGTCGAGGCCCGGACCTCAGCTTTGCCAAATGAGGGCCCTAATCAACATGACACTTCAGGGAACACTACTAGCGTAGACTGCGCTAAGCATCCCACATCATACATTAGAGGGATAGTAGAAGGCGTGGAGACTACTATGCTAGTAGACCCAGGGGCTTCTGTGTCATTAATCAGTTCAGATTTTAGAATGTCGATTCCAGCTCTGAGGAACAGGCCCCTGGGCAAAAACTTTGTGCATTCTCGTGCCGTGAACGGACAAATTTTAGATACCTTGGGGTCCATGTCAATAACCTTCTGCCTCGGTTCTGCATGTTTTCAACACACATTCTATGTGCTTAGAGAATCCACACAGGTAATGCTACTGGGGTTTGATTTTCTAGTCGGAACTGCGCACTGTTTGATTTAGGCCGGGGGGTGTTGCAGTTACAGAATATTACTGTACCTTTGCTTTGCGGCGCGGAATTAATACCAGAATGTTGCAACGTGTCCCCAACCAGGGTCATAACCATACCCCCCCTGAGTGAGGCGCTGGTCCCAGTAAGTGTTTCTCATTCTGCTGGGTCTGGCAAGTCTACTGCAGATTTTGAGGGGTATTTGGAGCCTAACATTCCTGAGACGACTGGGCTCGTGGTAGCACACACTATAGTGAGGGTTCAAAATGGCTGTTCAGTCGTGCGTGTGCTTAATCCTACAGGGAATGCTGTCCAGCTTAACCAGGACCTGCACCTGGGGGAATTTTTTCCGGTTGGGGAGGGTGATGTTGCGGGTCTTCTCCACTCCCCTGACACAAACACTGCCCCACCTACATCCGCTACAGTCCCAGTCGCCCTGGACGACTCCCCAATCACACCGGAGCAGAGGGCGGAGCTGTCGGGTTTGCTACAGAGGTTCAGCGGGGTATTCAACCTCTCTGGCAGGAATGTAGGTAAATGCACCTTAGTTAAACACAGTATTCGGACAGGTGACCATCCCCCTCTGAAACAGCGCGCTTATCGCGCATCCCCGGAGAAAAGGGTGGAAATTGATCGTCAAGTAGACGCATTACTGGCAGATGGGCTGGTGGAGGAGAGCTGCAGCCCTTGGGCAGCCCCAGTTGTGCTGGTCAGGAAGAAAGGGGGGGCAGTGGAGATTGTGCATTGATTATCGCCGCCTTAATTCAGTGACGATTAAGGATTCACACCCCCTTCCCAGGGTGGACGACAGCTTGGATGCCCTGGCAGGTTCAGCATGGTTCAGCACCTTTGATTTTTCTAACGGCTACCGGCAAGTGGAGGTGGCGGAGGAAGACCGAGAAAAAACGGCCTTTACCACAGGCAAGGGTTTGTACCAGTGGCGGGCCATGCCAATGGGCCTGACCAATTCCCCTGCCACCTTCCAACGCATGATGGAGCTGGTCCTGAGGGGCCTGCCATGGCATATCTGTATGGTTTACTTAGACGACATTCTAATTTACAGCCACACATTTGACGATCACCTCTGTCACTTGGAAGAGGTTTTAACTCGTATTCAGACGGCTGGCCTGAGGCTTAATCCGGATAAATGCCATCTCGCCAGGGACCACGTGGTGTTTCTGGGGCATGTGGTCTCCGCCTTCAGCCGGACCCGCCGAACACTGATAAAGTGAGGTCATAGCCAACTCCCCGTAGCCCATCTGAAGTTAGGGCTTTTGTGGGCCTGTGTTCGTACTACAGGCGTTTTGTGAGAAACTTTTCACAGCGAGCAGCTCCGCTAAATCATTTAGTGGGGAAAAATGTGCCGTTCGAGTGGACGGATGAGTGCGATGCCGCGTTTGCTTACCTGAGGCAGGTGCTCACCTCCTCGCCGATAGTGACGTTGCCAAACTTTAATCTCCCCTTTAAAATCTACACAGATGCATCCCAAGAGTTGGTGGGGGCAGTGTTAGCTCAGGACGAAGATGGCGGGGAAAGGGTTGTAGCGTACGGTAGCCAGGCGCTCACTCATGCACAGAAAAGATGGTCTACGTTCGACAGGGAATTATGGGCCATAGTGTGGGCCGTGCGGGAGTTTAAGCATTATGTGGGGCTTTCGGCGTTCACAATCATTACCGACCATCGCCCCCTACTGGGCCTCAGGAATATGGCCATTGATAAGGACCCTACAGGGCGCAGGGGACGGTGGATTTTGGAACTTGAGCTATTCAATTGGGACATTGCACACAAGGATGGTGCCCGCCATAAAAATGCCGATGCGCTTTCATGCGGGCCTGTTTCTGATGGCCCCACTAATCTGCATATGGTAGGCTCCTTAGACCCCTCCCCATCTCGGGACGAGGCACCCACTACTGACCCGCCTGCCTACTCCCTTTGCGGCAGTAACTCTGAGCTGCAGGCACTGCAGCAGGAGGACCCCGACATTGGGGTGGTATTGGCTTGGGTGGAGCAAGGCGTGGAAAAACCACCCCGTAGGCAGCTGAGGGGCGCGTCCGCCTACCTTAGAAAGCTAGGTACCGAATTCAATCGCCTGTCGGTCGTTGAGGGGCTGTTGTGTCGGACAGTGCTCGGTTCCCCGGCTGTGGGGAGGCAAACCCAGGTAGTGATTCCATCCACAGTGGTGCCCGAGCTCCTTCACCAGCTACATGATGGGCCTGCAGGAGCACATTTTGCTGCGGAGCGTGTCTGGGAAAAAGCCAGGCAGACCTGCTACTGGCCCTTCATGTTGCGCAACATTAAGCGATGGTGTGAACAATGCTGGGCGTGTCAGATTCGCAGGGCTCCAGTCCCCAGGCAGCGGGCTCCAATGCGGGCCTCTCTGGTGGGTCGTCCATTAGAACGGGTGGCCGCCAACATTTTGGAATTACCTGTCACATCCCAGGGGAACAGGTATGTTTTGGTTGTGGAGGACTACTTTTCTAAATTTGTGAATGTGTACGCCCTTCCCAACCAAACAGCTCACCTCGTTGCGCGTTGCCTGTTTGACGATTATGTGCTGGTGCATGGGGTACTCAAGACGCTGCATAGTGACCAAGGCCGCCAATTTGAGGCGGAAGTGATTCAGCGTCTTTGCCAGTGGCTGGGCATAAAGAAAACTCACACCACAGCCTACAACCCCAAGTCGGATGGCATGGTGGAGCGCCACAATAGAACTTTGATTGATCAGCTGGCAAAAATGCTGCTTGCCCAAGGGGGTGAGTGGGACAATTATGTTAAGCAGGTCGCTTTTGCTTACAATACGACTATGCATGCGAGTACGCGGTTTACCCCATACTACCTTATGCACGGGCGTGAAGCACGGGGGCCGGCGGATGTGTTGGTGCCGCCTTGCATGCAGGATTCTTGGGGCGGCGGGTCTCTGCCAGAGTATGTGTCAGACATGGTGGAAAGGCTGAAATTAGCTTTCAGTGCTGCCAGACTTAATTCTCCAGAGTCAAATGAGAGGCAGAAATTGTACCATGACAGAAATGTTCGACACAGTGCCTATGGGGAAGGGGCATTGGTGTGGCTTAACAATCCCACTGAGGACCGTACTAAACTTGCACCACACTGGAAGGGTCCGTACCGGGTAGTGCAGGCACTTGTCTCCGGGGGGGGAAGCTGCACTAACATATCGCATTGAAAATGCTCTAGACCCATCAGAACGGGACCAGGTGGTACACCATGATAGGCTGAAGCCGTACACCCTACCTCTGCCCACATCGGTCACTTCAGGTAGCCCTTTCTCCTCCCCGCGTCACCTTTATCAGGGGGCCGCAGCACACTGGCGGGGGGGACACAGACTTAAATGAGGGTGCAGTAGGACTCGACTGGGGTGGACGGGTGGTACATCAGCCTGCGCACTTGCAGAATTTTGTTTTGTTCTGAAAAAAAAAGGGAACTGTTCGCTATATGTAAAAAAAAAAAAAAAAATGTTGGCATGAATTTATTATTTCTTTTTTTTTTTGAATTTCAGAATTTGTTGGTCTACGCCGAAATTTTTGGTAAAGGTTGCAATTGTTGCACTTTGTGGCTGTGATTGTTATGGGGTTATTCTAACTTGTCCATGCATTGGTGGTCATGTTTTCATTTTTGTTATTTTGTTTAATATATGCCACGTGACAATGTAGAAACAGGACGTTTCTATTGGAAGGGGGGGACGTATGTAGCAGACTGTTCTGTGTTTGCAATGGGAATGAGATTTCGTTTGGAGTGTACCCCCAGGGCCGCCATAGGACTGGGTTTTGGTGTTGGCTGGAAATAAATGAAAAAGGGGAGAAGAAGAGAGTTTTTGGAGAAGGTAGAAAATAAAATGACCGCAGAATTGTGGCTGATGTAACCCCAACTCCGTCTCCTTGTTTCCTTATTTTTACCATGAAACTGCACGTCCGACGAACTCATAACGCTCGGTTACACTTACTTGGTTCGCAAGCCGAAGGTGTACAGACTAACCAACAAAATTTCATCAAGGTCCATAAAACGTGGTGCTCGTGGCTGCCATGTGACATTTTGGTTTTGATGTTCAGAAGACATCATCCAATGCTATAGTTGTCAGCAGCCAGTGTTGCTAATGTAACCGGCAGTCCTTTCTGTGCGTTACTGTTGTCCCCCAGCAGCCACCGTTAGCTTTGTCCCTTGCAGACACGCCCTTCAGGTAGCATTTCAGTGGCTATCCATTCATTGTTGAGGTGCAAAACTTGTATAAAGCTGCTTTTCCGGGCAGGCCATGTAAAAGCTCTGGTATACTGCATCGTGCTTCGCCCTCGCTGTATTCACCGGGAAGGTGTCCTGCAGCATAACGTTGCCTAATGCTTCTGGGTAGTGTGGAAATAAACTACTGAAGGTTTTGGTTCGAAGGACGCCGAGAGCACTGTTGCCTGTGCCTTGCTGCCTGAGGAATTTGGCAACGTTCCGGCAGTACACGGTTTCCATTTGAGACTGGGCCTGAGACGCCAGGCGCCAGTATTTATGCCAGCAAGCCTAAGGTACACGGAGAACGATTTGCCACTGCTGCTTTGCCTTGTGTTAACTTAGTACTGTATTTTAGTCTTTGCCCTTTTGTATCTTGGTTTGTTTTGATTTATTTTGTGTGCTGAGCACTCCGTTTATGCTCTGCGTGCATTTTGGTTTTGTTTCTTTTCTTTCTTTTCCACATCGCTGTGCTGGCCTTGGGAAGTACAGACTGCCACCATTGGTCTACTGCTGCTGTGGTAGCGAATTAGGCCATTTGTGTGTTGTCCTTTTCAGGCTCCTGCAGCTAGTATTAACCAGCCTTTTTCTTGCATCTTCTTTATAGCCGCATGCAGCATCTCAGCTGTTCATCGGGGCAGGTCGCCCGGATCTGAGTCCTCCTCTTCAAGACTGCACACAGTACTTGTAGTGGTAAAGAGCACCCCACCATTTGCTGTGATCACTTGCTTTGCAGTATCTGTCTGCGTGTGTGTCTGTTTGTGTGTGTTGATAGGCACCAGAGTCAAGAGCACGTTTGGTGTGTCAGCCTCACTCTTCTAGGACAGGTAACCTACCCCTCCACAGCTGCTCTATTTAGTCCCCTGTGCTAATCGATACCCAATGTTATGTGTGGCAGTCTTTACTTTCCCTGAGTGCCGTATGAACTATTCCCATTCTGTGAGTAGAAGTATCTCCATGTAAAGCAAAACAAATAAACTGAAGGGGTATCTTTTTATATTGTTTCATTTTGTATTATTCATTAATAAATTCATTCTTTTGACTGAAACTTCATGTCTCTGTACTTCCTAACGCATCTGTTGGGGAAAGCCCTCTTGTCTTAATCCAGGTGTTTAGAGGCAACTAAGTATAATATATCTTGAGGTGAAAGGTCCCAGGTGGCGTAGTCAAGCACCTTAGCCAAGAACCTTAAATTAACCCTTCGGTCCACACTAAGGAAGGATATGAGTCAAGAGTCACACAACAGTCGATGTCTCAAGATACATAGAGATTTAATGTTAACCTTTACCCGTCCCAAACAAGGGCAGCACTATTATCCAGTCGCAGACGAATTACGTCATTACCTTTCCCCCTTTTCTTTGGTGGTTGGGCATAATGCATCTAATTGGAGACTGAAGCAGCCAATCAGAATCGTGGCACATTTGTAACACTCTGCACAGCTCCAGCGAGCGCGCAGGTGAAGTTGAGCACGCACAGAGAGGGCAGACTGAGAGAAAGGGAGAGACATGCTTTGAGCGAGCATGCTGCGGTCTGCCAGCGTGCAGAACATGAGTTTGCGAGAGGGCATAGAGTGAAACTGAGGGAAGGGGGTTAATATTGCACGTTCATATTGATCATGGCAAACGTGCAAAGACATTTGTTGAGCACAGAATAGAGTTTTGTTCGCTCAATCGGAAGGTTTTGTTTGCTCACTAATAATTTTTCCTCAAAATAAGATTTGTGTGCTTGCGAAATATATTTTTCTGCGCTCAAAATTGCCAATTGCTCGCTCAGGATTTTGACACAAATATAATTCCATACCCCCAAGGTAACTCGGTGATTTGGTAGTGGGAGTGGGGTAAGTCAAGACTAGCTTTGCACTGTATAGCTAAGTTTGATGATTTAAAGCCAATAGTGGTCAAGCTGAAAATGACCAACCTGTGAAAGGTTAAGTCGAGGACTTTCCCTCTCCTATGGCTGCAATTTACGGTGACGCAGTGGTCAGGCATTCAGAGAAAACTTTATGGAAAGAAGCGCCCACTTTGCTACACCTTGCTGTAATGGACGCCCATCACAAGATGGCAGCCAGACTTGCATATTGAAATTTTAACATAGCACCTCTAGTTTATATAGCTCGTTGACTGTAAGTAGCAATCTAGCTAGTTCAATACACTTTGGCTTCATTCCCTCAGATTTTCTGAATTAAATTGAGTCAGGTGTCTATGGATTAGCGCTAAAGTGATGCGAGATCAGGAAGGCACCAGACGCAAGATGCAGGGAACGGGGTTTTTATTAAACAGAAAGAAAACAGACACGAGGGCCAACGAAAAACTTGGCCCAAAGGGTTGCAAAAATCCAACTAAGAAAAGCTGCACAGAGCTAAAAAACAAAGACCCAAACGACAAAAACAAAAAACCCACTGGAAACTCCAGGGAGAGAAATCACAAACAAAAGAATAATCAGGAATATATACAAACAACAAGAACTTGGCTATGAAAAACACGAAAATACTGCACTGAACCACAAGGGCATGAAACTCAACACTAAACACGGTGAGAAACTTGGCATGGAAACTTGACAATGAAAACTTGGTGATAAACTTGGCATGGAAACTCGAGACTCTGTCTGCCAGCCAACTTCCACCGCCTCCAGATAAAGGGCAGAAAATCAGAGCACATGAGGGGCAACACCTGGAGAAGAAACAAGAGGCAAGGCAAGATCAAGAGACAAAGACAATGATAGGTGGACATGACTTGCTCATTAAGAAAATGAGCATGCTCAGCTTAAGTACCAATGAAGCATGCAGATTGGAAGGAAGCATAAATGTTAATAGAAAAGCACAGCAAGATCTTGAAATAGCAAAGCAGGAATCATGACAATAAACTCCCTACCTAAATTAGTAGTATTAGTAATGTGCCTGTCTAAGAATTACACCTTCCCGTGACTGTTAGTAAATGTTAGTACTAAAAAACAGTTAATTGCCAATCAAGCTTAGGCAGCCCTGAATCAGCACAGCACAGAAGGAAGGGGGAAATACCAAAAGCCAACCAGAGCTCTGAAGTGTGCAAAAACGAAGACATGGGGCGGAACGCAGACAAGCGGTGGAGTGGCTGGGCAGACCTGGCAAAACACAAAACCTGGAAAAGTAAAAACATGAATAAACATGAACTATGAATGATGAAACCTAGCACAAGGAACTGTTAAAACCCCAAATATGTCCTGGCCAAAGGCCCAGGACCCTGGAACACAACACTAAAGTGCATCTCTGGGTGTTTTCACACATCTACCCTTTTAAAAGAACCAAACTCAGTCCTCTAAAAGTGGACTGACAGAAAATGAACTCAGTTCTTTTTGTGTTCCTATTGTGAGTTTATTTCAAAGAGGACCGGGTTCTCTTTCTGGTCCACTTCAGCTCTGATGGAGCCTTAGTCCTCTTTCTGGTCACACTGTAGTTCCTCTCTAGAGCTCTCAGACTCTACTGCACTGTATTATGGGTAGTTTTTACTTGGAAGAAATCTGTTCTGTCTACAGCAAGTGAAGAAAGTAACAATACTTGCAAAAAGGCGAAGTGGGCAAGGATTCAAGATGGCTGAGTGAGCGGTTAATACTTTTGCAGGCTCCGTTAAAAAATTAAGTTTTTAGTCCTAGAATCGTGAAAAATACGTGCTAACGTCAAGAAGATTTTCTTACGTGCTAAACAAGAAGATTTATAGAGTGCTTGTGCATTGACTGGTTACAAGACATTTTTGTGTAACGATAGGATAGTACACGTGTAATAACTAGCATGGAGGAACACAGCTATGACAAGACTGCTCTCTTGGAAGCATGCGAAGAACAGGACATCGAAGAGATTGCGATAGATCAGGAATAGGAACAAAAAGCAAGCAAAGTTCATTGGGACCACACACCAACAAAGAGCTCGTATGCCAAGAAAATGAGGCTACAGATTGGAATAGAAGAAGACATTGAAGCTGCCATCCTTCACGCAGTGCAAACCTTAACAGCTAAGATGGATGAACAGACTGAACTGTTGAAAAGTTTTGATAAACGTATTTATGCGAACACAGCTGCAACTAATGAAAAGGAAAAGAAAATAGAGGCAATCCAAAAAGAAATGATTGATCTTCAGAGAGAAAACCTGTCCCTCCGGCGTGCATGCGAGGAGCAAGCCCGCTATAGGAGAAGATGGAACCTAAGGCTAACGGGTCTTCCAGAGAAAGAGGAAGAGAACACGAGAGAAGTTGTCATTGAAATACTCACAAGAGTGGTGCCTCTCTCTGTGGAACGACTACGCGAGACAGTGGACATCGTGCATCGTTTGGGGAAAAGAGAGGAGAAGAATCAAGGGCAGGCTACCTCCAACAACAACAACGCACCGAAAGCGCCGAGATCCATCATCATCCAGTTTGCCATGAGAACCGTACGAGACGAGGTGTGGAAGCGGTCCAAGGATGCCTTGGTCTGTGTTGAGAAGAGCATTCGCTTCAGGGAGGATTTCTCCAAAGAGGATTGCGATGCCCGCGCCAAGCTGTGGCCGCTAGTGGAAGCAGCATGGAAACAAGGGAAGAGAGCCTTCCTGAAAGAAGGCTACGCGACGATTGACTTCAAAAGAGTAGATGCGGATTAAATGCAAGGTCATTTCTGAAAGGAAGACCATTAAAAATGCTAGTACGCATGTTCTAGAGTTCCTTAAAGGAGAGGTGTGTAGAATTTAGATTGATATTTTGGCGGAAATGGAATATAACATTCATAACTACTTTTTTAGTAGTGTATAATCACGTGAAAACAATAATCTTTGAGTTTCATTTCACTTAGAATAAGCCCTTTAAACCTACATGGGAGCAGGTCCACCTCCGTGGAGAACGCCATGTTGCGCCGCCATTTTTTCTACAGTAGCCCAGAACGGGAAAAAAGTAAATGAATAAAGCACTGACACGAGAGTGCCTTTCACGTTTTCGCAAGTTTTTCGGCCACCGTAGGTTTTCTGAGAAGAGGAATGGTCAGTTGGTTGCAATCTATAATCTGACCACTAGATGGCTCTAAATCTTACACACTGGTCCTTTAAAAGAAAAAAAAAGCATGTTAATTAAATGACTGTTATATGGACTAATTTGAACACTCATTCCTGCATATCACCCAAACCGTTGTGCGTTAAATAGCTAAATGCTATTGTTTATTTCACTTAACACTCGAGGGTTAAAGGACAATGCAAAACGTAACGCAGTTTTTCTTTTTTGTAAGGAGCAAAAGGCTGATTGTATTTTTCTGCAAGAGACTCATTCAGTTGAAGATGATGTTAAGTTCTGGAATTCGCAATGGGGTGGCACTTTCTTTTGTCGTCACGGGACTTCCCGCTCGGCGGGTGCTATGATCTTGTTGGTAATGCTGTGGATCACAATAGTGATACTAATGACCACTGGGTGAAGGTAGTGGTGGAAATCAATGGAGTACATTATATTTTCCTTTGTGTGCATGGGTACAGCGAAAAGCCTGAGAAGAAATGTTTTTTTTCCCTCCTTGATAACACTGTTGGAGGAATGGAAAGTGCTTTATGCGGCTGACCAAATCATAATGGGAGGAGATTTTAACCTGGCACTCAATCTGTGGTTGGACCGTGTGCCCCCAAGGGGTCAGTGTCTTAACTATGATGACACTGTTCTAAATTTAGTTAACTGTCTGAGAGTAGCTGACTGCTTGAGGTTGAAAAATCCTCATGCTGCACAATACACTTGGTTTAATTCGTCAGGCAATGGACAATGTTCAAGGTTGGATGAATTAATCAATAACATTACTAAGTGTGAAATCTCAGCTTCCCCCTTAACTGATCATTGTTTAGTTACCCTATCTTTGTCATTATCAAGACATAAAGGGATTTTAAACCAAATATGGAAATTCAAAAATACCCTGCTGGATAATATTGAATTCTGCACAGAAGTTAAACAATTAATTCGGGACATTGTTAAATTGGAAATGTCATCCTTGAACAAATGGGAATGGTTTAAATTCCAAGCTTAACAGGTTGCAATATGAACAAGCAAGCATATTTGTCAAACGAAAAAGAAAAAGCAGCAGGGTATTATAAAGAATATTGACCAGTTATGCTGTAAGTCCGATCTGTCTGTGGAAGAAATAAGAAAATTAACTTACAGACTGACCTTGACAGCTTGTATTTAGAAAAAGCTAAGGGAGCATTTGTACATTCAAGAACATGGTGGATTGAGGAAGGGGAGAAAAACTCATCCTACTTTTTCAGCTTAGAAAAACACAGACAAAGTAAAAAGAAAATTTTGAAATTGTGCATTAATGGTAAAGAAATTGAAACCCAAGCTGAAATTAATGAAGAAATAAGAACGTTCTATAAGAACCTGTACAAGTCCTAGTTTTCCAAGTAGAACTGTGCTTTATTCTTTGATAAAGTAAAAGAATTTAGGAGGAGATTAGATGATGACTTTCAACAGTATATAGAGGTTGAACTTGATGTTAAAGAATTGGATAGAGCAATTGTGCGTATGGCTAAGGGGAAGTCACCAGGGATAGATGGCCTGACAGTTGAATTTTATGTGTTTTTTTGGAGTGAAATTTGGGTATTACTTTACAATGCATTCATGGAATGTACACTACAGGCTAAAAGTTTGGAAGCAAGATCAAATTTGAACAAAAAAAGATCATAGTTTCATTGGCATACTTTGCAACAAAATAAACATGATTATTATATAAAGAGTCACTTATCAGAATACATTTTTACTCAAATTATAAGGCCCATATTACTAGGCCCATGGTCCTAGTGCCCGCCGGATTGTCGTTGGCATCCAGTGGGCTATAAACCATGACAAAGTGCATAATGCAAACTGTGATTTGTTTTTTACTTTTTCACCGAAGTTGTGACTCTTGCAAATCTTCTTAACCCAAAAACTAAGCCCCTCCTTTCTTTTGTTAACATTTATTCAGCAATGGTCTGGTAACATCAATGTATACAGTACCTAAAGGTAAATAGAGGAAAATGGTGCATATCAATGAAAGAAAAAAGTCTAATCATGCAGTAAATACATCCCAAAATCCATAGATTTCATACTGGTTTTTAAGAAAGGCATTGTGAACAGAAACTTGAAGTTGCTTCCAAATTTTTGACCTGTACTGGCCTTGCATCCAAACATCTGACCTGTAGTGTAAATATATAATGTCCCACAGTGATTATAATAAAGCTTGACTGTCCTGCTTTCATATCTAGTACTGCAAAACATAATACTGTTCACACATTTTCAAAGATTCATCATGAACCACTCAAACATATGAACGTGCATACTTTTGATGGAAATAAAGCAATAAAAACTTAAACAAACTTTATTTGGAGGAATAAAAAGTCATACGTAGATCATACATAAATCAACAGTGGAAAGTGAATGTCCCTCCATTTTTCTCTTTCCTTTAACTCCCCTCTCCCGACCTCCCGCAGCCCCCCCACCATCACGCCCCATCCCCCCCACTACCCCCCACCCCGGAACCTTTTGCCTTTGGGAAGTATAAGTGTGTACAAAAAATTTTAAAAAAATTCAGAATTAGTGAAAAGGGTTACAGATTACATCAGATGCCTTCACACCTCTGAACTATAAGTAAGTCTCTTCATAAAATGGAGAGAGGGAGGAAAAAAAAAAGTTAAATAGTATGACACCTCCATGCGCATAACCTGCTCACAGCACCCAGCCCAAAATAACTTAATAGGAATTGAAAAAAAAAAAGAATAAAAAGGGTGCAACCTAGCTCCAAGTATCAGTCAGGAGGAAGCACACTAAGACTGTCAAAGTAGGATAGGAAAGGCTTCCAGGTAGAGTAGAATTTCTGAACTGATCCTCAAATGGTGAACTTAATTTTTTCTAATTTAGTGAATGACATAATGTCTTCTAATAGGGATGCTGGTGAGGGAGGTGTAGGAGACTTCCATAGGAGCAAGATTCTCCTGCAAGCCAGCAGTGAAGTGAAAGCTATAATATCTAGCTGCTTAGATGTGAAGGGCTTAGCTGAACTGGGCACTCCGAATATGGCTATCTCTGCAAATGGCTGAGGTTCTGCTTCAAGGGCCCTGGAGACAGTTTCAAAATAGTAGGCCCAGAACCCTTGCAATTTTGGACACGTCCAGAACATATGTGTTAGGTCGGCTGGAGATTGAGCACAACGGTCGCAGCAGTCACACACATCTGGGTACCATCTTGAGAGTTTGGATTGGGAGAAATGAATACGGTGTAGGACCTTGAATTGAATAAGGCCCAGACAGGCACAGGAGGAAGAAGAGTTGGCCTGAGCAGCCGCACTTTCCCACCAGTCATCAGAGAGATCCAATCTTAATTCTTCCTCCAGGGCGGTCTTAATTTTATCGAAATTAGGGCTTTTCAGAGATATGATATGATTGTAGAGCCATGAAATTCGCCCTTTAGGGGATTTTAAGGAGAGCGTCTAAACTACACTAATGGACTTTAAAAACTTATAACCAGAGTTGTAGCCAAACTCTGATTCAGATTTGTAACCATTTATTGACTTTACCCATCACAACAACTTCGAAAAAATGTCAGATAACATCAACAAAAAAAGAACGATAAAAGAATCAACAATGACAAGTTTAACAACAAAATCGACAACAAAGATCAACAACTCCAATCCCAGTACCGAGTGTGACCGCCACGTGCCTGCAACAAAGCCATCTCTTGTCTTGGCATGGACAGCACCATTCTGTTGAGCTGCAGCTGGGGAATGGCCTGCCACTCCTGGAGAAGGGCTTCTTAGAGCTCCGCCCTCGTCCTGGGCGCTGGAGTGCGTTGCCGAACCCGCCGATCCAACAGGTCCCACACATGCTCGATGCACTTCATGTCAAGGCTGAAAGGTGGCCATTCCATGACTCGCACACCATTCTGGGCCAGGAGCTGCTGGGTCACATTTGCTGAGTGAGGTCTTGCGTTGTCTTGCATGAACGTGACCTCAGGGTGGTCTGTGATGTAAGGGACGACGTGCGGTCTGATGACAGGGTCACAGTAGCGGGCTGCATTAAGATTTCCATTGATTATGACCAGGTCGGACCTCCAGCCGCACCAAATGGCACCCTAGACCATCACCGAGCCTCCTCCAAAGCGATCTGTCTCAGCAATGCAGAGGGCCGCGTATCTCTCACCACGTCGTCTGTAGACCCTCTGTCTTCCATCATGTCGGTACAGACAAAATCTGGACTCATCACTGAAGACAACATTCCTCCAGAATTGGTTGGGGACTCGTCTCTGACCATATTCTTCAGCTGAGCGAAGCCTAATAGCCCTGCGCCGTGCATCAAGCTGCATTCCAACACATGCCCTGTGGGCTCTGATCCCTCGCTCTGCAAGGCGGCGACTCACTGTTCTTCTGCTGATCCTTGGTCTGTGGATTCCTAGGGTTTCCTGAGCTGTCCTGGTGCAGGTTTGAAACCAGTCTCTCAGGTTGATGAGGCAGATCTGATTGTCTTGGGCAGGGGTCGTGACCCTAGGCTGACCAGGTCGGGGTCAATCATTGGTGTTTTCAGTCTCTTGGTAATGAGCCACAAGGTTAGAGATTGTGGGTTGGCTTACCCCAAAACCCTGGGCGATGCAATTTTGGGATGTTCCAGCCATCCACAGCCCAATGGCTTGATCACGTTGGGGTCTGGAAAGGCGAGGCATGACGCACATAGTGTCTTTGAACAAATGCTCTCAGCTTCTGGCCTTAATGACCTCAAGGATTGTTTTAAGGCATTGACAGCATTGCAATTGTGATCAGTGAAGCCAGACGAGGTTACATCACTAATTCCTCAAATCCTACCCCACAGACACAAACAAGGTCATGACCTCACGCACTGTTGTGTCTTCTGACTCAAAGACAACTGCATATCAATTATGTAGTCATTTAATTAAAGTTCCCCAAACCCAACTATACTATTTCTGTCTAGTCAGACTTATAAGTTTTTAAAGTCCATCAGTATAGTTTTAGGAGTGCTAAGTGGGAAATGGGGAGATATGGTTTTTAAGAAGCGGCGTATTTGAAAATATCGGAAGAGATGTGAATGGGGCAGATTGAATTTAGCTGACAGGGTTTCAAAGCTAGCAAGAGTGCCATCTATGAAAAGGTCACTGAAGAGTTTGAGCCCCCTCCTGTTCCACAAACCAAAAGCATTATCTACCTTTGCCGGGAGAAATGTATTATTATTACAAAGGGGTCCAAACAAGGACTGATTCTTAAATTTGAAATGAAGATGAAATTGTGTCCATATTTTAATGGTGCTAACTACAATGGGACTAGCGGAGTGACGGGAGGGGGTAAATGGTAAGGAGGAGCATATAAGCGCTCGAAGGGCAGATGAACATGAATCAGCTTCCATACGGCACCATATCTCTTCTGGTGAGTGCAGCCAAAAATGAATTTTTTGAATGTTCGCAGCCCAATAGTAAAACATAAAGTTTGGAAGAGCTAGGCCCCCGGTTGAACGTTTTCTCTGAAGAAGAGATTTATTTATACGTGGGGTACAACCATTCCATATAAAGGATGTGATTAAGCTGTCTATTGTACGGAAAAAAGACTTGGGCAAAAAAAGGGGTAGACAAGAAAAGAGATACAAAAAACAGGGTAAAAGATTCATTTTCACACATTGAACCCTGCAAGCTAGGGATTGGGGAAGAACATTCCATCTCTGAAGGTCTAGTTTCACTTTCCTGACCAGGGCTGAGAAATTCTCAGTGCGCAACGACTTAATAGAACGGGTAATATTTACCCCTAGGTATTTAAAGGCTGTTCTAGAAATATGAAAGGGGATATCTTTTTGTTCAATTTGCAGTGCTGAACTGTTTATTGGAAAGCACTCACTTTTTGTAAAATTCAATTTGTAACCAGAAAAAGTACCAAATCTTTCCAGGATTTTAACTATTTCTGGTACACAGGTTACGGGATCAGTGATGTATAATACCAGGTCATCTGCGTATAAGGATAAACGGTGCTCAACCCCCCACCGCCTAATGCCACTGAATAGCGGAGAGGCTTTCAGGGCAATGGAGAGAGGCTCAATGGCTATGGCGAATAGGAGTGGTGATAATGGGCATCCCTGACGAGTGCCTCGAGAGAGGGGAAAGTATTTGGACTGGACTCTGTTTGTATTGACTCAGGCCTGTGGTGAAAAGTAAAGAAGGCGGACAAATGAAATAAATTTTTCTCCAAATCCAAATTTCTTCAAAACAGCAAATAAATAATTCCACTCAATCAAAGGCTTTCTCTGCGTCTAACGAGATAGCGACTTCTGCAGTGTCCGAAGGGGATTTAGAATGAATAATATTTAGAAGACGACAAACGTTAGAAAAAGAACGGCGGCCTTTCATAAAACCTGTTTGGTCATCTGAGATAATATCTGCTAGAATAGGATCCAGCCGGGAAGCCAGTAACTTGGCTAATATTTTCACATCTGCATTTAGAAGTGATATTGGACAATAAGAGGCACAGTTCACGGGGTCCTTGCCAGGCTTCAATAAAAGTGAAATTGATGCCTGAGATAGCATGGGGGGCAAGGAGCCTCGTGAGACCGAATCCTCAAACATGTCCAAAAGGAGAGGGGCCAGTTTATTTGAAAACTTTTTATAGAATTCACTGGGATATCCATCTGGACCAGGAGCTTTTCCATTTTGCATACTTTGAATAGCATTCACTGCCTCCTTTAGTAAAAATGGTTTGTCTAACTCTAAATATACCTCAGTGTCAATTGTAGGGGCATTTAAGTTATCAAGAAAATCATTCATATCTGAGCTATCTACAGAGGCTTCTGAGGTGAACAAATTGGAGTAGAAAGTTGAAAAAGTATTATTGATGATGGAGGGGTCTGTAGTTAACCCTTGAGAAGGGTCCAAAACTTGGGGGATCATACGTGATGCAGACTTGCATTTCATTTGTTGGGTGAGTTGCCTTGTCTCCATATTCATAGAGATCCACGCATGCTAAGCAGGAGATGTTCTGCCTTAGCAATGGATAACAAATTGAATTCTTTCTGCAGCCCCAATCGTTGTTTATATTGCTCTGGTGCAGGAGCTGTGGCTTATTGTCGGTCCAGGTCCAGAATGGCTTCTGCCAATTCATGTATCCAGCCCCTCCTCTATTTAGCCGTGTGAGCGGAATAGGAAATAATCCGACCGCTAATGACCGCCTTCAGTGTTTCCCAAAGGGATGAAGGTGAGACAGTCTCGGATCTATTGGTTTCTAAAAAAACGTCGATAGATGTGGCAATATAGTCACAAAAAGCCTCATCCGCTAGCAGTGTTGGATTAAATCTCCACTGGGGGCATTGGGTGACACTAGATGAAAGGGACAGTTCAAGTAGAAGAGGGGCATGATCTGAGATCACAATTGATTTGCACTTTGCTGATTTAACAAAAGGAAGGAGTGCTTTATCAATAAAAAAAAATAATCTAATCTGGTATATGAATGATGGACATGAGAAAAAAGAAAAATTCTTTGGCTCTTGGATAAAGAAACCTCCAGGATCTACACAGCCTATCTGGCTCATATATGCTGGGATGGCCTTGGACATTTTAGAAGGGGACATTGATTTCGAATTGGAGTGGTCCAGACCCGGGTTAATCACACAATTAAGATCTGCCCCCAGAATTAAGTGGTGAGAGTGTAGATTGAGAAGGGAAGCACAGGGTTTGGTTATAAAGTCTGCATTGTCCCAATTGGGGGCGTAGATGTTAACCATAAGTACTGGGGTTTGAAAGAGGGAACCTGCTACAATAATATAACAACCCAGGAGCGCCGGATTCACTTAAGAAGTGAGGGGGCCAAAAAGTGCCGTGTGTGTTCAGCTCATTCAGTGCCTCTATTCCGTGCACCTCATCCGTGCCCCTATATTGCAACACTTACGGTATAAAAAATAAAAAGACGTTTGGCTCATTCCCGTTAACACTTTTGAATGAAATGAACACTTTTATTGCATCCTGTCACACAACTTTGAGGTTTTAGGCATACTGTCAGGAATTGCCACAGATATATTCACTTACTGGAGTGAAATAACTTTTGGATCGACGCCTACACCAAACAAAATTTCTGCAATGAAAGTGTTATTCCGCCTGCAGTGGGTGAAGTGTCATTCAGCCAAATATGCCCAACAGAGCACGTTAAGCTGCTGTGGACTGTAGTACCTGCATTGGCTGGCTGTAAAAGTACAATTACCACAACCACAGATGTCAGAAACTCCTAACGTGGAAACCTTTGACGGACATGTAAAATTTTTGCTTCAGAAAACTGATTTTTCTTAACTACTGATTGGGAGACCATTGGCTCACTGTAGCTGAAGTGGTTGCTACAGAGGACAAAGATTTTTTCTGTAGCAAGAGAATTTTTTAAAAATTTCTGGATAGGTACTATGGGCAAGTATATTGAGCAGTTTGCACATCAGGCTTAGCCGAGGAGTTAAATTCACGCAAATCCTGAAAAATAGGGATTGGAGTGAACTCGTTCTTATTCTAAACCAGGGGTGTCCAATCTTATCCATAAAGGGCCGGTGTGGGTGCAGGTTTTTGCTTTATCCCAGTACCACAACACCTGATACCACTACTTTACTGATCCGGGGGGTCAATCAAGACCTCGATGAGTAGACTCATGTGTGTTAGTGTCAGGGAGTAACAAAAACCAGCACCCACACTGGCCCTTTGTGGATTAGATTGGACACCCCTGTTCTAAACCATGTTGGAGCTCAGCTTGCTCGTGAATATTCAATAACTGATCCGGGTGTGCCATCTAGTGATAGAATATTGTAACTGCGTGCATAAATTTGCAGCTCCATGTCCGCTGGCGGACACATCTGCACAAAATGATTAAAAGGATAGTTCACGTTTTTTGAAGTGGGGTTGTATGAGCTACAAATTGCCACTACTTACATTAGATGCAGTAGAAAGCTCTCTGATCTCCTCCAGGTAGCCACACCAGGGCATAGTGCAGGGTGGAAATTTAGGCGATACACTGTTGTGAATGGAAACACAGAAACAGTGTATTTTTGCGGCCTAAAAGAGGTCCTACCTGAAAATAATACACAATTTCAATTTTACGCTATATTTCAAAAAATTACAGCACTTTAGCTGCTCGGAAAAAAACACAGTTGCTCTTGAACTAACCAACTGACGTATTCCTCCGCGAGGCGCATTGTAGTTCACTGCGCGCAGTAGTGATCAGCTGTTTGGGTCAGACTGAGCGGTTTGCGGCAGAGACAGTATTTCAATGGCATAGAATCACATCTCAAATTAAAAAAAAAAAAAATCCCTATAATAACCAACACAACAGATACACAGTATGTGGCTGCGTAGATCCTATGCGATATCAATTTGTGCTGCAATGTTACATTAGACTTTTTCACAGGTGTTTCCCTCTTCGCAGTGTCTAGAGGTACGGCAGTTTTTATTGGTATGGCAGTCGATTTCAGGGGATTAGGATAAGGATTCGGAATTATGGTTAGAGGAAGGGTTAGGGGTTGGGGTTGGGGTTAGGGTTAGGGTTAGGAGAAGGGTTAGGGGACTGCCGTACCTCTCCACATTGAAATGCATTGAAAAACTGCTGTACCCGTAGCAACTGCCTTCACTCTTTTACCTGATGCTTGGGTACAGCAGTGCTCTTCAGCGTGCACCGTTGAGATTTCCCTGAATGTAGCCTAACAAAATCTTCTTTGGAAAAATGAATACTGCAAACACAGAGTTCTTTTAGGGATACGGGTGGAGTATCAATATCCGTGTTGAGGCAACTAGCCACAGCTACAAGTCCAATATTCCACAGAGGAATGCGGTGGAAGTGCACCAGGATATAGCTTTGCTTTCACGTCCAAGAAAGCGACACACATGGACCATTTTCGAAATATTTGCACAAGTTAAACGGGCGTCTGACCTCGCAACCAGTTAAGCCGCTTGCACACTGGACGCGAAACGAATTTTTTGCACACAGATTACATTCAAACAAAGTCAATGCAAAGACGTGAATACACGCGTTTGTGCAAGCAGCTTTACTGTGACCCAAACAGCTGATCGCTACAGCGCGTAGTGAACTACGATGCGCCTCGCGGATGAAAATGTCAGTTGGTTAGTTCAAGAGCAACTGTGTTTTTTTCCAAGCAGCTAAAGTGCTGTAATTTTTTAAAAATATAGCGTACAATTGAAATGGTGTATTATTTTCAGGTGAGACCTCTTTTAGGCCGCGAAAATACGCTGTTTCTGTGTTTCCATTCACAACAGTGTATCGCCTAAATTTCCACCCAGCACTATGCCCTGGTGCGGCTACCTGGAGGAGATCAGAGAGCTTTGTACTGCATCTAATGTAAGTAGTGGCAATTTGTAGCTCATAAAACCCCACTTCAAAAAAAAGTGAACTATCCCTTTAAGATACCCTGCTGAGCACCGTTGTTCTCACGCCAAATCCAGATAATCCTTAAATAATGAATTACATTCATATTTTAATGTGTAACGAGTAACGAAGTGGCCAGTGTCAAAGTAACAAAGTAATTAGGCCGTTTTAATGACTTGAGAAGTCCGTCAAACTTGCATTTGCACGTTACTATTTCTGTCAAGAATTTGCGCACGTTAGTCATGATCTGTCTACAAGTACCATACGTTAATCATTTTCTGTCAAGATATTGCGCACATTAATATTTTTTTCACTTGCCACTGTACATGAAATGGTAATCAACATCATCTAAGTAGCCAGCATATTCTCTGCTTTCTTAACCTCATTTCCTACGATAATTGAAGTCTTTTTATGAACGTGCTTGATGAACATCGTGCGTTGACAGACAGGAGTCAAAACAATCTGGCCGCCATTTCATCAAGTGCAGAAGGACACGACCTACATCGATGACGTACTGCACAAGACCACTACATCGATGACTCATCACTTCCTGGTGTCTACGGAAGCCTGGTAGGGATATTGGGCCAGTTATCCTGCGTTACTTTTTGACAGATATGACCTTGTAATTTTTTAAGTGCTCATTACTTCCTAAAAAGTTGAAAGCAAGCCATAAATAGTCATTTAATGAGCTTTACTGAAGATTTGACATGCAACAGCGTTGACTAATCAGCTTGCTTCATTGCAAGAACTGGAACAGTAACCTACCCCAAACACAGTTTGAAGGACACATGTAACGCACGTTAATGGTTGGAAAAATCAATAATATTGTTTTAACATTACTTCATATTCATTTGAGAGGATACAGCATAAAATACAACATCTTCCCTGTTCAACATTCCATCTTCTTGATCCGTTGGGCAGCTGAAAATGACACAGTGCGTAGCTGGAATGGCATGGCATGGGTTGTCTCCCAATTTTGTTGAACACAAGACAATTTATTAACACTTTTCCTCTTATAAACAAAAAAAACGGAGAGGGATTTTGACGTAACTTTATTTCTTCTATCTCTCAACATACTGATTAGTAAAATGGTAAACACAGACAAGGAATATCATCACTGTGTTCTTTTATTTTAACTATGCAAAGGAGGTTTAAGTAAGATAACACATTAGCAAATTTTGACTCATCACAATTAATATACCCCTGTCATTCACTTTTTGTTTCCTCTAACAGCATTAAAAAAGCTAACACTGATTTTCCAATTTCTGTGGAAGAATAAAACCACTATATTTAAAGATCAGTTAGTTAAAGAATTCAAAGTAGGTGTTATAAGAGCCCCTGAGTTTGACTCAATGATTGGTACTCTAAAGTTCAAATGGATTAAAACTTTTGTGGCCCAACACGAGACAAATTGGTTTCTCATACCAAGGTCCCTTTTCAAGAAATTAGGAGGGATAGAATTTCTTTTGAAATGTGATTTTGATGTAAATAAGCTCTGTGTGAAATTGTCTAACTTTCACCGACAGATTCTTTTGTTTTGGAAGATAATATTTACCCACAACTTTACTCCACATACATCAACCTTATGGAATAATAGAGTAATTACAGTGAATAGAAAGTCCATTTTTAAAAATGATTGGTTTAAAAAAGGTATTTTTATTACAGATACAGTATAGTAGATAGAAATGGTGAAATATTAGATCACACGACCTTTACCAATAAATATAATTTGAAGTGCACAGAACATAAGTATAAGAAAATATGCAAAGCAATACCCCTACCTCTACTTAAAATGATACAGAATACCATAAGGTGCTCAAGTAGCCATTTCTTACCAACACTGATGATAAATCATACTCCCATCAATAACAAAAGGTGCAATAACAGAGTCATTGCCACCTTTTTGAAAGATACTGTTTCACAATTTCAACAGAGCTGTTTTCATAGACAGGCCTACTGAACGATCATATGTAGCACTTATGGAGAAAGCCCATTCGAAATATATTAAATGGCCTCTTCTCCCCAAGGTCAAGGAAACTCACTTTAAAATTATAAATAATATATACCCAGTTGGGATTTTTCTGCAAAAAAGATTAAATTTTGAAGTTGAGTCATGTTCCTTCTGAGTCAATAGAACATTTGTTTTATACATGCCCCTTAAACATTTTCTGGACGGACATTAACAATTGGCTATCTCTAAAAATACATGACCTTCCAAATTTTGCCTCCTTACAATGTTAACTAAACTACATAGGGCAGGGTTAATGTTTATCATATAAAACAATATATGATAAACATTAACCCTGCCCTATGTAGTTTAGTTAACATTGTAATACCGCTGGGTAAATATCATCTTCATTGTACTAAATGGAGGAATGCCAAACCCTCCTTTATTTGTTTTCTCAGCGAAATGAAAATCTATATATCCACACTCCGAAAGGTTAAGGTAGGTAGACACTCCCAAATACATTTATTTCTCTTCCATTCATAACAATTTAGTACCAACATATGAACAACTACTAAATACAGAATTAAAGTGATGGCTCATTTACATAAACTATGCTAATTAGGTCCCAAGATGGCTACCGCAATGTGGAACTTGATCAAGTACCTCAGGCAGGATATCTCTAAAACTTTTTATAACTTTAATCTCAAATTTTCACAGATCATTTATGTCTATATAGCGCATGTTCTGATCAGAGGGTTTTCAGAAATAATATTTCTGTGAAAAAATATGGGCATTTTCGTGTTTTTTTTTTTTAAACTTTATTGGGTACCTAATTACCACAAAATCTACAGTTACACAAATGATTTCTTCAAAATGCCTAATCAGTCCATAGACATGCATCTGGTGAACTTATATTCCAAGTTTCACAATGATAGCATGAGAGAAAGAGGAGAAATGGTGTTAGAAGCAATGCTTGGCAGGTCAAAATCAACTTTTTGAGAAATTGACAAAAAACAACAGATGTCCATATTTTTGATAGTCCTATCAAGTACACACACTATGAACTTACTGAAGGTTATTTTACGAAAATGTCAAAAACAACTTTTTTCCAAAAAAAAAAAAAAAAAAAAAAAAAAGCCTATTTTGGGAGTGTCTACCTACCTTAAAAATGATCAAGCAAAGAAACTGTAAAAAGGCTTATGCAAAATTCTGCTCATGTGATTCCTCCCCCCCCCCCTTTTTTTTATTGTGACTGTGCATTCTTTTATCCTAATGTTTATTGCTCCTTGTAATTTTGTTTATTTGTTCAGGTGTCCTTCTCTAGTGTTTCTGTGTATTTAGTTTTGTTAAGTCCTCATGAGTTGTATGTTGACGTTACTCAATTAAAAAAAAAAAAAAGGGCGAAGTGAACTCGGCGCGCTTTGTGTTCACAATACGCAGTTTAAGCGAACCGTACTGTGGCTTTTTAGCGAACGGTACTGAGACCACCTCCCGTGGTGGTCTTGGTACGATTCATTTTAAAGGGGTCTGAGTGCGGTTGTTGTGTTCAAATATGCACAAAAAATGCTGAGTCATCGATCTGAGTTCGTTTTGAGGGCTGAAAAGGACCAAGTGTGAAAACACCCAAAGGCTTGGCATTTTAGTATAACTAGAGGATCTCTGATGAGTAGGCCCAAGATATTGAATTATTTATGAGACGAGAGTAGCAAATTTCGTGTATTCCAAGCCTTTGTCGAGGAACAACGATAAATAAAAAATACCACTGGAGTTTCATAAATTTGACATCTCGGGCTCACAAATTTGAGATCCTGTTTATCCGGTAAATTTCAGAATCTTATTATTTGGAAGATTTAAGAAAAGCGTTAGCATCTAGCTGGCCGTCTATTCAAGTCCATAGGATGCTAATGCTTTTCAACATTAAATTAATAAATTCTAGTTTTGCACGATAAGAATGACTCGTTTAACTTATTAATATAATGGCAAAATGCTTGCTAGCGAATTATTAATCCCATTGATTTGAATAAACCGCAAATTAGAAACCAACGCTAGCGATGGTAAGCAGTTACCAGCAGGAGGATTGGTAACGTTACCCTGTTTGCCAATGATCGGAATCTGATCAATTGGGATGCCAGAAAACTGTATCACACGCATGGACCGTTTAAAAAGATAGCACATGTGTAACACCAGACCTGTATCTAATGGGTTGTATCACTCTGAATTTTAATCATTTATGGGATAAATGAGACCCTGCATGCCACTGTGGGTGGGTATTTATAAATCTGACTTTCAACCTGCACCCACAGAGGCACTGCTCGATCCATTGACTTCAGGCACACTTTTTCACTCTACGTCTGTAACTTTTCCCCAACTCTTCGGAACGAAACAAATCAAACGCACATACCTTCCTAGCTAAGACAGCTACACTCAGCCGCAAGTACACGCCGGTAGATGCCTTCTGTGCGGAGCTTTGAGCAAAAAATTCCTCCGAAGAGACGCATTTCAAACGGGTTCAAACCCACTTGTCACCATCTTCTAATCCCGACATGCAACGGTACGCCAGGGAATTCCCATAAGAAGACATGGTGACAAGTGTTTGAACCGCGTCGCTTCGGAGGAATTTTTGCTCATATCTCCAGTGGTACTCAGGGTCTAGGATAAATAGAGAATATCATATAAGCATTTTCATATCACACGCTGTTTCAACCCGAGACCCTAGTATCAGCCCGAGAGCTTTAGGGTTGATACACAGTGTGATGTGAAAAATAAAACATCATATGGGCATTATCACATGCTGATTTTGACCAGAATTAACGATGCATTTTATCCAAAGCATTTATTTCAGGTCATTATTGTCATCATTACAAGCCAGTAGTGCTAGCATTTGCTTTTAGTCAGCGGTGTGAAGTCAATGAAATGGCTAATTAGCTAGCTAGCATGAAAACGATTTTCTCCATTATGGTAATAAATTTGCGTTTCTACGATAGCTTACGCATGAAATGTTTCTACTACAGCCCTTCGTATGAATATTGCTGCAAAACGCAGCATTACCAATGCTGTTTACAAATAATTCTGCTTCAAGTTCCTTTTCTATAACGTAGTCCAGGTCAGAAATTTCAGCCGTTGAGGAATTCGTAAGTCTCTCCGCCATGACAGTGTCTAATCAGCGTCTGAAGCAATGCGTTGCCAATGACGCTTGTGACTGTTGCTATGGCGATGGTTGCTGCCACTAATACAGGATTTTGCCCAGCGGGCAGATACGGGTGATGCAGGACTTTTGCCCAGCAGGCTGATACAGCCTCGTGCCTTGCGCTTGTATCATATGGGCAGATTCCCCGTATTGATAAGGAAGTATATGATAAAATGTCATATCTAACACTAGCTCACACTGGTGCTCAGTCATTATGAGCAATGAGAAAATGGAGGATTACTTGTACAGATATGTTACATTGTGACATGAATATAAACAGTGGTGGAAGAACTACTCAGATCCTTAACTTAAGTGAAAATATCAATACCATAGAGTAAAAACACTTGACTACAGGTAAAAGTCCTGCATCTAAAATCCTACTCAAGTGGAAGTAAGGCATTGAAGTACTGGTTTTACAGAAAATTGTACTGTGACTGATGTACACTGAACAAAAATATAAACGCCCCATGTCAAAATTTTGAGTTTTTATTAACAAAAAACTGGAACTGGGATTCGTCTGTGAATAGCACTCTTCTCCAGCGTGCCAAGGACCATCGAACGTATGCATTTGCCCATGCGAGTCGGTTCCAACGCCGGACAGCGGTGAGATCCGGACCACGGTGAGGACACCGAGCGTGCAAGTTGGCTTCTCGCAGGCAGTTACGGACTGTCTGTGGTGTGATGCGTCTGTTGTGCAGACCAACGGTCTCATCCGCTGTGCATGTCGCTGATCTGAGCCGATCCCGCAGGTGGACGAGCCGGATGTAGCAATCTTGTGCTGGTGTGGTCACACGTGGCTGACGTGGATGAGGTCGATTTGCAGTACTGCCCGTCTTTCGGAAACAAACTCTCAAATGGCCTATCGTCCAATAGTTAACATTCAGCTGCACAGCGACCGCTCTGGTGGACATCCCTGCATCTAGCACGCCAATGGCATGTTCCCGCATGACCTGAGACATCTGAGGCATGATGACTTTTGACAAAATTTGACATTTTGGGGTGGCCTTTCATTGTCCCCAGTATAAGGAGTGTCTGGGTAGTGCTCATTCTGTCTGATCACCGTCTGGAAATGACACACCCATGTACTGAGTGAAATCACTGCCTCACTGAGCAAATGCTCACTGACAGAGAGATGGATTAAAAAATGATACACAAATCAAGAGAAATATCCCTATTGCACAAGTCAGCATATGCTCACTTACAGTTGTTAACTCCATGTGGCATTAATATTTGACTTGGGGCGTTTATATTTTTGTTCAGTGTATTAAATAAATGTAACATTGTTAATTCTGACGACTGAAGGCAGAGGTTGCAGTCAATGCGGAGCTGGTTTGAACTGTCTTGAAAGGGTCACAGAACAGGACTGGCATTAAGCAAAAATAACTGCGTAGCAAAAACGCTGCGCAGTCTCTTGAAGTCTGCAGCATTTTGTAGCATTTTTCAGAATTGTGTAGCAAAAATAAAGCTAAACGAAAACGTCTGTACGTGCATTTTAACTTATTTTCAACTCTTGGAACACTTAGCTAACAGTATTAACACTAATCAACCAAGCCTAATGAAGACCAAGGCAGTTGAGTTACAGTAGCATTGCAGCATTAAAACTACTTGGACTTAACAACTGGGTCCCACTTACAGCTAACATGTAGTAACTCAGTAACTGAAGAGGATTTAGTAAGTTTTTATTATTCACACTTGTATTGGAAATTGTCAAATAAACTAAACTAAACTCAAACCACACTTTCTTTATCCAGGGGCCAAAATCGGACTTCATACAAAATTAGCTGTTGAAGTTTAACTATCTCAATGTGCCACTGACTGCCCAGCTTTATTTCAATTGATGTCAATTTGCAATCGAGGAGTGTTCTGAAAATTGCAGAATTTCGGTGGGCAGTTGTGGGTGCCACCCAAAGGGAGCACTCAACCAATGGCGCCCCCAAGGAGGGACCAGGGGCCCCCCTGGAAAATTGCTGGCCATCCCACTGGCCCCCCCAGAGCACTGACTGTATAAAACTTGGACGTAGCCTCCGTGACGTTACTCGCAGGTTTCTGAATATCCACTGTGAAGCTCATTTGGTCGCCAATTTGGCACTTACCTGACTCCGCCTACCTCCTGGCTAATCCGAAAATTCGCAAAAAGGTGCACCGTTGAAGGAGCTGAGGTGAGCTGAATCGAGCGTGGTCGCCGAAACATACCCTCCGAGCTCGAAGCTACCAAGCCAGCTACTGCTTACGAAACAGGCCAAGAAGCCAACTGAGCTCGATGCTACATAGTTTGCTATGGCCGAAATGCTGGGTCATATCTGTCCTAGTAAAGGAAAGGAGCCTGCCAAGTTGCTTGAGGCTGTTTATATATATAAACGCTGTTTGTATCCGTGAAGCGGTTGCTAGACGAACGCTGTACACCGCTGGGAAGTTGCGGCGGTTAGCTCACCCCTAGGATAGGGTGACCAGATTTCCTGAAACTAAAACCGGGACACTTTGTGCGTGACCGTAGTGCGCGTGCACGTGAGGTCATAGACGCAGATATTAGGCTCAATTTCAGCACATAGGACTACTGCTCACAACATAGCCTAATGGGGAAAAATTATGCATGTTTTTGGTAGGCCTATTTACACATTTAAGATAAAATATGAAAAGACATTGAATGAGTTTCGTGTGGGACTACCTTTATTTTTATGAATTAGCCTGAAGCTGAAGAAAGTTTTGGAAAATACACCAAATGTACGGTGCGTACGCGTTTTTCGCAGTGTCTAAAGGGTTTTATTATAACTCCGTGTCCGACAGTGGGATGGTTTCAATATAACTCCGTGTCCGACAGTCGATTATTGTTTTTAATTTCTTCAAATCTACTGAATCTTTTAGATTTTAAACGGGAATGTTTTGATAAGACGGCTCAGTTCTTCAAGATGAGTACCGAGAATTTCAACCAATGTTTCTGTTTAAGCTCTGCTCAATGTAAGTCGACATCGGAGCGGGACTTAGTGCATTTATGACAAATTTAGCGACTGTCGGACAGAGATCCCAAAATATTCCGTCTCCGACAGTCATAAAAGATCTAATTTTTTGAGTATTCCAGCAATTATTAGACGTTTAAACGTAGCAATGTTTGTGTTCGTTCGACCTTCATAAAGTTCAAATTGATAGCTATCGACTTTTCTTGGTCTTTTTATTCTTCTGTTTTCTTCCGTTGAAGATAGACAACAGTCTTTATTCGGTCTCTCTTTTGAAAAATTAGTCAGATGGATCGAACAGATTCAGGCTTTATTTCCACACCAGAGATAAAATAGTGCTCGTAGTCAGTGAGCAAATCAATTCCATGACCATTGACATTGTGAATTCGGCTATTGCATGCACGATCAAGACCGTCGGACGCGAAACGCAAAATACTCCATGTCCGGCAGGCAGCAGAAAGTAAAAGTATTGATATGAGAGCAGATTTATAACGAAATAAAGAATAAAAATATATCACCAACAATCAGAACATCCAATGGGCACTGCAATCAATTTATTTGGGCCATTTTTATAAATACAACAAAGTCCGTACAATGCCTGTCGGACATTAAATGTAAAATACTCCGTATCCGACAGCCAAAATATACTCAGTCAAAAAAGAAACTTCACATTCATAAATTTCTAAATAGTTTCTTGAAACTTAATACAAGAGATATTATTATTATTATTAGGGGTAAATGCGTTGTCAAAGACATCATGACACACAGCAACTCCAACGTGCACAAGCATGCAGCACGTGCAAGCATACATCAAGGTAAAAGCATGTTTCCTCGTGTTCCTAGTCACGTGACCTTATAAGACACGTGCAATTGAGCCCACGTTAGCACGGTAGAGTGACATCTCGGAAAAACAAGTTCTTACAGTCAATTATCTGTTGATTTGCAATGCCACGACTGTCAAACATTCAACGTGAACGTGCCATTGGCATGCTGAATACGGGAACGTCGGTCACTGACGTTGCCAGGGTTATGGGATGCAGTCGACGGACTATCCATGATCTTCGGACACGTCTCCAACAAACTGGCACCACAGCAGACCGACCTTGTTCGGGTAGACCACGTGTGATGACACAAGCAGAAGACCGACAAATCGTCTTACGTCATTTGCGTAATCGATTTCTCACTGCAACGTCCACTAGGAATGAATTGTTCAGAGGTCGTGTGACTGCCCAAACCATACGTAATCGCCTGCGCACTGCTCGTCTCCATGCACGCCGCCATATCGTGGACCAATTTTAACCCACTTACACCGGCGTCAACGGCTTCTCTGGGCACAACGACATCTGAGATGGACTCAGCGTGATTGGAATAGGGTCGTTTTTAGTGACGAATCCAGATTCACTTTGCACTTTGCTGATGGGAGAGTTAGAGTTTGGAGGAGACGCGGTGAACGCAACGCCCAGTGTTGTGTGCAGGAAGTGGACCGTTTTGGGGGCGGTAGTGTTATGGTTTGGGGTGCCTTTAATGGTCCTGCCCGTTCCCGACTGATGGTCGTTCAAGGAAACCTAACTGCTGCAGGATACAGAGATCAAGTGCTCATTCCAGAGCTTTTGCCATTCATGGCAGCTCATAGCCCAGGTCTGACATTCCAACACGATAATGCCAGACCTCATACGGCCAATTTAACGCAGAATTTTCTTAGGAATGCTGGCATCAATGTCATGGAGTGGCCCTCAAGGTCTCCCGACCTTAATCCCATAGAACATGTATGGGATGTGTTGGGCAGAAGACTCCGTCAAGTAAGGAACCCTCCACAGAATTTGCAGGAACTTGGTGCCATGTTGGTTCAATTATGGCGACGCATCCCCCAAGCTGTGTTCAGACGCATCATTCAATCCATGAGGAGACGTTGCGTCGCAGTCGTGAATGCTCATGGAGGGCATACGTGCTATTGACATGCTTTCATCAAGTTGTATCTTACCATTTTTACTCTCTTACATTTCCGTAGCATTTCCGGTGGAACTGGTTACATTATGAACATGATTTTTATGGTACACCGTCCTTAATGGGTACAGAATGGAATTAAATCATTATTTAAAACCACTTTTCTTGTATGTTCAACTTATCGACCTCCAAACGAGTGTGAAGTTTCTTTTTTGACTGAGTATATAAAATAAAAGAGGACGATTAGGCCTATAACAGATTGACAACGAAATAAAGAATAAAAAAACATTTTAACAACAAACAGAACATCCAATGAACACTGCAATTTATTTATTTGCGGGCCATCTTTTTTGGATGTTCTGTTTGTTGGAGATATATTTTTATTCTCTATTTCGTTATAAATCTGTTCTCATATCAGTACTTTTTTTTTTGCTGGTTGCCGGACATGGAGTATTTTGCATTTTGGGTCCGACAGTCTTGATCGTGCATGCGATATTTAATTCACAGTGTCAATGGTCATGGAATTGATTTGCTCACTGACTAGGCTACAAGCACTATTTTATCTAAAGCGTGAATCTGTTCGATCCATCTGACTAATTTTCAAAAGAGAGACCGAAAAAAGACTGTTGTCTATCTTCAACGGAAGAAAACAGACGAATAAAGAGACCAAGAAAAGTCCATAGCTATCACTTTGAATTTTTATAAAGGTCGAACACAAACATTGCTACGTTTATATGTCTACCCTAATAATTGCTGGAATACTCGAAAAATTAGAACTTTTATGACTGTCGGAGACGGAGTATTTTAGGATCTCAGTCCGACAGTCGCTAAATTTGTCATAAATGCTCTAAGTCCCGCTCCGATGTCAACTTACTGAGCAGAGCTTAAACAGAAACATTGGTTGAAATTCTTGGTACTCATCTTGAAGAACTGAGCCGTCTTATCAAAAAATTCCCATTTAATAGCTATCTAAAAGATTCAGTAGATTTGAAGAAATTAAAAACAATAATCGACTGTCGAACACGGAGTTATATTAAAACCCTATCCGACTTTCGCACACGTAGACACTGCGTTAACATTTTGTTAATGGCATTGCGTTAGCTTACTCTAAGCAAAGATGAACAAACTTGCTGTCTCGTGAGCATTTTAAGTTCGATGCACTGAGCAATAATGTCGTGGATGGAACTGGCACGCCATTCTGCCGTTTAGTCTTGTACATTAGTTAATCAATCCTCAGACTGCTAATCTAGCAAAGTACCAGAGTTATTGTTTGTTTAACGGTGAGGATTCTGCCTACCCTAACTGACCTCCGACTGCACGTCACTGGTTAAGTATTATTATTTTGTGTTATTTGTACAATTTAACGTTGCTGGCGTAGCCTACGTTTGTAGCCTAGCATACGCTACACACACGCGCACACACATATTGTTGAAATCATATGTTGGATGCTTTTTTCTTTGAATGTGTTTTTTAGTTAATGATCGGGCTATAATAAGACCACGTTGGCTATGTAATCGCTGACAACAGGGGACATTTCATAGTGGTTGGTGGAAACCGGGACATTTTAGCGTCCCGACAGGCTTTTGTCGAGACTCGGGACACGCAACTCAAAACCGGGACTGTCCCGGCAAAACCGGGACGTCTGGTCACCTTACCCTAGGAGTACGAGCAGTGCTCAGGTCAGATTTTTGATGCACCTTAGCCACATCACATTAATGGTGGAATGGCCAGTCAAATGTTCACACTGCATAATGTAAGTTTTCTAGCAAGCCTGGTGGACCTTTATTTTCCTTCCTCACACACGCCCATTTTTGATCCCTACATTTTGAATTTGGTGAATGCCGAATTAATTGGCTTCTGTGGCTAACATACGCACGGGCTGCTAGCACAGCTGGGCATCTGGCTCCAAAGCTAAACCATAGTTATTTCAGCAGCTACCCAGCTAATCTATGGCCTTTATATTAGCTAACCATACCAATGTGACTTGCAATGTTTCTTTTGGGTCATGTAAATTAATGTACTTCTGGACCTCAACAAAGAGCTTTTGCTCTTAGCTCCACTTTTCACTTATGCTTTTTTCACGTAAATAGAGCGTTACTGGACACCGAATATAGCCGAATGTGGCCAGCTTATGACAGTGTTTTCCGTTGCCATTTAGCTAATTAATTAGGGTAATGTAGCTAGCTAGCTTGTGGATGATGAACTTTATGAAGAAACACATTGAGTGACAGCTAGCTAGCTTGCTAGATAACGTGGGATAGGTTTAGATACCTATAAAGCAAGCTAGCCTTCCTATATAAACAATGATACCGTATCGGTAATCGCACTGAAAATGGAACGAATCCATTTGCGGCAAAGCAGCAGTAATGGAGGCGTTGCACTGGACGCAGAAACCGTAGTGTAAGTCACGTGATCCCCGAAGTAACTCAGGAAGATGGCTTTGATGGGGTGGGAATGCATCGATTAATTATTATTTATACAAAAAAAAAAATGTATTTCCTTGCTCTGAAATGTCGCATGTATAACTGGATATTGAACCTCAGGTCCAAATGCTCCGCCGTACCCACGACACTAGCTCAAATGAACTAAAGAGTTACTATAGTATACTATAAGAATTGTATAGTGTTCTAAAGTGTGGTTGTAGTGTTCTATAGTACGTTTCCCCAGCTATAGTATTATAATAGTTTTTTCTACAATATTTCAATAGTAACACTAAAATCTCTATAGTGCGTTCCAAAAAACCATACAATTACTACAGTAATACTATAGTTTTTGATGGTAAATTTAAGGTAAATTTTATGGTATTCCAATAGTGGTTTTTTGGTCGATTTAGTATAGCTGTGCTGTGTTTGAACTTGAGCATATTGGCGCAAGGATTCTCAGTCATAAACCGGCTTTGATAACAACAGTTGAATATTTAGCGGTTAATTCTAGCGAAAATGCAAAAAAAAATACTACTGCGGTCTTCCAGTGCATAGCATAATGGCGAGAGGACTCTCAGATAGACTGGCTAAAACAATAGCAAGCGCAGATTTACCCACAAACAGCTTTTATGACAAAATGTCAAAGGTAAGAAAAATTTTTGCTCATCTCTGTAGCTTTTAAAGTGTATGCCTGCTGTTCTTTGAATGTGGTGTCAATTTAAAATGACAAGGCTTATATCGTTGGAATCTGTCGACTGTCCTTTTTCATTTGAGGTATCGTTTGTATGCATATCACAAATTCAGTAGAAATGCTTGCGATAGAGCACTGATTATTTAATCTTATTTTATTTAATGTTTTGCTAGATGCTTATTTACTTGCTTGGTACTTGAATTGTGTTCGGTTTAGGTAAAAACGGTCATCACGAACTTTTCGCCGAGTTTCTTCGCTTTAAGAGGATATGCCACATGACGAGATTGCTATTAGGAAACATGCTGTATTTATTATGCAAATTCATTGCCCCCGTTACAGGGGCGTTCAGGCTGAATGTTAATATTTGTATTGAATATATATTTTCCGCTAATTTCTTTAAATCTTCAATTTAAAACCAGTTGTCATTGCAACAAAACCGTTGATTTACTTGTGAACTTCTGGTACGTGATGCAGCTTTTCTCGAAGTGCTCTGAGCAAAGAACTGAATGTTTTGTTGGTTTGTAAGGCTTTCCATGGTCAATTCTTCTTAATTTAACAAGCCAATCTTTCAAAAGGACTTCATTAATTTGTGGAAATTGATTGAAACTTATTTTGCCATATTTTCCAGACGACTGAATGACATTATTATTGGTGCAAGCAACAGCAGCACAAGATTTCCCCATTTTCACTATGCTGCAATCAACCTCTGTGTACATTTTGCTTCGGGGATCATGTGACCACCTTCGTAACTTGCAACGACCTCATTGTAGCTCTTGCTGCAAGATAACAAGACAACATGAAAGGAGAAGAGACTCAGAGCCAGATAATGACTACATGCCTGCAAGGGAGGAACAACAAGAGACAGAAACTATGCGCAAAAGTGTGGAACAGGTAGCAACCTCAGTCACAGCCACAGAGACTGGTGAAGACTCAGCGAGATTTAGGCCATCCACTACCAACCTGTCCCTGGACCAACAGTTGAATTTATCAGTGTGTCCTTGATAATGAAATGGATGGCTACAGGGTAAAATCATTTGAATAAATCAGTGGTTATGGTGTGTCTACAGTGAGTGTGGAATTTTCATGGTAATCATATTAAACCTTTGATTTTCCTTTGCCAGTAGTTGAGACTAAGAATAGTCTGAATAGAAATGTTCATATGCCAGACCACTTACTACTCATACTATTATTATTATTGTTGTTGCAAAAAAAAAAAAAAAAAAAAAAAGCTGTATCAAACTATTGGAACTAAAAAACTATTGGAATTCTGAAACTTGAGGCAAGTGTGTCAGATGCATATTGTCTTTTTAATGAAAAGGAGTCAAGGACATAGCCTAGGAAATATTATGTCTTTATTTTTTGTGAGTCTCTATTACATTGGACTGTAGGGAAACAGGAAAGATATAGGAGAATGGGGGAGCATGCAGTACATGACCACAGGCTGGAACTGAATCCGGGGTTACCACAATGAGGACTGATTTGGTGTGCCACCCTAAGATTTTCACTGGCCCCATCTGGCCACCCCTATGAAAATTTTCTGGGGGGGTCACTGACTGCAACACGCTACTTTTTACTTTAACTTGGACAACACTCAGTACACAGGGCTGGACATTCCCTTTGATCCGATGGCCCGTCGATGTTTTTTCGCATTCCGGGCCAGTACGGACCACCACTCTTCGCATTTCACTGGTCCGGTCAGGCCACTAACAAATAAAATTGCTTTTAAAAAATATATTCATCTTACTGCGGCATTAACATGCAAAACGCAGCTCAAACTTGATATTACTTTGTCGATCTCAGCTCACGAAATCAAATTGGGGTTAAGATTCTTCCACATAAGATCTTGCACGCACGATATCTTGTGCATGAAGATCATTGGGTGTTTATTGCGAGGAACTGGACGAGGGGTAACAGCTTCCTTATGGACGGTGTACGTGATAACTCCTCCAAACATGAAAGCGCATTTGAAACGGTTATAGTCAGAATTCTCATTGGAAAGGAAACTGGGTAGGGGGTACAATTTGAAAAAAAAAAAAAAAAAAATCCCGCACGCATTTATTCTGGCTACGGCACGAAGCAGAACCAGGAACAAGCTAGCGTAATACGTTAGCTTGCTACAGCTCTACATTGGGAATCGAGAATGCACTACAAGCTTTCATGTAACATGTTAGCTAGTCAGCCTAGGGTGCATTTCCCAAAAGCTGAGTCGCTAATGATATCAGCTACTAAGCTGCATAGGCTGAACCATTTGATCATAGGTTGCAGCTATGCAAGTTGGCAGCTACAGCTTTGTGGGGAAATATACCCCAGGTTACTTCTCTGTGTTTCTAAGTTATGACTTCTCGCAATTGACCGTGTCAATTTATTTTTGTTTCCTTCACTTGTTAAAGGAGGACTATCATATCTGGGAAAAGCGGGCAATACTATTTCAATATATCATGAAAAAAGCTCCTACGACTTTTTTTTCTTTATTTTGCAATTTCTTTAATTTTTATGAGGGATTTTACAAAACTAATGGAGCGTGCCATTATCACCACAGCAGATGAAAATTCAGCCTCGATTATGAAAATATCCGCTTGGGGTGCCCCTAATTGTGACGTCAGTGCGGCTGCCAGCGCCATGAAGGTCTATTGTCCTGCGGTCCTGCATTGTGATTGTTGAATGACCGAGATATTCCTGCTTCCTCTATGGGGCAGACAGACAAGCTTGATTATTACCTTTGTCTATCCGACACAACTTTAATTTAGAGGTGAACTAACATCAGAGGCTATTTGAAATGCTTGCGGAAAGAAAAGTGTGATTTGAAGTCTGCTAATTACTAGCAAGGCTGGACAGCTGTCATCACCTTGGCATAATTAGCTCACCTTAAATCAATTCCCGTGTACTTTGCCTAATTTGTAATCAGCCATTTATTCAGCCAACTGACCAATCAAAACCAAAATCAAGCCAATAATGATTTAGAAGAGATAATGAGAAGCAGACAAACCGAACCAGGCTACCGTGTTAGATTGAAATAATGTCAGTAATCTGAATAAATAGCAGACCTCTGAATTCCACCTCTCATCAGAAAACTTTAACGTATTATTATAAAAGATTTCTTAAAAATAAAATCATTTTAAGATGGCCCTGGTTTTTAAGCGTCTAAAAATATACGCGAAGTAGAAAACATTGTATGAAGCGCATCAAACGCGAATGTGAGACAGAAATTATTTTCGCATTGCAAGCAATGGACAAATGCACCGAAGACTGGGCAAGCACGGTCAGGCAAATCTGTGCCACAAATTTTTTACATTTTTTATTTAATAATTGAACAAGATTCACACACAATGGCTAAATGTAATAATCAAGCGAACACATCCAGGCAAATTGCGTCCTGAACTAAGCAAAGTTTAGGTCTTCAAAATCATCCTCCTCTACTCGACAATTGCTTTCACCCCCTTCCCATTTACTTTGCTCAATTTGCAATCAAACAGTTGATTCACTCAATGAACAATTTTAAATTGGTTGGTAGTTTAATTTATTTAGATATCCATGTATTCAGACATTTTGACATCGCATGCATCATGCACATGAATGCATGTGGCAACCGCATTGACGTCATGATCTCGCAACTCTCCATGCCACGCGAGTCGTTAATGGCGGCCTCCTGGAAACAGCCTTAGGGGACAATTACGGCCAATTAATGGTCATTTAAAAGAACAGGGGTTATGTATTGACAAAAAAAAAAAAAAAAAAAATCGACCGTGGATATTATGTTGGAGTTAATTGCTATAAGATTAAGTCAAAACGGGTAGTTCTGCATAGTCCTCCTTTAAAGGCTTGCTTGAGCGAGTGAATATAGCCAGCTAGAATTAGAATTAGCTATAGGAAATGTCTATTTAACTGTCCAACAGATACCGATCTTTTCTGCCACTTTGCAGTCTCTTCCGTTTTACATGCGCAATTGGCACAGTTTAAAACAAGAGCACTCGGAGAGCGCATACCTCCGCCAAGGCCCAGCAGTCCCCCCAGCTGCTTAATACCTTCCGGATCTACCCCAAAATCTCATGGGATGCAAGTTAGACCAATTCCCACCTACTGTGAAAATTTTGTGTAAATCCGTCCATTAGTTTTTCCGTAATATTGCTAACTAACTAAGAAACAGATTCCAACGATTACATAACTTCCTTGACGGAGGTAATAATCACGGAAACTAGGTAGCTAATATACTTCGGAGATGCTGATATTGCAAATTGATAATTTCGCTGCCGTCAAATTAGCCACAAGTAATTGGACTAAGATATCTTCACAAGAAGCATCAGACGTTATTGCACAACACTTCGTATCAGATATAAAATACTGCATTGTCAGTGACTATAAAGTTAGATTGGTTACTGGAATTGACATTCATATTGTGACTTGACAGCCCAGTAGCTTGATTACTGGCAGCGCCTATTGTAGGCTACGTTGTAAATTCATGCCAAGTGCCATATTGACTAGCTATAAGCATGTCGCACGCAGATAAAAAAAAAAAAAAATTGTTGCAAGCCAGTCATTTTAGCCATGGGTATCTGTCCAATATCAATTAACATTTCCAGTTAACTTGCTGCCGAATCAGTATGTGCAGATCTTTGTAATGCGTGTTTAGCGACCTTTCCATGACATAGCTAGCAAACTTGGAATGTCGGTATACCGTTCGCCAATAGTTCTTGCTCGTCTTAATGCAAGGTCGAAGTAAGTCTTCTCTTACGCCTAAATACTTTGAATTGACTCCCCCTGCAGTTGCTGGGAAGGAAATACTGCGGGTCCACTGTGCATTTACAGAGGGCTCGGCTCCGAGCAACAGTAATTTCAAATGACAGTAAAATTGTCCAATCGTATTTCCCCTATGAATGGGAGGGCTTTGTTATCGCTAATGTTATGACAAGTTCCGCCCGCTGTCCCCCAGGCCTTTCACAAGCTAGTGAAATAAAAAAATCGGCGGTAAACAACCTAGCGAGCTAGCCTGAGTTGTTAGTTCGTGATAGCTGTGAATATCGTTTTGAGTTTATAAAGCACGTTTTCCAGATTAATATTCAGTGAGAAGTTGGAGTTGATCAGCGTGGGAAAACTGACACCAGACCTTGATTTGATGCAAAAAACCAAGGCTTTTGACAGGCATTTCAACACCAGCAATTAAACGCGATACCCATGGATGAAGGAGGAAAATCTGTCTTGCTGGGATTGGGTCCTGGGCCAAAGATGGACTTTCTGAGCGGGTGAAAAAGGCAGTTAAATGGTCATGAAGTGATAAGCTATTTAAATAGGGCGCTGTGCTAAGTGATTTTTGTATGTTTGCCGTCGCTGCCAGTGTTTTGTGTTTGTTATAAAATTTATTTGGGAAAACATTATGCGGCATTACTGTGCTGAGATGGTGAAATAGATCAACCGGGAATACAGCACAATGCTTTTACCCAAATTAATTTTACAGGGGAAACGGAATTAAAGTTTTAGCCTCTGAAATAATTTTTGTGATCTCACGGACGCGTAAGAACACAGTGTTAATTATTCAATTAATTAGATCCTCCTGAGTGATCCTGTCAGCTTATCTGGAGATTTTAGCATTTTACAAGTAAAAAAAAAAAAAAAAAAATCCGCGTAGATTCATTTTCTCTTGCTAAAAGACAGTGTGAGAACAGTATTAAGCGTATTAAGCCAGCAGAGACCTTTCAGCCAGTGTGACAGTACTTGGACGTATTTTCCTAATAAACCTCCCTGATTAGTCTTTCTTACCTTGGTACACTGAAGATAAAAATGCGCATACTGCACTGCCGTCTCGTTATACTAGAGTTGCGCTGTGAGAGACTGCCCAAAATGAAGAATTATTCATGCTAAAGAAAACAAGTAGACATGGTCAACAACATCCCCCGCTAAAATGTTTTCTTTAAAGATACTAAGAACAGAGGCTCCCAAAAATGCCACAAGGGCAACAACTGTGTAAAAAATAATCGTGTGCTTCTTATTTTCGAACTCCATCAGGGTCTTTATGGTCTTAAGCTACACACCAAATTTGGTGATCCTATCTGCAACAGTTTCTGAGAAAAGCTGTCTCCTTTAGAGATACCTTGGACAGAGTCCAAAAATACGGATCAAGGGCAATAACTGCGGAAAAAATAATTGCACGCATCTCACTTTCGAACTCCATCAAGGCCTTTATGGTCTCAAGCTACAAAACAAATTTGGTTGTCCTATCTCTAATAGTTTCTGAGAAAAGCTGTCCCCTTTATCTCGGACGGACGGACGCACGGAGCTCAAACCTATATCCCCCTCGCACTTCGTGGCGGGGGATAAAAATACTCAGAGCTACATCTTCGAATACCCCGGGCAGACGACGCCACCGTTTTATACCAGTCACTGATGGATTAAGTTTGTCAATGACGATAGTGACGAGCGCCAGCGGGAGCTCTGCATTAGCCTATGTAATGTGTTCGCAATAATCCGGGCCGGTGAATTTTGAGTGGGGCCAGTGGATATTTAAATCTTTAGGCCCGGTGGGCCAGTGCCTTTTTTTCAGGAATGTTGAGCCCTGATACATCTCCATTCATAAGTTTTGAAAACACCATTTTGTTGAGTACATATTGGCTATCTGTTACAGTTCCCACATTTGGCAATGGATTTAGCCTCTCAATTATTAAAAAACATATTAATGCTTACAACGAAGAAGAGTGTCAACTTCAGAATACATTTTCAAACAAATCAGCAATTGTGGAATTTTCATACTAAAGTCCTTTTACTGTGTTATAAAAATACAGAGATAAAATTGATACTTATTACAAACCAAACATTTAGTTTCCATATACTATTTGTTGTTCCACTTCAGCCATGTAGTGTAACTCCTCATTGCCCCCAGTATCAGATCAATCAAATGTTGAATTTCAAAATTAAAAGGTACTCTCTGAACTAACAAGAAACAGAAGACTTCATGAAATCCATTTCCAGTTATTTCAGAAGCAGATGACAATCAGATAATCCTTAAAAAAAGCAGTGTCGGCAATTACTATGTAGTTTCATCAACCCAAACGTTCCATACACAAAAAACAATCCCAATACAAAATTTTGTTTGAAGCTGAACTTTAGCAAACACTATCATTCGAAGTTGAAGAGCATGCGGCACATAATTTCCGTACCAATTATTATGCAAAAACCATTTTGTATTGCATTTCATTTTCCATTCTGTGTTAATACATTTTAATTTACAGATTCACACCAAGTTGTAATACCATGTCTTAAAGATAATACAACATTAACCACATAATTGAATTCCAAAGCTGGAGACACGGAACAAATTGAGACAGCCAACCTGCTAAGAAAGCATGGGTATTTTTCCAATATGCTTATAAGAATCTGCGTTTCCACTGAACGCAAAACAAATAATTCGCGTGACCAGATTACATTTTAAGTCAATGCAAAGATGCTAGTACACGCGAAAAGACGCTAGTTCGCGCTGGGCGACAGGAATCAAGCGGGAGATGTGGCCCGACACGACATAAATGGCTTGCATGAATGACGCTAGTGCACAAAATTCATATTTTGCTCCTCGTCAAAATATTCTTTTGCAAAAAGTTTGCGCGCGTACAGCAGTGTTCTGAATAGCATCATTGCTACTAGCAGCAACATTGGCTAGCTAGGTTAGCTGCATTGCTTGAGATAATGGAAACGCTAGCTACCTAGCTAGGTAGCTTGCTAGCTGTGTCAAATAATCGGAGGATCACAGTTTCACAGAAAACAAGTGTTGCCACTAAACGTGGCCATGTCCCCCGCCAGGTCACGGAAATCGACTGGGGTCGGCGTATCATACTAATGCACATTGAAGCCAAAGATGAAATATCGCGTTCACAAACGGGACATGACGTTCGGACGGACGGAAGGAGCTGAACACTATGACCCCCGGTCTGCTCGCTACCGCGGTGGCGGGGGACAAAAAAGTGGTCTAGCTAAACATCGGACATGACAACATCATCAGTTTTGTGAATATTTTTATTCTCAAGTTGGCACTATGCTCATAAAGTAAAAGGTTTATGACGTTGGCATTGCAACATTAGCGTTGCTATCTTGATTTTCGGAGATTGCAGGAAGTACCGCCCCTCAAGTTAAACAAGGCTAAACTTGCATTGCGTTTGCTTGGCGGTGAGAATGTGCATGTCAGTCCTTTGCAAGGTCGTTCCCTCATGGAAGTGAATGGGATCCTCGCATGAACTGGGCGGATCTTCCAAGCGAAAAAATGAAAAAATAATCCTGCGGTCAAACTCCCGCGAATAAAGCAAGGAGAAATTTTGCTTCGCGTTCGGTGGAAACGCAGCAGTAGGAGGTACAGGTAATCAGCATTACCACCAGGGCTTCTGCCATTTGCGATTTAGCTAGAATTTTTAATAAAATGAGAAGAGTTTGATGTTTGACAAAACAAGATTTTAATCTCTCGTTACATGTGTTATTGTTTAATATGTGCGATATGGGAGAACCTGTGCTCAGCGTGGAACAGCACAGAGCTTGAAAGGTTTAGGGCAGCGAGTGAATCCCATTTTGTACTCCAGGCTGGGCTCTTCTCCAGGGGGAGGACAGAAGGTAAACCTCTGGAGGAGAGAGGTGAAGAAGAGGAACAGCTCCATCCGAGCCAGCTGCTCTCCTAGACATACCCTCTTACCTAAGCAAACCAAACATATGTTCAGGGATGTATTTGAGGACTGGGCATTCACAACTAAATGAAAAATTTATTTTTTTGATGACTATGTCAGATAATTTAAAAAATCTAAATGCATTTACAATTATATACTGATTAGCATTAAAAAGGCATCAGCCTAATTTCATGGCCAAAATACAAAGTATGCATGTTTGAGACGTGTAATTGTTATCAAAGTGTATTAAGCCTCTTGACAAAATGCAAAATTAGGTCTTTGGCACATTTAAAGCCATTTCAGGCCAAAAATTTTTTAAATCAAGATTTTTGTCACCAGGGCAAAATGCAATAACATCTTTCTGGGTCTACTCACAAAATCTGGTCTTACAAAAGGTAACAAGGCAAAAAGCCACCCAAAGTCAGTTGATAAATATCACCATGAGATGGCTAATGGGGCAAATACTTGATGAAAATGAGTAGAAACACACCCTTAGAATGTTGAGAGTGCACATGTGCATCTTTGCTCTTGTTACATGATAGCATTGTCGTTGCTCCATCACTGGGAAGACCAAAAGTTTGGGGATATCGGTCTAGTGCCAGACTGTCCATAGTTTGCCAGCCACAGTGTAAATTAAAGAATCGAGATCATTCAAATTGGGTCCATCCGGGTAACACGTGCATGGTCACAGCCGATCAGTGACTCTTACGGCTCACCAAGGTGATGTCAATGGGATCAAGTGTCCGAATCCACAGTCACAAGTTGCCTAACAGCTGCAAAAGTGGCGTGTTACACCCCCACTGAAGCCCATTTTCACCAAAGACACCACTGTAGTACTGTTGAAAAGCACGGGTTACTCCAAACTATAGGGAAGACATCTAAACCTAAATCACTTGGTCTGTGTCTAGTCTGATCACTAGAAACTTAAATCGGATTTTGTTGGCCTCGCTGCTGAGGAAGTTCTGTGATGTAGGGTGAAAATGGGCTCAAATTGGGTTGTTACATCCCACCTCCGCCACTTTCAGGTGACTTCAGACCGCGGATTTGGACACTTGGTTATCCTTAACATCACCTTGGTGAGCAGCTTGAGTTATTGGTCGCTTGTGATCATACACTTGTGTTACCCAGACAGACTAATTTGGACTGACCTTGATTCTTTGATATACCTCATAGCTTATAAACTGCGGACAATCGAACATGGCAGACATACCCCCAAAACTTTCGGACAATCTTCCCAGTGACGGAATAATGAGAATGCTGCCACCTAGCCACAGCAGGAACGCGCATGCATGAACGAAACTTTCAAAGGGTATAGACTGGGAGCCCAGGGGGGTCAGCCTAGCTGGGAAGGTTACCAATTCTAATTCCTATCACAGTGTCGGGCATGGGTCCCAATAGAAGGATCTAGACTTCTCCCGGGGTCCAGCTGGTGGGTGTCGTAATGAGGGGTAAAAATGTGACACACCCAACCCAGCTAGATCAGCTCATTGAGTTACAGGATGAAACCTGGTGCAAAATGTTCAGCAAACCCCCCTGGTTCAGGAATGGCCACTGCCAGAAATTTCCTGTGGCGGGGTACCCCCGGCAGAAGCCCCCAAATGGGCCACACCCAAAATTGAACTAGAAGTGTATAATATGTATTAAGTAAAATTATAAATGCAAATATTGTATCCTGGAACTAATGATATAAACATGACTTTAGCTAAAGTATTTTAATTATAAACCAGTATATCCATGGAATACAGTGGGCCATTGTTCTTTACCAATACTGATGCTAATGGGCTGTGTATTAGGACAAGGCATCTTTGTTTCAACAGGCCAAACACCTGGTTCAGCTCTAAACAAATATATTTAAGTATGGGATTAGGAAACAAGAAATACTGCAGGGGTTTGAAACAGTTTTTGGAACTGGTTTTTCAGTTTTCTGTTTTTTGGTTGCCCAACCTATGCTTTTGGTTGCCCAAATTTTTCATAAAATTTCTTCAATAGAAAATGGCGGTTTGTCTTATATTTCATGGCCAAAGCATTTCCCGCAACCCACAGTGCAATAATGGAAGGACTTGAAGGAAAGTGGTGAGTGGAAGAAATTCTGACATCAAGTTGGTGCAGAATACTGTAACGTTTGTGCTTTGTGCACATTTCCCAAAACAATTTGAAATGCGGACTCGTCAGACCACAGCACACTTTTCCACTATGCGTCAGTCCATCTCAGATGAGCTTGGGCCCAGAGAAGCTGGCGGCGTTTCAGGGTGTTGTTGAAATATGGCTTTTGCTTTGCATGGTAGAGTTTTAACTTGCACTTGTAGATGTAGCGACAAACTGTGTTAACTGACATTGGTTTTCCGAAGTATTCCTGAGCCCAGATGATAATATCCTTTACAGAATGATGTCTGTTTTTAATGCAGTGCTGCCTGAAGGACCGACGGTCACGGGCAGTCAATGTTGGTTTTCAGCCTTGCCGCTTACGTGTAGAGATTTCTCTGGATTCTCTGAATCTTTTGATGATATTATGGACTGTAGATGATGAAATCCCTAAATTCCTTGCAATTGCACGTTGAGAAACATTATTCTTAAACTGTCGGACTATGTGCTGACGCAGTCACAAAATGGTGGACCTCGCCCCATCCTTTATTGTGAATGACTGAGCCTTTCAGGGATGCTCCTTTTATACCTAATCAATACACTCACCTGTTCCCAATTAACCTGTTCACTTGTGGAGTATTCCAAACAGGTGTTTTTTGAGCATTCTTCAACTTTCGCAGTCTTTTGTTGCCCCTGTCACAGCTTTTTTGGAACGTGTTGCAGGCATCAAATTCAAAATGAGTGAATATTTCCAAAAAAACCATAAAGTTTATCAGTTTGAACATTACATATCGAGGGCTGACTGCAATAAACAGTTATGTCCAATGTATAACATCTGGACATAACTGTTTATTGCAGTCAGCCCTCGATGTATTGTCTTTGTAGTGTACTCAATGGAATATAGGTCAAAAAGGATTTGCAAATCATTGTATTCTTTTTTTTAATCCACGTTTTACACAACATCCCTGTTCATTGGAATTGGGGTTGAATTGTAGAAAGCAATCCTGCCCCCCATCAGAGCAAATTAATGTCAGGTAGTTTAGTCCTAATAGACTAAATCGGCATTATCATTACCCATGCGATAAAATTTCCGGTCATAGTTCAAGACAACCCAAGATGACAACAAAGCTGATAAAGCCTAGTTATCCCAGTGGAACAGCCGGCTACTTATCGTAATTATTTAGGTTATTTTACATTGCCTAAGGTTGTTTTAAGGCAATAAGCTGGGTTCACGTAGTTCAGTCTGTTATTGTCCTAACGGTATACGTGGGCTAAAGAAGTGGATAGAGGAATTTTGCTCTATTCAAGAGTGCAATAAAGCAACATCACGTTGTATATGCAACCCACCATATGTACTCACGTCCCTTTTCCTACCGAAAGAAAAGATCCAGAAAGACGTGTAGAATGGATTTAATTAGTTAGACTTAAAGTCTTTTATTTTGCTAATCAGTGATGCAATTTGCAACAGATATTAGTAAGTCCCCATGTATCACATGTGCCATTTCCTAAGCCTGTAGTCGGAAGTGCTGTACTTGTCAGTGACCCATTTATAAATCCCTAGCCTGTACAGCTATATGTATACATGCTTGATGTGTACATGGGCTTACCTGTGATTCATGAAATCTATTTTCCATATAAAATATCAGTGGCGGCTAACGAACAGAAAACAGAAGGAGTGGAAAATACCCCTTGAAGCATTCAATTATTGACCCGTTTCCAAGCACTATCTTTAACTCGTTTTCCCAATGATATCAATAATCCATTGACAGTTAAACGCGCAGCTTCCCTCTCAATGCAACGTTAGCCTAAATAACAAATGCAAAAAAAAAGGTTTTATTCATTTGACGAAATAGGTTACTCTATACGAAATTGTTACGTGTAGGAATAGAGGGAGAACCCAAGCGCAAAGTAGCAGGCAAAACAACTGGTTTATTTGTCGTTGTATAAAATAAACAATGAGCACACAACAAACAATGGTAATAGAAAATACAAAGTGGAAAAGCTTACCAACTCCAAAAGGGAGAAAACAGCCAATTCCAATTTGGTTATGAAAAATACAGAGACATGGATACGCGAACTCTGAAAATAGAGTTAAATTTAGATACGCGAAAATACGCAAGCTCTCATAAAAGAGAGAATTTGGTCTCCCCAAAGGGAGAAAGCTGAACCAGCAAAGAGTAAAGGAAGTAGATAGTCTGACCACAGAGATATAAAATAAAATAAAAAAACTAGAGTGGACGACGGCCTCGTTTCTGTGGCAGCACTCGGCCGCCATCTTGTGTATGTATATCTCTGTGGGTCTGACTAACAAAAGAAAAGCGAACAATGCAGGAACTAAATACTAAAGTGAGGTGAAAACTAAACCAATGAGAGAAACAAACTAATAATTGAATGATGAGTGAGTGTGGTGGGAAACTATGCTCGCAGGCAGGGCTGATGAGCTTCAGCTGGCACTCTTCACAGAAATGTAATAGCCTTAACTACTATGGATTATACATGTTAGTTTGGCATGTCCTGCAAAGCAGTTTATCAAAGCTGCGCTTCATGATCAACTTAGCAAATGTATTCCACATCCCAATGAAGAGTTTCATTTCTTTACTTCAGCTACCTCAACGAAGCGAGTTAGCCACACGTGAAATAGCTGAATGTTCGAAGAGTTAACAAATCTTTAATCAACGAAAGTGATTGAAAACGGATGAGATCTCATCATGTTTAAAGGCATGCGTTCCGCCCTCCCGGCTTTCTGTTGAGTAGCTGCCACTTTATAGATGAATGCAGATTGTATAGGCCTACAATGCATATTGTGCAGTATGTCCGGGTATGTCTTTGATGCAATAATCATGCATCATTACTGTCAGACTAGGGCCTTTAATAGTTATAATCCTGACTTTACAACGCTCAAAGTATTCAATATCTGTGTCACATTCGGCCATGTTTACTGTTGTGGACACGATCAGGGGTGCGTTTCCCAAAAGCGTAGTTGCTAACTAAGTTAGCAACTTACAAAGTTCGTCCATTCACAGTGAATGGTTCCAACTATGTAAGTTAGCATCTGTGATTTCGGGAAACACAACCCCTCGGTAGTCCTGAACTTTGACTGGAACCAGCATGCTTTGCACACAGCGAGATGCTGAATTAGTCTTTTAATGGCCTATAAAAAGGTTTCTCATTAGCAAGGAGTCACGCAAGAAATATTCCATGATAGGTAAAAGCAACAAGCTCTCTCAAGGCCCTCGCAACCTTATTGTTACGAAACATACTCATGGCATTGGTAACAGACGTATTTCTAAACTTCTGAATGTTCCACTGAGCACCATTGGGACCATAATTCGGAAGTGAAAAGAATATAACTTCACCATTAACTGGCCACAACCAGGTGCTCCTTGCAAGATTTCTGACAGTAGAGTCAAAAGAATAATCAGAAGAGTTGTCCAAGTGCCAAAGACCACTCGCAGAGAGCTTCAGAAAGACCAGGAATTAGCAGGTACAGTTGTTTCAAAGATAACAATAAGTAATGCACTTAACTGCCATTGCCTCTATGCAAGCTCACCGTGCAAGACTCCATTGCTGAAGAAAAAGCATGTTGAAGCTCGTTTAAAGTTTGCTGCACAATATTTAGACAAGCCTATGAAATACTGGGAGAATATTCTGGTCAGATGAGACCAAAATTGAACTCTTTGGATGTCATAGCACACACTATGTTTGGTGGACAAAAGGCACTGCACATCACCCCCAAAACACCATACCAACAGTGAAGTGTGGAGGTGGGAACATCATGCGGTGGGGCTGTTTTTCAGCATATGGTACTGGCAGACTTCCTATAATTGAAGGAAGGATGAATGGAGAAATGTATCAGGACATTCTTGATAAGAATCTGCTGCCATCTACCAGGATGCTGAAGATGAAACAAGGGTGGACATTTCAGCAAGACAATGATCCTAAACACACAGCTAAGGTAACTCTCAATTGATTTCAGAGAAAGAAAACAAAGCTTCTAGAATGGCCCAGTCAATCACCCGACTTGAATCCAATTGAAAATCTATGGAAAGAACTGAAGATCAGGGTTAATAGAAGAGGCCCACAGAGCGTTCAAGATTTGAAGACAGTTTTTGTGGAAGAATGGGCCAAAATCACACTTGAGCAATGCATTTGACTAGTTTCTCCAAACAGGAGGCATCTTGAAGCTGTCATTACCGACAATGGCTTTTCTACTAAATATTAAATTAATTTCATTAAGCATGTTCAATACTTTTCTCCCCCGTGTCATTCCACTTTATTACGCATAACTTAACCACTTGTTTACTGTATATTTACATTACCGCAACTCACGCCTGCATGAAACGTGTACTCATATTACAGCCGACCGGCTTGAGTCCCGAAGCAGTCTTATCACGTTGCTCGCTTTGCATCGAAACATGCAGAACTGTTTAGATGCAAAGCTAAAAGCATTCATGATAACACAGACAATGGTTTGAGTTCATGTGACATTATGATTGGTCCTAGGTGATACAAGTAGTAACGTGCATACATTCTATTACTTTCAGATTGTAAATTTTGTTTCGTTCATTTTCACCGTGATCACACTGTGACAGCCAAACGAACTGATGCTGATCCTGCTGTGGCAGGACAAAAAGCTTGTGAAGATGCTGTCAACCTGCGGGCCACGTGCAAAACAGTGAAGAGGAATCATCAGGGTGAGCGAATGGTGAAACCACATTGTATTGTTCTAACAACTACGGTTTGAGCGGTGTTGATTGCAGTGATCAACTGGCTAGTTCGCATCCGCCGACTGTGAAGAAGTTGAGACTGTGCGAATCTTGTGTAGTTTGCGCCAAGAACAGTGTAAGGAAAGAGTCACGCTACATGTGCGTGAGTTATGAGATTCCATTATGCGTCGAACTGTGCTTCCAAACTTGCATAAAAATTTTTTTACAGTATGGTAGGTTTTTTTTTTCATGTCGCCGTCATTCTGTCACCTCGCAATCTGTTTTTTTGTGTGTAAAAGATGTATATAGCGTAATTGATTGTATCCTTATCGTATATCGCATGAACTCAAGTCAGTGTTTGAATGGTTTAGATGCTGAACAGCACAGTTCTTATCACCCATTACGCCAACGACCATCACTGAAAATAATTCGGGCCAGCGCGCACGGCAGCATTCACTGCTGCCCTGTTAACACGACTTGCATGAGCTGTCGTTCATAGAAGGATCCGGACTCGAGCCCGGCGATTGTTCACGAGTAAACACGGCTCCGAGCGCTAAGTGGTTAAATTATGGACTTATTTGTTTTGATTTCTTTGTGTGTGTGGATTACTTGGGATCTTACAGACATCTATTGAAAATTTCATGTCAATAGCCTCATTAGATATAGATTTACTGAGAAAAATGTTGATGCGTTCAATACTTATTTTCCCAGCAGTACATGTGATCATTTGCCAAAATTAAGTACTTTTCCAATCATATCTTGAGCAACTGCAAAAAAAAAAAAAAAAATCTATGATTAAGTGACAAGAGGCCAAAATTTTATCAAAAAAGCATGATACCAGCAGAAAATGGCATGAAGGCGTCACGTCTTCTGAAGTTCCCTTCTGCATCCAGGAAATGTCCTGGATTAAAGGTGTGTGGCGTCTCCCACTCACTCTCATCAAACAGCACAGACATTAACGTTGCCATCACCATTGTACCCTAAAACAAAAGACAATTAAAAAAATAAAATAAAATCCCTGCTGATCTAAAGTAAAAGTGGATTCCTCTATGAGGGCTGGCTCATGTCCCCTAATCATGACAATGTATCTATAATTCTAACAGGTATAATAACACAAATCTTCTTGGATGAATGGTTCAAACACCACAATTTGTAATATCCAAAACAGTAGTATGCAGCAAAAATGCCAGGCCATGTCCTGAGGTGGATCTTCCAGGGGTCAGAAAGCAAAAGTCCTGACATGATTACTTCAACTCATGAGTTCTTCCAGCTGATTTCACAGATTTGTTCAATCTTGTGGATGAAGGGTTGGTGCAATTGGCAAATCCAGGTGGTTGAAATAAATTGCTGGGGAAGACCTTTTATTTTCTGAAACAGAAGTGTTCACCAATAGCCACATCTAAATCTTGAAGTACAGTATATGAATTGTGTTGGCATATTGCAGATGCAGTACCTTTGGTATGATGTATTCTCCTATTTGCGTGTCTTTGACAGCCTCACGGGCCACATTTAGGGGCAAAATATTTCCCTTCCTCTGAATCTCATGGATCACGGCATCAGTGTATGGCATGTTGGCTCTGTCAGCCAAAGAGGGCAAGCGTGACTGCCCAATCACACGGTCTATTTCTGCCTGCACCTTTTCTAAAAAGAAAAAACAGACAATTCACTGCAGCAGTCACTTGAACTGTATTGGCTCACATTGTAAGCATTATCCTAACTGTTATGCATCATAGTTTTTAAATATTCAGAACCTGTTTATGGACATATTTCACACTGTTCCAGAGCATGCCTTCAGACATACAAAGGGATACACATTTCAGTGACAATAACTAAGGGAAATTGAATAGTTTGCACTAATGGTGCGCATATGCTACACATAAGGTTTTTTAAGGCATGGTAAGCAACCCACCTTGGATATCAGGATATTTCATCATGAACAAGAGGCCCCAATTTAGAGTTGTAGATGTGGTCTCAGTTCCAGCCACAAACAAATCAAGGGTGCAGAAACACAAGTTTTCTTCATGAAACCCTGCATCCACATCAGTTTCCCACTGTGAACATATTTGAAGTTGGTCAAATTTGCAAGGACATAAAACCAGAAATATATCAACTGAGAGAGTCCAAATCATTCCAAATCTTTCCTCTGTGTCACTCCATTCGAAGGAAAACAAAAGGGGTTTTCATTCCAGATATCACAGCACTGTATTATAAGGTGCCGATTAAAATTCTGTTACCAGTGTTTAAGAGTCCAACCAACACAAACTGGGTCGCAGTGCTATACTAGGAGGCAGGATTTTGCTCAGAAACTGGGGTCTTAAAGGAGGACTATCATCAAAAAATTTCTGCCCTCCTGTTATTTCAATTTGTTAATCTCCTGCTAGTTAAACTGCATTCATGTAGCTCAGTTGGCTAATTGACGAAAAAATCGAATTTAATTGAGCCCATTGGGCAGCGCCAATATTTTCCGTAGCACCTGTTGCATCTGATTCTGGGGCGCGAGATCATGACGTCAGCGTGGAGGTCTGGCGCTTCCAGGCATCATGGCCACGCATTCGATTTACTGAGATTTTCTCGTCAGTGAACAATCCGAAATCGTTTTTAAAATGCTGCATTGTCAGGCATACGATTGTGTCAAGGACACTAAACAGAAGATGGCCAGCGTGACAATGCACACGTTCCCAAAGGACAGGGATTTAATTTGCCGTTGGGTTATAAACTCGCACAATGGAACAATGCATATCACTGTTCAGGGATGCTTTGTTTACACTCTCAGCCGCCGCATTCACGTCACGATTCCATGCCTTCACGGGCTGAAACTCTGTCTCGTGTAGCTTGAGTTCAAAACAATGGCGGCCTCCGTTTTGGATTTTATCATGGAAATTACGGACAATTATCGCCAATTACGTGGAAAGGACTAATTATCTTGCGGAAATACTTGAAGCGGGTGCTGTTGAACTTCAGTGCAGTTAATACAGGTCGAAACAGGTAAGCGTGATAATCCTCCTTTAAACAGTCTGTCTAAATCAGCAGTGCATGAAGCATACACCTTTGCCAAGCCCCAGCTATCATGCAGTGTCACTCCTTTACTCCATCGCCCTCACCTTGTCCTACCTTCCCCCTTCACTACAAGGCTGGTAACAAACTGGGCCTTGTATTGAGCTGCACCTGCTACATCTAACTCATGGTGACTCCGCTTCATGCATCCAACCATTTCTTAGGCTTTGTCCCAATACCCACACTTGTAGTCTTGTGGTCGAGTGCACATTCACACACTACCGAATAAGTATGGAAGACCGTCCCATTTCTGAAAATGCCAATGCTCTAGAGCACTCAATCCACTCTTTATGAACCCTCATCTAGATACCACAATAGAGCAGTATTAGAGGCTAAGTGTATCCCGTGATGCAGGATTTTGTACACAAAGGAAGGAGTGGTTTTTAAGATGAAGGGCAAGACAACGTTACCGTGTCAATAATATTATGTTTCGAAAGCTCGTCATGAACCACCAAATCCTGATCTCAGCTCTGGCTGAGATGGGAATTTCTGGGACCGTTCTCCATTGGTTTGCTTCCCATCTAGCTCAGAGGACTTATCAGGTTTCCTAGATACTCCTCAGCCTTATGCTTCAGGTGTCTCTCAGGAATCTGAAGGCCCCTTTTTTTTTTCAACCCAAGCAAAAATTATGAAATTACCTCATTTTGAGGATGTTCATCCAGCTTTGTTACTTCACAGCGAATACACAAATTGCTCAGCTATGAACAAAAATTGTGTGCCATATCTGCAATCGAGCCTCATGAAACATCTCAAACAAATTACACTGAACAAAAATATAAACGCCCCATGTCAAATTTTTGAGTTTTTATTAACATTAGGGTTATGCAATATATGAAGCGAATCAAATTCATTTTTGTTAATGACTAATCTTCTGATCACCGTCCATTACATCTTGATATTGGCATCTGCAAAGGAGTGACAATCCTTTGAACACGTTGGGGGTCAGGTTTAAGAAATTTAATGTTCAATATCTTGTGTGTCCACCATTTGCGTCTCTCAGAGCAACACATCTCCTTCGCATGGAGTTGATCAGGTTGTCTATCGTGGCTTGTGGAATGTTATTCCATTCTTCCCAGAGGGCCACACGGAACTGGCGCACATTATCCGGAACTGGAACACGGTCGCGGACATGTCGATCAAGAATATCCCAAAGATGCTCTATGGGCAACATGTCCGGCGAATACGCAGGCCAGTCCAGAACTGGATGTGCTCTGCTTCAAGGAACTGCATGCAGACCGCTCTGGTGGACATCCCTGCATCCAGCATGCCAATGGCACGTTCCTGCATGACCTGAGGCATCTGAGGCATGATCACTTTTGACAAAATTTGACATTTTAGGGTGGCCTTTTACTGTCCCCAGTATAAGGTGTGTCTGGGTACTGCGCATTCTGTCTGATCACTGTCTGGAAATGCCACACCCATGTACTGAGTGAAATCATTGCATCACTAAGCAAATGCTCACTGACAAAGAGATGGTACACAAATCAAGAGAAATATCCCTATTGTACAAGTAAAAGTCAGCATATGCTCACTTAGAGTTGTTAACTTCATGTGGCATCAATATTTGACATGGGGCGTTTATATTTTTGTTCAGTGTATATTATATTAAATTCATGGAATTTTTTTTTTTTTGATCAAGAAGAGGGAGATATGGAATCACTCAGTGTTTCGGGAAAAAAATTATGGAATCACCTTGTAATTGGCATTTCTAAAAGAAATACCAACACAAATCTGAATAGGGTCAGTCCAAGTGAAGGCATCCAGAAAATCAGAAAAATCCTGGGTCACCCCCTCAGAAATTTCTCAAAAAATTCATATAGGTACCTCTGGTGGACTTATGAAATAATACCAAGTATTAGACCAATATCCCTAATAGTTTTGAAGTGATGACCTGTCACAATTTTAAGTATTTTTTTTTTAAATTTTGACGAAATTAAACCTACAGATCAAATTTTTGGTCTCCCTGGCCAACTTTTCCCCTAGAATCAGAATTTCTGGTCAGATTAGGTGTATCTACCTTAGTTGCTCCACAATAGGGCTCCGACGTTGGCTTAAAAGCCAAAAATCGCAAAATTGCTGTACTTTTTAAATGCTACAGATCAAAGTTTAGGGAATTCAAGCTTGAAATTTTCTTTGTGACCAGTCCTGATACCTCTCATAGGTAATCCATTTTAATCTTGTTTGTATCTTGGCAGGAATGAGAAGAAAATTTTTTTATTTTGCTCGTTTTTCATTTTACGGAAAAAATAGCAATTTTGAAGTCCATGGTTCAACATGTGCGCAACTGACCACATCCTTCAAATCTTTACCATAGATTGCTATAGTTGTTAACTTCATCTGACAAAAAAATTGGGATGGTGTTCAGCCTAGTTTTTTTACTGCAATTTTTTGAATGATGTTACCTATTTCGAGTAGATATTGATGAAAATTCAGCATCGTGTAGCATCAATTGCCAAATTCAGCACATTTGCCACATCTAGGCTCTTTGAAACAGCTAAATACATGCAAAAAATAACTTCAATACAATTTTTCAAGCAAAATCATTGTTTTATTTGAAGCTTAACAATGGATTACATGTACGACTACTACATTGGAATGGTTCACTACTACATTGGAATGGTTCACGTGGTTTTTGTTAGAGACCATAAGAATACTGCTTTTAATCTCATTATGTAATTTTTGCTAACATTGCTAACTATCAAATTTACATTCACTGCCAGGAACTTAGAGGACTAAAAATCACACATTATGCAAATCTGTAATGGAATCAGGAGAAACTTATACAATTGCTACACCAAAACATGGAAATTACACTTACGTGAAATCTGTTTGGTGTGAATATTACCTGGATCTGCACATGTACGCTGTTCACTCATGAACCGAGATAAAAACATCTTCTCATGATGAAAACAAATTTGCTCAATTTCCTCAAGCATAACTCCAGATCTCCAGGCAAGCAATTCTTGATCCTCATTGCTTAAGGTATCCACTCTGAAGAAGCCAGTTTTTCTTGCCATACGTGTATTGTGACATTCATCACCCAATTTGGTGCCTAAGTCACACTGTGGTAAATCCTTCTTACCCTCTATGGTTTGAGTGATAATGATAATCTGATCATTGGAGCTCTTTTATACTGGTCATCATTACGCAGTACCAAAACGAGTTCAGACGAATTATGGATTAAGTCATCACACTTCACTTACCTCAGATTGCAGATTTAATGATGATGTAAGATGAAACAAGTTTGTGCTTGTCTCAAGATTTCATTATTTGTTCAAGTTTTAACATGATGAACTGAACATTACTTAATATTCATACTTTCAACAAATCTATAGCATTTTATGATGTACGATGGTGTGTTTAAATGGCCAATATGGTGTGTCTATTGAGAAATTCACATAAAATAAACTAGGCTGAACACCATCCCAATTTTTTTTGTCAGATGAAGTTGACAACTATAGCAATCTATGGTAAAGATTTGAAGGATGTGGTCAATTTTGCACATGGTGAACCATGGACTTCAAAATTGCTATTTTTTCCGTAAAATGAAAAACGAGCAAAATTTAAAAAAAAATTTTTCTTCTCATTCCTGCCAAGATACAAACAAGATTAAAGTGGATTACCCATGAGAGGTATCAGGAATGGTCACAAAAAAAATTTCAAGCTTGAATTCCCTAAACTTTCTGATCTGTAGCATTTAAAAAGTACAACAATTTTTGCGATTTTTGGCTTTTCGGCCAACTTTGGAGCCCTATTGTGGAGCAACCAAGGTAGATACACCTAATCTGACCAGAAATTCTGATTCTAGGGGAAAAGTTGGCCACAGAAACCAAAAATCTGATCTGTAGGTTAAATAATAGAGGAGCAGTGGAAGCCCAAAGGACGAAACACAATTTCGTCAAAATTAAAAAAAAACTTAAAATTGTGACAGGCCATCACTTCAAAACTATTTGGGATACTGGTCCAATACTTGGTATTATTTCATAAGTCCACCAGAGGTACCCATGTGAATTTTTTGAGAAATTTCTGAGGGGGTCATCTGGGAGGGTCTGGATGCTTAGATATGGACTGACCCAATATGCAAAATAGCCTGTAGTTAAAAGAGAGGTAACAAGGTGTCAGACTCCAGTAATTGAGAGGAAACACAGCAGCAACAAGACAGCTAGCAATTGAAACAAAGAAAAGGATTTAAAAACTGCTCCCGAAGGAATTCAACATAGTGAATGGCAAACAATGTTGACTGTTCCCAGTCAGCAGAGTGTAAAATTTAATGCAAGTATAAATGAAATAAGAAGGCTATTAAAGGAAACCATACTGGTAAACTATGTAAGATGTCAAAGTGTCAGGCCAGAAAACTCAAAGCAAAACGCGTTGAATACAGAAAATGCACAACAAAAGAAATTAAAAACCAAAGGGGAGAAACAAGAGTCAATATTTGTGACAGAACTAAGAAATCAGCCGAATGAAATGGGATTTACATCAGAAAAGCCAAGCAAAAACTGGCACTAACCCCAAAACAGAGGAAAGCAAGGTCACAGAGGGCTAAAGGGAAGCACTCATGATCAGTGCGAAGTTGTATGAAAGGGATATTTAGTGATGATTCATGAATCTGCATTGGCCAAGGCAAAGATGCTAGAACTTTTGTCAAATGTCGTTCCAATGAAACATATTACGACTGCTTGACGAAAACAAGCAAAGGAGGTCTTGCAGGGTATCGGCAAATTTGCCTACAGCGCAATTTGAACCGTCTTCTGGTTATATGTACCTACTTGTGGGACTGTCCAGAAAATAGATTTGAAATAAGATATGTGCATACAGGAAGTGAACTGTGACCTATTCAGTGATTTCAAGATTTTTGTGGGGTGAGGCCTCGAAAAGTCCATATTTAAACCCATAAATGATTGTTCTGAAAAACCAGATGATTTTTAATGGCTACATAACAAAATCACTGACATTTTGATACCAAACATAAGTATATATGTGAAAAACTGAAGAAGTTTCAGACAATTTTCCATTGAAAAATGCACCTGTCTTGATGCAAACGTAAAGTTCATCTTGAAAAACAACCAGGTTCCTATGAAAACACACCTAAGATATTTTCACAAAAGTTGCCTCATATAGTTGGCTAAATAATATGCGAGTGTCGTTAAATTGCGAGACTGGTAACTTGGTGTATTCAAGCCATTTTTATTGTATACTACATATTTCTCAGAAAACCCCAATCATGTTTTCATAAACTGTTGTACACTGTATAGGTTGTATACAGGCCTTGTGGATTTTGGATGTAATTATAGACTGAGAATTTTCGAGAAGCCATTGGTATTGTTAAGCGTTGGTATTGTTTACAAATGGAACACCTTCAATGTGATGATGTTCCATACATTAAATCAACAGTTGGACAGGATACATTGAGAGGATTTCCTTGGATAAGGTCTTCCTTATCTGCCAAGATTTCCTGAAGAAACACAGTCTCTGTTTCATCAATGTCACTGTTTGATGTAGCAACATCATCTGTTGTGTCATTGTCTGTCTGGTTTTGGTCATTTTTTTTGACATATTTGAAATAACATTTGCTGCATATCTTGTCACCATCTTGTATTGTCATCCCCTCATTCGCCAACAATGAGTATAGCCATTGATTTTGTTGTCCATTTAGGTTATGAGCACCCTTACTACACTTTGCACTATCTTTGAACCTCGTAGTGCAATTGTTAATCACACATTTCTTTGGCATAATTATGTTTTTGCAATCCGAATGCACTATATATATGATTCATAAAATGTATCACATGAAGCAGCGGCAGTATGTAAAGCATAAGCATACAACAGGGGTAGGGAACCTTCTCCAGAAAGAGCCACTGTGGGTGCAGGCTTTCATACCAACCAAGCTGCTACACACCTGATTCTACTATCAACCTCTGGAATGTTTGTTAAGGGCCTTGATTAGTAGAATCAGGTGCGTAGCAGCCTGGTTGGTATGAAAGCCTGCACCCACAGTGGCTCTTTCTGGAGAAGGTTCCCTACCCCTGGCATACAACAATGTTGAATGCTTTGTGGTTCACAAAATCACTGAAGTGTGACCACAAGTGCAGACTACACTTTGCTCAGTGGAGTAAAAACAAGGCCTGTGAGATATAGAACCTATACAATGTACAACAGTTTATGAAAACATCTAAATAGCTTTTCTGAGAAATATGTAGTATATAATAAAAATGTCTTGAATACGCCATGTTACCGGTCTCGCAATTTAACGACATTCGTACATTATTTAGCCAACTATATGAGGCAACTTTTGTGAAAATATCTTAGGTGTGTTTTCATAGGAACCTCATTGTTTTTCAAGATGAACTTTACGTTTGCATCACGATAGATGCATTTTTCAATGGAAAATTGCCTGAAACTTCTTCAGTTTTTCACTTATATACTTATATTTGGTATCAAAATGTCCGTCATGTTGTTGTGTAGCCATTAAAAATCATCTGGTTCTTCAGAACAATCATTTATGGGTTTAAATATGGACTTTGAGGCCTTGCCCCACAAAAATCTCGAAATCACTAAATAGGTCACAGTTCACTTCCTGTATGCAAATTTCACATTTCAAATCTATTTTCTGGACAGTCCCACAAGTAGGTACATATAACCAGAAGATGGTTCAAATTGGGCTGTGGGCAAATTTTACTATACCCTGCAAAACCTCCTTTCCCCATTCATTTATAATATGGGGTTGCATGTCAGATAAAGGACCAGGGGAGATGGCAATCATTACCTGAACAGTCAATGCGCACGTATAAATTGAAATTTTGGACCATTTTCTCATTCCATCAATAGAAACTAGATTTTGTGATGATGTCATTTTTCAGGATGACAATGCATCTTGCCACAGAACAAAGAGCGCACAAGATTTTCTTCCGGAAAAGCATCTGAACTCAATGACATAGCTAGTAAGGAAAAAGTCAGGATCTCAATCCAATTGAAAATTTATGGCGGAAATTAAAAAAAAAAAAAACATAACGACATAAAGTAACAAACGTTAGCAGTTGCATTTCACATAAATTAATGTTTTGTTTGGTCGTGATAAAGGCTTTTACAGACCACAAATTAGTTAAGGCAATGTTTAATGACTGGCCGAAGACATAAATCAGTTTGATGGCTATGTGCCCCTACTTTAGCAAAGTTTTGTTCAAGAAATGAATAAGCCACAGAAAATGAAACCCTGCATTCAATTTCTTCAAGTATGAGCTTCATTTGTGTTGTAATTAGGTTAGTCGCACACACTCGTCTCTTTCTGCCCTTTGCTTCTGATAACTTGCAGCATGTCAGGCGCTGCAGGTTATCAGAGGGGAAGTGTGATAGTATACTCTTTTTGATTGAAGTGGGATGTATCATAGGAAATATGAACTGTTTCATATTGCTGTTTTTAGGGGTCGAGTGACCCATTTTAGATTGTTAATAAAATAAAAATGATGAATGGATGAATGTTTTCACCTGAAACACCAATGCTTTAGCTTATTTTAGAAATGAGATAAGCACCTATATAAAAAAAAACAATAAGCAAGCAAAAAAAAAAAAAAAAGCAATATCTGAGAAAGAGAAAAAATAAAGCACAACAGTATAAATACAAGAGGCCTGTCGGCCTAGAGAGCCCCACTGAGGATGAGTGAAATGTCCATGTCATAACTTAATTTCAGAAATTCTTGAAAACTATTGCAATATGAACACACATGACCCATTTGGTAACCAGAATATACTGTTAACCAGTTTGGTGTCTCAATTTATGTAGTATAACAATAGAACCAAATTGCAAATTGCAAACATTTATTTCAATCATCTTACCACCAAGCAATACTAACAACCAACAAATACCCTTCCCCCCCAGTACATCACAAATACAGCAGTCACAATCCTAACACTGTCAAAGGACAATATGATGCAGAACAATTAATCCAGAACGATGATCCGGAACAACATGATCCAGCACAATGAGGAACAACATGATGCAGAATAACATGATCCAGAACAACAAGATCCAGAACAATATGATCACTTCAGTCATCCTCAGTGGAGCTCTGTAGGCCGACAGGCCTTTTGTTGAGATATTAATGAAAGACTGAAAAAATGAGCAAACACTGATTTTCTAAGTCCAAAATGCTTAATTTCTCAAAAACCGGGATGTAGAATTTTCAGAATATCATAAGGAAGGCTCGCACCAAATGAGAAAAAGTTATCAGACAGTTTTTGAGATAGTCAGATTTGAAGTGAAAAGTTGACGGCAGACGGACAGACAGACACAGACAGAGAGACGGATGTCGGACGACTTGGCATTAGAAAAGCTCCGCTGACTGCTGACTATCATCACAGCGGAGGTAAAAATGCGCACAAACACTGATTTTCTAAGTCCCACATGCTGAATTTCTTAAGAGCCATTCCGTGAGAAAATGGCATTTTTTGAAGAAGTTGAGGAGTTGACCCCCCTGGAATTGAATGAAACTTGGCAGATAGGTAGATATGGTAGTCTCACAGAAAAAGCCAAATTTTTAGGTCCGTATCTCAAGAAGTCTGCCGGTGGCGCCACCTGGAAGCCACTAAAGTGGCTCAGTTTTGCTTTTGACACCATACTTTCCATCAATTATAATGACTTAAGGGTACACAGTACCAGATGTGTTATACTTTTATCATGACCTGTGACACTTCAAGTCTGGATAGACATTAGCACCACATCAGCAGCAAGCTGGGTAACTATGTTATTGAGCCGGAATTATTTGAGAAATCACGGTAAAAAGTGGAAATGGGAATAAAATAATATCCCAGATATATACCAATCAAGAATGCTTCATTATGTGTTTACTCACAACAAAACTATCATTTTCAGTTAATACTCCCTTGGTATCTTGCTGGGTTAGTGCAATGGATGACCGGAAAGATGGTCAAAATTGATTTTGGTGCATGTTTGCGGTATATTTTCTCAGTAACCCAGATATGTTCCATGATGATAAATGCTGTTTGTTGTGCTTTTGGAGCTCTTTTTCAGGAATATCAAGAATTTCTTTGGTAGTATCTACACTTTCAAGCTAGATGGAGCCAACGTTGGAGGAAAACTCAAAATGGACCATTCATAGCAGACTGTGCCTATGTTTAGGCAACATTATTTTGTTTACCCAGCAAGGCAGAGATCTGAAATTCTCTGGATACATAGTCCCTTTGGGGTACATTACAGCATTAGTAAAATCTCAATGGTAACATTTTCAGTGTAGATGATTTTATACATCAAAAGTCAGAAAAATTTGCCTCCAGGGGGCACTGTAGGCTGGATGCAAGTGCTGGCCATCCCCAGCAATGTACCAAAGAATTTTTTTTTGAATTGTGATATACACAGCTAGTTTTCTCAGAAAGTGAAGAGCTTGGTTTGGTACTATGCTGGGTAGATAGCTTCCTGACTAAAGGTGGCACTCTAAAGAGCTAATGTTCCACCGACCTAACATTCCATATTCCCAGACATATACCAAAGTTCTGTCTTTTGAAATACATGAAGCACATACACAATTACACATAAAATTTGTAATCCCTTTGGTATAAAACTTGTTTGGTTGTAAACTGGTGGTGACTGTGAGCATTATCAAACGCACAATACATGGGCTATTACCAAGTACAGGTACAGTGCAGTCAGAAACATACAGCACGTTATAAAACATGACCATTCCAAAATTTTTTAAATGCCAAAAAAAGAACTAATGTAAAAGGTGTTCCACTGTAAGAACGCAGACATGCGTCACCAGTATATGCACACTTACATAAAATAAAAGTCCATAATCTAAAAAAAAAAAAAAAATAATAATAATAATAATAATCTTTGTCACACAACTGTGTACATGAAGACAGAATGTCTAGTACAAAAGTTAAAACTGTTTTATACTTTTCATAATATCCAAATCAAAATGATGTCAACACAGCATGTGACTAGCTCTATTAGTCAATCTGTTTTTGGAATTCAATTGTGGGTTGGTGGCACCTGGTGGTGCGCACCAGAGGTGCTCCTTGGCCTTGGCCTTGGCCTTGAGCAGCCATCCATGGCCTCCTTCGCTGGATCCGGGTCGATGTTACCCACAGAGCCAGTTGAGCCCGAGGCAAGCCCTACTACACTGCATCCTGGGTCTCTACAGGGCTGCTTACAAGCCGTTGATTGTGAGCTTGTCTGTCTCTGAATTAACTAGCGGGCTGCAGCCTATATGGCGCAATAGTTGTGTCAACACCCATGGCTTGGTATGCACAGAAATGGGAAGTCCGTAAAAGAAACCCCGCCCTCCCAACCAGCGGGCATCTCGTAGGCTAGGTATCATGAGCAGGTGTTAGGAATGAAGGCATGCAAGTTGCCACTACAAATGAACTGCCCTTTTCTTGGCAGGGTGCTGCTTGCTTGCTCGGACCTCTGTGCCCTTTCTCAGGACAACCACTTGCTAGACGCGACTGCGATGCTCTTTTTCATACCCAAGCACCATACTCTAGGGAAATCCTAGAATTAATGCTGAAGCCTGCTCTCCGATTCTGATAGTAATGCAAAAATGCAGAGAATTTGTTATTTTCTGAAACTCACCAACACTACAAAACTGTACACTGTACTGACTACTGGTAAAAGTCTTGAATGTTGACACAAAGCTAAAATCATCACCAACATTCTTTTCCAATTTACAACCAACCCAGCTTTATACCAAAGAGATTACAAATTTTATGTATAACTGTGCATGTACTTTATGTGTGTCAAAAGACAGAACTTTGGTATATGTCTGGGAATAAGGAATGTAAGGTCGGAAGAACATTAGTTCTTTAGAGCACCACCTTTGGTCAGATAGCTATCCACCCAGCATAGTACCAAGCTAAACTCTTCATTTTCAGAGAAAACTAGCTGTGTGCATCACAATTCCAAAACAATTTCTTTGGTACTTCGCTGGGGATGGCCAGTACTTGCATCCAGCGTACAGTGCCCCCTGGAGGCGAATTTTTCCGACTTTTGATGTTTAAAATCATCTACACTGAAAAGACTACCATTGAGATTTTACTAATGCTGTAATGTTCCCTAAAGGTACTATGTATCCAGAGAATTTCAGATCTCAATCTTGCTGGGTAAACAAAATAATGCCACCTAAACATAGGCACAATCTGCTATGAAATGGACCATTTTGAGTTTTGCTCCAACTTTGGCTCCGTCTAGCTTGAAAGCGTAGATACTACCAAAGAAATGCTTGGCATTCCAGAAAATAGAGTTCCAAAAGCGCAACAAACAGCATTTACCCTCACAGTACAAATCTGGGTTACAGAGAAAATATACTGCAAACATGCACCAAAAATGAATTCCAACCATCTTTCTGGCTGTCCATTGCACAAACACAGAAAGATACCAAAGTACTATTCACTGAAAATGATAGTCTTGTTGTGTGTAAACACCTAATAAAGCATTCTAGTTTGGTATATGTCTGGAGTATTATTTTATTCCCATTTTCAATTTTTATTCTTATTTCTCAAATAATTCTGGCTTGATACCGTAGTTACCCAGCTTGGTGCTGAAGTCTAACCGGACTTGAAGTGTCACAGGTCATGATAGAAGTATAACATATTTGGTACTGTGTACCCTGAAGTCATGATAGTTGATGTAAAATGTGGTGTCAACAGCAAAACTGAGCCATTTAAGTGGCTTCCAGGTGGTGCTATCGGCAGGCGAAGTGAAATACGGACCTAAACATTCGGCCTTTTCTGTGAGACATCCATATCTACCTATGTGCCAAGTTTCATTCAATTCCAGTGGGGTCAACTGCGCATTGAATGTCAATCTCTCGCGGAATGGTTTTTAAAAACCGAGACGTAGAATTTTCTAATTTTCGCAGGGGATCATCAGAGCATCATAAGGAAGGCTCAAAACAAATTAGACAAAAAGTTATCAGAGAGTTTCTGAGATACTAAAATTTGAAGTGAAAAGTTGACGACGGCGGACGACTTGGCATTAGAAAAGCTCCGCTGACTGCTGACTATCATCACAGCGGAGGTAAAAATGCGCACAAACACTGATTTTCTAAGTCCTAAATGCTAAATTTCTCAAAAGCCGAGAAATAGAATTTTCTAATTTTCGCAGGGGATCATCGGAACATCATAAGGAAGGCTCACAACAAATTAGACAAAAAGTCATCAGTTTTTGAGATATTAATGAAAGACTGAAAAAATGAGCACAAACACTGATTTTCTAAGTCCAAAATGCTGAATTTCTCAAAAACCAGGACGTGGAATTTTCTAATTTTCACAGTGAATATTCAGAATATCACAAGGAAGGCTCACACCAAATTAGAAAGAAATTTATCAATCAATTTTTGAGATATTCAAATTTGAAGTGAAAAGTTGACGCCGGACAGACAGACAGACAGACGCCGGAGGACTCGGCACTAGAAAAGCTCCGCTGACTGTGACTATCATATCAATTTATGTAGTATAACAATAGAACCAAATTGCAATCATTTATTTCAATCATCTTACCACCAAGCAATACTAACAACCAACAAATGCCCTTCCCCCCCAGTACATCACAAAAATAGCAGTCAGAATCCTAACACTGTCATAGGACAATATGATGCGGAACAATTAATCCAGAACAATGATCTGGAACAATGTGATCCAGAACAATGTATGATCATTTCAGTCATCCTATCGTCACAGAGGAGCTAAAAAGTAAAAAAAAGTTAAAAAAATTGACTTTTCATTTAAGAGACCTGTCTTATTTTCTCTTTTGAATATTGCTACTGCTCTTGAATAAAGATTATTTAATAAAATAATTGACCGAGCACACACCATTACTGACTAGATTATTCATCAGAATATTCAATAGAATACTCGATTACTAAAATAATCATTTACTGCAGCCCTAGTTGAGAATTCCATTAATTTTTCCGCAGCACTAAGGGATTCCATATTTTTTTTCCTCTACTAGATCCGAAAAATAATATGCCATTAATTAAAATAATTTATAATTTGTTTGAGGTGTGTTCCATGAAGCCAGACTGTTCAGCAATTGAACAAAAATTGTTATGCGTCATACCTGTGATTTGTACATTTGCTATGAAGTAAAAAAGCTGGATGAACATCCTCTCAGAGTGGTCATTCCATTTTTTTTGCCTGGGGTTGTATTTACTCCAATCTCTTGGCTCTGTTATCATATACCATAGTTTCTCTCATCACTTTCAAGCGCTCAACTTTTCCTTCAACTTCATTCCCTTTTTCTGATACTCAGGTCCAAGGGAGAAACCCACATGCCTAGCAGACATCTCAATGTGGATGGTTAGGCATGACCTAAAGCTCAACCTGTGAAAGACTTCCCTTCATTCCAAACTGAACCTCCTTTCCACAAGAGCTATCAATTGCCATTGACAGTACTTTAGTGGCCACTACTTGCTCTGTGAAGAACCTGGAAGTGGTCTTCAACAACCAACTACACTTCAAGAAGCATGTGCCAACACCAGCATGTTCCTTCTGTACAACATCAGAAGGATTTGACCATCTGACACCTAATCAGCGCAGCTCCAAACCGTAGTGATTTCTCCCCTGAACTATGGCAGCTTCTTCCTTGCAGGTCCACCATCCCGTGCCCTTCAACCCCAGCAGCTCATCCCAAATGCAGTTGCTTGTCTAGTCTTCAAGCCTCCCATGGGAATCTCTAGTTGAAATCCCTGTACTGGCTGCCAGTTACAGCCAAGGTCAGATTCAAAGTCCTGATGCCTGGCTTATGCTACAACCAACAAAATGGCCCCTTTCAACCTATAAGACATAATTCCTCCGAGCAAACCAGCTCCGCTTCTCCACTCCGCTACAACAGGATGAATATGTTCTCCCCGCCGCTACTTAATTGGCAGTCACTCATCCAGCTCACAAAGCCTCCCCAATCCAACTCCACAGTGGCGGAATGCCCTGCCCATATCCCGACAATCTGCTCTGTCCATGCAAATCTTCTGTCATGATCCGAAGACTCGTCTAAATGGACAGGACCCAACTAAGCACCCCCCCCAAACAAAAAAAAAAGTTTATCCCTGCTCTTGCTTTGTGTGTTTGTTTCTCTCAATTTTTGTTTGTTTACTCACATGTCCCTTTCATCATCCTTGACCGCAGCAGCTAAATGCCTACCATCTAGTCTACGCATTACTTGTTCATGACTTAAGCAGACTGCTGCTTCACTCAATTGAACATAGTCTGATGTGTCATGTTAAGGTTTTAATGACCTGATTGTATGCAAATGTAAGTCGCTTTGAGAAAAGAGTCTGCCAAATGCATGAAATGGAATGAAAAGGCCATTCAAAGTTTCACTAATGGACTGCACTTTGGATGGAACTTTCATTACGTACTTCATTATATTTGCAGGCTCTTCTGAACCCTTCCCTATTCAGGACAGTTCTTTGAAAGGGGAAAGGTCAAAAACAAGTTATAAGAATTCCCAAACAGGGTCAAAAATGACAGATGAAGATCAGTAACAGTTGATACCTTTTCCATCTCGGCCAAGAAGCAGTCGATATAGTCTCTGGGCAGTGATGGGTCCAAGTCATTCTTGTGCTCATTAATTTTCAACCTCACAAAGATCATCACCTTATGCCAGTTTTCAAAAATTTTTCTGTGGGGACCAGGCAGCCAGTGCATTATCCATGGAAATGCATTGTACAGCTAGAACAAAGAAACTGAAAATGACTCAAAGCCACTTCCACAAAATAAATTTGTCACATTATGAATGGACATAAATGCCTCAGATGAAACAATAAATATGGTAACAAACAGAAGTAATCATTTTTATGACATGATTAACTCGACTTTGAATATTCCGATAACAGCTAATGGTAAACACTGCTGTATCAATTGTCTACAGATGAATTTTAACTTTTGCTTTGGTGGTTAGTTCTGTACAACCCATTCCACGCCAGCTTCTCAGCTAGCATCCACAATGTGAATGTATTTATTTATTCATTTATTTTTTTTGACTGCACAATTCCTGTGAGGGTAATGCAAATGACAAGAAGTGAAAAGTCAGTATAATAAATGTTTTGTCAACACAAATCAGAGCAGTTGCCATGAATAGGCCTGGACATGTTTCAGCTTACACAAACTGACCACAGTCCTCCCTGATGAAAGATGGCAAACACTTTTTATTCACATTCAATCAGACTGTGGGTTTCATTTTAATAAAAACTCCTGGAAATCAGTGTGGGAGGGGTCGTAATTGCATTGCTTTGTGTGTGAAAGCTTTGTTTTTCGCAGTGTTGTCTGTCTAGAGGAGTAAGGAACCTTGTTCCTAGAGAGCCATACCCGTACATGTTTTAGACATCTCTGCTCTTAAAACACCTGATTCAAATGACTGTCTTGTTACATCAAGCATCTGCAGCTTTTCAAGGGCTTGATAACTAGGCATTCCTATGAATTAGCCATATTTAGAGAAGAGAAACATGTAACATGAAAGGCTATGCCTCTCCAGAGGCAAGGTTCCCTAACCCTGGTCTGAAGAAATACATTCATTATTACTGAATTTTAACTGTTCACCATTGTTTTCCAAGATCTACAATGCCGGGAAAAAGTATTTACCCCCTTGCCGATTTCTTCTATGTTTGTATATTCATCACACTTAAATTCAGAACAAACTGAATTTAAGTTTTTAAAACATTAAGTTTTAAAAGGTTATTTATTTAAGGGTCATTCTATGCCATATCACCTAAAAATCAGAGACCCCCCCAGTACCTGCAATATGCACTTTCTGTTTCCTTGCATACATGTACAGACCTGAACTTGGATACACTGAGTGATTCTAGACCTGGCTTTCTGAATGTGCCATCAGAGAGAGTGTAGAATACACCATCCTCCACATATAGACATATGAGAAAGGTGAATTTTGATCTGACACATTTCTTTTTTCCCCCAGCCTCCCACACCAACAGCAGCTACCCCCTTACAGCTCCAGAATCACTTATTTCAGAATGTATGGGAAAGGGTCTGAGCACACGAGCAATTATAGCCTCATCAGGCAGTAAATAAATGTTCGGTAGGTATCTTAATTTGTTCATGGGTGAAAAAAACCTGTAGCACCCCCCATCTTTTGGTTAACTAGTATACCAGTTTCCCCCACGCAAAGGCACATCTATTATCCAGCTCAGATCGACTTTCTGACAATGCTGCTTTATTCCTCTAATAGAGAACGATTTATAAAACAGTCGATTTCCAAAAAAAAAAGGAAAGAAAAAAAAGAAAGAGCCGCACTAGTGTACCATGCATGTACAACATCATCATGAACTTCTAATAGAATTGAGTATGTGAATTTTGGATATATCGCAAACCTCTGAGTTGATCAACTTGGGACACAATTGAAACCGGAAACAAGAGCCATCTGGCAATGGCATATCCCCCCGGCCCCCCACATTCATGGATTAACTGTTCAATTTACATGAGTAAATGTACTACAGTATTAAAGGACTTGATCTGAAGTAATAAGGTAACAAACTTGCCCGACTATGAAATGGCAATCCAGAGAATGTTGTGGTCAGACCAATATGTGTTCAGTGTCCCTGTGTCAATTGTCTGTCAAGGTATTTTGGTGTGGATGTGGTCAATCTGTGTTCTACTGTCTGTCTGAGGACATTACCTGTAGTAGTAGTGGTTGTTTGTTGATCTTGCTGTTCATGTTACTGGCACCCAATTTCCGAGCTTCACATTTTATTTATATAAAAATAATGCCGGGGGATAACAAACATTTCAAAAGACAATAAATCAAATTGAACATATTAAACGAAGTTTCACTGACAGTGGCGTAGTCGGAGATGGCTTCAGAGATATTGCCCAAAAAAAATTATCGGTGAACTAAGTCCACCTTCACACACATTTGCATGAATGACGCAGAAAAGAATTTTTACAGAAACTCCTAAATGTCAAAAGGCACATATAGAAATCATGCTGAACATGTTAATCAAGTTTGGTCAAAAAGATCTGTGAGCTTAGTCCAAATTCACCCATGTTTCCATGTAAAGTGCAAAAATCAAAAATTGTAGAAATTCCTAAGTATCAAAAGGCACATCTAGACATAATGCTTAACATATCTATTGAGTTTGGTGAAGGTCGGATGCATAGTTTCTGAGATATGGCCCGGACAAGCTAAGTTCCAATTCAGAATTCACACAAGTTTCCATGGAAAGCACAAAAATTAAAAATTCCAGAAATTCCTAAGTATCAAAAGGCACATGTAGACATCATGCTCAACAAATCTGTCAAGTTTCGTGGAGGTCAGATGTATAGTTCGTGAGATATGGCCCAGACAAGCTAAGTTCCAATTCACACAAGTTTCCATGGAAACCGCAAAAATGAAAAATTCCAAAAATTCCCAATTATCAAAAAGCACATCTAGACATCATGCTCAATATATCTGTGAAGTTGCGTGAAGATCGAATGCATAGTTTCCAAGATATGGCCCGGACAAGATATGATTACAGACGTTCCCAAATGTGGGCATCTTCCACCATGTGCCCACTTTCTCTTGGCCCATTCACACCAGGCCCAGTACAGTTTGAACTCCAGGGCCCCTCAACATTGGGCACCCCCACATAGGGCCAAATATCAGACATCCCCTCCCGCCCCCAGGCCAATCCACAGCGGGTCCCCTCTGGCATCGCTTTCAGTCCGTCAGGGCTGCCGTTTCCCCTGTGACCCATTTACACTTGGTTTTAACATGCGTTTTGGGTGATCAGATCACAAGTGGTCAGCCCTAAATAGAAGTGTAAACGGGGTACAAGACACATTGAGATCTGATAACTCAAACCATTTGCAGAGGGGGTCTGGGACACAGCTGATCACATATCGAGGGCTGACTGCAATAAACAGTTGTGTCCAATGTAAAACATCTGGACATAACTGTTCATTGCAGTCAGCCCTCGATATGTTTGGTAAACGATATTCCGTCCTGATGCATCCCTGACGAGGACATAACCAGTAAATGTCATCAATGTAGGCCGCAGGTTTGTGAAAAGAGTTCGCTCTTCCATGCGGACCTGCGTGCTCTTGCAAGTTGCAATTGTGCCCGTCTGGCTAATTTCAATGACTGAAATATTCCAAAAATGTAAAGTATAGGCAGATATATGTTAGCATGCCCAAAAAAAACAACATAATGTGAAACGGGGTCAAAATCTCTGCTTCGTCTGACGAAAATGAGTGCTGTTGTTCTTGTATGACATAAACTGCGCGCAGGGTTTTTGTGGAAGTTGCTTAGTAAGCGACGAAATTCTGAACAAGTGGTCAGCTTGACAACAAGCGTAAACAGCAATGTGTCTCACCTAACCACTTGTGATCCAATCATCCAAAACACGTTGAAAACCAAGTGTTAACAGGGCCTGTGTCCCCAGATTCCCCTTAGACTGGCAGCTCATCCAACTTCACCCATCCTGCTGCCTGCATAACATGGCCATCACAGCAAAATGTCCAACTCCCAGAAGATGACATCGCTACAAAGGATGCTGAAGATTGTTCTTTGCCTGCAAAATGCATGGTCAATGACGAACTATGAAAAATGTGTTTGACTTCCATCCCCCTCTCTTTTTACCATCACTTTTCCCTGCACCATTACAAATGAATAGATATGATTTCTACAAAACCCAAAACCAGTGAAGTTGGCACGTTGTGTAAATCGTGAATAAAAACAGAATACAATGATTTGCAAATCCTTTTCAACCTATATTCAATTGAATACACTGCAAAGACAAGTTACTTAATGTTCGAACAGGTAAACTTTGTAATTTTTTGCAAATATTAGCTCATTTGGAATTTGATGCCTGCAACATGTTTCAAAAAAGCTGGCACAAGTGGCAAAAAAGACTGAGAGAGTTGAGGAATGCTCATCAAACACTTATTTGGAACATCCCACAGGTGAACGGGCTAATTGGGAACAGGTGGGTGCCATGATTGGGTATAAAAGCAGCTTCCCTGAAATGCTCAGTCATTCACAAACAAGGATGGGGCGAGGGTCACCACTTAGTGAACAAATGCGTGAGCTGATTGTCGAACAGTTTAAAGACAACATTCCTCAACGAGCTATTGCAAGAAATTTAGGGATTTCATCATCTACGGTCCGTAATATCGTCAAAAGGTTCAGAGAATCTGGAGAAATCACTGCACGTGGCGACAAGGCCGAAAACCAACATTGAATGCCCGTGACCTTCGATCCCTCAGGCGGTACTGCATCAAAAACCGACATCAGTGTGTAAAAGACATCACCACATGGGCTCAGGAACACTTCAGAAAACCACTGTCAGTAACTACAGTTCGTCGCTACATCTGCAAGTGCAAGTTAAAACTCTACAATGCAAAGCGAAAGCCATTTATCAACAGCACCCAGAAACGCCGCCCGGCGCTGGGCCCAAGCTCATCTAAGATGGACTGATGCAAAGTGGAAAAGTGTTCTGTGGTCTGACGAGTCCACATTTCAAATTGTTTTTGGAAACTGTGGACGTCGTGTCCTCGGACCAAAGAGGAAAAGAACCATCCGGACTGTTATAGGCGCAAAGTTCAAAAGCCAGCATCTGTGATGGTATGGGGTGTATTAGTGCCCAAGGCATGGGCAACTTACACATATGTGAAGGCACCATTAATGCTGAAAGGTACATACAGGTTTTGGAGCAACATCTGTTGCCATCCAAGCAACGTCTTTTCATGGACGCCCCTGCTTATTTCAGCAAGACAATGCCAAGCCACATTCTGCACGTGTTACAACAGCACGGCTCCGTAGTAAAAGAGTGCGGGTACTAGACTGGCCTGCCTGTAGTCCAGACCTGTCTCCCATTGAAAATGTGTGGCGCATTATGAAGCGTAAAATACGACAACAGAGACCCCGGACTGTTGAACAACTTAAGCTGTACATCAAGCAAGAATGGGAAAGAGTTCCACCTGAAAAGCTTCAAAATTGGTCTCCTCAGTTCCCAAACGTTTACTGAGTGTCGTTAAAAGGAAAGGTGATGTAACACAGTGGTAAAAAGGCCCTGTGCCAACTTTTTTTTGCAATGTGTTGCTGCCTTTAAATTCTAAGTTAATGATTATTTGCAAAAAAAAAATAAAGTTTCTCAGTTTGAACATTAAACATCTTTTCTTTGCAGTGTATTCAATTGAATATAAGTTGAAAAGGATTTGCAAATCATTGTATTCTGTTTTTATCTACGATTTACATAACGTGCCAACTTCACTGGTTTTGGGTTTTGTACCATACACACAGCTTGAACTGGTCAAACATTCTCTCCCATCAATGCATTAAAAACACATTAAGGTAAAAAGCAAAAGCACTCGTTCTCCCAATTACTAGATACAGAAAGTTGCCAACTTTACCGATTTACTCTAAAATCATACCACCGTCTTAAACTGTGAACCCTCCTAATGTAATGTACATAACCACCTGCCACTCAACCGATTGCGGAACAAAAACACTAAGAGGGAGTGTTGAACTACTAGGAGAGCATAGTTTAACGTTAGCTTAATAACATTAATGTTCGCTAGCTAACGCATAAGAAGGCTATAAGCTATACAATTCCTTCGATGCAACCATACGCCAAAGTTACACATGAACAGAGAATTACAATAAAAAGTGCTTTTCAGACTATCTACATTTTCAAAGCACCATTTTGATATTATACATGTTTGTTCAGCAAGACTATCAAACATTTTCAACTTCTCTCCTAATGTTTACTCTTCGTGGACTGTATTTTCCACCGTAGATGATGCAGTCAATAGGAGCTAAACTTCTAACCACAGCTCGAAAGCTGTAGTTGGAACAACAGAACTTAAGTGTTTGCGAATGTTCGTTCGTTTTTTTCTCCATCTGCGACACATTCAGGTACCCTCCAAACATTTTACTGTCATATGAAGCTATAATTCCTCCTGCCCACAAAGCCTTTCCCATTTATTCTGAAATAAGTGATTTTGGAGCTTTTAACACAACTTTTGTTTGTTAGGGAGACCAGGGAAAAACGAAAACAACAAAAAACCAAAACAAAAAAAAGCATCAGGTCAAACTTCATTTTCATATGGTGTTTCTGGAGAACGGCGCATTCCAAAATCTTTCTGATGGCATACTCATAAAGCCTCGACCAAAATCACCCAGGGTACCGAGTTGCAGGTCCGTTCATTCATCCATAGGGAAGTTAAGTTGTAACCTGGTTTCCCACTATATTGGGTCATGGTTGTGTTATAGGGTACAAGGGGTTGATGTTCCTTTTTGCATAATTTTGGATGCTTACCTAAGGTTTTCATTGATGAACACCAGTACTAATGTAATTATAACTGATTTTAGACACTTTGGTCAATTCTTTCTATGCAATCCTGTTTGACCTACACTACCTGACAAAAGTATTAGGACGTCACTATTTGTGTGTGTGATTTTCTTACAGTGCAGTAGAAAATACTGAATGTGTCATGTTTGGAAGTAGTTGTCTATTCAAATAAAAATACAGACCCCATTGTGGATACACCATACTGATTTATTGTATGTCTTGACCCTCCTTTTATAGAGAATCAAAATCACCCCATGTGCCACACCTGATCATAATGATTGGACCAAGAGTAGCCATTCATCTTCCATTATGACAAGGACTCAATTCCAAACGCGTAAATTTGAAAATTACCATCTTGCAAGCACAATTTACGATAATATCTCTTACTTATGACCGACCAAAATTGAGAGTTTTTCGTACAGAGAAAAAAATATGCCAATATTTATATCTGTAGCTTCCCCAAATGTTCAATAATGTTCTGTGATGTTTACATGTACATTTTAGGACACCATTAAATTTCTACAACACTCCCATATATAACACATACATCAAAGGTTGAGTGAGAATGAGGAACGTCCTAATACTTTTGTCAGGTAGTGTAGTTTCCGGACATAGAAATTTCCGCTGAAAAAGGGTCTCAAGAGTGCCTTTTTTCCATAAAGTATACTCGTATTGAAGGAGATTGATCAAAGTTTTTCTTTCATTAAATGAATGTTTAATTTGGTATATTTGTCGGGTATAAATTCCATTACCATCATCCAGTGCCCAAGGGGGTCATCGAGTGGTCTGGTGTCCAGGGTTTGAAAGGGTCCTTTTGGCCCGAAGTGGTTTTCAGACCCCCACATGTCCCCCACCAACGATACTATTATCCTAAAACTTAGTTTGGTTTTGAGAAAGTTCCCAAATGAGGGAGAACCTCATTTCCAACAAAAACATTCACTGAAGTGAATCTTAGGGACCCCCAAAAAGTGAAAAATCACCTGCCGCCTTAAAAAAACTAGAACAGTGCAGTCGGCTGCGACCGCATGGGTGTAGCCCCCAAAAGCCCACTTCTCCCCCTTCTGCACATTATTCGGCCAATACTGTCGCCATGGCAACCGAAATCGATAGATATTACAAGCGAAGTGTAACACATGTCCATACCAAATATGAAAGTAATCGGTCAAAAATTGCAGCCTGTACTGCGTCCACAAGGAAATATCTATGTTTTGCCACTAATTTGCATATTATTCGGCCAATGCTGTCGCCATGGCAACCAAAATCGATAGGTGTCATAAATGAAGTGTAACACATGTCCATACCAAATAAGAAAGTAATCGGTCGAAAATTGCAGCCTGCACTGTGTCCACAAGGAAGCGTCTACTGATGCGGAGGCGGAGACAACACATATGAATCCATAGTAGCCGCCCAACTTCGACCGGGGGCTACAATTAGGATTTTTGGGGGCCCTCCTCTCACCCCTCTGATGTCTCATAGTGATTCTGGCTGCAGAATCCTGATATATGGGCAAGAATACAGTAGCATGTCAAATTTCGACTTCCTATCTCTAATACTTGTGAAGTTATGGTCCTTTCAAAATGCAACTAAACGACATGACCAATTCAGACTTCAAAAAGGGGCATGGCACCCAAATTTCGAGAGGGCGCCACACGAAAACTGTTAGAGATATTGGCGCGAAGCATGGGATTCTTTTGTCTGGAACTATAATGTATTTTTGGACAAAGTTTGAGCAAAATCTGAGAGGTGTCATGTATACTCAGCAACAAAAGTTCCTGTGATGCTATATAAAATTGAATCTTAAATAAGGTACCTCCCTAAAAATAATTTGTGGTTCAATAGATAACAGACTCCTATTACAAGTTCACAAGTTTAATAAGCCATATCAGTTACAGTTATGATGTCATGGCATGGGAAACATGGACAAGCGTAAATGACAATACACACATCAGTAACACGTGTGTCCCCCTCTGGCTTTGATGCAAGCAACACATCATCTTCGCATGGAATGAATCAGACGTCTCACTAAGTCCTGTGAGATACAATTCCATATCTGTACGAGCCTGTCACTAAGTTCCTGGAGTGTCTCTGGGGCACGTGGTAAACGTTGGAGACGTCGTTCCATCTCATCCCACATGTGGTCAATTGGAGAGAGATCTGGAGAGCGAGCAGGCCAAGGAATCACATTCACGTTGTTCTGTTGAAGTGTTTGTTGCACGACTCGAGCCACATGCGGTTGGGTGTTGTCATGTTGAAAGAGCACACCAGGGCAATGTCAACACAAAAACGGCAGAACAACGGGACGGATGATCGCGTCACGGTAACGCTGTCCACTGAGGTTGCCATCAACCACTAACAAACGGGTTCTCTGTCTCACTTTGATCCCACCCCATACCATAATGCTGTGCCTCTGAAACGGTCTTGCTCCATGACATAGTGCTCAGCGTAACGTTAACCTTGACGTCGGTAAACGCGTTTGCGCCCATCATTGTGGCTGAGGTTGAAACGAGACTCGTCAGTGAACAGCACCTGTCTCCCCTGAATTGCTGTCCAACGTATACGCTGCCTGCACCACTGTAGACGTGATCGTCAGTAATTGTGGGTCAAAATTCCCTCCAAGGCTGGGGGAGGTGGCGAGTATGTCAACGCCGGTTGATCGGGGCCGGTGGGACTCCCAGGAGCCCCGGAATATAAATGCCCTGGAAATGGTCGCAGTTTCGAACGTCTTGCTTCATTTCCTGGAACTCCTACGGGACCAACATGTCCTGTTGAGGAGCAACAACTCCACCGAGGAAGCTTACATCAACCGTTAAGGTGGGGTGCAGTCAAGGACGCTTTGCGCCCTCGCGGGGAGACTGCTGCGGTGGAGTCAGATCCACTTTGAGTCTCTGAGGGCACGCCACATTTCCGGGGCCTTGAATCAGGGAGCAGACCTCATGTCGCGGGGTGGCTTGTGCCAGGAGAGTGGTGTCTGCACCCTCGCATTGCTCAACAGGTGTGGGCCCAGTTTGGCCTCCCTGTTGCGGATCTGTCCGCCTCCAAAGAGAACACTTTATGCCCCCATTGGTGCTCACTCATGGTGGAGGACGACCCTCCACTGGGCGTGGACGCCTTAGCCCAGAAGGGTTGGCCTCAGGGGACGTTGTATGCCTTTCCCCCGACTTCGCTGATCCCACCACTTCTGCTGAGAATCAGGAAGGAAGGCCGGACGGTAATATTGATAGCTCCATATTGTCACAACTTAGTCTGGTATCTGGAAATTGTGCGTCTAGCACGACGGACCCAAGGCCCCTCCCCATGGTGGATTGGGCAATTTCACAGGCAAAAGGAAAGGTCAAGGCCCCGCCAGTCCTGGGTCAGCCTCTAATGGCTTCGCTCCTGAGAGGCTGCAGTTAGAAAGGTCTGGTCTTTCCACAAATATCATTGCTACCATCCAAGGGGCCAGGGCGGCTTCCACGGTAGCGTTGCACGCAACACGGTGGGAACTTTTCTCTGGTTTGTGTAATGCGCGTAATGTCGACCCCATGACGTCTCCTATCGTCTTGACTTTCCTGCAATCTCTTTTGGATTCTGGCAGGGCTGTGCCCACTGTTAGGGTGTATGCAGCCACTATCTCTGCATGTCATGAAGGACTACAAGGGGCTCCTGTGTTCTTGCACCCCTTTTGCGGCATTTTTACAGGGCGCTCTGCAGCTGTGGCCACCGCGGCGGGTCACAGTGCCGCAGTGGGGTCTCCATTATAGTCCTTGACGGTCTTTGTAAGCCACCATTTAAGCCATTAGACAATGTTTCCATGCGGCTTCTGTCCTTGAAGACAGCCCTACTGGTGGCTCTCTCTTCTGCAAAAGAGTGTTAGTGACTTGTGTGCCTTGTCAGTAAACCCACAATGTCTGGTTTTCGGTGCGGATAAGGCTATCCTGCATCCTAATCTGGCTTTCATGCCCAAGAACATTACAACGTCCTTCAGTTCTAGGACAGTGGTCTTGGCAGCTTTTCATCCTCCGCCTCATACTTCCGAGGAAGATAGCAGGCTACACTTGATTTGCCCAGTAAGGGCCTTGGCCTGCTATGTACGCCGTACATCGGCAAGTCGTAAGACGGAACAGCTGTTCATCTGTTATAGCGTAGCTGCATCTGGACGACCAGTATCAACTCAGCGTCTGGCTCACTGGCTATGCGACGCAATCTCTGAGGCTTACGTCAATATGGGAAGCACTGCCTCAACGGGGCTCCGTGCTCATTCAACAAGGGGTGTGGTCGCCTCTGCGGCCTTGTATAGGGGTGTTGCTGTTGGTGACATCTGTGCTACTGCCTCCTGGTTGTCACCATCCCCCTTCGTTCGATTTTATCTCAGGGATATGATGGCTGGTTCCTTGTCTAAGGCTGTATTAAATGCTGCTCTGGGCAAGGAACAGGACTGGCATTGATGCCAGGATACTCCCCCTCCTACACATGAGGACAGCTGGGCGGGAACTCATCTAGGCTCCGCATTTTGTGGCACTAGCGGAGCTGTTAGAGGGCGGAGCCCATACGAAGTATCAAGATAGTTACTGGGTATGTAACTCCAGTTACAAGAGTATGGGCGGAGCCCTCTAACCACCGTGGCCCAGCTGTTTTTTCTTCGAGGCTTCAGTTTTTCCATTAACGGGAGTCGAATGAAAGGGGTTTCGCCATTATATAGCCAGGAGGGGGATGGATAATTTGGGGGATGGAAATTTCTTCAGGCGGGCTGCTGTGCAGCAAGGGATTGGCACTAGCGAAGCTGTTAGAGGGCTCTGCCCATATTCATATAACTGGGGTTACATACCCAGTAACTATCGTTTTCCATTCACATAATTTGGTGATAGCGGAATAACTTGATGTAGCCTATTAAAGGATAATTCTGGTAATTTAGAACCAGGGCCCTATGTCTCCATCTATATGTGTCCAACTGATTAATATGATGAAAACTTTTTTAAATCTGTCCAATACTGAGTGAGAATGCCATGACCTGAAATCATAAAAATGGCTGCAAATTACTCACAAAAAGCGTGCGTTTTTGTTTTTTGCCACTGACCAACTCAGATTGTTATTATAAGCGTCTAAAAACATTATTGACAGGATCCCAACGAAGATGAAGGTGTATCTAACAAGTAACCGAGGTCTCACTCAAGGAGAAGTCTCTCTATGAAGTTCAGAGGAAGGTGAGTTGCTGCAAAAGACAGCATGAGTGCCTGTACACAATGCCTTAGAGACCGAATAGAGGAATTCTACCAAACAAATAGAGGAAGAAATCCTACACCATTTTCTGAAGAAAAATGTTGTTCAAAGAAAAAAGATCTGTGTCAGACAGACCATAAGGCAGTTACAATTTGTGCAACGTTTTACAAGTTTTGGAATATCCTAAGGCCTTCAAACCTCTGTTCATAAAATTTGGAAAAATGCAGGAAATGGCTCATAGCTCACTTCCTGTTCGGCCAAAAAACACCAAAATCCTCCATTGACAAATTCAATGATCGCACCAAATTTAATGAACATTCAAGCACTTTTGACATGGCCGAGGCTAGACGGCGCTGTGGCACCACCTGGCCACACCCGATCTAAATCAGCATATATTTATACTTGGGACGAGACTTATCAAGCTTGTGAAGTTTCGGGCAAATCTCACAAAGTATGTGTGAGTAAAACCAACTTCCTGTTTGATGGTGGAACATCGAAATTTGCCCGACACCACGGATACATCGTTCAATAAACCCAAAAAAGCTTCGCAATTTAACATTGGCAAGGTCTTTAGATGTCTCACGCCAAATTTTAAGCTGATCGGATAAAATATCTAGGAGGAGTTTGTTAAAGTATGACACCTGTTAACGCCGAAAAATCAAAAAGTTGCAATTTCAATTAAAAATGGCGGACTTCCTGTTGAGTCTAGATCATGGCACCAAGAGACTTTTGTTTAGGTTTCAGCATAATCCATATGTCCACCGAACTTCGTACATATTGGTTAAAAGGGCTGCGAGGGCTGCTTCATTGAAATTTTCTAGGGGGCGCTACAATGCCATTTTGCCACGCCCATGCGTAAACCCAATATCATAGTAAAAGGTATGACCGGCTTAATACATGTGCAAAATTTTGTGAGTTTTCGAGCATGCTGAGGCCCTCAAAAATGCAATACTGTATTAGGGGGTGCTATAGAGCCGTGTCACGCTTAATGCCAATTATCAAATCGAAGAGCATCACAATTTTAACTTCTGTGCAAAGTTTGGTGAGTTTTTGAGTATGCTAAAGCCCTCAAAAATGTGTTCGTAAAATCTGGAAAAACGCAGGAAATGGCTCACAGCTCACTTCTTGGGAGGCAAAAAAATGTCAAAAAAAAAAAAACTGACAAAAAAACTTCACTACTACTATGGCCCCACCAAATTTCATGAGAATCCGAGCAACTGCGTTCCAAAATGGCCACGTGTTTGGTGGCGCTTTAGAGCCACCGGGGCATGCCCAAGCTCAAGAACAACAATAGTAATTTCTCACACGCCTGATGTATGTGCAAATTTTTGTGAGTTTTTGTGCATGGTAAGGCCCTCAAAAACGCATTCTCGCAGCAGAATAATAATAAGAAGGAGGAGGAGGAGGTGCTCGGGCCCTCATAATAAAAATCCTATCAAAAACAATAGTTTCCTCGCACCTTCGGTGCCAGGACCCGCTCTGGTCGGTGCTCAGGCCCTAATAAGCCTGCAGTCAGCCTACAGTGCCATGGTGCATTTCTCAGTGTTTAGAAACTTCGAATTTCATTAGTTTCACAAGCATATTTGCCCAAAGAAATTGCTTAAAATGCACTGAAGACTTTTGCACAGTACTGTACAAAGTATCAACTGAGTCATGACTAGTATAGAGGATCTTACACGAGTGGGCGTGTCACATGAAAGCTGTGAAACGAGTTGAGTAAATTTTGCATTTGTGGCGAGCTAAACCCAAAACTCAACGAGTTTCATAACTTTCAAATGACATGACCAAGAATATAACATTTTATTTATCACATAAGTGAAACATGTAATTTAATAGAAAACAAACTTAGTTTCTGTTAGCAACATAATGATAATTCCCATTATATTAGTACTGAGCTAACATCACACGGATACTCCTGAAGTCACTGAGTAACAAACATTCGCGGTTGAACTAGGCATGGTTTTTAAATTCACAGTCAACTGAGAAGCTAGCCAGCAAACAAAAATGTTACATAATGGTTATGGACAGGTACTCCGTGCACACTGGCTAGCTAGCTCAGTAACGATCGTTAATAGAGGGGTCCTTAGCTGGCTCGCTACAGCGCTAGGCCATACTGATTTAATCAACGTAACACTTGGTATTCAGTTTGGCTAAATATTAAGAGCATGACATAATGCGGCGCGATTTTTTTCCCACGCTGTCAGCCAATAAAATTTTTCTCTGGGGTAATATCAAAATATGTCAGGAGCTGGGCTATGGGAAAAGTGAAACAGTAATGCGATGATATAAAATACAAATCTAAGCCTGTTAGTGGCAAAAACACGCAGTAATAGAAGATGTACTTCGATGCAGACAAATGCCCCACAAGATTACATTGTAGCAGTTATGTGGATTCCAGGTTCTAGCATCATCGCTCAATATTGGACTGATTAAAAAAATAATGTTCAAAAAATTTTTTTTAATTGTCCCCATTCATTATTTATACACAAATAGATGGCAAAATAGGCCCCGGGTTCAAAAATACTGGAATTATCTGTTAAAGCTATAGTATGTAACTTTTACATGTCCGTAAATGTCTGTTTCATCCAAGCCACTACTAGAGGAGATGACACAATGCTGATTAAGCCGATCGGCTCCTCTAACATCTCGCTGTATTTTTCAGCATTTGTTGTTTTGTATTGCGTGTCGACTGGCGACATTCCCGCGCTGGCACACAGGAAATGACGTGTTTTATTTCAAAACACGAAGGGAGGGGGAGGAAGAGCAGAGAGTCTCCTAGCAAGAGAGCTCCGGACCCCACGTGTCTTATTTTGATTGGACAGCCTTTTTGGCAGTAAAATGGCCAGTGCCACAGATTTCAAGCCTTCTGAGTTCACAACTCACTTTAATTCGAATGATGTTGGACTTTATGTCGAAAAACTAAATATGGTTAAATACTACGGACTTAGAGATTTATGGAATAATTTGTGAATACTTGCATTTGCGTAGTTACCACAGAACAGTTGAACAGTGCCATGACAAACTAAAGAAACTGCGGCTGGGATATTTCAAAGTGGAGGACGCAGTGTGAAAGTCTGGCAGCTCAAGTTATGAGAAATTTAAATTTTCGTGGTATAGGCAGTGGACAGCATAATCGGCCAAAAATGCAAGGGCGAAAGTATTCTGTATTCAAGCTCCATCTAATGTTGCGACTACAGTCATGTATCATTAAGATAAACCACCACCATGATACTAACCAATATAACACAAGCACTATAACAGTGCGAACACTGTCGTCATCGGCCTTTGGCGGTGTGATCCGGTGCTGCATCCTTCTGATTCAAGTGGGTCGAATTTGCCATCTACCTATGGCTGCTGTGGTGAGTATAGCAGTGTTTCTACTCTATAGGATTCAGGGAAAGCTAGAATCCACCCCATATAGACACATTTGTAGAACGGGTCGACATACCCAAGTAAAGACCAGATACCGTAGAAATCCGGTGGGCCTGAGTTTAGAGGGAAACATGGACAGTGAAGAGCAGCAAAAAGTGAACCAACAATTTATGGACTGCTTAGGTGTGTATTATAAGGACCTGCTGGTCCGTGTGCAGAACTGTGGTGTGTCGTTATCATGGAGTAACGAACAGCTTCTGCGCTGATATGTGACGGAGGGGCGAAAGCTCCAGGGTAAACGTTTTTTTTGGAAATTGCCCGTGGTAATGGTTTACTTATTGCGCCGGAATGACCAGCGTTTGCTTGTGGAATGGGCGTGTTATGGATAGTACGCGACAGCTAGAGAGCTCCGGTTATGTTATGAACATAATACAGGTTTTACAGACAGTGTGTAGCAAGTGTTATTCTGTGTACCATGGCGAACAGTTACTGTGTACTGTGGCTACTGGAGACCGACGGACAACAAATAACTTGTGCTGACTACCACTGGGTCTTTCCATCCACTAACCTGTCAGCTACAAATTAGCAGGCACCTTGTCTCCCGTTTGTAATAGGCTAACTAAACATACTATTTTGCGTTTCTGTGGCAGAAAAAAATCATACAATAATTACCTCTTCCGAAGAGTCCATATTTTTTTTTTCACCGGCTGTCCTTCTTTGAACAGAATAAAAGTGTTGTGGAATCGTGTAGCACGGTGGCGGTGGGGAGTGGGGGGCACAGTTGGGGGGTACATTTGGGCATACGACATATGGAAGTGCCGGCTGTATTGTTCTTATAACGCAAATTTCCTCTAGGGGGCGACAGAAGTTACGCACTATAGCTTTAATGTCTCGCTGATATCATTTTCCTTGTGTTCATACAGTCTGGTTGGAATACTGATCACAAACAAACGTCTTCACATAATTTTCATTTCTTCTAGAGCACAAGTAGAGTCAGAGTACTGGTGACGAGTACATTGCCATCAGGGTGAGTCTGAAATTACACGAGTGGAGCCCTTGGAATGGGAGGGGGGGGGGGTTGTGTGGAAAATGCAATCTATTTAACAAACTTGCTCAGGCATACCAATTTTTTCACAGGCCAACTCAAAATATTTCTACCTATGCCACAGGCATAAATGCTTTCAGTAAATTTTTTCAAAATACGGAAAATTTTAAGAGATTTATAAACTATAAACAAGTTGAATACCTGCGCCCAGATGGTTCCTTCCAAGTACACAGTTTCAGTTATCATATTCAGCAGATCTTGAAATTGTCCGTCAGTGTACTCAAACCGATCACCAAACACCAGACAACAGATAATGTTTGAGACAGCATTGTTGACAACAAAAAGAGGATTAAATGGTTGGCCTAGAATCAGAAAACAAACACAGAATTGAGTGAACTGGGACCCCAACTGATAATCTCAGTGCAACAAAGCAGTACTAGACAGAGAATCATTCCACCACAGTTAAGATTCACAGCATTAGTTCAGAATTTAGTTACTTCATGCTGTGGAGTTTACCTTGCTCATTCCCCATGGCCTCACACAGCCATTTACTTTCTCCCTGGATGGACTGCTCAAGGCTCTTCTTGCCCAAGCCAAAGTTCTTCAATGTCATGAGGGCAAACCTCCGCTGCTGTTTCCACAGATAGCCATTGGAGGTACCCAAACCTGAGCATTTCAAGAAAATGCACTTATACACAAAAACATTATTACCAATATTGAAAAACATCACAATCCTTCCCCAAACTGAACACCCATAATGTTTTGAAAAGTCTGCCATTATAGTCTAGAGAAGAGCACATGCTTGCTTCCCAGGAAAACATGGGCTCTTGGCTGGCATGTCAAACTGAAGCACTGGTTCCCAGTGCAGTAGTGAACCTCAGAGTCAGAAACTGAATTTTGATCAAAACAGCTCACTGACAATGATGGCAGCTGGCTACAGGGTAAAAGACAGTGGAGGGGGGCTAGATGGCTCATTCAGTTTGAAGGCAGGGTCTGTGGGTTTTATGGAGCCTTAACAATGCAGCTGCTGTATTCAAACTTGTGGAACTTCAGGCCAATTTTAAATTCTAGTGGAGACTGCAAAAACTCCAAATATGTCCTGCTGAATAACAAGAAAATGTGTATAAAATGATGCACAAGATGTAGATATTTTCCATTCGATGTTATGCTGTGGTCATAAAAACATGGCTTCCTGGGTTCAAATATTTCTTTCATTATAAGGGAAATGGAGCTTCAGTGAAGCACTGCACCCAGCAGATACAAAATATGTGACATTATACTACAATATTAAATTTTTTTTCTGACTTTGAACCTACTAAAGGGAAAACTTAAGTGAAAAGTGAGAGTTTAAGGTGTTAATAAGCTCCATGGACTGGATGCATAATCAAAACTTTGCCAGTACAGACTGTGACTGTAAGCCACGATGAGTGGGATGAGCTAATAGTGATTGCATTGCCCAAGTAAGGAGATTCAGCTGGTAAGTAGGGCCATATTGAATCATTTTCGTATAACCCCAATTAGTCGATAAGGCACATGTGGACAGCATGCCATAGCAGCATCTGACAGTCTACCTTCCTGAGCCCCAGTAAAATGAATTTAATTTACAACCCCAATTCCGAAATAGTTGGGACAAAGTGTAAATTGTGAATAAAATCAAATTGCAGTGACTTTCAAATCGCACCAGACAGTATTTTATTCGCATAGAACAGAGATAACATAGCAAATGTTGAAACTGAGAAATTTTACAATTTTATCCACAAAATGAGCTCATTTCAAATTCAATGGCTGCTACACGTCTCAAAAAAGTTGGGACAGGGGCCTGTTTACCATGGTGTAGCATCCCCTCTTCTTTTTAACACGGAGTGAGGCATCTCGGCATTGAGGAGACAAGTTTCTAGAGTTTAGTCATTGGAATTTGATTCCACTCATGTTTAATACGGGCTTCCAGCTGCTGGAGAGTTTTGGGTCTCCTTTGACAGACTTTTCATTTAATTATGCGCCGAATGTTCTCAATCGGCGAAAGATCAGGACTGCAGGCAGGCCAGTTCAGCACATGGACTTTTCTACTACGAAGCCATGCTGTTGTAACTGCTGCAGTATGTGGTTTTGCATTGTCCCGCTGAAATACACAAGGCCTTCTCTGGAATACATGTCGTCTGGAGGGGAGCATGTGTTGCTCTAAAACCTTTATATACCTTTCAGCATTAATGGTGCTTTTTAAAACATGCAAGTGTCCCAAAACATATGCACTAATGCATCCCCATACCATCAGAGATGCTGGCTTTTGAACTGAATGCTGATAACAGGAGGGGTGGTCTTTCTCCTCTTTAGCCCTGAGGACACGACACCCCTGATTTCCAACAAGAATGTCAAATTTGGACTCATCTGACCACAGGACACTTTCCTTTGCTACTGTCCATTTTAAATGAGCCTTGGCCCACAGAACACGGTGGCGCTTCTGGATCATGCTCAAAAATGGCTTCCTTTTTGCATGATAGAGTTTTAGGTGGCATCTGCAGATGGCACGGCAGACTGTGTTCACAGACAGTGGTTTCTTGAAGTATTCCTGGACCCACTTCGTAATGTCAATGACAGAATCATGCCAGTGAGTGATGCAGTGGCGTCTTGAGGGCCCGAAGATCTTGGGCATCCAGTAAAGGTCTTCAGCCATGTCCCGAACACGCAGAGATTTTTCCAGTTTCTCTGAATATTTTGATGATATTATGCACTGTCGATGATGAGACCTTCAAAGCCTTTGCAATTTGACGTTGAGGAGCATTGTTTAAAAGTATTCCACAATTTTTTTACGTAAGCCTTCACAGGTTGGAGAGCCTCTGGTCATCTTTACTTCTGAGAGACTCAGCCGCTCTATGACATCCCTTTTATAGCCAATCTTGTTACACACCTGATGCCAGTTAACTTAATTACTTGCTAAATGTTCTTTCAGCTGATTCTCTTATATATTTATTGCTTTTTCAGCCCTTTTTTGCCTATGTCCTAACTTTTTTCAGACCTGTTGCAGCCAGAAAATTTGAAATAAGCTCATTTTGTGGAAAAAAAAAAGAAGTAAAATGTCTCAGTTTCAACATTTGAAATGTTATCCATGTTCTATTATAAATCATATATTGGCTCGTGATCTGAAAGTCATTGCATTTTGATTTTACTCACAATTTACACTTCATCCCAACTATTTCGGAATTGGGGTTGTAGTTAAGTACATGGTTTGAGATACAAACCAGAAAATATACCGCTCACAAAAAGTATGGGATAATGAAAAGACAAGACAAATAAAACCGTAAATATTTTGATTTCAAATTTCGATACCATGTTCTTTAATTGGCAAGCAATTCAAGATGAAGTTCATGACTTTATCATCACTTAATTTATTTAGAATTTTTTTCTGGAGGTACAAAATGTCACATGGGCTGGCACCCCAGAAGTCACTCAGGGGTCTATTCTCCCATGCGCGCAAGTCAAAAAAAAGCGCATAGCTACGCGCTTTTCAGCCAACGCAAATTCTTCCCCTGACTTAAGTCTGCGCATTACGCGCCCCAAAGGCAGTTACGCACTTCAGGCGGAGCAAGGCCAAAATCCGGGTTTTCTCAGGCAAATAACACTTACGCGTATTCTCCCCCTGGCTTACGCGCTTTTTCTGTTAAGCACTTTTGAGGGCTGTATTAAGGTCAAGTGCCAATATAAGGCGAAATAGAATATTGCGTTTGATGTTGGTTATAGGCCGAATTTTAACATTTATTTTATTTAACATGGTAAAGGTTGAGACATTCAATATTCGATTGTTCATCCTTATTTCTAAACTACATTTCTCATAACCATAATAAATTATCAAACAAAATCATCACATGATATTACACAACAGCCTGTTCTCCATTATTCTACCATGCCCTCAAAATCAAAAACTAAAATGCCAGTCCTGCATTTGCTTGCACTCTTGCGTGAGTGGGAAAGAGTAAGCGGAGCGCACCGAGCTCGAAGACGACCACACAAATATTGGCCTCGTTTGGACATCCTGGGACTAACAGACACCGAGTGCATCCAGCACTTTCGTCTGGACCGTGAGGCAATCATCTATCTTTGCCGACTTCTGGATGAACAGCTATCCAGCCGCAGCAATCATCCACAAAGCATACCCATGGTCATCAAGGTCACAACTGCGCTGTCGGTCCTGGCATCTGGGTCGTTCCAGAGAGTGGTTGGTGATGTCATGCACATATCACAGGCGTCTGTGTCAAGGTGTCTGACACAGTTCCTTGACGCTATGCAGCACCACATCAGCCACTTCATAAAATTCCCCTAAACACCCGCTGAAAGACGGAGAGTTAAGGGGGGGTTCTACTGGGTCACCGGGTTCCCCAGTGTTGTGGGAGCCATTGATCGTACTCACATTGCAATGAGAACCCCTTCCACTAATGAGAATATGTACAGAGACCGTAGAAGTCGGCACAGCATTAATGTTCAGGTTGTGTGCAATCATGATACGCGCATATTAAGCATCTGCGCCAAATTCCCTGGCTCGGCCCATGACGCCTATATACCGCGCAACTGCCTGAAATGCCAAAAAATACAATAAATATTTGAAACCTAAGCTTGTTTCCAGTATTTATCACAATGATACTTTGAGTATAGGCAAATAAAAATGACCATTTTACGTAACCCTCCTTCGTCCGTATCTACTCCTAGTTCTTCTCAATGCACTTCCACTGCAGAGAGAGTGGATGCCACCTCCTCCTCCAGTGCAGTGAAATGCACCGGGGATGATGGTTGACCACCACTTGTTGCGTGCACACTTCTCCCGTGTGCAGAGAGCCTGGCTTTTACAGTGCCCCGCAGATCTGATTCGCAGCTTTCATCCTCAGATCAGCCTTCAGTGCTCCCTTGCCATACAACACCTCATGGTGCCTCTTCACTGATTTCACCAATATCTCTTACTCCTCATCTGTGAAATTTGGTTTTTGGCTTTGGCTCGTCGTCGCCATCGTTGTCTTCATGTTCTATTAACAAATGTGACTGCCCTATATGTTTGTGATATTCTCACTAGGGAGGAGATTGATTTTCTAATTGAGGATATCTGTATTAACTAACCCGTGTCTATGTAAATGTTTTATTTATTTAATCAATTTTTTTTACCATTGATAATACGGTGTATTTTAATGTGTGAATAAAGATATTATTAAATATTCTAAATTGAGCCCTACCCTGGCCAATACCAAAGCACTACCCATTTGTTAATCAATTTTAGCCAATAGAGAATAGCCCACATGGGAAGAATCATCATCAGTAAATGGGATAATTGATTATAATAAAGTACTAGGCACAAGTTCAAGTGAATGTGTCGCTCAAATCAAATGGGACATAATAGGCTATGGATATGGAGTTGTGTATTGTTGAGGCGGTTTCGGGGCAGGGGGATGACTGCGTGCGGGGTAAGAATCCTTTGTTTGTCAAAGCGTTGCCATGTCCTTTAGTTGCAAACCTGACATCGGGGTAGTTTGAGATTTCAAGTGCGCAATTTCTAAATGAGATCATATAAACTGTCTTTGATTGTTATTTTTGTGTGACTAGAATGTTCTCTTTATTTGTCTTCTTCCCTGTCTTCCACAGAACAAACAGGCTGGTGTGGGAGGGGCACGTTTTCAATGCTCTGATTGCGCTGGTTGAGAAACGCTAAATTCTTTATTTGTTATTTCATTATCGCGGCAATTTGTTTGTTAGTATAGCTTTAATGCCATGGTGGGTAGAATAAGAAATAAAAAAGATGTCTGCATTACTTCTTGTAATTGGCACAGACATACATAGGCCTACGATTACGGCGGCATATCGTCAGCCTGCTGATAAAACCCCGTTTCTTCAAAATGATAAACTTCACAATATAGAATATAAAATAAAAAAATTATAAAATAATATAAATTGATAAATATAATTTAAATTAAAACCGCAAGCGGTGTTATGGCCCCCCAATCCACATACATTTTGCCATACAGCTATACGAGTTACATATCACTGTGTTCAGGTTGTCATTCCGCACAGATGTTACATTGGGTCAAACTCAATCCAACAGTCTATGTGTGAGATAGACCCACTTTTATACTTCTGAAAATGGCCGCCTCGTTGTAAGCTAATCACAGCCACGCCCAATATTTTATCAAAAATGTAAATCGTAACTTTTGACCACGCGTGTGTGTAGGTGATTTTCAGCAAGTTTGGTGCAAATTGGATGAAAACCCTAGGAGGAGATGTTGAAAGTATGAGGGGCATGATTTTTTATGTCGACGCTTCCCCCCAATATGGCCGACTTCCTGTTGGGTTTAAGGTGGGTAATGTGATTTTTAACTTGTCCCAACATGGGCTAAGTCTCTACCAAGTTTCATTTTTCTATGTGGAAAAAAGTTTGGGGTGGGTTCCCATTAGCTTAATGTATTTTTATTTTTGACAGGGCATGGCCAAGTCATTTCTCAATATTTTTTCTTGGGGACTTCAAATAAAAAAATTTTTCGCCGGGGTTGAATTTTTGGTTGAATAAAATTGACTTTTCGTTAATGTTCAAGGGGTCAAATTTGCGTTCAAAGTGGGGAAAGGATAATAATAATTAAAACCGCAAGCGGTGTTAAGGCCCTCGCCCTCCCGTCCGATGACCTCCCTTGCGACCAGTGGGGCCACTCAACAATGACAGGACAGCATATCTTGTCTTTCATTGCACAATTTCCAATTGCCAAATTTTTTTTGGCTGTGTGAAAATAATTTTTTTCCTCCCATTCCAAAAATATAGGGGGCGCTGGAGAACCATTGTTTGTATCAGGGTGTTTGGGTTGTCATTCTGCAGAAATTTTACACTGGGTATAACTCAATCCGACACTGTATGCCTGAGATATACATACTTTTATACTTCTGATAATGGCCGCTTCATTGTAAGCTCATCACAGCCACGCTCAACATTTTATCAAAAATGTAAATAGTAACTTTTGACAACAAATGTGTGTAGGTGATTTTCAGCAAGTTTGGTGCAAATTGGATGAAAACCCTCAGAGGAGATGTTGAAAGTATGAGGGGTGTGATTTTATATGTCCACGCTTCTGGCCAATATGGCCGACTTCCTGTTGGTTTTAGGGTGGGGCCATAATGTAACTTTTCATTTGTCCCAACATGGGCTATGTCTCTACCAAGATTCATTCTTCTACGTGGAAAAAAGTTTGGGGTGGGCTCTCATTAGCGTAATGTATTTTGATTTTTGACAGGGCGTGGCCAAGTCATTTTTCAATATTTTTTCCTGAGGACCTCAAATAAAAAATTTTTTCGCCAGGCTTGAATTTTCAGTCGAATAAAATTGACTTTTTGTTTATGTTCAAGGGGTCAAAGCTAAAACCCCATTCATTTCAATTGCGCATTTTTGTTGTTGCCATGGGAACACAATTAAAAATAGGGGTGTGTCCTCATTTGCTTTTTGGTTCAGTTTGACATGATAGATGTGTGTACCAAATTTTGTGTAACTATTTCAAAAATTTATTTTTTTTCCCCATTTAAAAATTGTAGGGGGCGTTAACCAGCCATTTGGCCATACAGCTATACGAGTTACATATCATTGTGTTCAGATAGTCATTCCGCGCAGATGTAATATGGGTCCAACTCAATCCGACAATGTATGCGTGAGATATACATACTTTTATACTTCTGAAAATGGCCGCTTCGTTGTAAACTCATCACAGCTATGCCCAACATTTTATCAAAAATGTAAATAGTAACTTTTGACCACACATTTGTGTAGGTGATTTTCACCAAGATTGGTGCAAATTGGAAGAAAACCCTCGGAGGAGATGTTGAAAGTATGCAGGGTGTGATTTTATATGTCCACGCTTCCGCCGAATATGGCCGACTTCCTGTTGTGTTTAGGGTGGGGCCATAATGTAATTTTTAACTTGGCCCAACATGGGCTATGTCTCTACCAAGATTCATTCTTCTACGTGGAAAAAAGTTTGGGGTGGGCTCCCATTAGCGTAATGTATTTTGATTTTTGACAGGGTGTGGCCAAGTCATTTTTCAATATTTTTTCTTGGGGACTTCAAATAAAAAAATTTTTCACCAGGCTTGAATTTTTGGTCAAATAAATTTGACTTTTCGTTAATGTTCATGGGGTCAAATTAGCATTCAAAGTGCGGAAAGGATAATAATAATAATAATAATAATAATAATAATAACAACGGAACCATGCGGTTTTAATAGGCCCTCGCCGGCTTCGGCCAGGCTCGGGCCTAATAATAAAAATAATAATAATAAAAAAAAAAATATATAAAATAATAATAATAATAATAATAATAATAATAATAACAGAACCATTTGGTTTTAATAGTCCCTCGCCGGCTTCGGCCAGGCTCAGGCCTAATAATAACGGAACCGTGCAGTTTTAACCCATTTAAACCGGGACAGCATGTGCGCATTTTAACCTTTAAAACCGGGGACGCTGTTACGCATTTCTACCCTTCAGGCCGGGAAAGCGGATATGTCATTTTGTTGTTTTCATTACTTTTCCGACCATTTCCGGGCTCATAGCTGTTCTTTTACTGGCACTTTACACTAGGGCAGATGCCATAGTAACACTTCAAGACACTTTTTTTTTATATTTTTATGTTTATTTTTATTTTATTTGAAAGGACACTTTATCATGCCTGCCACCCAGACACGTACCTTTTAGTCCTGGCTAGATCTCAATCATTTTCCTTTATTGACGTCTTTTCCAATTATCGTAATTGGCAACTGAAGACACGGTTTCTCACAGTATGCGATCTAACAGCGATGAAATCATGGGCTAAATTCAGTGCAGAAAAATAATTTACTTATTAATTGGCCTAATGCTTTGCGTGATTGAACTGGTCCGTGTTCCAATGAAACGCGGACTTTCACTCTCGGTATTTAAGTGGGTTGATTTAAAAAAAAAAAAAAACAGTGGCACTTTCGGCAGTTAAATAGCCTAGGTTATAACAAGCGTGCGGCTCAAGCCATTTGCGTAAGAGTCGACAGGTAGGCTATGCAATTTTGAATAACGTAGATTTAAATACAGCAAATACGCGTCCAGAGGAATGATTGTCGTCTTACCTAATCGGGGAGAACAAGCAGCACCTGTTAAGTGCAGAGCGCTCTCAGAGTGAACCTTTTGTTAATCATGAGGATGACTGAGAACAGGTCAGGATTTATAATGGTTTTAAACGGCTGTTCTGTGCAACCCAATTCTCTGTTCCGCCACTGCGCTGAATTTAACCCGCGATTTAATCGCTGTTAGATCGCATGTGGAGAGAAACCGTGTCTTCAGTTGCCAATTACAATAATTGGAAAAGACGTCAATAAAGGAAAATGATTGAGATCTAGCCAGGACTATAAGGGACGTGTCTTCGCCCCCCCGTAGCTCCGCCACTGCTGCCACCTGTTCCAGAGAAAGAAAAAAATGTTTGTTATTCTCTAGTGCAGAGCTTAAACTTTTATTTATTAGGCCTCTTTATTCCATTTGAGTTGTGCATGTTATGTAGATAGAGATTTGTTATTTATTTTATTGGTTTTATTATATTTTATAGTTTGTTATAGTTTGTTCAGCATTTTAAATATTGTGATGAAGATTTGCACAAATAAAAAACATAGTTCTTATGAAAGCCACAGGCGTAAGCTCTCAAATACTTTTTGAATTTTGTTTCTATCTGCTACAGAGGCTGAGATATCAGCTTTTTACTAGACGTTGACACCTGGGTGCTGTTTTCCAGAAAACCTCAGGTTTTAGGGGTTCTTTTCAAAATCGTCCATAGGTTTTCATGGGCGTTTTTTGAATAGGCCTCAGGCCTAAATGGGTTAATAGTCCCTCACCGGCTTTGGCCAGGCTCGGCCCTAAATATAAATGAAATAAAAAATGTTTAATTTTGCATGTAAGAATAGTGGACATACGAGTTTTTGTTCCTTATCAATTTGGAGATATGAGGTTTTATCAGCAGGCCGACGATATTCAAATTTAAAGTCTGGTTTGTGTTTTCCATGGACTACAACTGCATTTTCATGTTTAATCAGAAAGTCCTTGTTCCATGTTTTCCTGATGGCTATAATCAATGAGCTTGGTTCAGAGTCTGCCTCTCTTTTGGATTAGTCACACCTCTTTCATAAGGCGGCCTACATTCTGAAGTTAAGCGCTGTGGGCGTGATCGAAGCGCATTGGGGAGAATACGCGTAACTCAAATGCGCGTAACTCGAATCGCGTAGAAAAGGACTTACGCGCAAATGGGAGAATAGACCCCTTAGTGATTAGTAATCAGTTGGTCCACCATTAGCATCCAAACAAGTATCACACTGATGCCGCATGCCCCTAATGAGACAACTAATGTCAGCTTGAGGACTTCTCAGCCACTGCTCCTGAAGTGCCGCGCCCAGCAGTACCAAGTCCTGACAGGGTGGGTGCCACTGTTGTACACGTTGTCCCAGCATATCCTATTCGTGTTCTATGGGGGAGAGCTCAGGGGACATCTTAGACCAGGGCAAGGTTTGGATTTGGTTCCTTTGGAGATGGTCGAGGACTACGCATGCACGATGAGCTCTGACATTATCATCTTGGTAGAGGAATCCAGGTCCATGACAGTGTGCAAACGGAAGCACATGTGGAGTGATGTTGTTGTCGTTACGGTAATACACCCCATGACTCTCCCATGGCAGATGTGGAGGTCAGTCCTGCCTGTAATAGTGACTCCATCCCACACCCTCATCCCATTGACCCTCTCCCATACCGATCATGTGGAATCATAACGGCTTGCTCATGACGTTCACCTAGACGACGCCAAACACAATGACGACTGTCCTGAACCGTAACTCATTGCTGAATGTCACACATGACCAATGGGCATTGCTCTATTGTCGATGCTGTTGACACCACTGTCTCCTTGTTTGCCGTTGACGATCTGAGAGGGGTAACGAGATGTATGGCTGCCTGGCTCGCAGGTTGGCAGCCTGCAGGCGGTTTCATATGGTCTGCATTGGGATGAGATTTCCTGTAGCCTGTAGATGCCCTTGTTGCAGCTGTGTCACATTCAGTCGCCCATCACGCAGGGACCTATTGATGATCTAATGGTCATCTTGCCTGGTTGAGCATTTTGACACCCTCTTCCAGGTCTGTCGTGGACTCTACTGGTGGCAACGTAGCGTGCCCACAATCAGCTCATGACGAACTGCGAGACATGCAGTTGTCTCGCTGTGTAAGCCTGGGTTCTGGCCTGAAGCATCCCCACGGCCAGCAATCTTTCTTCTTCCCAGAGTCTTCTCATCATCAAAAGTGATGCAATGATGGATGAGTGTGGTTCTAGGCATGCTTTTACACCCATATGTGCACAAAAAGCATGTGCATGACAGTGTTTGCACCCTGAAGGCATGATGTTACTTTTCACATGCACCCCCAGGGGCGTTTGGTCGCCCTGTTTCTGCAAATTTTGAAACATAGCGGTTCATGGGATATGTATTGAAATGTGCCAATGGCTAACCACAACCATACTCAAAAATCTCACGAACATCTAAACATGCTTTGCTTTCCACAGTTAGTTGAATTTGGATTTCCCCTACTTTTTGTGAGCAGTATAGTAATTTATAGGGGGCAAAACTGAATTCAATGGGTGTAGGGAAATTGTAGATCATCAAATCTCTTCTTGAACTCAACTCTGTGCAAACTTAGCTGCAAACTTCAGACAAGCAAGCAAGAGAACCGAAAGCTCTTCCAGACAGCCAGGAGAGACTGCATTGCACACGAATTCAAATAGCAGAACGGTCAATTAGACATTCCAAATAACTGAGGAAATAGCACAAGTTCAGCTATATATGGGAAGCCAAAATTAAAAATCAAATCTTAACCCCCTGTTTCCCGTATATTTACATTACAGCAACTCACGCCTTCACGATCTTTTATTAGTTGGCTTATCACACTTGCGCGGAAATGTGTGTACTCGTACCACGGCCGACCGGCTCGAGTCCTAGACCCGTCTTATCACGATGCTTGCTTTGCATCTAAACATGTGAAACTGTTATCATGAATGCTTTTTGATTTGCATCTAAACACAGACAATGGTTTAAGTTCATGTGACATTATGATTGGTCTTGGATGATATAAGAAGTCACACAGTAAGAAGTCACATGTATACATTCCATTACTTTGTTTGTAAATTTCATTTCATTCTTTTTCGCCGTGACCATGCTGTGTAGTACATCATAAAATGGTAGTGTGGAATCTGTACGACGTCTTTCTTTCAAGCACTGACGCACTGTCAAGAATTTTTGATGCAACTTCTTTTTCATGTCACCGTCATTCTGTCACCTCAAAATCTGTTTCTTTGTAAATAAAAGATGTAAATAGTGTAATTGATTGCATCCTTATCAAATATCGCATGAACTTAAGTCAGTGTTTGGAAGGTTAGATGCTGAACAGCACAGTTCTTATCACCAACAACCATCAGTGAAAATAATACGGGCCAGCACGCAAGGCAGCACTCACTGCTGACCTGCTAACACGACATGCATGAGCTATCGTTCATAGACGGATCCGGGACTCGAGCCTGGCGATTGTTCATGAGTAAACACGGCTACGAGCGCCAAGCGGTTAAAATATTAAACAGCAGTTGACCGCACAGTATTCTGTGAACAAGCCTGAAAATATGTACCCCGTATAACTGAAATCTTGCAGCATGGGGAAATCTGTCTCATAATCCAAATTGAAATGGATTAACAGAAATGTTTTTTTCATTTTCAGGATATAGCTGCATTTTTTGACTCATAAATAAAATGAATAATAAATAATCCAAACTGCATTTTCATTTTCTTCTTCAAGACTGCGCATTCTGTGACTTAATTAAAATGAAAAAGAAAAGGACTTTTAAGATTTAATTTTCAAAAGATGCCCCAGCAAATTGTTACCAAAATTCTATTTGAAATGTCAAATTTGAAAATTAAAATGCATTAGCAGAAAGGCTTTTTCATTTCAAGGTTATGGCTGCATTATTTGACTCATAAATAAAATTAATAATAAATCATCCAAACTGCATTTTCATTTTCTTCTTTAGGTTGCACATTTCATGTCACAACTAAAAAGAAAACAAAGAGGACATTGCTTTTTCGTTTTCGTGTTCGCCCCGAAAAAAGTGCTCCATAATTCAATTTGAATTGGCAATCCCAAACGGCACAGGAGAGTGACATCATACAATGGTAGCCGTGTATCACGTCGCCCTCCAGTTCTCTATATGCGAGTCTGTGGATGAATCGCAGAGGAGGACTGAGCTAAGAGAGAGGCAGATTCATCCTGTTCGATTGCAGCCTGCTGCTGCAGAAGAAAGACTTACGAAATCCATAGATCTGTGATTTCTTTTATTATACCGTAAAGTCGCTTGTAATAATATGTTGTCGCTGGCCATAGCCAGATGTCGACACAGTGATATGTTTAGGCCAATCGATCATGAACAGTCAGATCGTTAGACTAACGCGATTTTAATTAGTTAACTACTTTCCTGCAAGATGATGAACATTACGAAGAACTACTGCATAAAATGTGCTTTCAGTCCATTAAACTTGACCAGATTGCGATCAGTTTCGCACGTCTGTTTTATGTGGCAACATTATGCTTGCAGCAGGATGCGTCTCTCTCCCGCAGCTCAGCGCACCCCTGCGATTCATCCACAAAATTTCAGTGAGGCACACCAACTGGAGGCCGATGTGTTTGTTACCCGGCAACTATTATATGTAGCAGCTATTAAGGTAGAAGAAAAGATTGGGCACTGATGTATTAATATATAAGCGGCCCTTTTATTCCAAAGTCGTGAAGAAAGCCACTACGAAACTAGCTACATATGCAGCCCCAGTGGGCATGACCATATGAACCTGCTTGTAAAACAAATCACGTCCAACGACTGATTGATCTGAGTGTAAGCACACGGTTTGAGTGGAAGCAGGTCTAATCCAAGCACACGCAGGGGCTAATTGAGTCCAAGAGCAGGATCTTTCGGGGAAAAACTTTAGCTATACTCTCAATGAAACTCCCTCATGTCCAGGGGTGCGTCCATGCACAGTCAGTCCCTCCAACTATGCTTCCACCTGCTTCCACTCAAACTGTGTGCTTACACTCCGATCAATCAATCGTTGGACGGATTATTGGCACGCGATCTGTTTTACAAGCAGGTTCATACAGTCCTGCCCACCAGGGCTGCATTTGTAGCTACTTCCGTGGCTTTCTTCACAACTTTGAAATAAAAGGGCTGGATGAATTGTGGATGAATCGCAGGGGTGCACTGAGCTGCGGGAGAGAGACGCATCCTGCTGCAAGCATAGTGTTGCCACGTAAAACAAACGTGCAAAACTGATCGCAATCTGGTCAAGTTTAATGGACTGAAAACACGTTCTATGCAGTAGTTCTTCGTAATGTTCATCATCTTGCAGGAAAGTAGTTAACTAGCTAATTAACATTGCGTTAGGCTAACGATCTGACTGTTCATGAACAACGCATCGATTGGCCTAAACATATCACTGTGTCGACATCTGGCTATGGCCATCGACAACATATTATTACAAGCGACTTTACTGTATAATAAAAGAAATCACAGATCTATGGATTTCGTAAGTCTTTCTTCTGCAGCAGCAGGCTGCAATCGAACAGGATGAATCTGTCTCTTTCTTAGTTCAGTCCTCCTCTGCGATTCATCCACAGACTCGCATGTAGGGAACTAGAGATCGACGTGTTACACGGCCAGGGCAGTTGCTAGGAATTCTGGGCCCCCTGACAGAATAACGGTGTGGGCCCCCACCCCCGACTTTTCATTGCCTTTTTTTGCGACTATGTATCATGATGTTATTCTTTATTTTTCTGTTTCTCAGTGTTCTTGGCAGTGCCTGATGCAATACACCCAATTTTTCCTTTTTTACGATTAACCACTCAACAAAGAGAGTATCAATATGTAAATTATGAATTATTAGTTGTCTTATTCACATTCACTCACCATCAAAAACATATTCAGACTACTGGTGTTGAGGGGTTATTGCTGAGTCAGGCTCAGATGAAGTGACCACAGCTGATTCTGGAGTAGCAGTGTATAAAGGTTTAATTGTTCCATTTCATATTACATTCGTAAACATTTAAAGTTATGTTCCATGGAACAACTGATGAAGAACTAACCTACCGAGTCTTGGAATAAACAAAATCTAAATGGGCTTCTCAGTTCCATAGCTCTAAGCACTCAGCTTCATTTTGCTATTGTTAAGAGGGCAAGCCCTGCAAAATTATCCCCTGCATGAACAAGACTTATGCCAACAGGCTAAAGTAGCAGTTTAGTTTTAGCAAACACTTAGATTAAAGTAATGTCAGCCTTGTCAAGCGATTATTTAAGTTACACCTAAGGTTACCACACTGACTGCATGTAGTTCGCTAGCCAAACCTAGCCTGTACAGTCACTTACAGCTCGAGAGAGCTAAGTATGCAGGAACCACTCATAATAAGAACGGAGGAACGTGTCCTAGGCTGCTGCTACCGGATTTTTTTGACGGCATATTATAATGGCTGGTGAATGATAACCTTACCGATCTTTTCTGTGGATGATACAGTTAATAACTGAGTAATGTCATTCTTGTCAGGCAATTATTTACTCAGCTGCCCGCATGTTACATTAACGTAACGTTAGCAGCTGAATAGCCAGCCTGTACAGCTAACATAGCAAGCTAGTTAAATACTCTCACCTTTCTTTGAAAAGAATTTTGTAATGTTCTGGACCCCTGCTTTGCTCCTGCTGTTCTCTCTCTATTCTTTTCTGGTGTCCAGATTTGTGTTTTTTTTTTTTTTTTTGGACATCATATTCGCAAGGGCGGTGCACCCTGTTTGCTGCCTAAGTTCACGACCTCGCCAGCAAAAACATATAGACAATTTTCCAACACAAGCACAAAGCATGGATCGAACCATTTTTTAAGAGGGGGGTTACTGAAATGTACTCCATCAATATTGCATGCCTTAACAGCTTTTTTTAAACTCTGATGCATTAGTATGAATATTAGGTAAATCTATGCAGAATAATTTTATCATGGCGGCTACTGTGGGTTTTGTGGGCCCTAATGGACTGTGGGCCCTTAGAATTGTCATCACCTTTCCCCCTTATACGACGGCACTGTACACAGCAACCATTGTATGACGTCACTCTCCTGTGCCGTTTGGGATTGCCAATTCAAATTGAATTATGGAACACTTTTTTTGGGGCGGACAAGAAAACGAAAAAGCAATGTCCTCTTTGTTTTCTTTTTAGTTGTGACATGAAATGTGCAACCTAAAGAAGAAATGAAAATGCAGTTTGGATGATTTATTATTAATTTTATTTATGAGTCAAATAATGCAGCCATAACCTTGAAATGAAAAAGCCTTTCTGCTAATGCATTTTAATTTTCAAATTTGACATTTCAAATAGAATTTTGGTAATAATTTGCTGGGGCATCTTTTGAAAATTAAATCTTAAAAGTCCTTTTCTTTTTCATTTTAATTAAGTCACAGAATGAGCAGTCTTGAAGAAAATGAAAATGCAGTTTGGATTATTTATTATTCATTTTATTTATGAGTCAAAAATGCAGCTATATCCTGAAAATGAAAAGGCATTTTCGTTAATCCATTTTAAGTTGGATTATGAGACAGATTTGCTTCCATAGGGATGAAAATCAAAAAAAGGGAATTAATATTGCAGAATTAGAGAAAAGTACGATCTGCTCCAGTTTAGAACTTGCTAGTTGATAAACATCGAAAAACTTAGTTACACGGCCCCAAATCTCAAGAATAATATTTCATTACATTTTCAAATATTCAGTGATTTTGGCATTAAACACAACCATCACTGTTTAATTTTCTGACAGAAAGGAACCAGTGACTTGAATATATATAAATTCAGTCTCCATACTAAATTCATGATAAAATCTGCAGAAGTATCAGGAAATAAAAAAATAAGTTGAGTTACAGTACCTTTGTTTTGGACGATCGCTTCAAACAATGGAAAAGATGGCCGATCCACAAAATTTTCACCATGTTGAATGAGGGCCTCTTTGAACCGTTTGAGTCCATTAAGGACAACGATCCTTCTTCCCAGATTGACACTATAAATGTCACCATATTGCTCAGCAAACTATAGGAAAATAATATGTTAATTCCACTTTAACTCGTCACTAACACCTGAAAAATGACAGAGCATAATTTAGTGACAGTCACATCAAAATTACATTTACATCCTGCAAGGAATCAATGTTGCAAACAATTTTATTTTTCACCAAACAAGGTAACTGAATTCCTTATTGCAGACAGAATTATTCTGACTGCTTCATCAATATACATTTGTGAACAACACATCTGCTATAATAACCAAATCATTCCTCGCGGTTCTCCTTTGGATAGATTCAAAGTTCAAGATTCAAAGTATTTATTATCATGTGCACAGAAAGAACGAGTTTCCCTGCCCAATGAAATTCTTACTTTGCTGCCCACAATGAATTCCAGTAAAACAATTAAGAATAATAATAGTAAAAAAAAATAAAATATATTTCGAACATAGTACGATTCTGTAACTTAACAAAAGTGGCAAGTGCAAATATACATTTAAAAATTAAACAATTAAAAGCAGCATATACATATGTGCAACAAAAGATCAGCTATGTAGTGCAAATTAGAATGAATGAATGTGCAGATTGTAAGTGCAGTCTATTTATATTAGGTAGTCCATAATTGTACTCCTGTCAGCTGTTCAGGAGTCTGATGGCAGTTGGAAAGAAAGAGTTCTTAAATCTGGAAGTCCTGCATTTCACACTTCTGTACCACCGGCCTGAGGGCAGAAGTGTGAACAGTCCGTGCTGGGGGTGGGTGGGGTCCTTGAGGATGGAGGCAGCTCTACTCAGGACTCTGCCGTGGTAGATGCTCTGCAGAGAGGGCAGTGGGGTCCTGGTGATCTTCTCAGCAGTCTTCACCACTCTCTGCAGGCATTTGCGTTTGGATGTTTTCAGCTAATTTTTTTAATTTTCTCTGGCTTCATAAGCACTATTTTAACATACTATAATGGAGTATTGGGACAGTGATGCAATTACATTTTTTTACCCTGTTCCTCGTCACCATGGAGACACAATGAAGATCATGATACAGTACTTAAGACTCTCAGCTTTAATTTCTGCGTTCATATTGTGTCACAGCAGTGTGCAGTGATGATTGTACACCACCACTTTCATCTGAAAGGGGTCCTAACATATTATTTGTCCATAACTTTTGGTGAAAAATGGACTGAACTATATAAATGAAGTTTCCATGATTTGCTGTTATGTATTCATGTTCCATATACCATAAAGTAGATTCTAACTTAAGAACTGAGTCAGATTTGTATCGGAGAACAGATTTTGGAAATTAAAGCCAATTCCCAACACCAATAATCATCACTGCACACTACTGTGTATTGTACTAAACCTGAATTGTGTTAAGGGGGGAGGAAGAGTCTCGCTGAGCAATGTAATCAGGACCCTATTGATTCACCATTGCCATTAATTTTGACCATTAAAAAGGTCTTGCTTTTCGGTGAAGTTTTGCAATTCAGCGCAATTTTCATCTTGCATGGCCCACAGTTATTGAACAATATGACTAAATGGCTCTAGTGTTACTTCAGGCAGGCGCAAAGTCAAAGTCACCTCGTCATGGTCTTGAGGCTCCTTCAGTATGAAGGTCTAAGAATAGGCAATAATTTTAAGCATAAACATCATAAGGGTCATGGTTAATAACTATATTACTGAAAAATCATCAACTAGAAGAATTAAGTTAGAGCCATACTCACACTATTTCGTATCAACGAACCCCATTTTGGGGTTAACAACGGTCGGTTGATGCAAGTGTTCGGATGAAGATGTTACCAGTGTGGATACATTGTTGTTTTTTCATTGAATGTTGGCCATACCCTGGGGCAAATTTCAGCAAATTCCCTTAGTGTGTCATGGCTGGGAACTTTGTCAAATGTACTGTCGTTTACACACATGGCCGTTGGAAATCTATTTTAGAACATATTTTTTGAACAAATATCTTCCCATCTCGGCAGTATGACATCAATTTCATCGAATTCTTTCTTTTATTCATAAGGAAAATATATCAACTACAATGTGCATTGATAAGCACATGATTATAATCATTGGTGACACTTTGTGGAGCCCCAGAATGGGTGGCCCCTCCCAAAAACTAAAAAAAATGTTAAAAATATCATTTTTTGTCAAAAAGAAAATTGATTTTGCAGGTTTCTCTGGTGGATTCATGAACCCCATGGGGTGGTTTATCAATGCTGAAAATTTTTTTGAATTCGGTGGTTTGGGCCAGAAAACGCCCTGAGTGAGACTCCACCCTTTGAGTCTTAATTGTGACATGCAGTTCAATCAGAAGAACCTGTATGAACACAGCGATGGCAGTGAATACAGCGGAGACGGTGGCAGAACGAATGTAAATCCATAGCAAATCCCTATCTTCATCCGAGAAAATATTTATGAGCCAGATACAGGGCATTTCCATTTGAACTCCCATAAAAGTTCAGAGGTCAAAACCAAGGTCACAAACTTGTGCAATGTAAGATCTCCGGTTCATCCTTAATACAAATCTAAGCTCTAAATGTAATAAGTGAGATACAGGACATTTTTCTGTTTTTACCTGGAATTCAAAAGGTCAAGGTGAAATCCTAGGTCATTAACTAACGCACAATTTATGACTTCCTAGTAAGACCTTGACTCCCTATTAGTCCCTACAGCAAACCTAAGCTCTATGTGTGATAATAAGTGAGACACAGGCCATTTTCCTGTTTGACCTTAAGATCAAAAGTCAAATTTAAAGTCACAAACTGATGCACATTAGATGACTTCCAATTAATCCACAATACACTCCCGGGTCATAACATGCCAATTGAACCGGTTTTCGAAAAGTTCACACTACACCGTCTCAGAAAAATTTGAAAAAAAAATCTTGGGTGTTTGCCATCATTTCAAATTGTCAAATCCGAAATCTTAAGTTCCAACTAAAATTTTGCATGGAGTAATTTCTAATTTAGGAAGGGGTGTCTAGTCACTTGTGAATGTAGCAATGACATAAGCATTTTTTAAGGGATACAAATACACTTTCCAGTGCTCCAACATTAATTTCAATGGGTGCAGGTAGGTAAAATTACCAGAAATTTATGAACCCGCAATCAGATTTGGCATATCTCATTTGATTTTCCTGTAATAAGTGGTTGAAAATGACAACTTTTACAGAACCAAAATTTTTCTTTGATCTTTAGTTGGTCCCCTTGATCGAAGTATGCATAATCAGGGGTCCATATCACAGCATCATCCTCAGCAGGTACAGCACACTGACCCCTTGAACCCCATCCAATCTCCTGTCTCTAGTTTAGGAGTAACTTGCGTCTGAAAATGCTTATGATAAACAAAACACTCAAAAATGCCTAAATTCAAGGCATGATTTGGTCATGTGGATAAGCCAGAAAAAAAAATCTGAGAAAATTTGTGGTGCAGCTTTTATATTAGTTAAATAAACAGTAAAAAAAAAAAAAAAAAAAAAAATCATCTTGTGTTTCCAACTCCTAGAAAAATTCTGGCATTTTAATTTACCAAGCTGGTAAATAAAAGCAAACCACTGCAAACACTCATGATTTTTTTTTCAAAATTTTTTGAGACGGTGCAGTGCAGACCCTGGTCCACTTGGCATGGAATGACCCTCCTAAGATCTAAGTGCAAAAAGCAAGATACAAGGCGTTTCCTGGTTCACTTTGAACCTAAGGTCAAAGGTCAAATCCAAGGTCACAAACTGTTGCGCAATAGATGACCTCCTAATACAGATCTGAAGTTTAATGCAATAATACGTGAGAAATGGCATTCTTCTGTTTGCCAGTCAAGCTAAGGTCAATGCTGATATCAAAGGTCATAAACTGATCCACGATAGATGACTTCCTACCAGTCCCTGATTCTATCCTAGGTTGCATTCTATCCTAGTGTTACGACCAGATTCACCAGTCGCAACATTAAGGACACACACACACAATATGGCTCGTTCAAGAATTTTATTTAATCAATTAATTATTGCTGTGGGAGAGATCTTAGACCGCAAGTCGTAATATCTTTCATGCCAGAATAACCACCCTTCCCCAAAACTGGTGTACCGATTATCTCCTGACAACCTTCCCCCCCTCTAGGAAGGCTAACCTCAGCCCTCTTAATCCTGCGCCACGTCAGCACAGGTATACTTCACCTGTCATCTCGAAAGAGAGACAAGCAAAATTAAAGGTAATGGGCCCTCTACTGGTGCGTAGTTGCATAACAGCTAATGCAGAACGTAACACCTAGGTAACACTCGGATCGAGGGAGTAGGTCACGGAGCATGCGCAGCGCAAAAAGGAATAGAACAACCAGAGTAACACTTGGATCGAGGGAGTAGGTCACGGAGCATCTCTGTGCCCATCATCTCTCCCAACATCTGTCAACACCATCCACCCTTCCCGTTTGTTCACTTCCGGCTGCCCATCAATGAACGTTGTATAAAAGGGCTACTCAGAGGAGAAGCGTCCATCGTCATTATGAATTACGAAGTTGAAATAGGATTTGACTTATTTCTCTTTACCTATGCACAGCAGAAATGCCAAATGAATTTAATCAATTTGTTTTTATAGCAAGAAAACCTTTTGCAAACTCACCCAACTTGACTTTTCTGCGCCATCTTGGACAAGAGTGACCCTCGAGGATCTGGGGAGTTTACTCCTGACCTAATTACATGGCCTGAGGTTCTCACACTGGCTGTTCTATATGCTCGGGTGCAGCCCGTGTCAGTCATGTGGCCCAATTGAATGCAACCCTAAACTCTAAATGCAGTAAGTGATAGGATAAGACATAGGGCGATTTCCTGTTTGACCAGAATCCCAAGGTAAAGGGGAAAATCCAAGGTCACAAACTGATGGGCAATATATGACTTGCTATTAGTCACCAATACAAATATAAGACCTAAATGTAATGGAGTGAGTGAATTATTTCCATTTTGATGCAATAATAAGCTGGAGACAGGGCATTTTCCAATTTGGCATTAAACACAAGGTCAACGGTTAAATCCAAGGTCACACACTAATGCGCTATATAGGACTCTTTACCACTCTTTAGGAGTCTTTACCACAAACGTCGCCCTAACTGTAACAGTACATGAAAAAATTGGCCATTTTTAATGGGTGGGTGTTTCTTAGACCCGTAATTAATTATTCTGTACATTAAAATCCATCTTTCACCAAAATCGAAAGGCATCGAGATCTCACTAGTGCCAATACCTAATATGAACAAAATCAGGTCATAATTGTGGCCTGCAGTTCAAATGCAAGACTCAGAGGGACATGGTGACTGATTATGCGGTGGCAGAACCAACAAATCCATTTTATCTCCAACTTTGTCCATATATACATTTACACAAATTTATTACCCAAAAAACTTATCAAATATCGATGACCAAAGCGCAAAACCTCCTATCTGCAGAATTTTTCTGATTGGCAGATTTGGATGAGCAGCCTTCCTTGTTCTCATCATCCAAAGTGAAATCCACCAATCAGAAAAAATTCTGCAGATAGGAGGTTTTGCGCTTTGGTCATCGATATACTGCATTGTTGCAAATCCATTTCATTTGGAGGTTGACAGAAGTTTGTAACCCACAGATATCACCACAGTATCTTCTCTGGTAATGCACTGCTGCTGCCATCTTCAGTTTGTTTGCCATTGAGGCTTTTTCCTTAAGTCACATCTTCAAAACGTGACTTACAAGTTCAACTGTATTTATATTGGCCGGCTGCCTTGATGAGCCAAAAACATTCCACTTTCCCAAGGCGAAAAATGCATCAGTTGCTTTTCCAGTATATTTCAGGTCATTGTCTTATTGTAGACTGGACTTTGACATAAGCGATAGGGCCCACAAGATAAAATTAATTCCACACTCTTCAGAATTAATCCTTTTCATTGGCAGTTACATTGGCCAGTTTTGATGCATTTTACTTCTACAATGAGATGACTACATTAAAAAGGGATATAATTTTTGCATAGTCCCACCACTTCTACTGCAGCTGCCCACAGGATGATATGACCATCTGTTTTTAATCCAATTCATTTCAAATTTAATGTGCTGGAGTGCAAAGTCAAAACAAAAATGGGTACAGTCCAAATACTTGTAGACCGTACTGAATTTTTGGGTTAAAGTGAAAGACAATTTGTGAATTGAACTGTGAATTTGAATTGAACTACAAATGAAAGAACTGCTGCTTTAGGTGTTAAAACTATTTTTTTAAATATAATTTTTAAAACAAAACTGAACTAAATGATAAATACTTGAACATCCAGATGCAACACTCACAGAACCTGCGTTAACAGAAAGCTTCATTGGCATGAAACGTCCAATAACTCTTCGACAGCAGGAGGAAAAAACAAGCTCTTGCCGAAGACCCGAAGTGTATACTTTCCCATTTTTTCTGATTCCCAATAGCTGTACACACCAGCATTATGACGATCTATGAAGAATTGGATCCACCACTGCAACACATGCTCTGCTAGGGTTGCCACCTTTGAGAACTAAAAATAAGGAACGAAGGGGGGGTGAGCAGCGGGGAATGCGTAAACCGAAAAAAATACATTGACATTGTCATGAACTACTGTTGTGCTCAAAAGTTTGCATACCCTAGCACATTTGTGAAATTTTGCTATTTATTTTGAAAATGTGACTAATCATGCAAAACCCTTGTCATTTATTTAAGCAGGGCCGGCACTAGACCTGAAAATTTGGGGGAAAATATCCATCCCTTTATTGACTACAATTAGTCGTTATATTGACACAAAGTGACACGCTCAGGTTTAAATGGCTATTAAGGGTTAATTTTCCACACCTGAGGCTTTATGAACTGTAACTAGTGTCTGTGCATAGTCATTGAGTTTGTTAGCTCTCGACTGAATGCATTGATCTGGCTAGACACTGAGCCATGGGGAGCGGAAAAGAACTGTCTAAGGACCTTTGTAACAAGGTAGTTCAACTATTTAAAGATAGGAAAGGATATAGAAAGCTAGCACTAAGCCATTATTGCGCCAATCCCACAAAAAAGCCAGCCTAAATTATGCCAAACAAAACCTTGATACACCTCAGAAGTTCTGAAACACTGTCATTTGGAGTGACGAGACCAAAATAGACCTTGATGTTCACAACCATAAGTGCTATGTTCGGAGAGCAGTCAACAGGCCTGTGGTGAAAAATATACCATTCCCACTGTAAGGCATGGTGGTGGTCCTCTGATGTTTTGGGGGTGAATAAGCTCTAAAGGCACAGCGAATCTCGTGAAAATTGATGGCAAGATGAATGCAGCATGCCATCAGAAAATACTGGCGGACAATTTGCATTCTTTAGCATGGAAGCTGCGTATCGGACGCACTTGGACTTTCCAGCATGATAATACTTCAGAGCACAAGGCCAAGTTGACCCTCCAGTGGTTACAGAAGAGAAAGGAGAAGGTTCTGGAGTGGCCATCACAGTCTGCTGACCTCAATATCATCGAGCCGCTTTGGGGAGATCTCGAACGTGCAGTTCATGCAAGACGACCAAAGATTTGCAGGAGCTGGAGGCATTTTGCAAAAAAGAATGGGCAGCTACACCACCTGCGAGAATTGGAGGCCTCATTGACAACTATCACTAAAGACTGCATGCTGTTATTGATGCTAAGGGGGGCAATACACAGTATTGAGAACTGAGGGTATGCAGACTTTTGAACAGGGTTCATTTCATTTTTTTTTCCCCTCATTGCCATATTTTATTTGGTGATTGTGCCATTCTACATGACCTATAGTTGGACATGAATCCAATAAGAAATAAAAGAAATGTGTTTTGTCAGGCCATTCATGTCTTCTTTGAAAAATATTACCAATTTTACAAATTCAGCCCAGGTATGCAAACTTTTGAGCACAACTGTAATATACATTTTATCACTTTGTCTTGAGTGCTTTTTATTTTATATTACTGAATCAATTAAATGTTCGCAGGTGAATTTTTTAAAATAGAGTTTGCAAGTTCTCCCAGTATTCATGTAGGTTCTCCAGTTTCCTCCCACAGCCCAAAAACATGCATGCTAGGTGAACTGGTATGAGTGTGTGAGTTAATGTTGTGCGAACACTATGACAGACTGGTGAGCTGTCCAGGGTACATTCCTGCCTTTCTCCCACACTTAGCCAGGGTAGACTCCAACTCCCCTGCGAATTTGATGAGGAAGAAGGAGTTGAAATTATGAGCGGATATCACACCAATATAATAGGCTAACCTGTCAAAATAAACCTGACGATCGATCGATAGATCGATAGATAGATCGATGGAGTGTTTCAAGAGAACTTGCCATCAGCGTCAACCAGAGGGAAGAAATTTCAACCATCATGAAAATGCTCATAATTGTTCAAATTTTTTAACTTGATGTTTCCTTTGCATGTTTCCTTTGGCAGCCCAGTTTCCAAGATCGCATGGGATGTTTAATGAAGTCTATTATCACCTTATCTGTTTTGCTAACCAAATGTGACTCTGAAGTCAGGGGAAATTATGGGTTATGTACGGGACAGTGCAGAAGCCTCCCCCAAAATGGTTGGTATTCAGGCATTAGACCCTAGATCAGAACTGGACACGTTTCTTTTAATTGTGAATGGGTATTAATGTATTTTAGGCAAGAAAGACCCAGGAAGACCTCCATATTTACTTAGCTACACAGTCCAGATCAAAGAAGACTGTAATCATGGTTTAGGTGTTACGAAAATGCCCTTTTAAAAAAAACCATGCTGTGATGATATAAACCCATTTAAGAGTAAATGAACGGTGCAACACAGAGCCCTTTAGCCACAGAATACAAAATAAGGCATTTCACAACCCAATGTTGGATGAATAAGCTACAGTGAAGGATTCAATTTTGCCTTCCTCTCCAGGTTGATGCAAAAATTGTTATGTATGGGACACAAAATGAGTGATTTTGAAAAAGTCAACCTATTTGAGTTTCTCATGGATGTACATCCTAGGCAAACCCTTGAATAAAAGGGCAATGGAATATTAAGTCATTATACTTCATCATAAAGGAGATTGACCCCTGTTACAGGCATTTTTAGCAAAATGGCAAGTTTTCTTGAAACACCCCAGATAGAAAAAAAAAATCTATATCAGTGGTGGTCAACCCTGGTCCTGGAGAGCCGCAGTGTCTGCTGGATTTTGATGTTACTCAGCACTTAACTGATTAATTAAAGCAGTTGATTACACGCTTACCTCATCTCACCCCGTGTCCTAGGTTTAAATAGGAAAACCAAACTCAGCACACCCTGTGGTTCTCCAGGATCAGGGCTTACTGCCCCTGCCCCATAAACTTATCTTTACTTTGTACTTCTACTTTGTCTACATTACAATTATGCTAAATGTCCAACCACCATTGACAAATCTTGGTTTCCACGTAGACTACTGTCACAAACTGCATGTCTGCTTCATTCGCTCTAGGAGTCTTGCGGGTGGTTCCTGGTAATTGATTGATTGGCTTATTATTCCCTTAGTGCAGGAGTATAGCTAACCCTGGTCGTGGAGAGCCACAGGGTGTGCTCAAACCGAAGACGCAAGGTGAGAGGAGTTAAGTGTGTAATCAACTGCTTTAATTAATCAATTAAGTGCTGAGTAACATCAAAAACCAGCAGACACTGCGACTCTCCAGGACCAGAGTTGACCACCACTGATATATTTATTATACACACCCTCACCGCTAACCAGCTACTTCATTAGGTGCACCTTGCTAGTAGGCCTTCCGGTTTTGGTCTGAAAATATAGAAGGCAAGAAAGGCCTGGGGCCTGTACCATAAAGCTGGACTCAGGGCTTGAAATAGCGGGTGCATAGGTGCACGTATGCACCCGGTTTTCGGCAGGTGCACCTAAAATTTAAAGTCAGATGCACCGTGTGCACCTAGTAAGACTCTGCCCCCAAATAAATCCTCTTTCTACAAATGCGCTCATCCTTACCTGAAATTTTAAATTTTATCGGTAAGGGACGAGAATTAATGACAAAAACGATGGGACTACAAGACTGTGGAACATGTTTGGTCTGAGGCCACGTATGTGTTATCATTGGCTGATCATGTAATGTATATTTCTCATCAAAGACCTTCCCTGATCCAGAATCAAGGAGTTTGTGGGACATTTGCCCTCCACGGCACCAGGGGGTGCCGCCAGCACAGACCACGACCCGCACCAATGGGACTGCGGCCTAACGGGAGAAATAAATGACGTTTTACACTGATTGGGTGGACACTTGAAATTCTGCACGCGCATACTCGGGTAGACACTTGGGAAATTGTAACTGAAATTCGTGTTCGAAGATCCATTCATGTTGGTTGATGTATGCACAATGGGGTCTACTCTCCCATTTTCGCGCAAGTCCTTTTTTACGCGATTCGAGTTACGTGCATTTGAGTTACGCCTATTCTCCCCTACGCGCTCCGATCACGCCCACAGCGCTTAACTTCAGAATGTAGGCGGCCCTATGAAAGAGGTGTGACTAATCCAAGAGAGGCAGACTCTGTACCAAGCTCATTGATTATGGCTGTCAGGAAAACATGGAACAAGGATTTTCTGATTAACCATGAAAATGCAGCTGTAGTCCATGGAAAACGCAAATCAGACTTTAAATTTCAATTTGCCGCTGTAATAGTAGGCCTATGTGTGTCTGTGCCAATTACAAGAAGTAATGCAGACATCTCTTTTTTATTTCTTATTCTAGCAACCATGACATTAAAGATATGCAAAAAAAAACAAATTGCCGCGATAATGAAATAAAGAATTTAGCGCTTCTCAACCAGCGCAATCAGAGCATTGAAAATGTGCCCCTCCTACACCAGCCTGTTTGTTCCGTGGAAGACAGGGAAGAAGACAAATAAAGAGAACATTCTAGTCACACAAAAATAACAAAGACAGTTTATATGATCTCATTTAGAAATTGCGCACTTGAAATCTCAAACTACTCCGATGTCAGGTTTGCAACTAAAGGACAAGGCAAAGTTTTAACAAACAAAGGATTCTTACCCCACACGCGGTCATTGGCCCGCCCTGAAACCGCCTCAACAATCACACAATACCATATCCGTAGCCTATTATGTCCCATTTGATTTGAGCGACACATTCACTTGAACTTGTGCCTAGTACTTTATTATAATCAATTATCCTATTTACTGATAATGATTCTTCCCATGTCGGCTATTCTTTATTGGCTAAAATTGATTAACAAATGGGTAGTGCTTTGGTAATGGCCAGGGTAGGGCTCAATTTAGAGTATATAATAAAATCTTTATTCACACATTAAAATACACAGTATTATCAATGGTAAATGGTAAAAAAAAAAAAAAACCAAAAAAAATTTACATAGACACGGGTTAGCTAATAGGCCTACAGATATCCTCAATTAGAAAATCAATCTCCTCCCTAGTGAGAATATCACAAACATATAGGGCAGTCACATTTGTTAATAGAACATGAAGACAACGATGGCGACGACGAGCCAAAGCCAAAAACCAAATTTCACAGATGAGGAGTTAGAAATATTGGTGAAATCAGTGAAGAAGCACCACGAGGTGTTGTATGGCAAGGGAGCACTGAAGGCTGATCCGAGGATGAAAGCTGCGAATCATTCTGGATGTGGCTTCGGTGGAGAGATGTAAGCACAGTATCCCCGATTTAAAGCATAAATGGAGAAATCCGCGGGGCGCTGTAAAAGCCAGGCTCTCTGCACACCGGAGAAGTGTGCATGCAACCATAGGTGCAGAATGCAGATCCCGGGGGGGACAGTTTCTGAAAAACATGAATTGTCCCCCCCCAATAAAAATACCCTAAATGATCAAAATTGAACAAAATCACTTTTGTGTCTCCCCCAATCTTGACATCGGATCTGCACCCCTGCACGCAACAGGAGGTAGGGAACCATCATCCCCTGTGCATTTCACTGCACTGGAGGGAAGGTGGCATCCACTCTTTATGCAGTGGAAGTGCATGGAGAAGAACTTGGCATGGATACGGATGAAGGAGGGTAACTTCAAATGGTCATTTTTATTTGCCTATACTCAAAGTATCATTGTGATAAATACTGGAAACAAGCTTAAAATGGTTTCAAATATTTGTATTTTTTGGCATTTCAAGCAGTTGCGCGTACATAGGCGTCATGGGCCGATCCAGGGAATTTGGTGCAGATGCTTAATATGCGCGTATCATGATCGCACACAACCTGAACATTAATGCTGTGCCAACATCTACGGTCTCTGTACGTATTCTCACTAGTGGAAGGGGTTCTAATTGCAGCGTGAGTACAATCAATGGCTCCCATAACACTGGGGAACCCGGTGACCCAGTAGAACCCCCCCTTAACTCTCCGTCTTTCAGCGGGTGTTTCGAGGAACTTTATGAAATGGCTGATGTGGTGCAGCATAGCCTCAACGAACTGTGTCAGACACCTTGACACAGGCGCCAATGATATGTGCATGACATCACCAGCCACTCTCTGGAGCGACCCAGATGCCAGGACCTTCAGCGCAGTTGTGACCTTGACGACCGCGGGTATGTTTTGTGGATGATTGCTGCTGCTGGATAGCTGTTCATCCAGAAGTCGGCAAAGATAGATGATTGCCTCACGGTCCAGACGAAAGCGCTGGATGCACTCGGTGTCTGTTAGTCCCAGGATGTCCAAACGAGGCCGATATATGCGTGGTCGTCTTTGAGCTCGGCGCGCTCCTCATACTCTTTCCCACTCACGCAAGAGTGCAAGCAAATGCAGGACTGGCATTTTGGTTTTAGATTTTGAGGGCATGGTAGAATGATGGTCTTATGTATACTCGTATTAATTAATTGCTATGTGTTTGTAATTGAACTAATTGGAGAACAGGCTGTTGCGTAATACCATGTGATGATTTTGTTTGATAACTTATTATGGTTATGAAAAATGTAGTTTAGAAATAAGGATGAACAATCGAATATTGAATGTCTCAACCTTTACCATGTTAAATAAAATAAATGTTAAAATTCGGCCTATAACCAACATCAAACGCAATATTCTATTTCGCCTTATATTGGCGCTTGACCTTAATACAGCCCTCAAAAGTGCTTAACGTAAAAAGTGCGTAAGCCAGGGGGAGAATGCGCGTAAGTTATTTGCCTAAGAAATGCCCAGATTATGGCCCTGCTCGGCCCGAAGTGCGTAACTACCTTCGGGGCGCGTAATGCACAGACTTAAGTCAACGGGAGAATACGCGTAGGCTGAAAAGCGCGTAGCTACGCGCTTTTTTCGACTTGCATGCATGGGAGAATAGACCCCAATGTGTATGCACTTACTCGATGGATGTAATGTAAGTGGCTGCCGGGTGATTAATAAAATCTTACAAAAAAAAATTCTTCTGGATTAAATATAATCTAGGAGGAGAGGGTCTTAATTATGGAGTTATGAAGAATGTAAAAATATAAAAACAGCAAAAAGCAGCACTATTGCTGCTATTGAGGCCAGAGAGGTCCTGTGATGGAGTTGTGGAAAATTTCTTTAGTTTCTCGGCCAAGTCAAACAAAGTGAAATTGAATTATATATTGAATATTATCTGACTGTGATAAATAACAATAGTACGCTCAGTTTTACCGATTTCTTCGTTTTTTTTTAAGCATTTTTTCCATTATTTTTCTTATATACAGCATGATTTTAATAAAATCTTATCCCACCTATAACCCTAACCTGTTGCACCACAGCAAATTTACAGTAGTCCTATGGCATATGAATGAATATGAGTTTAACAATATTTGTTTATTCATTTTGTAATGCTGCAAAGCAGCTTTTTTTATTGAATTAAGCAAGTTTTAGACTGTGCACCTAAACACGCACCAGTGTACCCATTTTCAAAATTTGGGTGCACACAGTCAAAAAAAATCCTAATTCGAGCCCTGACTGGATTAACATACCAGGGGTTTCTCTTAGTTATCTGGCTGCACTTAACCAGACTTCCACATTCCTGATAAGTGGCACCACAAAGCCAGTTATCAACTCGGTAACTAAACCTAGGGTTTTCCGATCTAGGTATGTGCGCGTTCACATAAAAGGGGCGGTGTTTGAAGCAAATGACCAATTGCAAACATGGACAAACCGACTGGAAGCAAAGCTGCTTACTTTTCAAATGCGGAACAAGAGCTCTTGATAAAAATATGAAGAGAACAAGGCAACATTGTCACCAATATCCCCCGCCACGGTAAGAATGGTCACAGGGGAATGGGGAAAACTTGTCCCCATTAAACACCCATACACCAAGTACAGAGTCAAGGACCATAACTCTGTAAAAAAAACTTTCTCAGAATCACTTGTCAAACTCATGCAATAGGGTCATTAGTACTGGCCACACACAAAATTTCACCCATGACGGTACAATAGTTGCCGAGAAAACGTGTCCCCATTGCAAATCCCACACACCAAGTCGATGAACAGAAACAAGGACCATAACTTTGTCAAATATTTCTTGGAATCAACTGTCGAGCTCATTCAATAGGATCATTAGTACTGGTAACCCACAGAATTTCATCCACGTAGGTGCAATAGTTGCCGAGAGAACTTGTCCCCATTGCAACACCCATACATTTAAGTCGACGAATAGAGTCAAGGGCCATAACTGTAAAAATGAATTTCTCAGAATCAATTGTCGAACTCATTCAGTGGGGTCATCAGTACTGGCCACATACAAAATTTCATTCATGTAGGTGCAATAGTTTCCGAGAAAACTCGTCCCCATTGCAAATCCCATCCACCAAGTTGATGAACAGAAACAATGACCATAACTCCGTAAAAATAAATTTCTCGGAATCAACTGTCGAACTCATTCAATAAGACCATTAGTACTGGTCACCCACAGAATTTCATCCACGTAGGTGCAATAGTTGCCGAGAGAACTTGTCCCCATTGCAACACCCATACACTTAAGTCCACGAACAGGGTCAAAGGGCCATAACTGTAAAAATGAATTTCTCGGAATCAACTGTCGAACTCATTCAGTAGGGTCATCAGTACTGGCCACATACAAAATTTCATTCACGTAGGTGCAATAGTTTCCGAGAAAACTTGTCCCCAAGGAACCCGGACGGACGCCATTCCAATATTCCCCGATCCACTTCATGGTGGGGGATAATAAACATATCATCCTGGCAAAAATTAACACTGTTGCAGCTGCCAGTATGACAACAGGTGCTATGTAGGCTAGTGAGCACACCTCTCTCCTTTTCTGCTTTACATAATATGTTTGATCCAGCACGAAGCCTATTGGGTATAGGGATGTGCGTGTCTTATCGTTTATAATGTCATTGCCCCATCAGTAAAATTACAGTTGCGTACTTCATTAAATTGATGTGATGCGAGGATGTATTCTTATGAGTGTATGTATTTTTTTTTTTTCCAGCTGCAACCCCGGCGGTGTCAAAAGAGCCGGAGAACAAATAATGAATTACAACAAAAACATCATTCAAAGCAGTCACTACGCTTACTTTCATACGTGCAACAAGTACAAGGCTTTAGTGCTTTGCCTGTGGAAAAATACAGCTTTGTGATACACTCCAGATCTGAAACTATTTGCGCACGACTCCACTGCGTTCAACACATGTCAAACCCTCAGATGAGAACCTGTATCGTACATATTGGTATTCATCCGCGCAGCGAACTCCGCTGAAACCTCCACGGATGGTTCTGCCATTTTCTCAGAGAACTGATTGGTCAGTAGGCGGTGCTTTTGCACACTGTGATCTGAATCTAGAACTAAACCTGCTCCGGAGCAGGTTAGCCGTTCAGCTTATGTTGCCGCGGTGATATACCTCGGTAAGAAATGAGCCGCCTTCGTGGTACAGAAAACCCAGGGTTAAACCTGAAGTTACCGCGATAAGCTCAAATCCAGCTTTATGGTACAGGCCCCAGGTTGCCCTCAGGGCAAAAAGTCATAAAATCAATAAATCAAAAAAAAAAAAAACATTGTTAGTAAAATGTGTAGAAAAATAACCTGTGCATTACATTCCTGTTGCGTTCAACAAAATATATTCTTTATAAAAGACTTAAGCAGACCAGCCAATTAGCAAGGATAAGAACTTCCAAAAATTAGTTGAGCCTGATAATTTTAGCTTTCAGAAACAATCTATATATGCTTCAAAAGCTGGGGCAATCTGGATATTTGCTAGCGAAATAACAAATTCTACGGAAAGGTAACAAGGGTTAAAGACTAAATTTTTCTTTTTGTGCAAAGTCAACCGTTCGCCAATTCCTTTAGTAAGCTAGCCAGCTGTCTGCCAAATACAGCTGAGCTGTCTAGTAAGAGGCTGAGCCACGTTATATTGGGCTAATCATGTGAAATTAATTGGTCTTTATCTACAGAGTGAGTAAAAAAAAAAAAAAAAAAAAAAAACTATACACCTTTTTAACGGGTCATTTTGTGATGGTGTAGCAATATACATGTATACAACATATTTTGTACTTTTGCCTCAGATCTTTCCACTGATATTGGTACCAGTTACACCTCATTAGGTTTCAGGCATGACTGCACAGAGGACAATTAAGGGACTCAAGTGAAATCTGACTTGTGCCACCTGACCAGGGCTGGATATGAAATTGACCATGCATGTCATAATGGGTTGCATAGTCATTTGAACTTAAACAGGCATATGAATCTTTCCTGTGCATTGGTTGTAATGACCTGGCACTGCCAAGCATGGTGCTTCCACAGTTTACCCCCAGACAAAGGGCCTTCTTAGTCACTGAATATCATAGGACACGGAACGTTACAAATTTGCTGCGGAGTTTTCAGTGTCAGTTTCCAAAAGTGCCATAAATGTTTTATGTTGACTTGAAACTTCACAGAGGGACTTCTGTTTTGTTTGCTTTGTATCAGAGCTTGATCAGTTGGCACAAGTGAAATTTCACTTAACTCCTTAAATTGTTCCACAGCAGTCATGGGTTTAATCTAACAAGGTGCAAGCTGGTATCAAAAGAAGCAGAAAGAGCTGCTGAAACGTTCTTGTAAAAAGATGTTGTATATATTGCTACTGAATATAATAATTGGACATTTAAAAAGTGTATAGTTTTTTTTTTTTTTTTACTCACTCTGTATACCACCAATCACCGCCATGTTTTCTTTTCCAGACCTCTCAATGATTTTTATTCCCTCTTTTGAGCCTCGGGTCTTCCTCAGCGAATTGCCAAAAGTGTACGGAAATCCACTTCAATAAACTTTCGCGTAGCTACGTTCACTTCTGGAACACCGGACATGAAATGGTACCTCGTCCATTGTGGGTGTTAAGGAGGTCCGCATTAGAGATTTTATATTGCCACGAACTTAACACATCATCCTTCTGGAGCCTCCTTAAAGCTTGTGTCCCTGATTTACCTTTTCTTCAGATTCAGCTCTGGACACGAACGCCAAAGCAAAGCGAAAAAAAGGACAATTTTTGTCTTAAATTTAATTCGTTTCGCTTACGGGCACTCGTCAAGATCTTCATGAGAAAATCTGTTCGATTTTTTTCTCCCCACAATTGATTTCATTACTAAGACATAAAATACGGAACAAATGGTGTTCCGCATTGATTCGTCAAGGAACGCAACAAATAATTCCCTATTACGGAACGATTCCTTGAAATACGGAACGGGTGGCAACCCTCGTTGACTCTACTTTCCGCTTACCTCCTGAAAATGTTTGATTCCAGTATCGCGAAGCGAGCGACACTGCACACGCATCCAGCGCTAAGGAAAGGACTGTACCTTACCCGTCGCGGTCTGAGTAGAGACGGAGAAAAGTAGCAGCGGTGCTGTATGACGGGGGTTACCGCAGCGCTTTAAGACCGCTTCATACAACACTGCTCATCTACTCAGATGGAACTCTCAACTTGGGGAATAAGAACAAATCTGATAATGAAGGATTCTAAATCAAGGTTCCTGTACAAGGTCATGTACATGAACATTTTGTTGGCTGGAAAGTGCCATGATTGTTGATAATGAACAAATGGGGTTTATAAATTACTTAGATGCTGGCTGCTCACATGTTATTATCTGCGCTGATTTTTGTTGTTAAGAAAAAGGGTCATTTGTCTGGCACAGGGGTGATCCACCAACCCCAGACTTCACCTAAGCATTGGATCTGGCCCTTGACATTAACCAAGGGAGGCCTGTAATGGAGGGGCTCCAGGGGTTAACAGCCACTGACTATCCCTCCAAAAGAAAATGTCCCCTTCATGCAAGGAATAATTATTCTAGTACTGCAGGGTCAGTCAACATGGCACATAAAACAGTTTATTCTGAACACATTTCATTATCTGCTATCTTGGGAGTTTAGGAGCTAGCTAAAATGTCCATTCACCGTACGGAAGCAGCAGGAGGCAGTTCACCCATTTATATAGCGCCTCCGCAGGGATGCATAATTCAGTACATTTCTTGTTTACAACTGTTAGTGTAGCTGCAGCTCTCAAATGGGCATAAATTCCCATGCACACCAGAAAAATAAAAACTTTGGGATTAAAAGTCACTTCATGTAATATTTTTAAACAGACCAAATTAGTCATTGAGTAAATCAGTAAGCTCCTAATTTAGAGGCTGGATAAAATAGGTTTTTCTTGAACCAAACTGCATGACAGAACAGGTTTGACACTATCACTTGCTTGCTTAAAGGGCATCTAAAGTAGATTCCCATTGTTTTTGTACCTGCGCAAACGAACCGAAATAGAAGGATTGTCTACGCATGTACACAAAACATTGGATTATGAATGAAATTGGTGATGTGACAATGCAAGATGTCAACAAAAGCAAGTGATTTGTTTGTAAACATTGGACGTTCAACGTCCCGTCTGAGAATCGACTTTAGATGCCCTTAACTAACCTTTATTATTCGCAACCATATGAAAATTAGTTTTTACAAATCAGAGACCAACTAATTCTTCGATTTGATTGGTTACATTTTCCCTCCTTTAAAGCGGTTTTTGATGTATCAGAATGTGGACGTGGAATTTTTATTCTATATGGCAGGAATAGATATTTTGTCAACATGTGGCTTAAGAGGTTAAATAACTGCTCTAAACATGAAATCCACCACATTTAGACAAATTAACAGCTATTTCAAATCCTACGTTCGCAATTATGGTAGGAACAAAAACCATATATTCGGCTGTTTTTTTTCCCGGGAGACCAGATATTCGAAAGACTATTTAAAAAAAAAAAAAAAAAAACCTACCTTTGTTAACTGAAGATGAATTTTTGTAGAGTCAATTCGAAGGAGATCACCGACAACTGGCAATGACCATGGTCCAGGTGGGAACTTCTTGGGTAATTTACACTTGGAAATGTAGGTTAGAGTCAAAAACACTGCAATAAAAATTAAATAAAGCTTGGTGTTGACAAAATCTAAAAAAGAAAACGAGTATGTTGCAGCCATCTTACGTGCAGGCAAGTAGGAAAACAGTTTCGTAATGCCGCCTTGAGAAGCAAGCAAGATCAGTTATCAAAATTATCTGCACCGCCCATATAAGGCACAAACACTTAAACAAAATGCGTCATTAGGCCTCCAGGCCCCTTCAGCCCTGGCCACAACGGCAGTTCACCAAACGCGCAACAGGTGTCGCCATGGCATCATCACAATTTCAAGATCGAAGTTAGTTGTTTTGCCGAGTTTAGTCTCAGTTTAGTTGCCTGTGCGCAGTATTTTTCCCCACAATGGCGAAGTTATGATCCGCACTACTTTACTTCTGATTGTCTTACCCTGTTTTTCCTTACTCTAATCCTAAGCAATCTCAGTCCTCCTGCCTGAATCTAACCAATCCAATCAGCAAAGAGGACGCCTACTAGCTAATCAGAGGCAGAATAGGACGAGCCATGACTTCGCCATCCTAGGAAGAAAAAAGGTTTCTGCCTATGCCCCCTCCGGGGGCAGTTCTTCAATGAAGATTACAGAAATCCAGGATGACTGAGAAAACGAGGCTTGACCGGTTCCACTCAGTGCATCCTGTCTTCACATGTGCCAACAAGTCGGGCTGAGGAGGAGCGGCGATGTCGAGCCAGGTGTTAGTAATTTTAATCAGCGCGCATTCACGGTTTTATCGAATAGACCGCGTGGTCGACCGCAAATTTACTGTTTCAGAAATGAGTAGGAGACATGCAGTATACTTTTCACCGAACCAGCAACAACGTATCTTGCAAACGGATGAGGAGATGAAACATGCAATTCGAAAAGAAGGGCAATACGATCGCTTTAATTAAGCACTGAGAGAGAAAGCCTGGAAGACATTAACGGACTGACTGAATGGGTGTATAGTCAAAAATATAGCTTAGCCTACGCTTATTAACCACTGCTCAAATGAAACCGTCATAATTACAAATTAAGAAGTTACTTGCCATTTTCACAGACAGTTGTACACTTTGCCTCAGAAGTGAGCAGCGGAAGTTAATATTAATCAGGAACTTTACCATGAAGATTTACTAGGCTTACATACACTTATCCACAAAGCAAAATATTCACAATATGGGTGCAAATCACAATTTCTTTCTATCTATCTTTGGGCAGAAAAGGACCTGGAAACAAGTCAGGGTCATGTACAAGAACATTTTGTAGGCTGGAAAGTGCCATGATTGTTGATAATGATGAACAAATAGGGTTTATAAATTACTTAGATGCTGGCTGCTCACATATTGTATTATCTGCACTGGTTTTTGTTGTGAAGAAAAAGGCTCATTTGTCTGACACAGGGGTGGCCCACGAACCCCAGACTTCACCTCAGCAGTGGATCTGGACCTTGACATTAACCAAGGGAGGCCTGTAATGGAAGGGCTCCAGGGTGTAACAGCCACTGACTCTATCCCTCCTAAAGAAAATGTCCCCTTCACACAAGGAACATTATTCTAGTACTGCGCATTGAACACAATCAACCATTTATATAGTGTCATGTGGACTGTCTGACTTAGGTTTGCCTTGCAGAGTCTGGCGACACACTCGTTCCTCTGGAGCCATCAGACAATAATTCAGTAAGCATAGGCTTAGCAAGTCCTGTCAGCACTAGGTAAGAATCAGTTTTATTGCATATGGCTGAAGGAAGGCACTGCTGCAGCAGCAGATGATGAGGAGACTGTGTCGCTGGACTCCAGAAGGCTTGAGGTATCATGTCACTCTTGTGGAAATACTTATTCATTCCACAATGGCTACAAAGTCAGTGATGCGGTGCTCATAGAAAATATCATGTTTGTAACAGAACCCAGATGCTCTACAACCTGAGAGCCAGCATGGCAACATTGTGAGTATTGCCAAAAGGAAAAAGGAAATCCACATTATGCACAATTCCTACAGTGCTAATTAATAGGTGTTTTACCGAGTTCACAAACTGTCAGACATCACTACACACAACACCTCAAAAGATAAATACAGCCGGCAGATGTGAAGGTAAACGTGTAAGAAAAAACTCCAGGACCTGGAACTAGAAATAAAAAAAGACAATGAGGAAACAGGACCTAGAAATCTTGCAACTGGAAAGAAATTATTTCAATGCATACTGTAAGCATGACTGTAACACAATGTATTTATCATAGTTGTTTTTCTCTCCCCCAAGCTCCAAGCTGGCAAGGGTCAACAGCAAAATAAAAAGTCAAAAAACACTGTGGTGTCATCTCCCTGTTTCATGAGCGTTCAGTTCACTATAGTTATTGGATCCAGTAAAGTGAGACTAATTTTGGAAAATCATACAATTGTAAAACCTAACAACTGCAAACTGTGTGCTACCAACGAAATACCAAATAAAATACACGTACACATGGAAGAGAGACATAGAGTACACCAGTGGTTCTCAAAATTTTTGGGGTCCGGAACCCCATGCATATTTTTGTTCAACCCTGAGGACCCCCAACCCCCGACCTGGGGGATCGGGGAACCAATTTTATAGAAACAGAGGAAACTGAATTTTAAATTTCATTATTGATTATCTTGCATATTTATTCACTCTCTTGGAGGCAAATATGAGCTTTCAACTGTAACTTCTGGAAGTGTGTAACAAAACAGCACATTTATGCAGTGGCTTCTGGGACATATGTAACAAAACAGCATGTGTATATGGGACTTATGTAACCAAACAGTGGCATGCATGTGATTTTTTGCTCCCGTGAACTCGGACAATTTTTGTGTGAAGAACTCAGCGGTCTTGCCTACTGACGATTGGTGTTTAGTGCTTAGATGCCGCTGCACGTGTGCAGGTTTCACAGTGTGGTTTGAGAGTACCTCCCCATAAGAAACACAGAGGCTGGTATTTGAGAAAAAAAGTCCCATTTCCTTCTGCAGGTAAATAAGGTAAATAAAGGTCTGAGTCACATTTGAGTGGGATAATGACATGTCTATAAAGGTCATAGGATCTTTTTAACAAGACTAGGTGCAACCTAGTACATGGCTGGGCTGCCAAGTGCTGTATGAGAATGTGGGCCCAAGAAAAGGGTGCTAAATGAGGCAAAGCTCACGCAATTATATGAAGTGCAAGTTTAGTAATGAGCTGGAGCCCGTGAATTATTTACAAAGTGGGTGGGGAGAGTGGGAGAGTGTGAGAATGTGGGAGTGGGAGTGTGTGAAAGAGTTGAGAGTGTGAGTGAGTGAGGGAGTGGGAGTGAGTGAGAGTGAGAGTGTGTGAGGTAGTGGGAGTGGGAGTTGGGGGGGGGTCTTGAGTAAGGAAAACATATCAAAAGCAAGTTATACATTTGAATAGACAATGAGCTAGAGTAAGGGTAGCAGCTATTGATTTTGTGAATGTGAATTTGAGAGAGACAGCAGCAGCAGATGTAGATAGCAGTTAAAGTATGTATGTATGTTCCTGAATTGTAATGAAACAGTAAAGTTATCGATACAGTTGTGCTAACCGGGGACGTGACGTCACTTTTTTGAACATATGGCAGTTCCTATATAGTGAGGGTGTAAGAAGGAACTTCAAAGATTCCTTTTTTTCCCCATGTTTCATCTTTGGGCATGTTATGGACAAAGAATCCACAGTTTCGAGTAAAACCACTTAATAAATATGTTCGAGTGAAAGGGTTACCATGTGTTTACATAAAGCTTTATTTGATATCGGTGATGAATGAATATGGTTAACTATGTGACAAAAAAATTGAAATGCAATTAATTTTACTGAATTTATGACCTATTGAAAGCTCTCGAAAAGGCCTTGTAGTTAACAGCAAGGTCATGAGAATTGGCCGAGAGATAAGAAAGTTCAATCTATAATTTAATTTCATTTTGTTTGATTTGGCCGAGAAACTGAAGTAATTTCCACTAGTCCTTCATCAGAGGACTTACGGTCAGCAATTTTCCGCCTGAATTCCTCTCTGGCCTTATTAGCAGCAACAGTGTTGCTTTTTGCTGTTTTTTATACGGTAACATTCTTCATAACTGTCCATAATCACGACCCACTCCTCCTATAAGATTTTCTTTATTTTTTTGAAATATTATATTAATCTCCCAGCAACAACTAACATTACATCCAACGAACAAGTGAATACATCAACCAACACAGGCCCGGCGCTAGAACAGGGAATTGGGGGGGCACAGACACGTCCCTTTATGACAATTAGGATAGTCCTGGCTAGTTCTCAATTATTTTCTTTTATTGACTTGTTTTCCAATCATCGTAATTGGCAACTGAAGACACGGTTTCTCTCCATATGCGATCTAACAACGATGAAATCATGGGGTAAATTCAGTAGAACTGAGAACTGGGGTGGACAAAACATCCGTTTTAAACAATTATTAGTCCTGACCTGTTCTTAGTCATTTTCATGATTAACAAAAGGTTCACTCCGAGAGCATTCCACACTTAACAGGTGTTGCTTGTTCTCTCCGATTAGGTAGGACGACAATCATTCATCTGGACGCGTATTTGCTGAATTTAAATCAACGTTATTCAAAATTGCATATCTGCGCATTGAGCGCAAATTGCTTGAGCTGCATGCTTTTTATATTTCACTGGCGAGTGCCACTTTTTTTCACTCAATACCGAGAGTAATTTTGAATAACGTTGATTTAAATTAAGCAAATGGGTGATTCTCACGAAATTGCATTTTGTCATATCCGTAAGGATTTGATAGACTAAACTACTAAAACAATCATACTTTTGTATTATATATCAAACTATGGTATGTACTAATTGTAGGACTACTGTTGTCTTTGCTTTTGATGGATTACTTTATATTTTATGACAACATTTCAACATAAAAGTTCATTACCGTAACGTGTCCGGGCTTTTATTTTTTACCTTTAACCCAAAATTATCACAATACATCCCCATAATTTAATATATATATAAATACAAAAAATGGTTGGGGTTATACCCTTTAACTAGCAGTGTTACCATTTTGGGCCAACCATTTGTGAGTAATTATTTTCTGAGCCAAATACATGCGTCCGGAGCATGAACAGTTCATTTCCGTAACAGAGATATTTGGCTCCATTAAAATCCCTGTGTTCCAATAAATGAAGTTTTTTTGTCCTATGATGCATTGTGTGGAAGAGAAGTTGCAAAATGGCTACCAGGAAAGATCATCTTTCAAGTTCTTCTGGTAGATATGATAAAGATTGTAATTATATACACCCCTTGACACACTACTACTGTTCATTACCATGACAGGGTATATTTAAAATAGTTTTGAAGATAATTATTTTATGTTCTGTGGAAAAGTAACTTTTATGGAGCCAAACTGTTAGTGAAAATATTTCTGCCGAGTCATGCTAGCTATGCTAATTATTGCTAGCAACATGGGACTGCCATTCATTCCCGTAATGCTCTGCATTCATTACCGTAACATATACAAGGCTGTTACGGTAATGAAATGAAGTATTACGGTAATATATTATATATGTATAATCAGGGCTTCAAATTTTGTGGTTGGTTTTTGTGACAGGGCGCAGAGCTACCGTCACGGTAGCAATGCGCTACCTACATTTCACGTGCAGAGTCCGAGTGCAAATGTTGCCTGTGTGTGTTTGTCTACCGTGTTCACGTAGTCTGTTAAAGGTCATACTGTCTCAAAACCATTTCTGTTAACCACGCCACTCACCATCCACCTCCATTATGATCCGGTAGTTGTTTCATTTGAGCACAGTTTACCATCAAACACTACAGTGATTTTGCTAGCCTCTTAAAACCATCATTTCAAACGCTTGCTGTTTAGAACCTTTACCATTCATAATCTATTCAGTTATAATAATCACGCCACACAATGTCTTGTCTCATCAATGATCCGTTTATTTAAGTTAAAATGATTTAATTATCATCATAGCAAATGTCATGTCTTATCGGTGTCTTGTCTCCTATGTTGTGTGAAAGAGCGACCAGCACCTCCGCCTAGTTTAAATTCTGTGCTGCTTCCGGGCAGCCGGAAGTGACATAATTTGTAATGAAAAATATTTTTCTGCTGTTTTTACATAACTTAGCTATGCCAAAGAAAGTTAGCAATGTGCCAAATATGTTTTCAGATTTTTCTAGCCGTGTAGAAATTTATATTTTTGCTGTTTACGTTTTTAATGTGTAGCCCTCCTCGAACATCCCCGTCAGCTTATGAATTGGTGGTATGGCCAAATTTGCAGGGCGCGTTCTAGCCCTACTTTGCTATGGCAGCTTCATTCTCAAGGGGAGCTGATGGTGAGCAGACATGCTGTCTGGGCTCTAGTCATTGTTTATTGACTATTTGGTCAGTTTATTGGCCTAATGTTGGTCGACCTGTTTATTTAAGTTTAAGCTAATGTTTTGACTATGATGTCATTTTGTTTTCCTTTTTGAAAAGTTTTTATCTCTGTTATTTTTATTTCTTTGATTGCTTTAATGCCTAAATAGGCCTTAATTGGGTCTACACCGTGTCTCAAAAGTTCATGCACCCCAATGGGCAACATGTCTGTCTCCAAAATGGGTTGCACCTGGTCAGCCAGGTGTTGTGAGGTTATTTAATTAGTTCATCTGTTTGCGAGAGGCCTATAAATTTCTTGGTTGACCAAGAAACCACGAGAGAATGGTCACTGAGAGAACCTTTTTGGTAGTCCTGCCACGATGGCCAAAAAAAAACTGGAAAGGCTGCTCTTTCAGAGCCTCAGGTCTGTGCTCAAGCCATTGCCTTGCGCAGGGCAGGGAAAACATGCAGGAAGGTAGCTCAGGACCTTAGCAGCAGCATACGATGGGTGAAGAAGTGGTGGCAGAGACACCAGAGTTGTGACTCCCTTGAAGACGAGCCCTGTGCAGGTCGCCCCTCAGTCCTGAGTTCCAGGGCCAAGGACCTTATCCGAAAGGCCATGGGAAAGAGACACCAATCCTGCCGTAGACTCAGTCAAAGACTGAAGAATCTTGGGAAGCAGTTTCTAAGAGTGCCATCCATCGTTTTCTGACTGAGAAACTGGGTCTGAGAGCATACAGAAGACAGTGGATTCCTCGCCTTACCAAACTGCAGAAGGAGAAGTGGCTGGCTTTTACAAAGAAGTATGCCACAATAATCCCAAGACACTGGGAAAACTGGGTTTTCTCTGAGTGCCCACTCTACTTTTTTCCAACTCCCAACAGCCAAAACGACCGCATCTACACCAACGATCGAAAGAAAGTGCCGCGTTCTGAACAAGTGAAGTTCAGCGCCCATTGCATGGTCTGGGGGGTGATGTCATCTTCAGGGCTGTTGGAGTTGCATCTTGTACCCCAGGGCACCACCATCAATGCTGAGTATTATGTCAAGAACATTATCCAGCCAGTGCTACTTCCCATACTCACCAGGAAAAAAAAAAAAAAAAAACGGGCCCCGTCACTGCTAGGAAGATGTTCAACAGGCGTGCGGAAATGGTCTTTGTGCAAGATGGTACCCCCGCACATACTGCTCGTTCAACTCAGCAGTGGTGTTCTGAGCAGCTTCCTGGCTTTCTGTGCAAAGAGGAATGGCCACCCAACTCCCCGGACCTCAACCCGATTAAGAACTCCTGGGGTATCCTGAACAGTCAGGTCTTCCACAGCCCACCCCCTACCACCATGAAGCAGCTCAATGCGAGGGCTGTGTAGGAGTGGGGCAACTTTGAGCCTTTCGTTCTGAACAACTTAGTGCATTCTATGCCCCACAGGCTGAGGGCAGTAATTAAGATGCAGGGAGGATACACTGGCTTTTGAATAAATGCATTCTGTTGAATATTCACAATCTGAGTTGACTTTGTCTGGTGCATGAACTTTTGGGACACGGTGTAAATAAAAGAAAAAGCCCATCTTCTCAACCTAATCTCCGCTTCCTCCTGAGTGCTTCCATCTTGCTTAGATCGCTTGCATCACATCTACCTTTTAACAGTTTTCTAGGGGTTATACTGTTGGGGTTGGTTGGTTCTAGGTGTTCTTTGGTTTACTTGGGGTTGGTTGGTACTAGGACAGAAAAGGAGATTAACAATATTGACTAGAGTAAGCAAAGTTGATGTATGAATGCCATGTGAGGTCATTACCGTAACAAAGCTTTTCATTACTGTAACAACTTTTCATTACCGTAACACTTGCTGTATATGTAAATATTTGGATGGGAATGAGTGATAACTTCAAATTTTATTTTTGCACAGGAAGTATTTGTCTAGTCTTTTCAGATTACTTAATTGGCATTTTTTTATTTGGAAAAGTTTAGTATAAAACATGTAATTCTGTTACGGTAATGAACATAATAACTAAAGTTATTATATCAATAAACATTTTTCTGAATGTTTACACTATGTGGCAATTCTGAAATGTGAACAGAACATACATGAAAAAATAAAAGGTCTACCTTTCATACATATTCAGTTATCATCAACTGAAAATGTGTGACGGTAATGAACTTATTTGGTCAATGACTCAAAACATTCTGAAAATGTATTAAAAACATGTATTGATCTCTCAATTTAATTGAGCCAGTAAATTGAGACCCTGCTTGCTACTAATGAGAGAAAAAACTAGAAAAATTGACCTAAAATTGGCTTTGCAAAAGTCAGGACAGTTTCGTGAGAATCACCCAAATACGCGTCCAGATGAATGATTGTCGTCTTACCTAATCGGGGAGAACAAGCAACACCTGTTAAGTGTGGAGTGCTCTCGGAGTGAACCTTTTGTTAATCATAAAAATGACTGAGAACAGGTCAGGACTAATAATTGTTTAATACGGATGTTTTGTCCACTTCTCAGTTATACTGAATTTACCCCATGATCTCATCGCTGTTTGATCGCATATGGAGAGAAACCGTGTCTTCAGTTGCCAATTACGATGATTGGAAAACGTGTCAATAAAGGAAAATGATTGAGAACTAGCCAGGACTATCTTAATTGTCATGAAGGGACGTGTCTGTGCCCCCCCCAATTCCCTGTTCTAGCGCCGGGCCTGAACCAACATGAATGCACTAACACAAATCTCAATTATCATTTCCCAAGTGTCCACCTGAGTATGTGCATGCAGTCTTTCAAGTGTCCAATCAATGAGTGTAAAACTTCATACGGGTCTCCCATTAAGCCGCTGGCGGCGCCCCCTGGTGGGGCGAGGGGAGACATCCTGCAGTCTTACTGATCCTGGATCAGGGATAGCTTCCTCGGAGAAACATACTGCAACGCGATCGGTCATTTTATGAACGGAAAGAGGTCAATTGACGCATGAAACGCCCTTTTGTTGAAAGCGCGCACTGCGTTGAAAGCACACAAACGAGATTAACAAAGAAAGTTTACAACCACCGTTGTGGTACCAATTATCTCTGATTGCGAGTTCAGGGTTTATTGAGCCGGTTCACTGATACGTAGCCTGTCTATGTGTGTCTCCTATCAAGTCGCTGGCGGCGCCCCCTGGTGCCGCGGGGGGAGATAACCCGCATTGTTATTGATTCTGGAGCACAGATAGCTTTCTCGGGGAAACATACAGCACACGATCGGTCATTTTATGAATGAAAACCGAGTCAATTGTCGCCTGAAACGGACTCTTGTTGAAAGCACGTACAATGTTAAAAGCACAAAAATTCGAAATTAAGAAAGAAAGATTACAACCACCGTTGTGGTACCAATCATCTTTGATTGAGAGTTCAGGGTTTGTTGAGCCGGCTCACTCAAATATAGCCTGCCTACGTTGAACTTGTTTCGTAGTTTAGCCCCCAGGAGATACGAGTGACAAACGCCAGCCAGCCAACCAATCGTCGGCCAACCAATCGCTGAAGTTCTTGCCCGCTGGCCGACCAATCGCTGAAGCCAGTCGTCAGCCAACCAATCGTTGAAGTTCATCCCCGCCGGCCGTCCAATCGCTGAACTTCTTCCCCGCCGGCCAGCCAATCGTTGAACTTGATCACTCAGGCACTCACTCACTCACTCACTCAGCGACATTAGCGTTTATAGGGGCCTGGCCGCTGCTCGGCCCAGCCCAAAAAGATATTTTATTTTCACGGACCCCTTGCAGTAACATTACGGACCACTAGGGGTCCACGGACCCCTGGTTGAGAAACGCTGCAGTACACTATGCTTTATTATTAAAGGATGGGCTGTGTTAAATAGAAAATCAATTAAAATAATTAACAATGTATTGGTCTCTGATCAGTCTGCCATTAACATTATCCAGAAATATTACCGCACTGTCCAGGTCAATATCTAGTGCCTCTTGGGAAGCCCTTTCCTTCCTGAGACAAGCAACATTGCAAAGGACCGTGTAGGCAGCTGTGACATCACAGGCCCTGTCTTGGGTGACCCTCAGGTGATGAAGACATTGAAAACTTGATTTGAGAAGGCTGAAATCCACTCAATTCAGGCCCTTGTTCTTACATGGGCAAGACTGTAGGCTTGTTCTGCTGCTGTTTGAGGATTTGTAAGGGGAGTGAGGGGAAACGGCTGACAGGCAAAACCCTTGTCTCCCAGCAACACGCTATAATTCACACGAGAATTAAAAATATGATCGTTACAACTACATTGAGAAAAACATTTTACACATATGGCTTTTATCAGTAAAAGTTGTGTGGCTTACTTTGTGACAGTCGCTTGTACAACCCCAATTCCGAAATAGTTGGGACAAAGTGTAAATTGTGAATAAAATCAAAACGTAATGACTTTCAAATCACGCCAGCCAGTATTTATTCACAATAGAACAGAGATAACATATCAAATGTTGAAACTGAGAAATTTTATAATTTTATCCACAAAATGAGCTCATTTCAAATTTGATGGCTGCTACAGGTCTCAAAAAAGTTGGGACAAGGGCCTGTTTACCATGGTGTAGCATCCCCTCTTCTTTTTAATACAACGTGGAGGCGTCTGGGCATTGAGGAGACAAGTTTCTTGAGTTTAGCCATTGGAATTTGATCCCACTCTTGTTGGGCTGGGCCGAGCAGTGGCCCGGCCCCTATAAACGCGAATGTCGCTGAGTGAGTGAGTGAATGAGTGCCTGAGTGATCAAGTTCAATGATTGGCTGACCGGCTGGGAAGATGTTCAGCGATTGCTCAGCCGGCGAGGAAGAACTTCAATGATTAGTTGGCCGACGACTGGCTTCAACGATTGGTCGGCTGGCAGGCAAGAGCTTCAACGATTGGTTGGCCGACGATTGGCTGGCTGGCTGGCTGGGCATTTGTCACTCCTATCTGATCCAGGATCAGTAATACTGCGGGTTATCTCCCCCCGCTGCATCAGGGGGCGCCCCCGCGGCTTACTGGGAGACTCACATAGACAGACTATATTACAATGTACCAGCTCAACAAACCCTGAACTCACAATCAGAGATAATTGGTACCACAATGGTGGTTAAAATCTTTCTTTGTTCATCTCATTTTTGTACTTTCAACACTGTACGCAACTCGCGCTCTCAACAAAAGGGCGTTTCATGCATCAATTGACCGTATTTCCGTTCATAAAGTGACCGATCACGTGCTGTATGTTTCTCCAAGGAAGCTATCCCTGATCCAGGACCAGTAACACTGTGGGCTATCACCCCCCACGGCACCAGGGGGCGCCGCCAGCAGCTTAAAGGGAGTCGCATATGAAGTTTTACACTGATTGGTTGGACACTTCAAAGACTGCATGATTATGCATGCGCACACTCAGGTGGACACTTAGGAAATTATAATTGAGATTTATTTTAGTGCTTTCATGTTGGTTGATGTATGCACTTGTTTGCTGGATGCAATGTAAGTGGTTGCTGGGTGATTAATAAAATCTTATAAAAAAAAAAAACAAGAAAATCTCCTAGAGGGAGTGGGTCTTGATTATGGAGAGTTATGAAGAATGTAAATCTTTAAAAAACAGCAAAAAGCAACACTGTTGCTGCTAATAAGGCCAGAGAGGAATTCTGGCGGAAAATTGCTGACCCTAAGTCCTCTGATGAAGGACTAGTGGAAATCACTTCAGTTTCTCAGCCAAATCAAACAAAATGAAATTAAATTATAGAATGAACTTTCTTATTTCTCGGCTAATTCTCATGATCTTGCTGTTAACTACAAGGCCTTTTCGAGAACTTTCAATAGGTCATAAATTCATTAAAATTAATTGCATTTCAATTTTTTTTTGTCACATAGTTAACCATATTTAATTATCACCATTATCAAATAACGCTTTATGTAAACACATGGCAACTCCTTCACTCAAACATGTTTATTAAGCGGTTTTACTCGAACCTGTGGATTCTTTGTCCATAACATGCCCAAAGATGAAACATGGGGAAAAAAATGAAACTTTGAAGTTCGTTCTTACACCCTCACTATATAGGAACTGCCATGTGTTCACGAAAGTGACGTCACGTCCCCAGTTAGCACAACTGTAACGATAACTTCATTGTTTCATTACAATTCAGGAACATACATACATACTTTAACAGCTATCTACATCTGCTGCTGCTGTCTCTCTCAAATTCACATTCACAAAATCAATAACTGCTACCCTTACTCTAGCTCTTTGACTATTCAAATACATAACTTGCTTTTGATATGCATTCCATACTCAAGGCCCCCCCCGACCTCCCACTCCCTCACACACTCTCACACTCACTCACAGTCTCACTCTCCCACTCCCACACTCTCACTCTCTCCCACTCTCCCCTCCCACTTTCCACATAATTTATCAGCTCCAGCTCATTACTAAACTTGCACTTCTTATAATTGCGTGAGCTTTGCCTCATTTAGCACCCTTCTCTTGGGCCCACATTCTCATACAGCACTTGGCGGCCCAGCCATATACTAGGTTGCACCTAGTCTTGTTTAATACAGGCTTCCAGCTGCTGGAGAGTTTTGGGTCTTCTTTGACGAACTTTTTGTTTAATTATGTGCCAAATGTTCTCAATCGATGAAAGATCAGGACTGCAGGCAGGCCAGTTCAGCACACGGACTCTTCTATTACGAAGCCATGCTGTTGTAATAGCTGCAGTATGTGGTTTTGCATTGTCCTGCTGAAATACACAAGACCTTCCCTGGAATAGATGTCGTCTGGAGGGGAGCATATGTAGCTCTAAAACCTTTATATACCTTTCAGCATTCATGGTGCTTTTTAAAACATGCAAGTGTCCCACACCATATGCACTAATGCATTCCCATACCATCAGAGATGCAGGCTTTTGAACTGAACGCTGATAACAGGAGGGGTGGTCTTTCTCCTGTTTAGCCCGGAGGACAAGACGCTCATGATTTCCAACAAGAATGTCAAATTTGGACTCGTCTGACCACAGGACACTTTGCCACAGTCCATTTTAAATGAGCCTTGGCCCACAGAACACGGCAGCGCTTCTGGATCATGCTCAACAATGGCTTCCTTTTTGCATGATAGAGTTTTAGGTGGCATCTGTGGATTTAACACAACTGTGTTCACAGACAGTGGTTTCTTGAAGTATTCCTGGGCCCGTTTAGTAATGTCAAAACCAGAATCATGCCGGTGAGTGATGCAATGGCGTCTGAGGGCTCGAAGATCATGGGCCTTCAGTAAAGGTCTTCGGCCTTGTCCCTTACGCACAGAGATTTTTCCCAGTTTCTCTGAATCTTTTGTTGATGTTATCCACTGTCGATGATGAGACCTTCAAAAGCTTTGCAATTTGACATTGAGGAACATTGTTTTTAAAGTATTTCGCAATTTTTTTTACACAAACCTTCACAGGTTGGGGACCCTCTGGCTATCTTTACTTCTGAGAGACTCAGTCTCTCTAAGACATCCCTTTTTTTTTTTCAAACATATTTTTATTCAACTTTTTTTTGCAAAGCATGTGCAGAAGGGGACAATACAAAGGATAGCAAAAGTAATAGTGCAAAATATAGGCATTTAAACCTGACAAAGATACATAAAATAAAATAGATAAATGAATTAAATAAATAAATATTAATTAAATTAAATAAATAAACAAAAAAAAAACCAAGGACGAGAGTTCAGGAAGTCTGATCCCTTTCCCAGGCCAGATCTATAAGCCCTGACCTCATCCTACAAGGTACAGTGGTACCCAGGTAGTTGAGAAATGGATCCGAGGTCCGGTAGAATAAAAAGGGTTTGTCCTTCAATGCTGCAGAGTAAGCATCAAATGGAATAATACTGGTCACAATTTGTTTCCACTGATTGAGAGTGGGAGCTTTATCAGTGATCCATAAGGCCAGAATACATTTCCGGGCACAGTGCAGCAGAATGTGCAAAAGGTCTCTGTTGTAAAAATCAGCAGGTAATTCATCATCTAGTTCCAACAGGCAAGTCCTTGCGCTCAGATGTAGATGACACTTGAAAATGACATTGAACTGTTGAACAATTATAATCCAAAACTGCTGGACATGAGTACAGCTCCACAAACAATGAATAAATGATCCGACAGCTGATTGACATTTAGTACAAAGTTCTGACAGAGTTGGATTCATTCTGTGTCTGGCTTCAGGGGTGATATACAGCCTATGCAAAATCTTGAATTGCCTCTCCCAAGCGGAGTTAGACACCAGGACCTTGGAGGGCTGGCCGCACAGGGCATCCCAGTCCCCAAGCTCAATTGTACCCAAGTCAGATTCCCATCTGCCTTTTACTTTAGCAGAATTATCTACATTGAGACCACAGAGATTCTTATAAAGCATCTTAGTGAAAGATTTAAGTTGCGTATTATTTACCAGTAGAGATTCTATAGGAGAAATGGCTAGTCCCCCAAAGACATCCCTTTTATAGCCAATCATGTTACACACTTGATGCCACTGTGACAGTGCGTTCAGGAACCACACGCGAGAGCAGGAAATCCAAAAATCGTATGCTTTTGAGAGCAGGGTCGAGACCAGAAGACACAAGAATTGCCAAGCCAAAAATGAAATCCAAAAGGCAAAGTCGACTAGACGGGCCAGGGTCAAAACCAGTAAAGCAGAAGTGCGACGGTACATAGATAGCAGGCCAAACTCGAAGTCGAAATCCAGAGCAGAGGGTCATACACAGGGCATCCAAAACAGTAAACGTGGTCGTACAGAAAATAGGTCAAAAATCCAAAAAGACAAAAACAAGAACAGAAGGGCTTAGGCAAAATCAAGGTCGGGCGAAACAGTCGTGAAGAAACAGTAATTGATTGGCATAGAAGAAGCTCTGCACAAAGGAAAATTGATCAGTGTTTTGACAAGGGCTGAACAGCAATGAAGACTCTAAATAGACACAAGGGAAGTCACATGCTATGCGGGGAACAGGTGAATTGGATAAGAACTAATTACAGAGGAAGGCACACATGGGGAAGTCCTAAACCACAACAATTGGCAAAAGCCAAGACACGGACGGGATCCACGCAGACAACCTATGACAGATAAACAGCTCCGGTCAAGGAGTTCTAAGTACACAGACAATGAGTGCAGGAAAGCAATTTAGCACGTGCGAGAGATCTCGCGGAAACGCAGGGAGAGGCAGAGAAAGAAAAGCAAAAGGCGGAGACTAGAAGAGGGCGATTGCTGAGATTGAATTAGTAATAATTAGCAGAGGTGCAGCTTTACAAATTAACCGAAGTGTTCATTAGTAAGTTAGTAATATATACATGGATTAGTTGAGTTAGTAGACTATGATACACAATATAATTGTTAGTATTATTAGTAATCTAGGAAAGCAAGGCAAAGGAAGTAAACGAGAATTGAAGTCATAATATGAAACACCAGAAACCATTGAAATCACCCGAAGCAGGTAAGCACACAGACTGGGAAGACAGACTGAACCAACTGATCACAAGAGAGGGGAGAACAAGTGCAATGAGACCTAGAATGGCGGGAACAGAAAACCGGAATATACAAAAACCAAAAAGATTATATTATATTATATATATATTATATTAATTGCTCTTTCAGCCCTTTTTTGCCTGTGTTCCAACTTTTTTGAGACCTGTTGCAGCCAGAAAAATTGAAATAAGCTCATTTTGTGGCTAAAAATGTAAAATGTCTCAGTTTCAACATTTGAAATGTTATCTATGTTCTATTGTGAATAACATATTGGCTCATGTGATCTGAAAGTCATTGCATTTTGATTTTATTCACAATTTACACTTTGTCCCAACTATTTCGGAATTGGGGTTGTAAATCATACTGGCCCAAAGGACTTGCGAGTCAAAGACAGAGCTAGGCCACTTGGTCTAAATTGCTTATGACACAGTCCGCATCACAGATCATCTCAAACAATGAGCTGTAGCCCATTAAAGTCATTTAACCCTCCTCCAACCAACCCCCCAACAGATTTTTTCCCGTCGCACAGAAACGTTAACAGATATGATCTAATGCTTCTAGGTAATTGTTTATTCATCCTTTGAGCTCATTTTCATGAAAAAACAATGAGGGTACCTCACCCCCCGTCAAAGTCGAAGGGTAGGGTACAAAATATGCTAACAAATTAGTTGCTAATAATAATAGTATGCTATTATTATGTCTCATGCTCAATGAACTTTGCAGACCACACGGATTGTCATCCTTATTGATTTATTGATGTAGTTTGTCCTTGTATTAGTAAATCTTGGAATTACAATGACCAGCAGTGACCAGTAACCTTGAAGTGATCCTCACCTAATAATATTAGAAGTGCATGACCAACATACTTTTACTAGTGTGTTTGACTGGTTACTGTACTGTATACTGTTTTTATACTGTGCTATAGGCCTACTATTATACAAGTTTATAGAATTGTAAACATGAAATGGAATTGTGTAATGATTCGCATTGAATCCATTCACTTACGTTATTTACCCCGAAAGGGGAGGGCGAGGGTATTGTTTTTGATTCGGTTTGTTTGTTTGTTTGTTTGTTAACACTTTAGCAGCAAAACTAGTGGCCAGATTCTCCCCAATTTGGGTTTAAGGATTGCCACTGACCCAGAATAGATACCCATTGAATTTAGGAAAAGTAGGTCAAAGTTCAACATGTGCGAGGGGCGGGGTTTGTTGTGCCTGACAACACCTGTTTTTTTTTTTTTTTTTTTTTAAAGAAAAAACCCAAACAGATTTATCTGCTTTCGTCTTTTCAAGCCCTGTTGGAACGTGTGGGTACATTTTATTGTGTATCCTAGAGATTTCGAGTCCTGTTTGCATCTGATTTTGCTCAGAAGCATGCAGTCTCTTGCGTTCACAGGCGCTCTACAGAAAATATTGGGCTCTCGGGCTGATACTGGGGTCTCGGGTTGATACAAGGTGTGATATGAAAATGCCCATATCATGTTCTATTTATCATACACCCTGATACGGGATTTTGAAAGCGGGCAGATATGGATGATTCAAGGTTTTGCCCACGGGCTGATACAGCCTCGTGCCTCGCGCTTGTGTCACAGATGCAGATTCCCTGCATTTATAAGGAAGTATAAGATGCAAATATCATATTGACCAGGGACCATCGGCAAGCAATGTAGATAGAGGATCTTACATGAGTGGGCGTCTAAAATGAAAGTTATGAAACGAGTTGAGTAAATTTTGTGTTTGTTGCAAGCTTTAGTGAGCAAAAAAAGGAGGTTTGGTCGGGTATAGGCAAATTTGCCCACAGCCCAATTTGAACCATCATCTGGTTATATCGAGGGCTGACTGCAATAAACAGTTATGTTCAATTAACATCTGGACATAACTGTTTATTGCAGTCAGCCCTAAATATGTACCTACTTGTGGGACTGTCCAGAAAATAGATTTGAAATGTGAAATTTGCGTACAGGAAGTTAACTGTGATCTATTTAGAGATTTCAAGATTTTTGTGGGGCAAGGCCTCGAAAAGTCCATATTCAAACCCATAAATGATTGTTCTGAAAAACCAGATGATTTTTAATGGCCACACAACATGATGGACATTTTGATACAAAACAAAAGTATATATGTGCAAAACTGAAAAAGTTTCTGACAATTTTCCATTGAAAAATGCATCTGTCTTGATGCAAAATGTAAAGTTCATCTTAAAAAACAACCAGGTTCCTATGAAAACACACCTAAGATATTTTCATAAAAGTTGCCTCATATAGTTGGCTAAATAATGTGTGAGTGTCGTTAAATTGCGAGACCAGTAACCTGGTGTATTCAAGCCATTTTTATTATATACTACATATTTCTCAGAAAAGCCATTTAGATGTTTTCATAAACTTTTGTACATTGTATAGGTTCTATATCTCCCAGGCCTTGTTTTTACTCCACTGAGCAAAGCGTAGTCTGCGCTAGTGATGTTACATCTGATAGGCCTATCTCACAATATGGCGCTCATAACCGGATGTGGGCACCTTGCTTTTCCGGTTCCAGCTTCTCAGCATGTAAATAGGCTGGTTCGACTTTATGCGGCGCCGTGCAGACCCAGCTGGAAGTGATGCACGCCGGTTAGAAATCTTGTTCGACTTCCGTCGGCGCTGCAGACCTTCTATGTAATATTCCCCTGTCACATAATCACAAGACCTCGCGGGATCAAGGCGTCTGCAGCCAAATGGTGCAGTTGTTCTCCTCTGGCTGCAGCAAAACGGATACGCCTCTGCGACGACAGAAATGGATCGTAATTGGTTTCAGTTTTGGATGACGCGTTTGACGTCTGTTACAGTTAAATTTGACGACCATGAATTCTACTTTACTTACTTTACTTCACCCCATAGATATTTTATTTGGAATAACAAAGATATTCTCTACAAAAATAAATCACTGTTTTTCAAAAACTGGGTCAACAATAATATCATGCTTGTTGGACAGTTACTTAATGAAAATGGTCAATTATATGGATATACTGAATTTCTGGAAAAATACCAGATTCCTGTAACTAAAGGAATATGCAGTTGTTTTTGATGCAATCCCCTCTGGAGCTGTTATGCTTCTGAGAGGCACAGACTTCCCTAGGCCTCTCACCTACACTACTACCTTAGAAGACACTGCTGTGGGGGGGCTGTGCTTCTCAGCTACACATAAAAAAACTTACGAAACTATCAGAGGGTTATTTCAAAAGGAAATTGTAACTGCCCCATCCCTAATTTCATACTGGAACAATATTGTAGAGAATATACCTTGGAAAAAAAAGTTTGGAAGCATTCCTTCAGAAATATAAACATGATATTGATATAAACTGCTCACTCTGCAATAACTCACCAGAGACCATCTCAAACCTTTTTTGGACTTTTTTGGAATTTGGGTCACAAATGTTGAGTTTTGTTAACACATATTTAATTCCAAACTTTTCCTTTTGCTTTAAAATGTTGTTTTCAGGGTTTTTGATTTACAGATAAGGGACGGAGACAAACTTTTTATTATAAATCTTTTATTTTTACAGGCAAAATATCACATCCATAAAAGAAAATTTGATGGCTCAAAACCTTTCTTTCCAGCATTTGTATCAGAATTTAAAAACTATATGGACTCCATCAAGTACACAGAAAATGCCAAAGCCATAAAGACTATGCAAACAATACAAAGACACTTATATAATGTGACTCTGTAGGATTAAAAAAAAAAAAAAAAAAGCAGGTATTTCGTAACTATGTTTAGTGCCTTGTCACCCTAAGTTGTTGATGTCTTCCCCCTGGAAATATTTACTTTTGCTTTATGTACTTTTATTTATTACTATTATTATTACCATTATTATTTTACTTCTGTTACTGTTATATTTATTATTTATATTTGTCTTTATGTAATTTAAAAATAAATAAAATAAAATAAAACAGTTTGATGACAAAAAAAAAGAATTCTACTTTACTCATGCTCAACTGGTTAATTAACTTAAGCAGACAACAGAATAACTTCTGGAACTCATTTTCTACTACACATATATTTAATTCATTAGGCGGAATACAATTTTTATTGAAATGTAACAATAAAGTTAAAAAGCTTTCTATCAAACTTTCACAAACAAGCTCTGCTCGCCTGGAAACTGATCTACAAACACAACTTCTCACCAACCAGCTACTACATATGGAATAATGCAGACATCCTTTATAACAATAAATCACTGTTGTATAAGAATTGGATAGAGCATGGAATTTTATTAGTTACCGGTAATCAACTTCTCCGTGACCAAGGTCTTTTACTTTCTTATGAAGAATTTTTGTTAAAATATCAGCTACCCCTAAGAATTATGCTGTGATCTTTGATGCACTACCACAGGGTGTGCTGCAGCTCCTGAAGGGGACTGAAAGGAGTACTGCTGTTACAGAAACTTACAAATGTGAGATTTTTATTGGTGAAGAAGATGTTACCAAACAATCCTGCTCAAACAGATATTTGAGAAGTTGTTTAGATTTCACAACTAGAGGGAAAATATACTGGTCTGCACAATTTGGAGAGTTTAACTGGCATATGGTGTGGCTACACACACACACACACACACACATTATATATATAGACACACATATATATATACACACACACACAAGCTTTCTTTATATTACAATGACATTGTTATATCTGTACTAGTATTTATTTCTTGTCCTTGTTGTTTAGAAAGTTTTATACAAAGTATGTTTAATTCTTTTGTTATTTCGAAGTTGTGATGAATATAGACTTGACCAACAGACCAGGATATCAATTGCAATGATTAATTGACAGGGTAAAATTAACAGACACAATCAAGCGCTAAGTCTTCTAAATTATGAGGCGTTGTTATGAAGTGAAATCGCTGGCTATATTTTGGTTGAAGCAGTCAACATGGTCATTCAACAGGATGCAAATCTGAGTGCTCCGAATATCCTTCTAAAAAAAAGTTTGAAGCTCAGAATAGTATAATATACTTGCTGTTAAAAAGTGGTGGAAAACATGGCATGGGACAGGTGTTCAATTTCAATTTAACTTTATTGTCCACCTTAGTGGAAATTTTCCTTTGGCTTCTTCCAACACATTAAAAGTACAAATAGTGCACAACACATCACAGGACAATAAAAACAGACCAGCATACTCCACGCCATACAACTGAAACTGTGCAAAGGGGTCAGGAAAACAGCAGCAGCCATTGCAATAGGTTAAAAAGTTAAAAACTGTTAAAAGGTGTCTTTAAAAATAACTACACAATGATAAAAATGAATTAATAAATAAATACAGAGATCATAGTGCACTCACTTTACATTTAGAGCGTGTATTGCATGAGGGATGAAGGACCTCTTATATATGTTCCTGCTTGCCCTCGGGGCCCTGAATCGACGGCCGGAGGGGAGTAACTCAAACTCTGTATTCACAGTGGCGCCTGACCAGACACAACCATATGTGGCAGTGATGGTCCTCTGACTGTGTGTGTTACAGATGTCATTTAGAAGCAGAATACTGTGAGCCTATATTGACATTCTTGAGGCCTTTGTCTGTGCATCTGTGATATAAGGAGAAAACCAAGCACATGTCTCCCCCTTATGGTTGACTGGCCTAGTAAATATGTATGTTGCAGTATACTGAGTACTTTGTGTTTTAACTACATAATCTATTTTTGTAATAAAGATGTAGTTTTTTGAATAATTATTGATCCCTGCTTCATGAATTGACCTATTCAATAAATATTGCCCAGTCAACTGAAGAACCGGTCTCTGTCTGATCTGTACAATTGAATTCTTGGGGGGGGGGGGGGAACCTGAGGAGAGTGTGGGCTGTAAGTCTTAAGGTGTAAGGCCTTAGGTGGCATAGTCTAGTTTTTGACCCTTTCTTTCAGTGTAACGTAAGGTTACACTTAGATATTCCAATCTATGGTCTGTATTAGGAACACCATTGTGTTTGGAGTTTTAGGTGTAGTGAGATTCACCAACAAATCTAACAGTTCCCCCTGAAATAACACACTTTCTCACAGAATGCAGAAATTAACAATACATAGTATATCAACCAGGAAAATATGAACACTTCGAAAATCAAGATATGATATAAAGGACTGTTCAAACATACACTCTGGAAGGAAAGAGTGTAGGCAGCTTAAGAGAATAAAAAAACACTGATTAAGTAAAAATGATTTGTGGGACTAGAAATTGTTCCAAGTGTTAGGACTGTTTTCAGGGAATCGACCACATTTCAGATTTAGGCCCTGAGAAGAATGTTAACTTGTTAAATCAGCATATGTATGATGTAGGTCTATTGTGACTATTAAGTAGGCAGGCTCCATTTCTGGGCTGGGCTGCTTATTAGGGTCCCCGGTAAGGTGTGTTCCCATAATTACCACTGCTGTGTTAGTTGGTTGCCATGGCATTTACAACAGGTGTCCCATGTTTCACTAGAAGTAGTAGGCCTATATAAAGAGCCAAAATGTTGTCTCACTAAGTCCAAACATGGACAGGCAAAGAGATGATGAGGCCCCAAAAAAAGGGATCACCATTAAAGTTTCAAAAGAAATTGCTGAAAGGCTTAAGACTGGTAAGTAAACAATACAACTTCAAAAAAAGAGAGTGATTTCACTATTTGCTGAAACATTAACATCATTTGACATTGTGATGATTATCTTCAGACAAAGAATTGTTGAACACAATTCTGCAACAGGCCAGAATGACATCAGTGACACAGGGTAAGCAATGTAGCATTTGAAATTTTTTATTACAATTTGTAACTACAAAGGTTTATGTAGAAGGACTAACCTACAAATCCACCATTCTCTTTCATGACTGACTAACTTACCACCATTTTGTGATTCTTCAGGCCCTAGTTCCACAACCAATCCACCTAGGCCTCTGTCATGTCAGAGCCCCCCCACCACCACCACCACCCCACTCAGCAAGCACCAGCTCCGTCACCTGTACACCTGTGCCTCTCTCGCCAAGGATCCTTGTGCAACAAAGGGCTCCACCAGCACCAGCACAGAACTTTCCTGTTGCCCAACCACCTTGTGCAGGTCCCAGCTCTGCTCCCAGACTTCCTGTCTCCCAGACCATTGGCCAGCCATCACAACCAGGTAGAGTATCTAGAATGAAATTAAGAGAGAGAATGAAATTAAGAGGAATTGAAATGAAAGCACAATGTTAACTAATGTTCATGTAATCATATGTTCAGACTTGAAACACAGGAACAACCTCCTGTTACTGTCATTGATGAAAAAATACCATCACCTATATTGCACCAAAAAACAACAATACTACAAAACATTACAAAAACACATGGTCAGCAAGGGAGATGAGATGTCTGTGGAGCAGGTGCGAAAAAAACTTAACAACCTGTTGGTGATCTACAAACATACCAAGGACAGCAGTCGGGCAACAGGAGAGGCCAGAACCAGCTGGGATTACTACACAGTAAGAAGTGGTGTTTACTAGTCCTTATTTCAATAGCTGAAGGCTAATGCATGTAATCTCCTTTTTCACATTCTGTATTTCACCTGCAGTCCAGCTATTCCTTGATTTGAGAAAACAGGTACTGCAACATGTAGACAGCAAAAGATTATGTCAGATTACATATGTGTTTTTGTCTTTCTAGCAAATGGATGAGATATTTGGCCATTCTGGGGTTGGAAGTGCCCCGGAGGACACAATTAGTTCCACTCCCCTTTTCCCCAGCCAGCTACAACCCCAACCTTCAACCGAGGCCACCATCCAGCCGCCCAGCCCAGGGCCATCAACCTCTGCCTCTCCAGAACGGGCCACCAGTCAAAGACTGGCTGGCCAGTCCTCCTCTTTCATGAGCACATACGAGGCTCATGCAGAGAGGACTGCTGCTCTTGAGTCTTTGGTGCGCCCGGATCTGGAGAGGTGGAGAACTTCAAAGGAGAAGAGGTGGAGAATTTTTCGAAGGAAAATGCTTAATGACCTGGGGCAAATAACTGAGCAACTTGCTCAAGTTGTGGAGACTCAAAAGCAAATTATTGAGTTGTTGAAAAATAAATAAATTGTTTGATTTGATTTTATTTTATTTATTTCTCCAGGACAGTGTGCATTGGCATTAAAAATATGCGTACACCAGATTTAGCAAAAGAGCTAATTGTTGAAATTGTTGAAAATTGATTTTCAATTGTCTTCTGTATTGTGATATTTAAAACAGTGGTTAGTTAGCCACAATCTATTAGATTATGACTACACTTCTGGGGACCACTGACTCCGAGATCCCCCGCTGATTTGGCCTGGATTCTAGTCTCCCAGTTTCCATGAGCTGCCACGGGGAGGCACAGCAGGAGTCTTGATGACTGAGGCTCATTAAGTAAACACAAAGCACATATGTGTGGCAGAAACTTGCCAGATTTCAGTCTATCACTTCAAAATAATCCCCTTGCATAGGGGGACTACTTTGAAGTGCATGGCTCCCAAATTAAACAGGGCCTATCAGATTTCATTCTGTGATCTTTATAAATGGTAAGTGCCATCATATCATTCTGTGGCGTTTTCACCATCAGCTCACAAAAATAATATAAAAGAACTATAATGTGAAAATGAAAAATAATGTGAAGGGGGGTAGGGGTGGGAAGGGGGCTATAAATTGTTACAAATAGCATCCCTGTAAAGGCATGCCTCCTGGTTATGGGGTTGGGCTGGATGGGGGTCATCACCCATGTCTCCTTCTACATCCTCAAAGCGATCCTCTAGTTCGTGGCATAGGGCTAGATTGTACAAAATGCAACAGGCTGTAACAGTGCAACTAACATGGTCCAGAGAGCTCATGTGTAGGTACTTCAGGCGGCGGAATTGGTTTTTCAAAATGCCAAAGGTGTGCTCAATTACAACACGTGCTGCATTGAGCCTCCTATTGAAATTCCTTTGCCTTGCTGTTAGGTACCCATTTTCTCTGTAGGGCTTCATCAGCTCTGGCAAAAGAGGATAGGCAGAGTCCCCGATTACAAACATTCTCTCTGGAACAAGGGAATGGGGGTCTGTCTCTAATGCCTGGCCAACTGAGGTAAGCCTAAAGGCTCTGGCATCATGCCAGCTGCCAGGGTGACCTGCAGTCACATGACAAAGCCGCCTACTGCTATCAGCGAATGCTGTGAGTATGACAGAGTAGTATTGCTTACAGTTATAGTAAGACAAGGGATTGGGGACATGCGGTTTGGGGATTTGAATGTGGCACCCATCTACTACACACACTGCTCGGGGAAAACCAGCGTGAGCAAACCCCAACTCGGACCTGTGTAGGGCTCCCCCAACTGGCCAACTGATGTGGTGTGCCAGATGTTGATTCACCAGGGTGCAGAATGTGTGCAGGTGTATTGTGAGAGTGGATTTGCTCATGTTGAACCGGTCTGAGATGCCCCAGTAGGACTCCTGATTAGCTAGAGTCCACAGACAGGCCAGTACACTCTTTTGAAGGGGAATTTTGGTACCCAGTGGATTCTGGTACCATGGCCCAAGAGTGCCAATGATTTCCAAGGTAGACATATCAGAAAAGGCAATTAACAACATGAAAATGTTTTACTAGACCTAAAGACTCCACATCACCTACATATTTCTACTTGTGTTTTAGAGAGCCTGAAATGAGCACGAAACTCAGACAGGCTGTATAGGGGCACAACCTCCTCCACATATCCCCGGATTTTTGGAATGTTCCTAAAGAGGGGAGAGAGTACATATGTGTACATATCAATGGATTTGGGATGAACTGCATGTAATTTATTTAGTACCCAAAGTCCTCTCACAAATCTTTGCATTTTTCTAGCAGTATGTCTCCAATGTGGATGTGGAGAATAGTGGTTGCACTATATAGCAAAAACTTAACATGTGAATACTAATACACATACAGTACCAGTCCAAAGTTTTGACACACCTATTTTTTTGGGATCCGTCTCTGTACTTCAAATCTTTCACTGCACAACTTAAAATGAAAAATTACATCTAGGAGGCAGCACAAAGAAGAGTAAACAAAGCTAAATGTATGGTTTATGGCCTCTTCAAATCAGCGAATTGTTTAAGTAATGGCAACATCTGCAGCAGCTGTAATGGAGCCCAATTTGAAGATTCTTCAAATGAATGTCTGTTTGCTTACAGGACTGCTTAGCATACTACTGGCACCATCAAAATCAGCAACAAATGGTGATCTAGAATGCTTCTTCATTAAAATGAGTGAACAAAAAGTGTCTAACAAGTGCTCAACATCTATGGAAACTCCTTCAGGACTGTTACCACTTTGAAGGGCCTAAAATAAAAAACACATTACACTTTGTGTTTTGTATGTTATTTCATAGGTGGGAGTAGTAAACTTTGTTCTAAAATGCAAAGGCAAAGAAAAAGCCTTCACTTATAACCCATAGGCTACATAACTGAAATAAGATTTAAGATTACTTGAAGAAGACTGTTCCAACAGTAGCCTATTGCATACCATGGCTGTGAATATGTCTTGAGGATGTAGACAAAGAACCTGTGTAATGCAACATGACATAAACAAGGGATAATTTGCATTCTGAACCAAAGCGTTTGAGAAAGAGTAGAAGAAAAAAGAAAATATCCTCTGGACTGCATGGGCGTAGGAACCGGGGGGGATGGGGGGGACGTGTCCCCTCCAATATTGGAGACAGGCGCATTTGTCCCACCCAAAAATTATACCGCGGAGGAAAAAAATATTTGATTTTGAAATTTTTAACTTACATGCTTTTATTTTGAAAGCGCAACATAGCATCATGTCACTGGCCCGCCCCTCCCTCACCAGCTCTGAGAGTGTTTGTGAGGCGGGAGACAGCAGCAGTCGACAGCAGGCGGTCTGATGACAGAAACTCTTTTCACCATTTCCACAGTACTATAAGGGTCAACGAATGTTCATTAAACATGTTCGCTAGTTTCAGCTAGCGAACTAAACCTGGTTTCTGTCACATGTTGGTTAGTAATTGGGTTGCTAGCAGTGGTAGCTAAATATAAGCGAGGTGGATATGTCAAATTATGAGGTGAATTTCAGTGGAGAAATCCCGCGAAGGTGCCATTATTAACCAATTATTTTATATGCAGGAACCACAGCGGCAAGCTAGAGAAACAGAGCAAGCTGTTGAGGATATAGGTGTATCAGGGCTTCAGGTGAGGTCATAATTATGACTTGTTCTGTGGAATTATAGGGAAAGCATTAAAGTTAGTCTCAGGATGTTCAGCAAATAATAACCTTTGAAAGTCAAAATGTCCCAACCAACATTGGCTCAGTGGGGGAAATGAAAGAAACACGTAATCGTAAATCTACATGATCCAGTCCGATTAACGCTCGGTTTGCGGCTTGTCCAATTCATAGTCGGTGGTCCATTTTGAGGTGTTTATCGCGGCTGCAATTGCGTTACCCCATATTAAGAAGCTTAATAGTGAGGATTGCGAGCTGGCTTGCTAACGTAGTTATATATCCACTCACTTGGTATCAATGTCCAGGTTACTAGATCTGAGCGGATTTCATGAGTGTGCTGAGATGGTTTGCAGCTGTCAGTTACGGTTGTGGCAAGTTCATGTATGTGGCATCTTTGTATGAAAATTTTGGAGGTGCCTTGCGTAGCCCAGTTAAAAAAACGGAGAAACGCTCATTCAGATATTCTCTGTATACAGTAAAGGCAATATCTGCACTCAGATTTGCAAAAATTTTCCAGCGAGCGCGCTCACATCACATACGTTTTCCGAATTCTCACGTTAAACCTACGCCCTTAGTCCCCCCCCAATGTTAAACTCATCCCTACGCCCTTGCTGGACTGTGTGCAGAAGTGATTACTGTATAGGCTATAGATTGAATGAACATTTTATAGGCCTACTAATTTCAATTGTGATATGTATGCTAACAAATAAATAAATAAATACTCAACAATGATGAGAGTTGTGATAAATCAAATAACTTTAGGCCTATTTGGAATTATGTGGGGTAAATCGATTCTTTTGCTGTGGCCAGCACTGAAGCCTAAACAATAAAGAAGGGATTAACAGAGCTGTAAGAGCATCCCAGTGCGCAGTGAAGCATGATGTGTGTGTGTGTGTGTGTGTGTGTGTGTGTGACTTCACTCACCTTTGTTCTTCGTCCTCAGCTTCTTCAGCGTATTCCCCATGAATACACAACGGTATTTCCATGGCTTCGATTTCGTCCATCACAAACAAAGCAAATGCCGCGAGATCGGCCATGTTTCCGACGCTACGGGAAAGTGTTCGACTTGACTGTAGACCTTGGCTGAATCCAAATTTCCACCCTCTGGACTTGCAGACTGAGCCCTCACGGACTTCAGGCATACGTATAGTGACGTTTTCACCGTCACCACGTAAAGTCAGTTAGAGCGAGAGTCTACAGCATTTTAAAAAGAGCTAATAGACACGCTTCAAGTCTGCTTCACTCGTTTCCGCGCAAATGCACATTGATTACCTCTAAAGCCTATATTTCTGTATCATGATGTTGAATTTTATATCTGGCCTACGTTATTCAAGTAAAGTTTTAATATTATAAATTTATAATAAGTTTATGTGGTTTTGTGTGTGTGTGAATGGGGTTTTTTCTGTCAGCAATTTGGAAAAATTAAAACGTCACGTCTGTATTGCAATGAATTGTGGGTAATTGCACTCGTGAAGTCTGCACCCCAAGCGGACTCTCTGGAAGTCCGCAGAAAGTCCACTTGAGGCCCCTTGTGGACTAGCTCAATTGTGGATTCGGACAGCCCTCAGCACTCCCGGACTTCCCGTGAACGCGCCCGCAAAGTCTGCGAGTCTGCAAGTGCGGTGAAGTGTGGTTATTTGGATTCAGCCCTTCTATACTCCTCCCCTGAAGTCGGCGGCAGTTCTCGCTGGCTACGCAGTCCAATAGTATCTGTCTGCGCCCTGCAAGAGTACAAGACACGCGCATTACAAGACATGCCCGCCTCATTATTCACTACCGGTCCCATTCGTTCGACACGCCCACTACAAGACACGTAGGGTTAGGGTTAGGGCGGCTGCTAAATGCATAATTCGCTCGGTGCATGCATCACTTCCTCGTTTAGTGTAAGGATGGTATGATATTTCCTGTCGGTAAGCGGAAGTGCCGGTGTTATGGCCAAAGAATATACACTGGTCTTGTACCCTCTTTGTTATGGCTGAGTCCATGAAGTTTACACGATGCCTCTTGGAGTTACCGAAGTTTACCGTCAACGATGTGCGTCGTATCGTTAGAGGATCAAGTACAACGCCGCAGAGTAAACTTGAAAAGGGTTTCAAGTTCTACGTTTCGTCCTACCTCTGCAATTTTGAAGGTAAGTCGCCGACGCTAATTGTAGCTAATGTTAGCCTGATGTGGCAGCGTAGTGAAGTGACAGTTTTGGTTTGCTCACGAACCAAACCGTCCTGGTTCAGTTTAACCATGTTACTAGAAATGACTATGTTTTTAATGTGTTTGTATTTCTGATGGAAGTATCAGGCAAAAATAAGGCTAACGAGATAACAGTGAGGGCCCACTGCTACAGATCTATGAAGAAAACAGATACGCCGCACCAGCTGAGAGTAGGACTGGTTAAAATGACACGTTCAGAGTTCTGTTCAGTGTTACGTTCAAAGTTCTGTTGAACATGTTCAAAAGTTAGTTCAACAAGTTCTATCCTTTATACCCTTGTCTTTCTTTCATATAAACTTTGATAACTATAGGCAAAGATGTTGGTAGCCAAATGCAGCTGAGTAGCTGAGTGGGAATCATTAGCAGGCTGGCTATTGGTAAACAAATGGAAGTTTGTTCTACAGGTCGAGCTATTAGCATCTACCTCTATGGTTCAAAAGCAGAAAATGGTCCACCTCAGCTATTCTTCAAACTGCATGTTCTAGCTTGAATCTGTCCTGTCCTGTCATCTTAACTTCTTCATTAACATATGGTCCCACCTCTTATAACGTTACTTAACATACTCCTAACATAATCTGATGACACTCTTCAAGAAGCAGTAGAAGCAAAACCTGCACTGTTATGTTGTTGGTGGCACAAACAAAAAAAATGTTTGTTCTGTTTCACTTATGTGTAAGTATTTCATCTGGAGTGGAAATAAAGTTCACATTAAAACTATGTTTAGTTCATAGTACTCAGAAACATCAATCATGAGCTTGTTCAGTGAACTATTGGATTTGAAGTTGGTAGTTCATGCACCACACTGCACAAGAGAAAGATAATATCGCCAAGTGGTGTAAGAGTGATGCAGAACAGCACAAATGTCACATGAGACAGTGGACTTACACCATGCACAAACAACATGACAGGACAAATTTTGCTCCTATTTCCATTGCTGGAGACAGTCTTTTCAAGATATTCAATTTTGCCTCTGTGTATTTCAGATGACATTACGTGATTCAAAGCCAGTTGTGCTGATCAACAGCAACTGCTCTTGTGTGGCTGGTTGTGGAATCTGCAACCACTTAGTTGCATTGCTTTTCCAGACTGCTCATTATTCCGAATGTGGCATGTCTGTCGTCCCTCCTGTCCTTGCATGCACACAGACGGAACAGAAGTGGCATAAACCACGGACAATGGTTTGTCTCATTTCAGTATCTAACACCTGTTTCACTTTTTACAGTTACATTACTAACACCATCTTTTAAATAAGCAATATAGCACCCGTAGTCGTGGTTCGGCCGCGAGCACGAAGGCGAAGGCTGAGATTTCTTCTAACGTTAAAACAGTAAACGTTCGAACATTTCGTCAAGAATGTTGAACAGTAGCACAAGTAGGCTGTCCCAGTTCTAGAGTTCATTAAACTTTTAAAAACAAAACATTAATTCTTGTTAATCCACTTAAGGTTTGTTTTTTTTAACTTACCGACATCATCTTAACTTCTGCTTCTAACTTCGAATTCATGGAAGATCTCCCGTGTACCGCAATTTAGAAGACTTTTTACCGCGAAAGAGGAAGATCTCGCGTGGACCGCGATTTAGAAAAGTACAAGACACGCCTCCTACTACAAGTTACGCCTCCGTCTTGCAGCTTGCAGACAGACGCAGTCAGCCGCAGCCAGCCGGCTGTTCAATCTGAACGAGCCTAATGGCACATTTCATAAAAAGCCTTCTTTTGCTCCTAATATTTCGCACCACTGATGAGGTTGAAATTATTGAAAACAAGTCAAAGATCAAAAGTTCGGTTGAAGGGTACAAGTTCTTCGAAAATTTCGTTTACATTTGCGATGGTTAATGATCGTGAAACACAGATGTGGCGCTGAGGCAAAGCTAGCAGGTAGCAGCTACATGGCTAATGCTGCATTCGGTAACACTCGTAAACACGAGTCGTGTCGTGAATTAAGTCGAAGGTACGAGGAAGAATTATTCGGACAGTGAGGTCGTGAGGTCAAAAGAACGGAATTCACCAGTCGTGTCTCGAAAACACGGCTCGTGGGACGCGTTACCGAATGCAGCATAAGTTACTAGCTAGCTTTGATCACAGTTAATTTAAAGGAACATTATAACCTTAGCTAAAGCAAAGTTCTACGGATTTTGTTTTGGTTGTATTTACAGCAAGTTGTTTGTTTGCTGTGTCATGTGATACTGTGAAACTTTGGTTGCTGGCTGTCCGTTAGCATGTAGGCTACCTTCCTAATTTCGTAAATGGCACTAATTTCCTTAGTCGGTAGGACTTCAGGTCCAGTGGGACCTACAACCTGAAATCTTACTATTGCCTTAATCTCTCTTTTACTTAAGAAGGACAAGCCACTTGATGACTGCTCCTCTTAGAGGCCTTTAAGTCTTCTGAATTGCGAAGTCAAGCTTTACGCTAAGGTTTTAGCTACTCGTTTAGAGCGTTACATGCCCCATTTGGTCCACCATGACCAAACTGGGTTTATTAAAACCAGACTAGCGTCTGATAATGTCCGCCATTTGCTTCATATCATAGATTCAGTTTCGGGTTCAGAAGGTCAAAGTGCCATTCTCTCATTAGATGCCGAGAAGGCCTTTGACCGACTGGAATGGTGTTATTTATGGTCTGTCCTCCAACATATGGGTTTCAGTGATAGCTTTATTTCTATGATTCAGTTACTGTGTGCTAACCCTTCTGCAGTCGTTATAACAGGCAGCACTTGCTCATCCAGGTTTCCAGTTTCCAGATCCTCTCGTCAGGGTTGCCCTCTATCTCCACTTTTATTTTCTCTGTCTTTGGAACCTGTTGCCCAGGCAATACGACAGTCTGAGGCTATTGAACCAATTATTATTCACAATACGCCACATTACATTTCTCTGTACGCGGATGATATTTTGATCTTTACAAAAAGTCCTTCTAAATCCCTCCGTATCTTCTAGAAATTTTTGAGGTCTTTAGTAGTATTTCAGGTTATAAAATAAACTGGACAAAATCAGCTTTAATGTTATTGGGTGGATTGGGCGATCAGACACCTTTCCTTAATATTCCAGTAGTCGATGATTTTAATACTTTGGAGTGTCCATCCATCCATCCCTCCCTTAACTTACTAACTGCTGATAATTGCAATAAAGTTCTAAAAGATGTTGATGGCGACTTGAAAAGATGGGGTATGTTCCCTACTTCTTTTCAGTCCAGATTCTCAGTCATCAAGATGAATATATTGCCGCGCATTAATTTCATCAGTTCTATGATCCCTTTAGCTCCACCGAGTGGTTACTGGAAGAAGCTGTATTCTATTATCAGTACTTTTCTATGAACAAAAAAAAAAAAACCCAGAATCAAAGCTTCCACTCTGCAAAGACAGATCATCAGGAGGTGTTAGTCTACCTAATTTTGAATGGTATTCATGGTGCTTTGTTTTGCGTCCACTTATCACTTGGTTGAACTCCGAGACTTTGGTGTCATGGCGCCCCATCGAAGAACATTTAACCTATCCACATAGCCTATCTAATCTGATATATTCCAATATACCCCATAAAACAGTTAAACGAGATTTCGGCCAAATAATTTCATATCTTTTCACTGTATGGCATAAAGTCCACCGATTCGCCAAAATCCGCAATAAATTCTTTGCTCAATCTCCTATTTTTTATATTTACTCTCTCTTAATTGAGAAGAAACCAGTTTTGTTTCCACAATGGAGCAATAGAGGTGTCTGTGTTTTCAAGGACATTATAGGGAAACAGGGTCTTCGTGAATTCCATGATTTAGAGAGGTCTTATATCTTATCGGGCACTTTTTATTTTTATCAACAGTTACGTGCAGCAATGCATGCTCAAGGTGTTCCTTGGGGCACTGAGTTGGGAAATCACCCTCTTCATGTTATTTTTGATACTAAGGGTAAGAATAATGGTGTTGTCTCTGACCTATATAAATTTATAACTAAGCCTCATACAAACCTCTATCACTTAACGGACTCTGGAAGACTGATATGAATACCTCCTCGGATCTAGATTGGCACACTATTTGGTCAAATATATCCCTGTCATCTAGAAATCCTGACCATCAAATGATACATTATAAATTTATTCACAGGTCTTATTTAACTCCTCGAAGATTACAGCAAATGAAACTCAGAGATAACCCGTATTGTGATTTCTGTCCAGACAATACCATTGCTACTTTTTATCATATGGTTTGGCAGTGTCCAGAGGTCAATAGATTTTGGGGTAATGTCTCGTCCATCATGCGTAATGTCACCAAGGAAGCCATCCCTCACTCACCGTGTTTGCTTCTACTTACGGACACCTCATCTTTACAGTTAACTATAAATAACAAGCGCCTCCTATTAGCTGGTCTCACAGCTGCTAAAAGAATGATAGCCTGTCGTTGGAAACCACCACATGCACTGTCGGTGAGGGAATGGCTTTTTTCTTATCGGGATATTGCGCAGCTGGAGCTTTCTACAGCACGTTTACATTATGCCAAAACATCTAATATTGACTGCTGGTCAAAGTTATTAGAGGAAATAAATGATATGTTGTAAATACTTATGGTCAAACTGTCTTTCTCAGCTATGTTTGTACGTGTTTGGTCTATGTTTTCATATAGTCTGTCCAGTTCCATGTCTGGAATGTTATGTAGACTACAAATTGCACATGTGCATGGTATATTATATGTACATCATTTGGTTATTTTCGTATGTATACATATATTTTATGAATATTCTATGCTACTTCTGTGGATATCATTATATGACGGAGGAAGTTGGCACTTATTCGTTATGTATACATATACGTTATGTATATTCTATGCGACTTCTATGGATATCATATGATGGAGGAAATTAGCATTTATTTGATACTTCTTTGTCCGAAAGATGCTTAGTTTATGTATGCAAGGGACATGAGATTCCTGGGTGGCAAGGGGAGAGGGGAAAGGGTTGAGTGGTGTGCGTGTGTTTTTGTTTTTTTTTTTTTTTTCTTTTTCTCTTAGTTTTTTTTTTTTTTTCATTGTTCAACACCTTGATTTCATCATGTTAAGGTTTAGAGGGTGGGGACAGATTGGGTGGGTTGGAGGGAACAAGAAAATGTGGGGAGGAGAGGGGGAGCAGGCATCAGAACAAGTGATATTTCACTGTGCCCTTGTTACTTTCATGGATTTAAGGATGCTTTAATTATTCTGTTTTTCCTTTGTTTCCTTCAGGCGGTAAGATGCTTGCCCTCCACTGTGTAAATAATGGTTAAATAAATTAAAAATTGATCACAAAAAAAAAAACCCTGAAATCTTACTGACAAGCGAAATTATGGCAATTTACGAAATTAGGAAGGTACATGCTAAACCTGCATTAGCTATCACCTGGTTGCTACGCCTGTCTGGCTTGATGCATGCAAGAGAGTATGCTGGCTTGGCTAACTAACCATAACTTCAGACAACGAGCGTAATGTAGCAAGCTGTAAGTTTGAAGTACACAGATTTTGTGTTGGCTAGGTCACACAGCGAACATTTTCCCCGTTTCATCTTCAATCGTGAAACCTTGCTTTACTTATTGCCAATAAAACTTACATTTTCTGCGAAATGTGTCTCTGTCTCTGTTTGCCATCGTATACGTGCTTAGTCTAAACCGGTCTAAACATTGTTGCTGGCAAGGTGTTGGTGATAATCAGGTGCTAAAGATCTCCGAGGAAAAGCAAGGAACTTCACAAACTCGAGGTCCATAAGTCTGCGATGTGACACGTTTTACTGACATGCAAGTATTGCTATTACTGAACGGAATGCTTCGCTTCGCTATGTTTACAATAAAATCTGAGTACGTATAAGCGAGGCAAACCATTAATGTTGCGCTTCTTTCATCCATCATTACACGCAATTACGCATTCTGACTCTGCGAGAAAGCGAATTTACAGTGCTATATTTTTTTCTTTTGTTTGCGGGATTGGGGGTCGAATCCGAGAAGAATTAGAAGACTTCTCATGTATGTCGCCAGACACATTGGGGTGGAATTGTTCTCGTTTTAAGTTTGTTCGAAACATGCCAGGGACTGCCAGCAAAATGATGACACCGTTCGAGATATGACTGCTGTCCCGCATAAATTCTTACTTTACAACAAAGATTTTATTGCCCAAGCTTTATGACAATGCTCTGATGCCATAATTTGTTAATAACGTACCGGTTCCTGCTTCTCACTCGAATCATTTCCTGAATGAGGTCGTTGCAAGTTACGTAGTGGTCACGTGATCCCCGAAGCAAAATGTACACAAAGGTTGATCTCAGCATAGTGAATATGGGGAAATCTTGTGCTGCTGTTGCTTGCACCAATAATAATGCCATTCAGTCGTATGGAAAATACGGCAAAATAAGTTTCCATCAATTTCCACGAAATAGTGAAGCCCTTTTGAAAGAGATTGGCTTGTTAAATTAAGAAGAATTGACCGTGGACAGCCTTACAAACCAACAAAACATTCAGTTCTTTGCTCAGAGCACTTCGAGAAAAGCTGCTTCACGTACCAGAAGTTCACAAGTAAGTCAACGGTTTTGTTGCAATAAAAACTGGTTTTAAAGCGAAGATTTAAAGAAATTAGTGTTAAATATATATTCTATACAAATATTAACCTTAGGTCTGAACGCCCCCTTAAAGGGGGCAATAAATTTGCATAATAAATACAGCATGCTTCCTAATAGCAACCTCGTCATGCGGCAAACTCGGCGAAAAGATCGTGATGACCGTTTTTACCTAAACCGAACACAATTCAAGTACCAAGCAAGTAAATAAGCATCTAGCAAAACATTAAATAAAATAAGATCAGTGCTCTGTCGCAAGCATTTCTGCTGAATTTGAGCTATGCATACAAACGATACCTCAAATTAAAAATGACAGTCCACAAATTCCAACGATATAAGCCTTGTCATTTTAAATTGTCACCATACTCAAAGAACAGCAGACATACACTTTAAATGCTACAGAGATGAGCAAAAAATTCTTACCTTTGATATTTTGTCGTAAAAGCTGTTTGTGGGTAAATCTGCGCTTGCTATTGTTCTAGCCAGTCTATCTGAGAGTCCTCTCGCCATTATGCTATGCACTGGAAGACCTCAGCAGTATAATCGCTGAAAATGGTTTGTTTTTTGTACATTCGCGATAATTAACCGCTAAATATTCAACTGTTGTTTTCAAAGCCGGTTTATGACTGAGAATCCCTGCGCCAATATACTCAAGTTCAAACACAGCACAGCTATACAAGTGCTAAATCGACCAGTGAATATATTGTCTGTTGAGCTAGTGTTGTGAGTAAGGCGGAGCACTTGGACCTGTTAAATATCCGGTTATACATGCGACCTTTCAGAGCAAGGAAATTATTATTATTATTATTATTATTATTATTATTATTGTATAAATAAATAATAATTAATCGATGCATTCCCATTCAATCAAAGCCATCTTCCTGGGTTACTTCGGGGATCACGTGACTTACACTACGGTTTCTGCATCCAGTGCAAGGCCTCCATTGACAAATTTTTATTCAAACTGTCGTTATAGCCTCGTACCATGATTGCCTATCTCTTGTTTCGAGAAAAAAGGGGGGAAACGCATTTTTTAGGCTGCACGAAAGAAGGCAGCCGATATCGGAATTTGGCAAAAATAAATAAATAAATAAATAAATAAATAATAACTAAGGCAATTATGCTGAGTGGCTTACGAAATAATGCTCAGAACAGATGCAATACTTGGTCATATGCACAACTCCGCGTTGTGTTTCACAGTGAAGATAAATGTCCAGCTTTCAGTCCAAATTTTTGTTTAATACTCAGAAGATCGTCACTATTGAGGCATAAAGCTTGGGCGTTGAGTGAATACAACGTATTTCTAGTTGTCAAGCTGTCTAACTAGGGTTTATGGTCATTTCTGATTAAAGAAACGGAGCAAGGTAAATTTGCTTGATCGCGGAGAGTCAGAAAGCGTAATTTTATGTAATTATGCGCGAATGACACGCAACGTTACTGGTTTGCCTCGCTTACATAGGTTAACATTGCTCTGTCTAAACATAAAGCGAAGCATATTCCTTTTGTTAGACTTATATGTCGGCAATATGTGTCACATCGCGGGCTTTATTGACCTCGAGTCAGTGTCGGCACCAGAACTGGATTTGGGGGAGCACAGACGCATCCTTTTTTTTTTTTAACAAGTTAGTCCTGCCTAGTTGTCAATAAGGGAGAAGATAGACAAGTTTTTCAATCATAGTAATGATCCATTGGCAATTGAAGACACTGCCTCTCCCCCTATGCAATCTAACAGCGGCGAAATAATGGGCTAAATTCAGAACTGAAAAATAATTTTCTCATAAACAGGCCTATGCTTTATGAAAGACAAACTGCTCTGGAACTACTGAGCTACTTTATCAGCACATCAGGCGATCTACTGTGCGTTCTATGTTCGTTTAAATTACTGAAATGAGATAAAACAGCATTGAAACGCCTTTGTGCATTTTTCAATCACGCTGATTTAAATGCACCAAAGTGCCCGTCCGCATCGCCTGACTTTAACGGGGAGAACTAGCAACGCCTGATACTGTGGAGTGTTTTCAGAGTGAATGTATTTCTAATTTGGAAAATGACTGCGCACAAGTTAGGGCTAATAATTGTTTTAAAGGGATGCTGTGTCCCCCAAAATTCCAGTTCTGGCGTCCACACTGCCTCGAGTTCACGTGGTTCCTCGCTTTTCCCAAAGGTTGGATTTACACTGCAGGTCTTGTTGCCCAGATCGGATATGGATCGGATTTTGAGGCCCATATCCGATTTGTTCAACTGCGTGTTTACATCTTGTTTTGAGCGTGAATGATATCTGTTTCGTTTCAATTCCGTTTGTTTACACCACTCACTACCTGGGGCCTGTTGTTCGAAAGTAGAATAAAGAAATCCAGGATAAGTGAAAAAGCCAGGTTAGACAAAGTCTCATTAGTCCATCCTGGTTTAATTGGTTGTTCGAACGCTGGGCCAGGCGGATGAGGGGCAGCTTTGTCAAGCCAGGTATAACGAATTCGATTAAGTGCGCGACCACGGCTTCCTTCAGTAGACCACAGAGGTTGATCACAGATTCACAGATGAGAGGACAGGTGTGGCTACTTTCCTCCAATGAACAGCGGATCTTAATGCTGACGTAAGATGACACACCTCTTATAAAACGAAGCACCGCCGCTGTCATGAAGCTCTGAGACGCACGGCGGACTGATATAATCCAAAACTAATCACAATCACAATTCAAGTTCCTTTCGCAAATTAATAATTGTGCTCTTTGCCTTAATAATAAGCAGTGGAAATTGATCCATTACAAAAATGTCTTATAATGTAAAGTAACGTTCATGCTGCACAAGTGGTCAAAAGGTGAAAATTGAATATAAGAACATTATGCAGTCTGGTGCTTGAATAAATTGCTGATAATGTTCAAATGAGGTGTGTGAATTCTTTGGAATGATCCTGCTCACACATTAATTTTATTCTTATTTTATTACTTCAACCTGCATTTATATAGTTCAGTATAGGTTATATATTTTTTTCTGCTCCATGCCATTTTCGTCCTTTTGCATGCCTTTTGGCACAGCGAATTCCTTGTTTGTGTAGAGTTACTTCAATAAACCGTGTCTAATTCAGATTTTCATGTATGCGCTTATTTTTAGCAGTCAAGAAGAAGGCACACAGGTCTGGCACGGGGGGTGGCCCACCAACCGCTGAATTGTTTAAAAACGAGGCCAATACGTAGCCTCCATCAGAACATGGAATAACTGTATAAAACACATTGATTTATGATCAGCGCAGCCGCTGACTCCACAGATAAGACAACAGAATCAACTAAGCCTGGCATTTAGCCTGGTCTGGAGCAGGCTAACTGTGGAGAATAAATCACCATGGTAACTTGACCAGGATGAAGTTATCCAGCTTTCGAACAACTGACTGCAGGCTAAATTAAGCCAGGATAACCAACATATCCCAGCTTAATCCCTTATCTAGGTTTTGAACAACAGGCCCCTGGCCATTGACTTGGGCGATCCACATGCGCGCAGTTGAGAAGGCTACCGAAAATACAAGCAAATGTGCGTGCAGCGCTACAAAAGCATGCAGGCCTAGCGGTCATAGAAATGATCAAAACATCAAGCAAGCTCGCAACATTTCACTGGGTAACCTACATCTGATTCTCCTGTTAACGCCTTTTACACCTATCATCTGCATCATCGCAAATGCGTAGGCAGACTCCGCCCTAGTTTATTGTTTATTACGGATCCCCATTAGTCCTCACCGCGGTGAAGATTCTTCCTGGGGTCCAAATGTTAATACTTCAAACCAAAAATGTCATACAGTGAAATACTATCATTGCAATTAAAAGAACCAAAATCCATAAAACAAAATAAAATAAATAATAATATAATGGAATTCAGCCCTTTAAAGCCTATGCTTTTTATAGCCTAAAAACTAATACAGTTCCCGCCTTTCTATCTGAAAAAAAAAACAATCGTCGCAGTTTCAATGACGCAAAGAACACATTTTTTTTTACAAAATATCCGATCTGCATGTTGACATGCATTTACACGATGGGCACATTGGTATATATCCGATACACATCAGATACATATCCGAAAAAAAACCACATTTGAATGAGGCCTGGATCCGAACTGACGGATCCGATCGAGGGCGGAACCAATTTGTTCTTTTTCTGTTTACACAGCCATGTGACAGATCGGATATTGGCCGCATTTGAGCAAAAGATCAATTCAAACATGTTTGAATTTTTTGATCCGACTCTGGACGCAGTTATGTAGTGTGTGCTCCCTCATCTGCTGCAGTCCTTAAATGTGTGATCCCCAGTCTTTACAAGAATCTGCTGAAGCCAGTCGTGTAGCGTGTGCTCCAAGTCTTTTCAAAATCTGCAAAGACTGTGAAAATCTTGTAGTGTGTCCCCAGCTTAAGACATTCGCAACTGAATGGGCAACGGTTTGTAAATTCAGTCAACTGAGTAGCTAGCTACCAAACTAATGTTACATAATGGTTTTGAAAAATTATTTTGTGTACGCTACTTAGCAAAATAACATGAACATAGTTATGTGAGTGGCAGTTAACTAACCTACTACAGTTCCGAGCCATACTGATTTAACCAAAGTTACACTCGGTATTCAGTTTGGCTAAGTGTAAACAGCGAGATGTAACGCAAAGCGATCACCCCCCCCCCCACACTCTCAGCCAATGCGATTTTCGCCAGTGATATTACCCTAGGGTAATATAAAAACTATGCCAAGAGCTGTGCTACGGGAAACGTACTGTAGTTATGTAATAAACCATAAATTTCTTATTAGCCCTGGTCACTGTGCTCTGCTGCTTTGGCAGAGGTTTGCACTCTGGAGTGCCTCTGGTTTCAAAGATGTAATCAGGTCTTTGTCAAGAAGAAAACGCACATTTTCAGCAAGTTCATGGTAAACTCGAAGGTCGAAAGATTGTATGAAAAAAATGTCTGATTTCGGATTTCAGCCCAGAATAGGCGGCAGCACGGCTCCAATACACAGCAATATCGCTGTCTGCCGGCAGCTAATGGGCAGGCTGATAGGCGTGGTAAGGACAAAGATACTAGAGCCTTTACTAACAAGATGGATTAAACTGAAAAATGAATGGGATTTTTTTGGTTGTTGTTCCAATTTCCTAAACTGGGCGTTGCCCTTCGCGCATGTTCTCTGTGCCCAGTATTTTCAGTAGCCATATTGGCTGGTGGTTGCGTATTAGATGGTGACAAAAATAGATGGAAGCTACGTTTTTCCGTCTTTGCAGTTGAGTCTGAAGATACGAATGACTAAAGAAGTAACTGTCTATTAAACCAGTGGTTCCCAAACTCAGTCCTGGGGACCCACTGTGTCTGCTGGTTTTTGTTCCAACCACAACTCCAATCTTAAAATATTAATGAGTTGCTAATTGTTCTTAATTGCAATTTTTTTCGTTCATACTGATTATTTACCCTTTTAGACCACATGTCAGAAATAGCCATGATGAAAAAAAGTTTCAAAGTTTGATATATTGGAAATGACTTTTCTCACATAAAAAGTGGAAATTTGCAATTGATGACATTAAACTATGAACTGGCTTCTAATTGATAAAATTCAGGACACATAGTCACTAAAACTAACTATTAATGGGCTATTAAGAGGACAAAGCATTTTATAATGAGTCAAACCTGTTAAATGTTACTTGTTTGGTTTCAGTAAGGAATTTGAACATGTGCGTTCAGAACCCTAATCAGCAGCTGACTGATTGATCGCAGTCTTGCATTTGATCACAGAAAACTTATTGGGACCTTGGCTTGGCATGCTTGCTTGGAACATTAAAATAAAGAAAATGAACGTTGGGCTTTGAAACATCATGGAATGCATTGCCATTTCTGTTATAATGTGATTTAAGGGGGTAAAAATTTTCCTCTAATTTGAAAAGCAACTAATTAAAAAAATTAATAGCTTCTTAAAATTCTGGTATGGTAATTGTGGTTGGAACAAAAACCAGCATACACAGTGGGTCCCCAGGGCTGACTTTGGGAACCACTGTATTAAACAACTCAATCAGTATGGAAAAGTTACGTCTGCTGGCTTAGCAAGGACGGCAGTTACATTCTTAAAGAAATTTGACAGGCATTCACATATTTGGAATTCAGTCTTAAACATTAAAATTGATCCATGGCTAGCATGTGCATGTTAACAACCGTTAGCTAGCTAACATTCACTTTATAGGAATAGCGGCACAATTCTCCTGAACTGAATTCATCCAATCAATTTGTTCTCAACAACAAGTCTCCTTCATTACCTCTGAGTAAACAAGACTAGCCAGCTTGGTCAAAACCAAGCTGGCACATGGGTTAACTTAATATTATCTCAATCGCGATGCTAAGTTCCATGAGCGCCTTAATGGCAACTTCCCCTATGTGTTAGCATTGCTCATTTCTGTTAGCGCCTTAATGGCAATTCCCATTATGTGCTAGCATTGAGATAACTCAGTCACTCTGCTATCCAATCATTTAGGCACGGTCATTCCATTTATAAGAGCGACAATTTCTTAATTCACAGTCAATCAAGTCGTTAGCTCACTAAAAACACTCAGTTGCTGCTCTTTTTATAGAATTAGCAATGTGCCTAGCTTAGCTACCTCGCTAAATTGCGGCAAATTGGTTAGGGACACAGAAAGGAACACAAACCATTCAGCTAGCAAAATCTGAACACAAAAAAAATTGTTGAATTAGTAAACATTCATTTTTTTATCTATAGTATCCTCAGTTTTCTCGTTGAGATAGCCAGCATGCTAATGATGGCTCACTTGGGCCAGGACGAGAGCAGTCGTGATAGTTGACCTGTTGTTGCCTTGCAACGCCACAAGGACAACCTGCAGAGACCTTAATAAAGGTTATTTTTATGAAAAATGTTAATCATGGTCACTTCAAATGTGGCATAAAAATAATTGGAAGACCTTTGACCAACTGGAAATCGTATCGATTGGGTGCCATATGATGCAGGGGAAAGTTATAAATGAGATATTTTGCCCTGCCTCCTTAGTCTACCATTGACCTCAATTCATTGAAACAACTGCCTGTCCTCCTAATGTTTTTGTCGCCACCAGAGGTCGTTAATTCTCCAACCAGGAAGTAGGCCCTTTGCGACATCTTGCTAGTGAAGGCTCCAGTATCTTTGGTAAGGAATCGGGAGTATTAGTGCATGCGCACTATGGCCTTATTGAGTGGCGGACGGTTTTGCTTTGCGGCTTAACCCACGTGTGTCAGAGTGAGTGATATTCGAAGAACCGAACACATTATCGTGCAACTGAGGCAAAATTGCACTCCTCAAGGTAACGTTAACAGTTGCGTTAATCTGCTATATTTTTGCGTTCATGGGAGTATTTAGTATTCTTCCGTGTGAAAAGGCTCGACTCGGCTGCTGTCTTTTTTTATGCCCGTGTTTCTGCAAATATTTGGTATGATTAAGAAATGCCATTTGAATTGGGTACCGTTGGTATGAAAATGATTTCTCTTGCTAGAAATAAAAGTATCGCGACGCAGTAATGATTCATTCTGCACTTACATAGTAGGTATATGGTTGACACTATTAGGATAAATTACCAACTAGTGCGAAACAACAATGGCAAGTAAAAAAAGCCGCTTATGTGTGCATTATAATTATTCACTTGTTACTGTTTGCCCTTGTCTTTCCTTACGTCGTTAGCTATGTCCATTTCTGAGGTCACACAAATTGCACTTTTTATAAAACCATCTAACCTTCCAGCCGGAAATCAAGTGGCTTGCTGTACTTCTTATCCGCGGGAGTACGCTTGGCATGAGGTGCCCGCCTAGTGGTACAACAGGCATATAACTGAACTCTTGTCTTATCGCTTGCGCCTCTTATATTCTGATGATCCTAAGGTGTGATGTAGGTTAAACTGAATTTACACAGTGAATTACAGATGTCATCTGTAACACCTTGGTTTTGTGAAAGACGGGCAGCTGTATGCTTCACTCGAGACACCACAACTTGTACGTGTAAATGTGTGGTGTCCTGGTCATGTTGGTTCTCCTGTGGTAAACCATGTGCAATTAGGTTTCTGAATATCTAGCTTGTCTGTTTTACCTCGAACTATTTCTTCACATTTTTAAGTTATGCTTGATGCTCCATCATCACCCTAAGTGCGTGAAGTTAGGATGTCTTGGTGATACTGTCTGAGGGCTAGTTCTAGTGGCTTGTAAGGACTAAGGAGACGATGATTCTACAGCTTAGAGCCATAGTCCTCAGAGCGCAGAATTGGCCGTGTCCCTGCACTTATGTCATGCAATCCAAAAAATAATATTAACATTTAGATGCATTTTGACATGTAATGTTGATACATTTTTAATATGCTCATGAATTATTGTTTAGTGTGGAAAGTATTTTCTGTTAAATCAAGGACATTAATTCATAATACAAGAGGGCCTGGCAGGCATTTTTACCTGCACGTTTGGTACTCGCCACTCATTCCCAATTGAACCATTCTCACATTTCAGGCCATTTCCCTGTTTAAAGTTTTGTATTGATTTCAGACTTGACTTGATTTGCTGACTTGTTTTTTGTTAGGTTACAAAAGATTAGAGTTTGGATCCCACATCTCAAACCAATTTGATGTGGAACTTATTATCCCCCGCCACGAAGTGTGAGGGGGATATAGGTTTGAGCTCCGTCCGTCCGTCCGTCCGAGATAAAGGGGACAGCTTTTCTCAGAAACTATTAGAGATAGGTGTGTAGCAACCAAATTTGGTGTGTAGCTTCAGGCCATAAAGGCCTTGATGGAGTTCGAAAATGAGATGCGCGCGATTATTTTTCCCGCAGTTATTGCCCTTGATCCGTATTTTTGGACTCTGTCCACGGTATCTCTAAGGGGGACAGCTTTTCTCAGAAACTATTTGAGATAGGATAACCAAATTTGGTGTGTAGCTTAAGACCATAAAGACCCTGATGGAGTTCGAAAATAAGCAGCACACGATTATTTTTCCCACAGTTATTGCCCTTGTGGCATTTTTGGGAGCCTCTGTTCATAGTATCTTTAAAGAAGGCATTTTGGTGGGGGATGTTGTTGACCATGTCTACTTGTTATGTGAATTAATATAGGCCTAATTAACTTTCTCCAGCATTGGAACGTGATGCCATCCAGATGCTACAATGTACCCTTGTACTGCATGTCATTGTCCACTTCAGTTTTTTTTTTTTTTTTTTGGGAGCCTCTGTTCATAGTATCTTTAAAGAAGGCATTTTGGTGGGGGATGTTGTTGACCATGTCTACTTGTTATGTGAATTAATATAGGCCTAATTAACTTTCTCCAGCATTGGAACGTGATGCCATCCAGATGCTACAATGTACCCTTGTACTGCATGTCATTGTCCACTTCAGTTTTTTAGTTAAATGACTGTTTACATTATTTTTATGTAATTCAGACTATTGTTTCTCAGGGGATAGTTTACCTATATTGTTCATGATGTTAATTGATGTATCTGATCATTTCCAAATGTGTGGAATTACGCTGTCGTGGAGACAGGTGAATGGAAAGCTGAAGAGCCAGTTTTTCTAAGCGTCAGGTAGAGGGTGAGATTATGATGGTCTCAGATTTGCCCAAAATTTTTGTTGGTGAAGGATGGTTAGTTTAATAGAAAAACTGCAAAATTTTAGGCGCCAATACCCTTCGGTTTGTTTTTTAGGGGTACCAGAAGGTCCAAAGATTCCGAGATGAGAAATGAGTGCTGAAAAAAATTCAATTTTGAAATTCAATTATATCATTGCGCCGTCAACAGCCCACATTCATTTTCACATATACAGGGTGCGCGCTACCCGCTCGCCAAGTCGCTGGTGGTGAAGTGGTGTGGCATGTGGCGACCGAAAATTGACCTCCAAGCGCCACGTTGGCGAAAGCCTTATGGAGAGAGAGTGGCGAAGTAATAACCTCAGGTTTTGCGCCACGGCTGCCCGATGCCTACATCAAGTCCAAGCGCCCACTCGCCGCCGGCAGTCGATCGCTATCATATTTGGTTCATACTTAATTATCATACATCAGTCATAAATTATCTTTATAACGTTCATTCCGATCGCACTGATTGGCTGACGATTTATCATTCCATTCAGAACAATTCCGGGTTAGGAACCTCACTCACCACCACCATATTAAAAACAATGCGAGTGATTCGAGATTGGCCACCTCAATAATATTAAATTATGAATCTAGCGGGACAGCCGCAGATAAGCGAAAGTCAGTATGCGATAGTGTTTCTTGCTGAACAAACACTCGTTAAAGCAGCGCAATAATGTCAGTAGGACAAAATCGGCACTGAAACCTGCGCAACTTCGAGCTCAGTTCAATTATGATCGATAATGATTATTTGTATATTTTTAACAATAAAAACATCCTTCTCTATGAGGACAGATATTCTGAGTTTGTTGAAAATAATGGGATGTGTTTACCGTAACTACGAGAAGCTCTAGAGAAACCTTGACGAAATCACGCTACATCACTTGGGGTTCTTTAGCTTTGTTTTGATGCCCTCAAAAAACAATGCTGAGCCACGCATGAAGTTATTGTTCTTCAGTACTGATATTAAGGTGCGTTGCCTTGGTATTTTATATCACATGGGCTACCTTACGCAAGCAGTCCACCCTCAATTGTCATACTTTAGAGCAACCTTATTACTAAATAAATGGAATACTTGTTGGTTTGCCAGCTATTTGTCAGAATGGCCCAGTATTCTAAACGCCGCTACCCAGACACAGGTCAGAAATAGCGGAAAATAGATTCGCAAATTTGTCGGTAATATAGCTGAGATTATTATCTTGAGCGAGCCAACGTACTGTCTAGTCGAGGCAGAACTGGACAACTCTTCAGAACGGAGTTCAGTGCAACCACGACAAACAATCAGTCGACTACCCTGTCAACTGTTAGTAAGTATACAATGATAGTAGCATTTTTTGCGACTTAAAAATGACATAATGGCTGTCGGTTACGTGCGACTCGGCCACGAGTCATTTTCAGCCGAACTCCAAGCAGCCGACTGCATGCCGCTGACGTTGAGACAGAAGGACACAAAAGCAAATGATCAATATTAGACCAGGAGCCCACAGGGGTTAGCCTAGCTGAAAAACGAACCAATTTTCTCTTGTGTAATACTGCTGCATGTACATCGATTTTCCTGAGAATGGAAGTCTGCCGGGCCCCTGGTGGTGGGTGTGGCCAGGAGGGCTGTCACACAGGACCAAAAATATTGAGCTAGATCAGCTCTAAAGCGTACCACATGAAACAAGTGCCAAAATGCACCCTACATCCTCAGAAATGATAAACAGGCACTGACAGACATTTCTGGTGGTGGTACACTCCCGCCAGACTTGCGTAACTGCCCCACCAGACTTGAGCTAGATCAGCTGAAATCTGAACCGAATGAAACCAACTGGAGATTGTTCAACACCATCCCAGGTATCATGAATGCCCTCTGCCAGACAGTTTCTGTGGTGGGGTACCCCTGACAGATATCCCCAAGCATGCCAAAGTGCCACACTCCCAAAGTGAGGTAGATCAACTTCAACTCAAGAGAGTATTATTGCCAGACTGACTCTGTGGATATTATTCCACCACACTTCCCCATAACATGATAATGCCTAATGACGAGCCATAGGCCTGCCCTAAGATCACTAAATTGAAACCCAAAAGTAGCAAATCTGAAACCCAAACATGCCTCAGATAAGAGCATCAAAAGATCACAGCTGTTTCGAAGAATGTTTATGATGTGCTTGAGTTAATGCCTCCTTTAGTTACAGTCGGCACCCTCTTTGACTACTCGTAATTACTACCGCATTGCATTTGTATATCTAGACTGCTTGAACACAAAGTATTTTTCATCCAGAATTCAGGGAGACAGGAAACCAAGAGTACTGTGTCTATTTTACTGAGAATCAAATTTTGAATTCCGTATTTCACTGTCTGCACTTTCACGAGGTGTGATTTCTGCTCAATGAATTTGAGGATTTTGTTGATCATATATTGACAGGATAAGTTTTTTTTTAAATAAATCTTATCATTTCCAGATTTTCGACATTTTTGACTGTTTTCAGATCAATTTTACACGTTAAAATGCTTTCATCTTACCTGGATCCAGCAGACTTGCATGCATAATTTGATACATTGTAAAACATTTTATCAAAGTATAAAACATATTACAATGTATAATTATCATTTCAGAAAAGGGACATTGGTTGGCCATTCTCTAAGTTGAAATTTTATAAGTTTTCAATGTGATTGGAATTTCGCTAGGGTTAGTTTGGTATGTAGAGCATTCATATTGTTTCAGGTAAAACTTGTTTCTAATTATGGATGCAGAGGAATCTTCTTCCCAGATGGAAAGTCACGTTGGTGAGCCCACTATAAGTGGAGATGAGCCACTGCAGAGGGGAGAAACGATAACATCTCAAATAGTTCGACAGGTATGGGAAGATTCTGTAGGATAAATCTGTCATAGAGTTCTTGATTTTCTAAATATGTGTATGAAAATGAGATAAATTTGGCCTCTAAATGTCAATTTTTACACTGACATGTTAAAATCAGTTAGCCTAAAACATTTAAATATGAAGGCATCCTTACCACTTTATTTGACTAATAGTGTGCTGTAACGAACAGATGCATGCAGATGCAGAATGTGGGGTTTGCAGCCCAGAGATCCTCATGATTTCAAGCTAGTAGGATCTGATGCGCAAAGCAGGGAAAGCCAATGCCTAGTCAAAGGTTTCAGATGATTAGATGATTGGTGAACTTAGGCTAAAGCCTAGTTTATGCTCAACGCAGTCGCGAGTGCGCAAGTTTCGCTTGACACAAATGACGCTGGCGCTTCGCGAGGTCGCGCACCTCCAGGATTTTGAAACTTTTCGCAAGCCGCGCTAGTGTTGCCCAGTTCAAAATGGATGAATTTGAGGGAAGACTAGCTGAGCTGCTTCTACTTCTACTGTTTTTTGCCTGCTTCTACTACTTCCTATAGTATTTTTTTCTACCGCCCCCTGTCTTTGCGGCGAATACTGCAACAGAATGCGCCAAGTATAAATGCCTCCACGCTCTGTTGAGGTGCGCACGCAATCCGCAAATGGAGCCAGGTGAAGGTATAACTGGGGCTTAATAAGGCTATAGGATATTTTTGGAAATCTCATAGATTTTTTGAGTAGGCTCCTACTTGAAAATGAAGCTGTTGCATAATGCATTTTGCCACATTATTTAATGATGTTTTCACAAATTTACTAGCCAGCCACACCCACCTAAATGGCCAAGTGAGATCTCCAAGACCGCTGCAAAACACAATATGTTTGACACGACACGTCTGACGATGAGCCATGGAGTGAGGACTCACTCATTCAACTGATGTTGAAGAGGCAGAGCAGCCAAATTTGTAGGTCTGCAGTGTAGCACTTCCGGGCGGTACCCAGTCACTGCCGTTATTGCCTCCTTCCTTCTGGGTGGTGAATTCCTATTATGCATTTTGATGTTCACTACAGTACTTTATCATTGCAGTGTTAAAATATTATTAGGGTTGGTGTATTTTGTTTAATTAATCTGATTAAACTACTTGTCAAGAGGACAACCAGCATTTTGGGTTTTGAGTTTGAAACCTTTGTACACGTATCGACAAACACTGTCTTCTCAAGTTCAGTGTCATAGGTATATAGTTGGATTAAGCCTATTCTAACTGCATACTTCATTCCTCTAAGAATAAATTAGATAGTATCTGTTACACATTTGACTATTTTTTGTGAAAATCTGAAGGTCTCTTTGATCAGCATTTTGTGACTTGAATGTGACACTGGAAAATGGAATTCTCAAGTTTTTTGGCACTGTGGACACCCCATATGTATGGAATCTTTTCAATCCTACATTTTTCACAGATCTGTGAATTATAATCTTGTCTTCATACATTTAGAAAATAAATGTAGATTGAAGTAGATTTTCACATTTCAACTTCTTTATTCATAAGTTTAACAGGGTGGCCCAGACGATTTCCCAAAGACAGCGTGTATTTTTGTCCCTGTTTATCTATTGAATGCATGGAAGTATGAGGATGCCCACCACAGAAATTGTCTGGCAGTGAGCATTCATGATACCTGGGATGGTGTTGAACAGTGGCGGGCGGTGGACAGAGAACAAGGAGGGCGATAAACATGTCTTTAAACTACTTATTAGTCTTGATCTGTTTTCAGTCAATTTCCCTGGTAAAAGACACTTTAACTCTCCCCTCTCAGGTGCAGCTAATAGTCTTTGTTAAGACGAGAAATCAAAGGCATCAGTTGAACACAAAAAAGAGCGCATTTCCATCTTTTTCAATTAAACAATCATTACGCACAAGTTTGACGACTTGCTTAGGATGTGACAAAATTTAACGCAGAAAATCCACAGTGGTTTTTTTGTGAAGAGTTGCCTATTAAGGCATGTGAATTAAACATTTTATAGAATTTATTATTCACTCGCCTAAACATTTCATTATGAGGGAAACTAACATATTGACCAAGAACAATGATTGAAATCGGGTCACTAATCTCATCCGTTTCAAGGGATGTTTTCCGCCCCCTCGGTTTTCCGTCCACCGCCCACCACTGGTGTTGAACAATCTCCAGTTGGTTATATTCGGTTCGGATTTCAGCTGATCTAGCCCAATTTGAGGGTGTGGCCCTTTGGGCGTGTCTGTCAGGGGTACCCCACCCAGAGGTGTAAAATCCAGGGGTCAGAAAGTAAAAGTCCTGCCAAGTTTTTCTCCCTCCCACATTGGCTCTATCTCCTGGCCGAAGTAAATCCAGGTGGTTGGAATAAAGTTCTGGGGAGGATTTTTACTTTCTGAACCCGGACTTTACGCCCCTGACCCCACCACAGAAACGGTCTGGCAGTGGGCATTCATTTTTATTTATTTACTTATTTTTTTAAAGAAAAAATTTGGCATCTTCAATCCCACCCGAATCTAGTATGGCCAATTGGGGAACAATGTACAAGGCTTGCTCGTATGCGACCCCGTGTTGCCAATTCAGGAGAGTGAAGACAGTTTGCGGCAAGCCTCCGAAGCACGCGCCTGTCAGCCATTGCTTCTTATACACTCATTGGTTGAATCCTCGCAAGTTCAGAACGAGGGCGGAGGATACCCGAACATGAGCAAGCTCAGAATCTTCCTGACGAGTGCCTGGCTGGCCAACAAGAGGCACTTAGGCAACAAACAAAGCAACCATTTTATATTACCCTTCCTGGCAGACCCTTCCCAATTTGCATCCCTGTAGCGCAATGGCCAATCGTGTGCTACTCTGAAAAATCTGCCAACCACTGCCGGTTGGCTCGAGCGGGGCTCGAACCCGCGCCGTGATGGACACTTTTGCTCCGCAATGCGGTGCTTTAACCGAGTGAGCTGTCCGGCAGCTCGGTCAGTGGGCATTCGTGATACCTGGGACGGTGTTGAACAATCTCCAGTTGGTTTCATTCGGCTCAGATTTCAGCTGATCTAGCTCAATTCTGGTGGGGCAGTTACGCAAGTCTGGCAGGAGTGTCCCACCACCAGAAATGTCTGTCAGTGCTTGTTTATCATTTCTGAGGATGTCGGGTGCATTTTGGCACTTGTTTCATGTGGTACGCTTTTGAGCTGATCTAGCTCAATATTTTTGGTCCTGTGTGACAGCCCTCCTGGCCACACCCACCACCAGGGGCCCGGCAGACTTCCATTCTCATGAAAAGCGATGTACATGCAGCAGTATTACACAAGAGAAAATTGGTTCGCTTTTCAGCTAGGCTAACCCCTGTGGGCTCCTGCTCTATATGATTGTTTAAGTTAAATCCAAAACATGATCGAGCCTCTGGGCTCTACATTATAAGCTATTGCTTTCAGAAACAAATCCATAACGCGAGGTGGCTACTACAAACTGCGCTGTCGACAAAATGATAATCATCTTCGTTTTGCTTTATGGCGAATGATGCATCCAGACATATTACTCCAAAAAACTAAGCTAAGAAGTACATACAACATCGACCTTTATCACGGTATTCAGTTGAATCCGAAAACTTCTACAGATTCTTAGCCAAACCTACAGCATTATTTCCCTCATATTGGCATACGTTTGCCTATTACTTGTTTTTGTCCACAACTAGTTTGTTCATGTTCAAATCATGAACATTTTGCATTCCGAGCAAATGGAATTTACATAATGTAAATATTCACATTTCTTGTTACTTCAATCTGACATTTCTTATGAGTTTTAGTAAATAATTCTGAAAAACAACTAGTACCAATTGGAAGAAGATAAGCGCTAAATTGAGTGTGGGTTCTTGGCATTCAAGTCATATTTTACTGTATGAGCCAAAATAAGGTTGCATCCAGGTGTGTATATGTCAATTCATAGTGGCTGTATGGGATAACTTTTAATCCATTCCACACCCTGAATTACACAGCAACCAGCGTGCCTACGTTGAATCTGTTCATGTTGTAATACATGTAATCATCACTTGGCCACAAGTGGGGATTACAAAATGACAATCTTTAGCATGGTAAGATGGCCCTATCAAGTTAGTAATTCAACTATTTGTCATCAAAGTGATATTGGACTTCTATCGATCAAGTTCCCATTTGTCTAAAGTAGCAGCCAGATAATAAGACTGGAGGATGGCCTTAATAGTCCTTAATACTTACCCGGCACTCTGGCAAAGCTAGCACTCAAACCAGGAATCAGTCACCACAATATTGTTATACCATGTGACTGTGTGCAGTTTGTCGTAAAGTTTTGGTGGGTGTTAGTTATACAAGTTCCGTAACTATTTTTCTGTGAAAAATATGCAGCAATTCCATTTTCTGAACAACTTTCTGTTTTATTCTTTTCATCTCTAGTAGCATGCAAACCACATTACGGCTGTAGGAAAGCCATCACTGACAGAGGTTGGGATACTAGTACAGTGTTCTCTCACCACGCAATTTGAACAGGGTCGTTCCTACCTGTTCAAAGATGTGTAATGGATTTCCGTCCATGTTTGAATTTTAATCACAGTTTAAAAATGTGATTTTTAATGCATTTTGCAGCCTGTACAAATTTCATTGCCACTCTGAAAATTTCTTGTAACTGCCAGTAACCACCCTGATGGGAAGAGAACCTGGCCAGAACACTATAGTACAGGTGTCGCCGACAAGATGATGCATACCTATTAGTCTCTGGATGTCTGTGCACTTATTCTGTGACTGTGTATGCACACTATATGACTGAATCCAAGTTCTCTAAGGTTTCTAACTAAAATTTAATGCAAAATGTGTGGCTAAATGGTTTTCTCTGTGGCTAACTGAACTTCAGGGTGATTAGCCACTGTGGCTAAGTGAAATTTTTGGCCAGCACACACCCTGCATATGTCAGTCTAGTGTGTGTAGGGCTCACAGTAATCTGAAAATTTTTGTGGGCTGTCGAGGGCGCGTCCTATAGGAGGTGCTTCAATATGCTACTTTTGGCCATTTGAGCAGTGATATCGGGGACATTTCCAGACTTTGCCCTTGACAGCCCAAGATGGTTTATTCATAATATGATACCATGGGAAGTCCTTTACAAAATCAACACAAATTAAGCATGGGATATTGAGGGCGCCAGAGTATAGGTGGCACTTCAGTCAGAGAAAAAGTGAATTTTGCCATTTTGAGAGGTCAAAGCTCTCCGTGCACCCTAATGCAATTTTGATGAAACCTTTTATGTTGGATAGCCCTACATGTCTACTACCTGTGGTGTGAAGATTACTTTGGGTTTCTGCTGCATTAACCCTAAACAGTCGAGTCATTCCATATGAAGTCAACCAGAGGTCCCTAAGTCACCGACAGATCTGGCTCAAATTTATTTTGGGAGTACTTCTATATTCATAATGAACAAATGCAAAATTTTAGCATCCTACTCCCAGGTGTTTCCAAGATACTGCCCCCCCAAATGTCGGGGGCCACGCCCCCTTTTTGCCCCCGTGAATCTTGAACAATTCACAGGGGCAAAAAGGTATGGGCTGAAAATGGCTAGCCAGGGTAATTTGGGTCCAGGCATTGATAATCTCTTGTCAAAATATATCTGTCTCTTTTAATTTCAAGATATTGGCCTCTCAATTATGAAACTTTTTATGGGCGTAAATCAAAAATTCAGTTTTCAAGGGCCGCCTATGAGGCCAGGATCCAGTAGTAGTAGTAGTAGTAGTAGTACTAGTAGTAGCAGTAGTAGTAGTAGTAGTAGTAGCAGTAGCAGTAGTTATTGACCGGATTAAAATGATACATAATACATTTAAATAGGGTAAACATAATTCAGTCCAACATAAATTCAATACATTATACATGTTATAATGCCAGTAGGCAGATCATTGAAACAAAACGAGTAATTTATATATGAATTGACAAATATCCTGACTGTCACCAGGATATCTGGAGTCCGGAATGACAAACTCCGATGAGACCGTCGCAGGTCCACAGCCAATGGACAGTCGCATATCACGTGTGACTTGGTCTGCACCGCCCCGCAGGTACATAGACGCTCCGCCCGTGGAATACGGGACCACCGCCCTGTCTCTATTTTGAGCCTGTGCGCGGATAGCCTTAGCAGAGAAAACGCGATCAGCTGATGTTCGGGGACTTGTGTCGGCACAAGGAATAACTCCGGGGCCTGTAGCGAGGTGTTCATGTCCGTACAATATGTCAGGAATTTATATCCAGTGGAATTCCGAACGTGCTTCCGGATGCTGTTGAGGTCGCTCGCAATAATCCCTCCATCTGTCCGCAGAAGGGCCTCGATATATCGAGCAGCTGGCGTCCTGGCTTCTGCTGCTAGCCGCCAAGCATAGATAAATGGATTGTCATCCACCAGCTCCCGATGAATTAGCATGCCTGTGAGAGGCTGAAGATCCTTAATCTCTTTAGTCGTAGGAAAAGGAGACTAAGGGGTGATCTGATTGAGGTCTTTAAATATGTTAAAGGGATTAACAAAGTGAATTATGTAGGATTCCTTCGACCAAGTGTTGTTAGAACTCCGGGGTCACAAATGGAAGTTGACCAAAGGTAAATTTAGCACTGATATTCAGAAATATTTCTTCACCCAAAGAGTAATTTCGATATGGAATAGCTTGCCTGACCATATTGTTGAGACAGAGACCTTGGGAGTTTTCAAGAGCAGGCTTGACTTAAAGCTAGATACCATTGAGTCTTTGAGTATCTGAAGTGATATATTCACAAATAGTATAAAGAAACTGGCGAGCCTTGTTGGGCTGAACGGCCTGTTCTCGCCATTCATGTTATGTTATGTTATTGGGCCCGAGCCTGGCCGAAGCCGGCGAGGGACTATTAAAACCGCATGGTTTCGTTATTATTATTATTATTATTATTATTATCCTTTCCCCACTTTGAACACAAATTCGACCCCTTGAACATAAACGAAAAGTCAATTTTATTCGACCAAAAATTCAAGCCCGGCGAAAAATTTTTTTATTTGAAGTCCCCAAGAAAAAATATTGAAAAATGACTTGGCCACGCCCCGTCAAAAATCAAAATACATTACGCTAATGGGAGCCCACCCCAAACTTTTTTCCACGTGGAAAAATGAAAGTTGGTAGAGACATAGCCCATGTTGGGACAAGTTAAAGGGGACCTATTATGCTGATCCTTCTTTTAATACATATTAGTGATGTTATAATGTTGGTTGTCCATACTCAACCTCTGAAAAGTTTCTAAACATTAGATACAGAGGTTTTGCCGTAATCCACGAACGTGATTTCGTGAACGTGATTTCCTCTCTGAACAGCTCCTCCCGAGATCTTCGCGAGATCTGGGCAAAACCTGACGTCAGGTTGTGCCGTCCAATTAGCACAGACCTAGCCAGAGCCAATCACGGCGCTGGACCTGCCCACACCGGAAACTATTCTAGCAGGCACTAACAACGGCAGATCATACTATGCCTTAGTAGTGTCTATACTTTTGGAAATAAAAAAGAAGAACCGCAGATCATTTGAGGTGCAGTTTTGTCAGTATCTCTCCCAAAGCCGCTTGTCCGTTTACGTTTGGACACGAAGAAAAACACCTATTTCTCTTCCAAAAGAGGATGCCACCAGAAATCAGTGGGTAGCTTTTTTTTGTTTGCTGGCAGCAAACAGCCACGGCCAAATGGAACGTTAGCTGTTTGTGCTCAGCATTTCACCAAAGACAGCTTTGTCAATAAAGGATAATTTGGCACAGGACAAGCGTTTCAGCTGCTACTCAAACCTGAAGCAGTTGCATCGATCAAGAACTCGGAGCCACAAGATGTAAGTAATGATATAACTGCAAATAATGTAAGTGAAGCTAACGTGTTACAGGTGGCTAGCAGGACCGCTAACAATAGTTAGCACTAACAACTGGCCTCAAACGCAGGCTTTATAAAATATCTGAAGATAAAGCCTGTATTGGTCGCGACAGTCCGTGACTCATAGCCAGTTGATTGTGGCTGTAGCACAGCGGCTAACGTAGCCAAGTTACTGTTGCTAATGTTTGTGTCCTAAATATGCAAGAGTGATATCAGGGGAAATTCTACAAAAGGTGTGTGAACATAAACCTCATTTGAAGCTAACTTTTAATACTTGTTTGTAATTTGGATGCTTGGTACAACTGTCCACGGTAACGGAACTTGTTGTCTGTAAAACCGGGTTTGTCTCTGTGGTTATGGCCGCTCAGTTACCAGCTACTGCATGTCAGTTTGCGTGCTGCCGTGCAAATTAAAAATGCTCCTGGTTAACTTATATGCAGTAATTCTGATCGGTATGCTTGTTACTTCGGTAAGCATCAATGTGGCAGTTTCATCATAACGTTGCCCGATTGTAGCCATATAACAAACGATTTCTCTGCACTACCGTGACATAATTTCATCCCCCTTTAGAAATTGTTGTGGCTAATAAAAAGCCGAAAAAGGCGGAGATTAAATAGGAAATTCTTTCCTGTAGAAGTGATCGATTCGCTGGCTCCACATAAGCAACTTGTCCACGCTAACGGAACTTACGGTCTGTAAAACCTATATTATGTTCATAACATAAGGGAGATCTCTCTAACTGTCGCTTACTATCCATAAAGCTGCTTTCATTCAACGTCAGAAACACTTGAATTTTTTCAAGCAGCCACACCGGACAGATTACATTCAAAGTCAGTGCAAACACTTGAATACACGCATTATGGGCGCTTTAAGCAGCTTTCACACCGGACGCAAAACTAATTCAAACTCAATGCAAAGACGCGAATACACGCGTTATGGGCATGTCAAGCTGCTTTCACACCGGACGCGAAACAAATTTTTTGCGCGGCAGATTAGCTGCATTCGAAGTCAATGCAAAGACGATTACACGCGTTATGTGCGCGTTAAGCAGCTTTCAGACCGGACGCGAAACTAATTTTTCGCGCTACAGATTACATTCAAAGTCAATGTGAAGACGCGAATACATGCGTTATGGGCATGTCAAGCCGCTTTCACACCGGACACGAAACGAATTTTTCGCGCGACAGATTAGCTACATCCAAAGTCAATGCAAAGACGCAAATACACGCGTTATGGGCGCGTTAAGCAGCTTTTACACCAGACGCGAAACTAATTTTTCGCGCGGCAGATTACATTCAAAGTAAATGCAAAGACAATGCATTGACTTTGAATGTAATCTGTCGCGTGAAAAATTAGTTTCGCGTCCGGTGTGAAAGCAGCTCATCACGCCAATTTTCTGTGAGCAAACGCTGGTCATTCCGACGCAATAAGAAAACCATAACCACGGGCAAGTTCCGAAAAAGCCGTTTAGCCTGGAGCTTTCGCCCCTTCGTCATACACCAGCGCAGAAGCTGTTCGTTACTCCATGCTAACGACACATCACAGCTATGCACACGAACCAGCAGGTCCTTATACACACACCGAAGCAGTCCATAAGTTGTTGGTCCACTTCTTGCTGCTCCTCACTGTCCATGGTTCCCTCTAAACTCAGACCCACCGGATTTCTACGGTCTCCGGTCTACACGTGGGTATGTCGACCCGTTCTACAAATGTGTCTATATGGGATGGATTCTAGCTTTCCCTCAATCCTAGCTATAGAGTAGAAACACCGGTGTACTCACCATGGTAGCCGTAGGTAGACAGCAAATTCGAGCTTGAGCTGCCAGACATTCTCACTGCGTCCTCCACTTTCGCCGTTGCGTTTATTAGAACAAGTTAATTTCATTAGATCTATACACATGTACTGCGTTTGATTGCGGAATATGCCCGTCGATTCCTTCTCAGATTGGAGACGCGTCTCAGTTTCACTCTGGGAAAGCGGACCTGGAAAACTGCGTTCTGCTGCCTCGTCCCGCCTAGATCCGCCCTCCACAGAGCTGGCCAGTCAGAAGAAAGTGGGCACACGGGGAGTGGGGGCCATAGCGGAAGAGTCACCTCAATGAGGCGTTTCAGGCAGAGACTACAATGGACTATGAATGGGGTTTTTTGAGGATGGCAGTATGAGCTAAATAAGGACCCTGTTTTGGACTTTGAACGATCAGGAGTACTCTAGGGGAGTCCGAGATCAAAATATAACCTTGGAAATATAGCAAAATAGGTCTCCTTTAAAAATTACATGATGGCCCCGCCCTAAACCCAACAGGAAGTCAGCCATATTAGGCGGAAGCTTGGACATAAAAAATCATACCCCTCATACCTTCAACATCTCCTCCTAGGGTTTTCATCCAATTTGCACCAAACTAGGTGAAAATCGCCTACACACATTTGTGGTCAAAAGTTACTATTTACATTTTTGATAAAATTTTGGGCGTGCCTGTTATGAGCTTACAACGAAGTGACCATTTTCAGAAGTATAACGGTATGTATATCTCGCGCATACAGTGTCGGATTGATTTGGACCCAGTGTAACATCTGTGCGGAATGACAATCTGAACACTGATATTTAACTTGTATAGCTGTATGGCAAAATGGCTCTTTGACGCCCCCTACATTTTTTGAATGGGGAAAAAAAATTTTTTTGAAATAGTTAAAAGAAATTTGGTACACAAATCTGTCATGTCAAACTGAACCAAAAAGCAAATGAGGACACACCCCTATTTTTAATCGTGTTCCCATGGCAACAACAAAAATGCGCAATTGAAATGAATGGGTTTTTGGGTTTGACCCCTTGTACACAAACAAAAATTTAATTCTATTCGACGGAAAATTCAAGCCTGGCAAAAAATTTTTTTATTTGAAGTCCGCAAGGAAAAATATTGAAACATGACTTGGCCACGCCCCGTCAAAAATCAAAATGCATTACGCAGATGGGAGCCCACCCCAAACTTTTTTTTTCCACGCAGAAAATGGAAACTCGCTAGAGACATAGCCCATGTTGGGACAAGTTAAGAATTACATTATGGCCCCACCCTAAACCCAACAGGAAGTCGGCCATATTGGGCGGAAGCGTCAACATATAAAATCACACCCCTCTTACTTTCAACATCTCCTCCTAGGGTTTTCATCCAATTTGCACCAAACTTGGTGAAAATCACCTTCACACATTTGTGGTCAAACGTTACTAATTACATTATTGATAAAATGTTGGGCGTGTCTGTGATTAGCATACAATGAAGCGGCCATTTTCAGAAGTATAAAAGTGTGTATCTCACACATAGACTGTTGGATTGAGTTGGACCCAATGCAACATCTGTGCGGAATGACAACCTGAACACAATGATATGTAACTCGTATAGCTGTATGGCAAAATGTGTGCGAATGGGAGGGCGAGGGCCATAACACCGCTTGCGGTTTTAATGTCATGTTAAAGTGCGACTGTGCATGTCGCACAGAGCAAAAGCAGCATCAATTGGTTAAGTTTGCCGCTTTGGTCAGTAAGAACTGCGATTGGCCATTCTGGGTCAAGAGGAAGGTTCTGGACTCCGTTTTATTGTCGTCGATGATGTACGGGTGTGAGACCTGGCTGCAGAGATCACTGTGTCCTTTAACTGCAATGTATAATACATCAATCAAATTGCTGCTAGGTGTTCGCAAAAATACCCCAACCGACCTCTGTTTGCTGCCCTCCCAGATAACGCAGAGTTTTTGTTACCCCAAAGTGGCCCGCCCCCACCGAGCCATGCACCAGCTTAAGAGTCATGGGGTGCAACTGGCAGGGTACCAGGAGCTGGAGTATGTCACGGCCCTGGCCGGGTGCCCGCCACCGCCGATATGCCAGCCCATCCTACAGCTCTAAGTGCTGAAACTGGCTCCGGTAGGCCTTTAATTCCAGACCCTCTGCCGTGACTTCAGCCTGTGCTGGTGGTGTCCCTGCCTCCAGCCAGCTCCTCACCTTCCTCAGTGTGCTGTCAGCCTCCTGTGCCTCTCGCAGCTGATGGTGTTCCATCGGTAATCGCCCCTCTTCCGCACCTGAAGCCAGGGCAGCCGCCACCTCATGAACTGGCTGGTCCCGCTCCTCTTGGCGCTGACAGTGCCTGCACTCCTGAGCAGCACAGGGGCGGCGAGATAGGGCACAAGCATTTCCATGGCAGCGCCCTGGGCGGTGTTCGATGGTGAAGTCATAGCTCTGCAGGACCTCCAGCCAGCATGCTACTTGGCCCTCAGGATTACGAAAGTTCAAGAGCCAGGTGAGTGAGGCATGATCAGTGCACAGCCAGAAGGTGGTGCCTCGCAGGTAAGGCCGGAAATGGTGGAGCGCCTTGACAGCTGAAAGCAGTTCCCTCCGAGTTGTACAGTAATTGCGCTCCGCCCGACTCAGAGCATGACTGAAGTAGGCGACTATTTTTTCCCCCTCGTCATCCTGCTGGGAGAGTACAGCCCCCACCCATGTATTGCTGGTATCGGTGTCTAGGATTAAAGGCCGCTGCACATTGGGATAAGCCAGCACTGGAGCCTGGGTAAGAGCCACCTTGAGCTGCGCAAACACGGCGGCACACTCCTCGGTCCATTCAAAGGGCTGGTGTTTGTGTGTGAGGTGATGGAGTGGACTGGCAATGGAGGCGAAGTTTCGCACAAACCGCCAATAGTAGCTCGCCAACCCCAGGAAGCTGCGCAGCTCACCCACATCTGCTGGTATTAGCCAATCATGCACGGTGGCCACTTTGGCTGGGTCTGTGGCCACCCCTTGCCCACTCACAACATGCCCCAGGAACGCAGTCTCACACCGGAACAGCTAGCACTTTTTGGGGTTGAACCGAAGTCCAGCTCGCCGGATTGCAGCAAACATGGCTTCCAGATTAGCGAGAGCACCCTCGAAACTGCTGGCGTGGACCAGTAGGTCATCAAGGTACACAACACAGCGGTTCCGGGGAACAGCTGACAGGACCCTCTCCCTAAGCCGCTCAAAGGTTGCGGGGGCATTACAAAAACCGAACGGCATGACCCTGAACTGCCACAACCCCTGCCCGATGCAGTTTTCGGTTTTGCTTCATCAGACATGCGCACTTGCCAGTACCCGCTGCAGAGGTCCAATGAGCAGAACCAGCTGGAGCCCGCAATGTGGTCGAGCGCCTCATCAATGCGCGGAAGGGGGTATGCGTCTTTCCGAGACACTGCATTCAGGCGCCGGTAGTCGACGCAGAACCTCCACTGACCGTTCTTTTTCGGCACTAGGACAGCAAGGGCTGCCCACGGACTGTCTGAGGGCTCAATGATGCCAGCCGCTGCCATCTCATTCACTTTCTCCTCTGCCGCCACTCGTTTAGAAAGAGATTAGCCATGAGGCCATAGACGGATGGGCGCAGCATCAACGGTGTTGATGGAGTGCTGCACCAGGTCTGTTTGAGTCAAGGACTGTATAAAACATGGACAGCCGAATGTCTCCTGAAAAGTGAATCCAAAACGTCTCGATCGCCAACTACTGGCAGGCTGCAGTACAAATTAGAAGCCCGCCCCCTCCATGTTAGCGGAGGCGAGAAATGCTCACAGAAAAAATTGCATACATGAAAAATGTTTTTTTTCTGAAGATGGTTTCTTCCTTTTTAAGAAGTTCTTACCATGCTGATTTATATTCTAGCGTCAATTTTTCTGATAAGTTTGCTGTAAACTTTTTATTTGATATTATGCAAAAGGGGCGTGTAGTCATAATGAACAGCAGTGATTGACAACTGCAGTGTGTGGACTGAGTTCCGATAGCCTCTGCCCCATGCGGATTTCGTTTCGTGAATAGTAATTTTACGTAGAGCTGGAGTAGGAAACGTCGACAGGAGACTTAACGTTATCTGAATATCTTCATAGGGCTAGCTAACAGCGATTGTGCTTCAAGCAGGACAGATTGCAACAAAAAAAAGACGAAATGAGTTGCTCTGCTGTGAATTGTACTTACCGACCGGACCGATCGGAAGGATCTTTGCAGTTTTTTTGGTAAGTTTATTTTTTGTTTGTTGAACTTGAACAGTCAGTTAAGTTATTACCAAGTTAGCTAGCTACGTTGGCTACCTTAAGACAGCAACCAGAGTAGCAAGCGTATAGGATTAATATGGGGGAAAATGGTGATCAGCAGCCATTCGTAACTGGCAAAATATACATTTTTAATTTTAGAGAATACCTATTAAGGTAAGCATTTGAATGTTAGTTAACAGCACTGTGTCGTAAAATGTCGTTCTTATGAACTTGAACTTGAGATATTAGGCCAGTGCCGCAGTAGTTTCAGCCTTTAGCTTCCAGTTCTGCAGTCTGTATCTCGGATTTTTAGAACGAACACAGATTGCGAGTCACTTGGCCCGGTAGGAATTCTGCTTACCCAGGGGATCAGTCTTAGAACCTTGCAAATGGCTGGCTGATTTCTTCAACTTTTCTCGTAGCTGATTGAAGTCGCTTAGGCTATCAAAGTAGGGTAAACAATGTAGCAAGCTTGCTATTTAACGTTCAGTGGACGAGCCCCTAGGTTCGAGTGTTTCCATAAGCATCAGCAAGCCAACTTCTCGTTTTTCAGCAGGTAACACAACAAAAGTCCAACCTTATGTTGCAATCTTACGGACAGCATCTAAAACTGCAAGAAGAACTAATTGGATCGAGGAGGTACAGATTATTTCTCCAGCGACAATATAACAAAAATGAAACATACCAAAAGCGGATTCAATTCATCAATAATTTCAATGTCGATTCGGCAGGTTTCGGATGAAATTACAGCTGGAATCAATACATCTACTTTAGTGGAATTGGCTAGGTAACGGGGTAACTCTTAAAAGATTGATCGGACGAAGTATAGGGGAAAAGCTGACAACATTTCGAGTTTGGCCTGGAAGGTGATGGGCACAAACTGTAAATGGTGTAAACTGGGAAGAATAACTTTTTAAAATTGTTTATAGCGTGATGGTTGTTGCGCAAGTAAATTATACATTAATTATGGCCGATGTTATTCGCACTTATACGTGTGGCCAATGCTGAATTTTTTTCTTGGCCACACTTATAAGTGCGCCAGTTGATGACCGTTCTAGTGCCACTTAGAAAGTACCGCTTAAAATAAGTTTCGTCAAGAAAAATATTTTAGCTTGGACACACTTAAAATAAGTGTGGGCAATGGAGCAATGTGCCTCTTGGCCACACTTATAAGTGCATCTAAAACGAATTTCGATCAATTTTTGTGCTTGGACGCACTTAAATAAGCGAGAATAGTCACTTCGTTAATTATTGCTGCGTTTGCTATCGAGTGACATTAACGTTAACTAGTAAGCTAGCTGACTTCAGTTAACGTTAACTCACATATTACCTTGCACACGGCAATTAAAGATTAATTAATTCAGCCTCTGAAACATATCTGTTAAGGTAATGCTTTGAGTATCTTAATTTAGAAGGTCAGAGCTGAGTTTGGGCGTTGCACAATGACAAAATAATATTTTCCTTGATCAGCTTTATCATTTCTTGAAAATTATAGTGAGTTATTTTGAAATTTGATGTCTCTTCATAGACAGTCTATGTCTGAAACACGTTTCAAATAAGTCGGAATAGGTGCATGTGACCCCACATAAAAAGGAATGTAAATTGGTAGCAGAAAGAATTTAGTTTCAAAGTATATAAAGCTGCATATATCTCCATTCTAGTTTTTTTTTTTTTTTTTTTTTTCTAATGTCAAACCTGCTGTTTGCAAAATTGCCAGATGTGTGGGTTGGAACGTAGAAGTCAATTTTACTGCTGTCATTGTAGGGCAGACTTTCACTTCATGTTTCAGACATAAACTTCACAAATAATTAGATATGTTTTCTTTTTTTTTACCATGTGATTACAGAAGCCGCCAAACCACTGGGTAACGCTGAGGTTACCCAGGTCCAGTGAAGACTTGGAGGATGCTACAAGCAATTATTTTGTTTTATTGCTGGAGAATACTTCTGAAGTAATTTGTAAATGGAAAAACTGATGGAAATACTTGTCAAAACTGCTCAACTATGCATTGTCACTGAAACTTGCATTGGTTCTGTTAGGTGGTAATTTACACTTGGACATAGACAAGTCCATGTTGATTGAATAATAACGGACATGTAACTGGCTTCTCTTATATATGCTTGTTCCGTCCGTGTCATCTTCCTTATATGTCGTCTTCAAATATTGGCATAACTAATTCTTTTTTTTTGTTTGTTTAATAATACATTCAAAAGTCGTTCATCTTGACTTCTAAGCCTTCAGTTTTCCAACAAAGACTCCAGTCATCTGTCCTTGGACTGGGATTGCATGAGAAATATTTTGTAATTCAATGCACATTTTCTGCGATGGTGGTAAATTAAACCTGTAATGTACGATAAAGGTCTTTACATTTACGTTGAGCAAAAACTTCACTCTGGACTTCTTTCACATATACTATGTCCTCTGCTGCAGTAAATCAGGCATGCAAATGAGTTTAATAAAAAATATTTATTTAAACAAAAACTACACACAGCATAGAATTCTGTGTGGCCCAAAGACAACCCACTGGCTACATTTGCCGTGGGAAAACATTAAGGAAGTCCATCAGGTGGAAAGGCTGGGGGAAAGCAAATGGTTTGGAGAAAAGATTGAAGAGGAAGAGAGAAAGGAAGGTGGATGGAGAGGAAGAGCTGGGAAAACAATAAGTATGGCTACCACCCTAGTGTAAAAATAAATAAATAAATAAAAAGCGCATCAAACATCACATAAAGCAAAAAAAACTGACTTTTTTTTTTTGCGCCCATAGCTGATGTTGAAAACTCAAATCCAGCATCACCCTACTGGATTTGGTCTTTCAGACTCAGCCGCAATGTTATTTAAAAATGTACGCATGAAATAGATGTGAATTAATGTTATAAACTTCAGTTTTTTTATGACATTCTCCAGTGAAAAGTCTTATGCTTAAATAACCACAGGCGTCAGTTTCCAGATGTTCCCATGAGATTTTTACATACTCTTGGCCGCTGTGGAGGATGCAAGAATTGCCGAGTCCATTTCGTTGTCTAAAAATGAGGAGACCAAAACTCAAACAATTAGGCCTACTATCTATTCATTCAAATACATCGAGTCCACATAAAAGAAAGTGCAGGGGTGTTGCATTGCCAAGTTAACTATCACAGAGAATGAATTGCCGGTCCCCCAAGCTATGATGGTTATCCTCAATTGCGATTATGTTACATTTTTAAGAAATACAACATTAGCTAATGGTAAGATATGCGACTTATTAAACACAGCAAGCTAACTTTGGCGAGAAGGACAGTTTATTTTAATTCAAAATTCGATCTAGCGTTCTAAAGTGTTGAAAAATTAAGAGTTCGACCCATTACTGAGCTAGTACATGCACATAGGACATGACACTTTCCCGGCAGAACGTGATTTAGAAAATACAACGAAAGTCGGCGTTGATATGCTCGCCACTTGCAACATTGGGTAAGTTATAGTTGAGAACATTGACTGGAGCTAGCTATGTGGCCGAGAAGTGGCAAAAATCTGACACCTGCGTTATTTAATGTAACTAGCTACATACCTAGCTTGTTTAGCAAGTTTCAGTGACAAGATATCATAGTTAGCCAGATAACTTAGGTACTTCAACTAATTTCGAAACAGTTGACTATGGGATGGGCTCTGTTTAGCCATAGAGTCTATTTACCTTATTAACGACCGAATAGTTACGCTGCCGGCAGTTGGGTCCTTTCACTTTACTATGGTAAACTGTACCGTCTCCGTGTGAGAGCCGGCTATTACGGGCACTTATGTTAACAGCGTAGCTGCCAGCCCAGGTTAGAAGTTCAGGGGGCTGTTCAGGTGGGTGTGTGGGCGGGATTCGATAGCGCGGCTCTACCCTCCGATCATTACTGCGCCGACTCAGGCTCCAAATATGCAACATGGCAGCAGCCGTATTGAGGATATTTTGGCTCCATTTTTGTTGAATGGGAGTGAATGGAGACGCGTCGTCCATGTTTTATACAGTCCTCGGTTTGAGTGCATTCTTCATCGCGGGCAACAAAGAGGTCTGTGTTATCTGCCAAAAAATTTTTCAGCTGCTGGCTTTGGGAAGGGCTGAGGCCACGGCAACTGCGTTGCTACAGCTCGTGGATGATACTCCCTACCTCTGCTGAGGGCAAGCGAGGCTATGATGGAGGGGCTGGGCAGAGGGGGCTGTGCCACAGCTCATGTCAGTAGGCTGGGTCAGTGTATTGGCTGTCTGGGCTGTGGTTCCGGCATGCCGGCGGGCTATCCTCTTTGTCCGCCCCCCCTCCGCAGGCTGTAGGCCATAGGTTGTTGCCCCAATAATGAGGGTCGAGTGAGCAATGTCAACTGTTGCGCCCTAGTCCGCTACAGGTCCAGAAGCACAATGCGGTCATCTTTGATCTCAGCCAACCAGAACTGATGGTCGAATCGGTTTTCTGCCATGGTCACGCTCACCATCTTCCAACCCCTCATGCTCATCTTCTGACCAGTTACTGACTGCAGCTGCATGCTGGTGGGCTCCCAGTGAGCACCATTGAGGGTCCCTGGGTGCACCAGGGAGATAGTGGCGCCAGTGTCGACCAACGCCTTCAAGGGTTGCTCATCCAGCCAACAATGCAGGTACAGCCCACCATCCCCACCTAGCCGGCCTACCCGATAGAGGAATTTGCTCTTACTTGCCCTGGAAAGGGCAGAGGAATTGTTGCTCAGGGTGGGCGAAGCCGGCTTAGGTTCAGGGCGGCCTGCAGAAACCTGATCGTAGAGGATGTTACCTTGGGGCGGCGGTCTCCTCACTGCACCACCCCCGGTTCGTTTCCCGACGGTTGGGGCCTTTAGTGCTTGGGCGCTGGGGCAGGGCAATAGCGAGCGATGTGCCCCACTTCATCGCAGCGGTAACAGTGCCACTGGTCCACACCCGGTCGTTCAATCTGGGTGCGCTGCCAGTTCGGCTGAGCGTGCACCCAGCGCACTTCTCCCTCCTCCTTGTTGAAGTCCACCACATGGACTTGGTGAAGAGGCTTGCTCCGTTCGGCCACTGGGGCCTCCCCCATGATATTTGCCGCTCATTCGGCCTCCCTCAGAGCTTCATCGAGGGAGCTAGGCGCCATCAGCATGACATGGTACCGGAGTCTCTCAGGTGTGAGGGATTGCAGAAATGCATGCAGACCCAGCTCATCTTGCCCCCTTGACCCAAGGTTTGGGTACCCTAGGTGGGCATGGTGCTTCAGGTCAGCAGCCACGACTCCCGAGCTCGCCCAGGTTGGCGGCGGCGATCCGTCATCCTCTTCCTGTGCAGCTCGGGGGATTCACGGCGCCCACATCGCCGTTCAAGTGCTGCAACCAGCGCCTGCCGGCTGCCCTGCTCATTGGTGTCCAGGTCCAACAGAGTCTGTACAGCTGGTTCCTCTAGGGCTGCCACCAGACGCATTGCTGTCTTCGCCTCAGTCCACCCGCTGTGCTGTGCAATCAGCCTCATCTGTGCATGGTAAAGCTCCCATGGCGATGAGCTATCGAATCTTGGCAGCTTGACTCCCAGTGGCATGACTGATGACGCCAGCTCATCCGTCACTGGTGACTGCGCCTCCTCCAGCAGGCCCCACGCTGGAGTGTGGCTTCGCGCACCTGAGGCCGCGCTTGCACTTCCTAGCCAGCCCCGGCTTGCGGACTCTTTCTCCAATCGCTGGGTCTCCTGCTGTAGTTCTTCGGATCCCACTTCTGATGCCACTGTTGCGATTTCCAAAGGAGGCGGACGCAGAGGCGGGACAGCGGTTCCCCGAATCGCTCCCAGAGAGCTTCGGTTTATTGGATCTTCGGGTGATCTTTGCATTTTACAGCTCAACACGGCAAAACCCGGGAGAACTCTGCTCCCAAGCACATAAAACACACACAAACTGAATACTGCCTTCCCTTATAAACCCACTGTTCCACAGCAATTGGCTCTCTCGATGCAGATGTAACCAGCCAATCACAGTGGCTGGGAGGAATTCCGAACGCCGTGATTGGCTCCTTCAATGTAACCGCAGCCAGCCAATCACAGTGGTCCAGGAATGCGAAGCAACGTGGCACGAACGCCACAATATATAAATAAAAAAAAAATAATAGATTTTATACATATAGATACACACACACACACACACAAACACACACACACACACACACACACACACACAAAATCACAAGGAAAACGTTGGTTACGTATTGTAACCCTAGATTCTATGAGTATGAGTGTAGCCCTTTAAGGCTGTTGCTATTGGGTTTATCCCTCTGCGCATGCGCAGCTCTGAAGATTTTCTTTCCCGCCATTGTCCTGTACGATGGCCCCAATCAGGTCCGCATCCACGGTATATTACGTTTGCGCGACCTGAGTTCGGCTCCCAAATAAACAGCTTTTTCTTCAGCTGACGATGGTGGAGCACGTGGGGCAGAAAACTTAAAGGGCTACGCTCATACTCACAGAATCTGGGGTTACAATACGTAACCAATGTTCTATTTCGTATGAGCTTCGCCTTTTAAGGCTGTCGCTATTGGGATAAAGGGCGAAGCTGGATGTAGTCTTTGCCTTTACGCTGGTATCACAATGGGGCATTCACACATATCCGACTTGCACCGCAAGCGCAGGAATCGGAATAAACTGCAACTCTACTGCTAGTCCCCTTCAGAGAAAAAATATGAGGCAGTGGTGTCAGCATGGACGCTAACCGGAGTTCTTGATTTGAGAAACGGTCGATTCACAATCATTCCATTTACAATACAGACCTGCTGCTGTGACAGAGGGGGACGAAAGTTACGCATTGTAAATAGTTCCAAAGAGAGCAGAGCAGGTTTCAGAGGCCCCTGTCCGACTCCCGCTGATAACTAACTTATTCTGGGGAGCGAGCTGGGTCGAACGTTACGTATTGTGACAGTCCCTCGAGATCATGCAAATAATTGTAATGGGAGAGTCTGAACATCTGCTAGCTGCAAAGTGCAGACAACAGTAAATGTCACTGCCCATCAATTACACTTCACGTAGAGTGAGTCATTGAAAACTCTGATGCATCGCGTAGATAGAAGCGAATAAAAGAACATGGGGATGTCCATGACGCGGCAGCGCAGATGTCAGCCACTGCAACTCCTCTAAGGAGAGCTGTGGAGGAGGACACGGCCCGCGTAGAATGTGCTCGAAGGTCTGGCGGGAGATCTACTCCTGCACTAACATATGCTTGTGTGATAGCATCGCACAACCAATGAGCCAGGCGCTGTTTTGTCAGAGGCTTCCCTTGAGAATGCGCTCTGTAGTGAACAAATAACTGTTGAGTCTGTCTGATGCTCGCTGTGCGTGCCACGTAATGGGATAGCTCACGTACTGGGCAGAGGCAATGCAATATTTCTGCCCCCTCATTCTTTTGTGGGGGAGGGAAAAAACCATCCAGAGAGATCGACCTTGAACTAAAAGCACTAGTAATGCTCTTCGGCATGAATGAAGGGTTTGGCCTTAAAGAAGCGGCACTTCCATCTCCTCTGATAAAGAGACAAGACGAGGAGACTGAAAGTGCACATAAATCGCTCACTCTCTGAGCTGTGGTTAACGCTAAGAGGAGCGCTGTCTTCCAGGACAGAAATTTAAGGGAGATAGGCTCAAAAGGAGCTTCTCTTAGAGCGCGTAATACCAGTGGTAAATCCCATTGTGGTGTTAAGAGGCCGTTGCCTCCTGACTCCCTTCAGGAAACGCTTAACTAAATGGGTGTGCAAAGACAGATCTCTCTCCGAACCCTTCGTGGTACGATGAAATGGCCGCGGCATATGTTTTAATAGTCAAAAGGGACAGATTTATATCGACTAGTAGCTGGAGGAAAGACAGTGTTTGTGGCAGAGAGCAGGATGTTGGATCCATCCGCCTCTCCTCACACCAGCGCCGAAAAGCAGACCATTTTGCTGAGTAACAAGCAGTGGTTGAAGGGGCCCTTGCCCCTTGAGTGGTTTGTACCACCTCGGGCTAATCCTAATTTCTCCAATCGCTCCCTCTCAGGGGCCAAGCCCATAATCATTGACCTATTTCAGTGAAATGACTGATTGCACTGTTCAGCTGCGAGAGGTAGTCCGCGCACCATGGGATTCGCCACGGTTCCCTGGATAGCAGTTGTGCCAGTGCCGGGAACCATGGTGCGCTTGTGCGCTCTGGAACCACCAATATGTCTGACAAGTCCTCCGCCTGAATCTATGTCGGCAGGCAAAGAATTAGAGGATCAAGGGGAAAAGCGTAAAATAGGTTCGCATGAAACGATTATAGAATGCCTCTGGCAATTTCCAGAAGCTGGGCTGATCGATCACTGCCCTGGTGGTGCATGAAGACTGCCGCCATCATGTTGTCTGTTCTCGCTACATGTTTGTCTGTCAGCACTTGGGCAAGGTGTTTGAGTGGCTGCACAGACGGGAATAGATAACGGGCACCTTCCCTATCAAGCTAGGTCGAAGTGAAGGCGAGCAAACCACCTCTGGATTTTTCTCATGTGAAAAATGATCTCCCAGGAGGGCGATCACATGACCGGCTGACATCATGCCCAGTAGGCGCATCACAGTCAGTGCCGTATTCACTCTGTGAGGCTTGAAACGAGACAGGAGGCGGCTGAGCATTAGTAGTCTGGCTTTGGACAGCTTCGGGTTCATAGAGATTGAATCCTTGTGTACTTCCAAGTAAATTTGTAATTTGGATGGGAGGGCGACGCTCTTTTACCAGTTTATAGCAAAGCACAGATGAGTCAGGTGACTGATCAGTTTCAGAGTGTGAAGCGCTGCTACCTCCTTTGAGGCTGCTATCCAAATCAGATCGTCCAGATAAGGAAAGATTCTGATGCTTTCTCTGCGTCACTGATCTAACGCCACCTCTGTGTAATTGGAGAGAACGCGTGGCGCCAGCGAATAGCCGAAAAGTCGGCGACTGTAATGAAACTGCATGCTTCTGACAGAGAAACGCGGGAATTTCTTGTGTCTGGGAGTGATGGGGACATGGAAAAGCGCAGCCTTTAGGTCAATGGAATTGAGTCAATCGATGTGGCGCACACACTTTGATGCATGCTTTACGGTGCGCATGTGAATCTGTCTTTTCACAGTTGTCTTGTTGAAAAAGAGCAGATCGTGATTCAGTCTCATTCCGCCTGTCTTTTTTTAGCACAAGACAGCAACGAGAGTAAAAGCCTTTGCTCTCTTCGCCCGGGAGAACTGCGGATATTGCTCCCTTTCTCAACAGTTCAGTTAGGTTTGAAGTCAGAGCCTCTAACTCTGTCTGAAAAGCCCTGACAATTGACATCACGCCTCTGAACAGCGGAGGCGGGAACGCAAACTGGAGAATGCAGCCCCTTTCTATTATTCTCCTCAGCCATCTTTTTAAGAAAAACAGACTGCCACGTTGAGAAGTGCCCTGAGAGCGGGCGTGCAAATGTAAGGGTAGTTTTTACTGACGTTTCTGTTAGTCAGAGCAGAGCCCTCTCCGCCGTAGTGTGTTATTGCACAGCTGACGGGAGGGCAGGATAGAAAGGGCTGAGAGACGGGAAGAGCAGCATTGCCGATCTCCCCAGATTCAATAGCCTGCACTGCTGTGTGGATAGCATGGGTGGGCGTGGAGTGCGCGGTTGCTGTTGTAACAGCGGCGTAGTCAAACTCGCTCACATTAGCTCGTAAAATTAAACCACCATCACTGAGGATCGGACTTGCGATCTTCAGCATAGCTGAAGCTTACCGCTGAGTTAGGACTGTTGTTTAAACGCAGACTGGCAGGCTTTGCCTTTCGTCTGCGTGTAACAGAGGACTCAGGTGTGTGGGGAATACGTGTTGTAACAGTTGCAGAAAACAGTGGAGACAGAGGCAAATTGTTTTAAAAGGAACTGCTTCTTAACACAAGGGGAGTGGCCCTGAAAGGGACCGACATGAGAAGTCAGACACATATCTCCTGTTGGCAGTAATTGCCTCCTCTGCTTCCGTGGCCGTTTGGCCGGGGGGTTCGTCCACTTGCATGCAGGGCGAAGATTATGCATGCCGGGACAAGAGGCGCGGGGAGGCGCAGTAGCGGGAGGTGTGGGCTGTACGGTGGGGGGATGGTGGGAAGCGGTGAGAAACTCATGGGCAGCAGGGGCTACCGGGCGCTGCTGCAGAGAGCGATTTTCTCTCCAATCTTGTCAAAAACCATGAGCGCGCTGTGGGCGAATATTCACTCGACCCTACTGAGTGCACTTCCTCACCCTCTTCACTTTGTCGATCGCCTCTCTTCTTGCGGGAAATATTAGTTGGTGGAGAGTGTGCAGAGAAATAGCTGCAGAATGCTCAAGGGAGAGGGGGGCAAACTGTTTTCTCTGAAGCTGCCTCTTATTGTGAGGTAGCCACACACTTCCCACAGCTCCTCGTAGCTTCCTGTGTTTTATCGGCAGTTCAGCCGGTGGGCTAGACCGGGAACACGCTGACCGGCGTAGCAGGGCGCGGCCAGGTTGAGCCAACGCCGCGTTAAACTCTTGTGTGGCGAGATCCGCTAATTGCAGGACACGGAGTCCTGGAGCATGAACTTCAAGCTCCGCCGGCAGCGATTCACTAGCAACACGTTGATAAAACGGCGAGAAAGGGGATGTTTGCGAAAGCGGGGCACCCTGCTCACCGAACTCCAAGTCTTCCAGTGGGAAGAGGGAAGCACTAGTACAAGCCGTAATGAAGGGAGTAGAATTATCAAATTTTTGCCCTTCATGCTCCTCCGCCTGTCTATCGTACGATGGACCCAATCTCACATTAGCTTCCTCAGTATCTACGATACTTGCAATTCGGGGCATAAATGCGTTGACTCGCCGCTGCAGCTCCCACGAAGGTAGGAGGGAACAAAATGAGCAGAAAGCTTGAGGTATCAAGGCTAGGCCGGCATGTTCAGCGCCGAGGCATGTTTCGCAGCATGAGTGAGGGTCGTATGGCATAATGTAGCAGTTGCCACACTCCAGGCAGAGGCGTACCGCTCCTCGAGAAATGCTTATCTTCAGAACAGCGTCATTCAATTTCTTGCGCTGAAGAAAATGTGGAAGCCGAACTCAGGTCACATGAATGTAATATACCGTGGATGCGGACCTGATTGGGGCCATCGTGCAGGACAATGGCGGGAAGGAAGATCTTCAGGGCTGCGCATGCGCTGAGGGATAAACCCAATAGCGAAAGCCTTGAAGGGGGAAGCTCATACGAAATAGAACTAACTTTTACAATTCATTAAACCATCACTGTGCCTAAAAAATCTAAAAACACACTGACCTATGGGATTACAGCAGGCAATTTGAGAGGAAAAATGAAATTGAATAACGCTTAATAATGCTTCAATTTGTCATGCAGATGATATTAGAACAATGTAATCAAGTATAAAACGATAAAATCTCCTGCTAAGCTAAACGACTGTTAGCCAGAACCACTCTCCTGCTACTCAGTAGCTCAGTTCATTAGCGTGCCTTTCCTTTAATATTTCTGAGCCCCGTCTTCCATCACAATCTCAGGCAAAGACCGGTCTTAATGACACTGCATTTCCTTTTCTGATCGGACTCGGCATTACCTTGCCGAGCTATTTAACATGGCTTGGGACAAGCGAGAGATGTACAGGCTGCAAGTACTTGAAAACGTTGCAAAAATTACAATTTGATATAAGGCTGTACACTTTCAGATATTTTACCGCTCGGTGTCAAAGAGCAGTGAAGTTTCATCCAAGAAGAGAGCAAACCGCTACACTCAGACCGCAGTAAGTTTGATTGAACTCTGAATATGCATACAATACCTTAACGCTTAGAATATGAACACTTAAAATACACCTCAAAGGAAGATGCTTAATGTGACAATTTCAAATCTAAATTTCCTTTGTTTGCGGTAACATCCGGCTCGTTCGTGCCACCAGTTTTTGTTTACTAGTCCGCAGTAGCGTAGACAGAAAATTTTTTTTGCATGGGCCTGAACAAATGTGGACGGGCCATTTATTTCCCCTGGAAAACGTTGGCTTAGAATGGAGATTAAAATGAAAAATATGTCATGCTTTCATTAGACTCACAAAAATGAAGAAATGGGGACCAAACAAATAAAAATATTGGCAGGCAAGACATTTTTATGTTAATTATGTCCCAGAAGATAAAACCAACATTCAAAACCTCTTTATAACACAAGTGTACATATAGCCTATACATCCAGCACACAAGGCCATGGCCGTGCAAACAGACAAATAGAAAACTTTGAAAAATGCCTGAGCCCAAATGACCATTTAAAGGATACAATGTCCTTCCCACCTACATTTACACTGTTATTTCAGAACCATCGTTAGCTCATTTGCCTGACAGCTAATGGAATCGTCACTTTATTCGCATCATAAAATCAGCAGTGAAAAAATAAACCAAGCAAATAAAGTCTAGTGTTCATTGAGTAAATATACACCCTAATGGCAACACTTACACAGATATAGAGGTAGTATTGTACAGAGATAACGATGTCATCATAAATTTTAAAACTCAAGAAATTCAAGTGTTTTGAATGAAGAAATTTTATTATTACTAGCTAAGTTGAAGTAAAGAAAAACTGGCTAACCCTTTCACGAGCATCGGTCCCAGGGTGGGCCGCCTATTTGTGTTTTTATAGCCTGCCGACAGATACTGTGCTACATGGGAGAACTAGCTATATTGTGTTCGAAAATTTGTTGCCTCAGCAATATAACTGTGTTATCCGCTTTATGATGCAAATACGGTAGCGAAAATCATTACGACCCTCCGCCTGTCAATGGAGTCCCATAAGTTCAGTTGTATAGCATTGTTTAGGTTTGTCAAAATATGTTGAAATTGATGATCTTACCTTGGTAGTCATCCAGAGCTAAAGGCCTGTCAACGTTTTCAATCCGTAGAACAAGCAAGCTTGGACAAACGCCACTTAATCTGCTTTGAAATTGAGGTAGCTGCCGTGAGTCTTTAAGATTTTCCCTTTGATTAGCTTTTTTAACTCATGATGCAGAGCTGTAGATCTGTACCGTAACCCTTCAAAAACTAAGTAAGTGCACCCACTGACTATTATGTGCTGATTTAACAGAACAATCCTGGCCTATATCAGCCCTTACTCCAGCTTAACAGTTAACACAGACAGCCAGTGGTCTGTAACTTCTAAAAGACGGGTGCATATGGTAGGCAGGGGTTATTTTGAACAGGAGGAATTATTTTAATGGTTTTTGACAAGGGGGAATTTAGTTAATGAAGCAAAGGAATTTTGTTTAGGAATTACCGTATCCTCCTCTCGCAGTTTTCTGTGCCTGATTAGCAACAATTGCTAAGAGTAATTGATAGGGGGATGTATTTTCGACAGCATTGTTCATTGATCACAACGTTATAATAAGAAGGACTTTGGGGGTCAGACCCGGAAAACCACATAGCCTACGTTCAATGTATTTTCTAAACGTCAGTTATCCAAAACACAAATTACATTACTACACACGCAAAAATACAGTCCATGTTCATAGCGAATGACTCACTCAACCAACCACTCAATCATTATACAATTTTAAAAAAAAAAAAAACATCAAGACTGGATGGGAGCCTAGGCGGGCCAGTGAACGAACTAGGCGGGCCAGTGCCACCCAGGCCCATTACTGGCTACTTCCCTGCTTGACCGCCCAAGCCTGAATTGAAGTGGGCGCCGCCGTCTATCTCAGGTCATTGTTTGCTGCGCTACTTCATAAAAAAGACTCAAGTTCTCGCCCGTACGAGCTGCATGAAAGTTAAGCACAGTGACCGAAATGGTTGCGTCCAGAGGGAAGTAAATAAACTTTTGACAAACTTAAATGAATCGTTTGTAGTTTAGGTTGTCCGGATCAATTCCAGGTTGTCTAGACAACCAGATAATGGCTTGTTTCAGCGCTCATTTCTCATCTCAGAATCTTTGGCCCTTCTGGTACCCGGGTGGCACCTGCAGAAAATCTTTAGTGGGGAGGGGGGCAGATGGGGCCAGAGAATATCATGGGGGTGACCCACTAAGTAAGATACATAAGGATTTTCCTGGTACGCAAATGAATGCAAAGACACTCTTTTATTGCATAATACATTGTATACAGTTTTGTCTATCATATTAATGTCAGATTATGATATTCACATGAGATCAGTTCAGGAACCCATCAAATAACATTTTGAATGCATCACCTCCAATCAGGCTATGAGTTGCTTACTCATAAATATTAGCTGACAAAATACTTATGTTGAGCACATAGTATTTTATATTATTTACAAGTATGTACTGTTAATCATACCATTTCAAGTATCAAGATTATACACTAATGGACTTTAAAAACTTTAAAGACTTTAAACTTTAAAAACCAGAATTGTAGCCAAACTTGGATTCAAATTTGTAACCATTTATTGACTTTGCCCATAACAGCAACTTCGACGAAATGTCAGATAACATCAACAAAAAAAGAATGACAAAAGAATCAACAATGACAAGTTTAACAACAAAATCAACAACAAAGATCAACTCCAATCTCAGTACCGAGTGTGACCGCCACATGCCTGCAACAAAGCCATCACTTGTCTTGGCATGGACAGTGCCATTCTGTTGAGCTGTTGCTGGGGAATGGCCTGCCACTCCTGGAGAAGGGCTTCTTGGAGCTCCGCCCTCGTCCTGGACGCTGGAGTGCGTTGCCGAACCCGCCGATCCAACAGGTCCCATACATGCTCGATGCACTTCATGTCAGGGCTGAAAGGTGGCCATTCCATGACTCGCACACCATTCTTGGCCAGGAGCTGCTGGGTCACATGTGCTGAGTGAGGTTGTGCGTTGTCTTGCATAAACGTGACCTCAGGGTGGTCTCTGATGTAAGGCACGACGTGCGGTCTGATGACAAGGTCACAGTAGCGGGCTGCATTAAGATTTCCATTGATTATGACCAGATCGGACCTCCAGCCGCACCGAATGTCACCCCAGACCATCACCGAGCCTCATCCAAAGCGATCTGTCTCAGCAATGCAGGGGGCCACGTATCTCTCACCACGTCATCTGTAGACCCTCTGTCTTCCATCATGTCGGTACAGACAAAATCTGGACTCATCACTGAAGACAACATTCTTCCAGAGTCGGTTGGGGACTCATCTCTGACTATATTCTTCAGCCCAGCGAAGCCTGGTAGCCCTGCGCCGTGCATCAAGCTGCATTCCAACACATGCCCTGTGGGCTCTGATCCCTCGCTGTGCAAGTCGGCAAATCACTGTTCTTCTGCTGATCCTTGGTCTGTGGATTCCTTGGGTCTCCTGAGCCGTCCTGGTGCAGCTTAGAAAACAATCTCTCAGGTGGACGAGGTGGATCTGATTGTCCTGGGCTGGGGTCGTGACCCCAGGCTGACCAGGTCGGGGTCGATCATTGGTGCTTCCAGTCTCCTGGGAACGAGCCACAAGGTTAGAGATTGTGGGTTGGCTTACCCCAAAACGCTGGGCGATGTGATTTTGGGATGTTCCAGCCATCCACAGCCCAATGGCTTGATCACATTGGGGTCTGGAAAGGCGAGGCATGGCGCACGTAGTGTCTTTGAACAAATGCTCTCGGGTTCTGGCCTTAATGACCTCAAGGATTGTTTTATGGCATTTGACAGCATTGCAATTGTGATCAGTGAAGCCGGATGAGGTCACATCACTAATTCCTCAAATCCTGCTCCACAGACACAAACAAGGTCATGACCTCACGTACTGTTGTGTCTTCTTACTCAAAGACAACTGCATATCAATTATGTAATCATCTAATTAAAGTTCCCCAAACCCAACTATACTATTTCTGTCTACAACCCCAATTCCGAAATAGTTGGGACAAAGTGTAAATTGTGAATAAAATCACAATGCAATGACTTTCAGATCACGTGAGCCAGTATGTTATTTACAATAGAACATAAATAACATTTCAAATGTTGAAACTGAGACATTTTACATTTTTATCCACAAAATGAGCTTATTTCAAATTTTCTGGCTGCAACAGGTCTCAAAAAAGTTGGGACCTAGGCAAAAAAGGGCTGAAAAAGCAATTAATATATAAGAGAATCAGCTGAAAGAACATTTAGCAAGTAATTAATTTAACTGGCATCAGGTGTGTAACATGATTGGCTATAAAAGGGATGTCTTAGAGAGGCTGAGTCTCTCAGAAATAAAGATGGCCAGAAGCTCCCCAACCTGTGAAGGCTTGTGTAAAAAAATTGTGGAACACTTTAAAAACAACGTTGCTCAACGTCAAATTGCAATGGCTTTGAAGGTCTCATCGTCTCCGTGTGTAAGGGACAAGGCCGAAAACCTTTACTGGATGCCCGTGATCTTCGGGCCCTCAGACGCCACTGCATCACTCACCGGCATGATTCTGTCATTGATGTTACTAAATGGGCCCAGGAATACTTCAAGGAACCACTGTCAGTAAACACAGTCCGCCTTGCCATCCACAGATGCCACCTAAATCTCTATCATGCAAACAGGAAGCCATTGTTGAGCATGATCCAGAAGCGCCGCCGTGTTCTGTGGGCCAAGGCTCATTTAAAATGGACTGTAGCAGAGTGGCAAAGTGTCCTGTGGTCAGACGAGTCCAAATTTGACATTCTTGCGGGAAATCATGGGCATCGTGTCCTCCGGGCTAAAGAGGAGAAAGACCATCCCTCCTGTTATCATCGTTCAGTTCAAAAGCCAGCATCTCTGATGGTATGGGGATGCATTAGTGCATATGGTGTGGGACACTTGCATGTTTTAAAAAGCACCATGAATGCTGAAAGGTATATAAAGGTTTTAGAGCAACATATGCTCCCCTCCAGATGACATCTATTCCAGGGAAGGCCTTGTGTATTTCAGCAGGACAATGCAAAACCACATACTGCAGCTATTACAACAGCATGGCTTCGTAGTAGAAGAGTCCGTGTGCTGAACTGGCCTGCCTGCAGTCCTGATTGAGAACATTTGCCACATAATTAAACAAAAAGTCTGTCAAAGGAGGCCCAAAACTCCAGCAGCTAGAAGCCTGTATTAAACAAGCGTGGGATCAAATTCCAATGGCTAAACTCAAGAAACTTGTCTCCTCAATGCCCAGACGCCTCCACTCTGTGTTAAAAAGAAGAGGGGATGCTACACCATGGTAAACAGGCCCCTGTCCCAACTTTTTTGAAACTTGAAGCAGCCATCAAATTTGAAATGAGCTCGTTTTGTGGATAAAATTGTGAAATTTCCCAGTTTCAACATTTGCTATGTTATCTCTGTTCTATTGTGAATAAAATACTGGCTGGTGTGATTTGAAAGTCATTGCGTTTTGATTTTAATCACAATTTACACTTCGTCCCAACTATTTCAGAATTGGGGTTGAAGTCAGACTTGTAAGTTTTTAAAGTCCATCAGTATAGATGGCCAAATATTTGACAAATGAGTAAATCATGATTAAAGTGCTCCTTAATACGCTAAATAGCGAGTAAACCAGCTGGTCTGCTGCAGAAGTCCAATACTCTATTCGTTAGGCCTTGGCATCGGTGACTAATGATACAGATTGGAGAGCTTTCCTGATATCAGAAAGTGAGGACAATGTCTGATGTTATTAGCCCAAAAACACAGTCTGCTTCATGACCGTATAGTAGACTGTTCGTGACACAGGCTCCTATTTGAGGCATTGCGCTGATAAGCAATGAAATGAAATGAAAACAATTTATTTTATTTTATTTCTTTTTCTTTGGCTCGTTTCTCCTTTTTTGGAGGGTTTGTGAAATAAATTGTGGGGGATTTGACAAACTAGTTTTTATCCTGTAACTATATACAGTTTATTTACGTTTTTTTACACACAATCCAATTTGTTTGTTACTCATACTTTACTTAAGCGGACGTTACTCAGGCGTTCGATGTTCCGTGAGCTAGGGTCAATGAAGACGTTACTCATACTTAAGCAGATGTTTCTCAGACGTATTTAGATGTTACTCATGCTGCTCCATCTACTGGCCATGGCCAAAAAATTTGAATTTGCCGCCGTATGACACTGTCTGATGTAAATATATAGACAGAGGCAGACGGAATCGTTAAACGGCAGTATGGGACAGGGCCTTAAAGAAAATAGACTCTAAATATAAGAACCGCAGCTTTTCTCATCTTTAACGTACTCTAATGAAAATAAATCACCTTACACCCGGACCGACCAGTCACCGACTTCCTACATGCTGCGCGGCTAATCATGTACATGTGGGACTTCAGATCAGAGAGGCATCCAATCTAATCCATCAGGAGAGAAGGTTAGCGATTGGTCTTGATACGAGCCAGCCAAATAAAACCATTTGCCATTGGATGCATGCATCCATAGCCGCATCAACATCAATCTCTTATCTTCTATTGTGATGGTTTAGATTGGATGCTCCCTTCCACTCTGATCTGAAGTCCCGCATTTTTTTAGGATTATTCACACAGCACGTATGAAATCGGCGACTGGTTGGTCCAGGTGCAAAATGATTTATTTTCAATAGAGTATGATAAAGATGAGAAAAGCTGCAGTTCTTATAGATTTATAGTCTATTTTCTTTGGGGTCCCAATAATTAGCCAGCGGTCAGTTGAACAGTATTTTGTCCACTGCAGCAGATGTTCAATTTAATACTGGTTCAGAAACTAACTGGTAACGCCTCCCCAATGTACTCCAGTGACGATCATATGCTTTTCAGCTCAATGCCTCAAATAGGAGCCTGTGTCATGAACAGTCTATGGTCATGAAGCAGACTCTGTTTTTCGGGCTAATAACGTCGGACATCATCCTCACTGTCTGATATCATGAAATTTGCTCTCTGATCCGCAGTATTAGTCACCGAAGCCAAGGCCTAATCAATACTGTTGGACTTCTGCAGCAGACCGGCTAGATTACTGGTAATTTAGCGCATTGTGGAGCACTACATTGTTATTGTCGGACGAGTATTTAAAAATTTGCCACATGCACAACTCACCTGACCGTGATAAGGTGGATTCTCATTGATACATGAGTACAGCCGAGCTGTAATTGGTTTATTCCATGTATAATAGTACCACAGCTGAGCTGTAATTGGTTGATGTACATAATAGAACCCAGAGAGAATATCAATGGCTCTGATGGAACCAACCAACCAACCTGCAGAATAAATTTTTGCCTCCCACCCCAAAAACGGATGTGTTCGGCAAATACCTGGACAAAACCACATTTGTTCCGCCCGTTATACGATCTATGGTTTTTTTGCTATGGCATAAATTTGAGTAACTGACCGGTGTCGTCGGTTGGGGGGGCCAGTGGGGGGGCCAGTCATTTTTGCGTGGTGGCTGCGGCCCCCCCTGACCCCCCCCTTGGAGGCGCCACTGTGTACCCCTGAAAAAGAAACCGAAGGGTATTGGCGCCTAAAACTTTTCACTTTTTCAACTGAACCAACCATCTTTCACCAACAAAAATTTTAGGCAAATCTGAGACCATCATACGAGATCACCCCCAAGTGGTTAACTGCCTGATTCTTAGAAAAACTGGTATTTTGATGCCTTCGATAGATGCATAATAATGAGACATCATGCTTCCACTGTAAATAGGCTATGGTAGGGGTGTAGTTGCAGCTGGACACCATTTTAAAATGATCATAGTTGGCAAATAAAATCTTCAGATCATTTTAATGGACAAAATTGTACATTTGGGCTACTACCTTGTCCTTAGGAATTACACTGTGCAACCACTTTGGAAGTCTACCCACTGAGTTGAAAATGTTGCACAGTTTTAATGGTTGTAGTGGTGTTAAATCATAGTTGAAAGAGAAACACCATTGTTCATACACCTCATACTCCTGCATAGATACACCTTTATTTCTTTGTATTGTATTTTTCTATATTTGTATTGATTTTGTACCCATATTGTGTTTTCTTATTTTGTCTTCTTTCTCATGCAGAAGTGTATGTTGGAGTTTCAGTGCTTCTGTTATGTCCATGTCAAATAAATCAGCTAAACTAAATTTTCTTGGGGGTCTGAAGGCTTACGATCATTATCTCCTTCTTTGTAACTGATAACGTTGGAGATGACTGTTGAGATTGCAACTTCTCTGCATCTTTCAGAGCATAATCATACTGTACTGCATAATTACTCTTCTGTCCTCGCATTTTTGTTTTGTGCTTTATGATTGAGAATTTCTCTTTACATTCCCATCAGATTTTCTTTACATTCCCATCACTTTGATGATTATGCTTTTTATGATTTTGGCTTGCACTTGAGCCGAGGTAGATTATTGGGTGGAAATGAGTGACATCAGAAGTGCTTTCATTCTGACGTCATGTGCTGATGCTATCTTTGCTCTTTGTAGGTCTGGAGGTCATGGCTGTGCTTCACTTCTACAGAAAGGATGCAGAGAGGGGCAGGAGTTTGCAGCGGGTCACACTGCTTCATCCAGAAATCCTCATCCTCTCTGAGCACTGCTATAATGTGGAACTGAGTGGTGAGGGGGGAGGAGGGGAAGGAAGGGGGGGGAGTCTGAAGATGAAATGGCCTTGTGCAGAGCCCTGCTAAGATTGCAAGAGGTGGACGAGTTGTACAGTGGCAATGTTAAGAGCCAATTTTTGAGAAGTTCCAATAGTCAGAATTTTTGACCCCCCTGGATTTGGCTGAATTTTATTTTTTGAGATGGATATGGCATCCAAACTTCAAAATCTGAACCATTCCTTTGTTGAGCCCTTTTTTGGCCCTTTTTGGCCAACTTTACAAAATTGCAAGTCCCCACCTCTCTAATTCTGAACTTCGGTGGTGTCCCAGGTCAAGGTTTATTGAGAGTGAGTCTATAGCAGTGCTTTTCAAACCTATCCTGGAGGACCACCTGTCCTGCCTGTATTAGATCTTTCCCTGCTCCAGCACAGGTGATTCAAATGATCAGGATCATCAATTGACTTTAGAGGGTTAATAATGAGCTGATAATTTGAATCAACTGCGCTGAAGCAGGGGGAGATCTAAAACATGTAGGAAAGTGGTTCTCTAGGAGAGGTTTGAGCAGCAGTGGTCTATAGGGAGGGTAGTGTGCCATAATGTACTTATACATCTGGGGCACCACTGAAGTTTGCCAATAGGGGGCGCTCAAAATGCTCCAGTCCATTTTTTTTTCCTCTAGTTTGTCATGGATTTTCTTGAAACTTCAAGGACATCCCAGCAGATTTTTTGCTGGGATCTTTTGGTTGGAAGGACATTTTTCAAATCCCTTGTTATTTTGGTGGAACAACCATGAAGTTTGGGGGAAAAAGGGCCAAAAAAAGGACCACGGACCAAAAAAGGGGTCAATTTGGGACCCTTTTTTCTCAAAACTTCAAGGAGGTAGCCAAAAACTGCTGAGTACATGTGAAAGTCAGAGACCTAGATATTACAATATTAAAATAAAACAACAAAACAGCTACGTTCTTGTCTCATTTGTTTATAATGAACAAATATTACAAACCTTTTTAAAATTGATCTTGTTTTGATTGAGAAAAGTCAGTGCACTTGGGTAAACAAGCAGGACACTGAATGGAAATGGATAAACAAAAGGCATTGTCTTTGAATTTTTCCCATTTCCTCGGAAGCATTGACTGTGACCGGAAGAGTTGTTCATTCACTGAAAGGGCCAGGTAATTATACTTCGTTAATTTGTCGTGAGATTTCTGAAGCGTTTGCAATTTACCATTGTTCTTTTACTGGATGGCCCAAAAACATATGTTGCTTGATCAAAACAATGTAAAATTGACGTGCTGGGCGTTCACTTAGATCGTTCATTCCACCATAAACTGTATGGGTCAATGAAACTAATCCCCTTCAAAATTTAACCCAGGGACACTATTTGCCCTTTCGCTGCAACCACTGTTTTTCACTTAAAAAAAAAAAAGAGATAAGTTCAAAAACTGTTTTTGTTTTAAAAAATTGACAAGTTCATATAAAGTGTTGCCATCCTGTAAGTCAACCCGTGATACCAATGCAGTTCATTTGTTACCATTTTGTGTACATTTGGGGTCTAGCACTCTTGACACAATGGTAGTTTGTTAAAATCATTAGTCATTTTATCTGTTATGTGACTTTTGCTGAAAAAAGCACTATGTGCTCATGTATTCCCATTTTAGCGGAATCTTTTTAAGTTGACAAAGATTTTGTGGTTTTACTGAAGCATTTGGATTCAGGTGGACACTTCTTACTTTGAAATTGCTCAGGGGTCAGTGCCACTCTCGGTGGCAGCACCACATTTTAAAGGAAAAAAATCATTGCATGGCATGATGCAGACTAGAAAGTGGCACACCTGCTCTTGATTGATTTCCCAGTTTGCACAATTGTCAGTGTATTTCAAGGATCAGTGCTGGTGCCAGGTGCTATTTTTAGATGGTGTTAATTAAAAACGAATGAGACAAGATCCCAGCTATTTTGCAATGTGTACGTCCATGACCATCACATGAAATGAGCAGTTTTTGGCTACCTCTTTGAAGTTTTGAGAAAAAAAAGGTCCAAAAATTACCCCTTTTTTGGTTTGTGACCTTTTTCGGCCTTTTTTTTCCCCAAACTTCAAGGTTGTCCAACCAAAATAGCAAGGAATTTGAATAAAGGTCCTTGCAACTAAAAGATCCCTGCAAAAAATCTGTTGGGATACCCTTGAAGCTTTAAGAAAACCCATGACAAACTTGAGGAAAAAAATGGCTCGAAGCATTTTTTTGCCAATGGGGCGCGATCTTCAGTGGTGCCCCAGGTGGATACCCACATTATGGTACTCTACCCTCTCTATAGACTCACTCTCAATAAACTTTAACCTGGGGCACCACTTAAGTTCAGAATTGGAGAAGTGGGAACTTGCAATTTTGTAAAGTTGGCCAAAAAGAACCAAAAAAGGGGGTTGCTGTAGCTTGGGAATGAAGGGGTCATCAGAGGAACGGTTCGGGTTTTGAACTTGGGTACCATACCCGTCTGAAAAATAAAAAATTAGCCAAATCCAGGGAGGTCAACAATTCAAGGTGTTTGATTTTGTCTCTCAAAAAATTGGCTCTTAATGAAATGAATGTCTGGGCAAATGAAGGGAAAACAAAGTGATGGATTTTTTACCATCTGTATGTTTACGGCTACCTCTCTTTTCATTCCTTGCTTCCTGTAGACAATGCTTCTCTCAGTCATGAACAGAAGAATATCCTCCGCTGGCTGTTCAGTCCTCCACTCCAGGCAGAACATTTGGCAGAGGAGCCCTTTCTCAAGGCAGGGCCTGGAGAAAAAATGGTAGAGATTGGACCCAGGTACGCAATGGAGCAAGAGGAGGGGGTTGTAATTTTCTAGGGAATTAACCCTTTAAGGCCTAACGCAAAAATCCCAGCAGAGAATCATGCTGCCATGTTTACCATAGTAACCTGTATTTGGGCTGAAGCACAGCTTCTCAGCTTTCAGGAACAGTTGGAATTTTTTTTCTATTGCGCAAAACTTGCAGTAATTACGGTACTTTCAAAATTACGCGCATATCTGTGTCGGCAACGACACGTTCTTAAAATGCGCACATGCTGTCCCGGTTTAAATGGGTTAAATTGTATATACCTTGATTTACACCTTACAAAGGCGTAATTGACCTATGGCTAAACCCTGCCCTCAAATGCGATGAACCAATCACAGTGCGTATTCTCTCCCCATATCCTCGGGCATTCTGAGCCTGAACTTCCATTGTGATGCATTACGTAAACTCCAAATTGTTTGTTTTTATGGGGTTTTAAAATGTTTCTCAGTAAAAAAAAAATGGTCAAACGCTGTGGTTGGGGTAAATTGAACTCCAATACGAGGTATCCCGAGAGGCTGGGCGATGGGGTGTATTTTATACCCTTCCCGAAGCCACATCATAACCGAGAGAAGTGTCTCCTCTGGATAAAGCTGCTTTCACACCGGACACGAAACTCATTTTTCGCACGACAGATTACATTCAAAGTCAATGCAAATACACGAATATGCTCGCTTTTCGCGTATTTGCATTGACTTTGAATGTAATCTGTTGTGCAAAAAATTCGTTTCGCATCCGGTGTGAAAGCAGCTTAAAGCTTTGTGGAAGACCCCACTATCAGCTTAACGTAGCTAACAAAGGTCAACAAGGATGTCTACATTTGTTCCAAGCTAAGTCACCATCGTGTTTAAGGCGACATCTTGTCACTTCGCTGGAGATGAATGTAAAGTTATCTTTTACATCGCTATCGTTAGCTAAAGTTAGTAAACTCTATGGCTAACTTCAGTGCTGACGGACGTTGGCTTAACGTGAGCTCCTGGCTGCATTGTTCACCGTGTCACCTTGTTTAGTTAGGAGGAGTTCAGTCACGTCAGGTTAGATTTCTGAAATTCGGTAGCTAGCGATAATAATACGTAAATTAAATTTATTACCCTGCGGTGCACGAACAATGCTGAACCTCTATCTTGTTGTGTGAGAGGATTACGGAAATGAGATGCGGTTGATCGCGTTTGCACTGAGACCTGTAAATTTTAGCTTCTAATTTAAACTTTTCATTGACCTTCTCCACTCTAAATTCATTAATGTATCCCTCCAATGCATAATGTAACCCCATTTGCTGACTTCTTGGTGATATTTGAGCCTTCTATCGCCAAAAATCATCGATAGCATCCTGAAAAATATCTCCGACTGTGATACCAGCCATTAGCACCTGTTCTAAAGTGTTAATTGTTTGTCCAAGTCAGTGGAGGGGGCGGGGCTTAGCCATTGGTCAATTACATGTCAAATCAACTAAGAATTTCCCTTGACCTCTCAGATTTTTTATCAAATTTGGAAACGATGGAGATCCATGAATAACGGTCTTAACTGGAAAAAATTTTGCTCTAAGTCTCTTAATTAAGTAGATGCACGTCGACAAACTTTAAAATTATTGGTGATACTTTGCAAATTTAAACAATCATATCTCAAAATACTAATAATAAACTTTAAAGTGCCAGGAGGTTGTGGTTCCGAAAATGCTCAGTTATGTCTTAGAAACATGTACAACCCCAATTCCAAAATAGTTGGGACAAAGTGTAAATTGTGAATAAAATCAAAACACAATGACTTTCAAATCACACCAGCCAGTATTTTATTCACAATAGAACAGAGATAACATAGCAAATGTTGAAACTGAGAAATTTTACAATTTTATCCACAAAATGAGCTTGTTTCAAATTTGATGGCTGCTGCAGGTCTCAAAAAAGTTGGGACAGGGGCCTGTTTACCATTGTGTAGCTTCCGCTCTTTTTTTTAACCCAGAGTGGAGGTGTCTGGGCATTGAGGAGACAAGTTTCTTGAGTTTAGCCATTGGAATTTGACCCCACTCTTGTTTAATACAGGCTTCCAGCTGCTGGAGAGTTTTGGGTCTCCTTTGATTAACTTTTCATTTAATTATGCGCCAAATGTTCTCAATCGGTGAAAGATCAGGACTGCAGGCAGGCCAGTTCAGCACACGGACTCTTCTACTACAAGGCCATGCTGTTGTAATAGCAGCAGTATGTGGTTTTGCATTGTCCTGCTGAAATGCACAAGGCCTTCCCTGGAATAGATGTCATCTGGAGGGGAGCATATGTAGCTCTAAAACCTTTATATACCTTTCAGCATTCATGGTTCTTTTTAAAACATGCAAGTGTCCCACTCCATATGCACTAATGCATCCCCATACCATCAGAAATGCTGGCTTTTGAACTGAATGCTGAAATAGGAAGGGGGTGGTCTTTCTCCTCTTCAGCCCTGAGGACACGACGCCCATGATTTCCAACAAGAATGTCAAATTTGGACTTGTCTGACCACAGGACACTTTGCCACTCTGCTATAGTCCATTTTAAATGAGCCTTGGCCCACAGAACACGGAGGCGCTTCTGGATCATGCTCAACAATGGCTTCCTTTTTGCACAATAGAGTTTTAGGTGGCATCTGTGGATGGCATGGCTGACTGTGTTTACAGACAGTGGTTTCTTGAAATATTCCTGGGCCCATTTAGTAATGTCAATGACAGAATCATGCCGGTGAGTGATGCAGTGGCGTCTGAGGGCCCGAAGATCACAGGCATCCAGTAAAGGTCTTTGGCCTTGTCCGTTACGCACAGAGATTTTTCCAGTTTCTCTGAATCTTTTTATGATGTTATGCACTGTTGATGCTGAGACCTTCAAATCCTTTGCAATTTGACATTGAGGAACGGTGTTTTTAAAGTATTCCACAATTTTTTTTACGCAAGCCTTCACAGGTTGGAGAGCCTCTGGCCATCTTTACTTCTGAGAGACTCAGCCTCTCTAAGACATCTCTTTTATAGCCAATCATGTTACACACCTGATGCCAGTTAACTTAATTACTTGCTAAATGTTCTTTCAGCTGATTATCTTATATCTTATATAAAGTCCCAACCTGGCTCTTTCGACCTGCCACCTAATCATCCCCTGATCTAATTGGCTGTGCAAATTGCCTTCTCCCTCCCCACCTCAACCCCCAGGGCTCCCTTGAAAAAGAGATTTCAATCTCAACGGGACTTCCCTGGTTAAATAAGGGTTAAATAAATAAATAAAATAAATATATATTAATAGCTTTTTCAGCCCTTTTTTGCTTGTGTCCCAACTTTTTGAGACCTGTTGCAGCCAGAAAATTTGAAATGAGCTCATTTTGTGGATAAAAGTGTAAAATGTCTCAGTTTCAACATTTGAAATGTTATCTATGTTCTAATGTAAATAACATATTGGCTCATGTGATCTGAAAGTCATTGCATTTTTATTTTTTTCACAATTTACATTTTGTCCCAACTATTTCGGAATTAGGGTTGTATCATATCATCATCAAAAAATAATCCTGTACGAATGTTAGTTCGCGTGCTGTGAAAATTAAAATGCTCCTGGTAACTTATAGGCAGTAATTATGATCGGTATGCTTGTGTTACTTAGTTAAGCATCAACGTGGCAGTTCCATCATAATGTTGCCTGATTGTAGCCACTACAGTTGAAGCTAGCTGGAGAGGTGCTGTATATGTCTGCAGAGTTGGGTGTTTCGAAGGCTGCTGTTAGACCAGACGTAGGTTTTGCAGAGCTTGGGGCGCGTTTTTGGGTGCTTGTGAAACGATCGCTTTACTTACCCATGACCGGGGTCAGCCTGATACTTCTCCAATATCTGGACTGCTCTCTGATGCTACCGGTGAAAGCAAGCACAGGCTATAACGTGTCTGGTATAACAAATGATTTCTCTGCATTGCCGTCGATTGAATATTAAATCGGCGATTGAATATTAAATTCTTTCCTGTTAAAGTTATTGATTGGCTAGCTCCACATAAGTAACGGTTCACGCAAATGGAACTTACGGTCTGTAAAACCTGTATTATGCTCATAACATAACCGGAACTCTATCTAGCTCTCGCGCACTATCCATAACGCGCCCATTTTCCGCGAGGGAACGCTGGTCATTCCGACGCAATAAGTAAACCATTACCATGGGCAATTTCCGAAAAGGCCGTTTAGCCTGGAGCTTTCGCCGCTCCGTCATATACCAGAGCAGAAGCTGTTTGTTACTCCACGCTAACGACACACCACAGTTATGCACACGAACCAGCAGGTCGTTATAATACACACCGAAGCAGTCCATAAGGTGTTGTTCCACTTTTAGCTGCTCCTCACTGTCCATGTTTCCCTCTAAACTCAGACCCACCGGATTTCTACGGTCTCCGGTCTACACTTGGGTATGTTGAACCGTTCTACAAATGTGTCTGTATGTGGTGGATTCTAGCCTTCCCTGCATCCTAGCTACAGAGTAGAAAAACCGCTGTACTCACCACTGTAGCCGATGGCAAATTCGAGCTTGAGCTGCCAGACTTTAGACTTTCGTCCTCCACTTTCGCCCATCGTTTATTAGAACAAGTTCATTTCATTAGATCTATATTCAAGTATAGCGTTAGATTGAGGAATTTCCCCGCTGATTCCTTATCAGATGGCAGACGTGTCTCACATTTCACTCTGGGAAGCCGGACCCGGAAAACTGCGTTCTGCAGCCTCGTTCCACCCAACTCCGCCCTCCACAGAGCTGGCCAGTCAGAAGGAAGTGGGCACACGGGGAGTGGGGGCCATAGCGGAAGAGCCACCCCAATGAGGCGTTTCAGGCAGAGGCTACAATGGACTACAAATGGAGTTTTTTGAGGATGGCAATATGAGCTAAATAAGGACCCTGTTTTGGACTTTGAACGATCAGGAGTACTCTAGGGGAGTCCAAGATCAAAATATAACCTTGGAAATATTGCAAAATAGGCCCCCTTTAACAATAGAACACAGATAACATTTCAAATGTTGAAACTAAGACATTTTACGTTTTTATCCACAAAATGAGCTTATTTCAAATTTTCTGGCTGCAACAGGTCTCAAAAAAGTTGGGACACAGGCAAAAAAGGGCTGAAAACGCTATTAATATATAAGAGAATCAGCTGAAAGAACATTTAGCAAGTAATTAAGTTAACTGGCATCAGGTGTGTAACATGATTGGCTATAAAAGGGATGTCTGAGAGAGGCTGGGTCTCTCAGAAGTAAAGATGGCCAGAGGCTCTCCAACCTGTGAAGGCTTGCTTAAAAAAATTGTTGAGTACTTTAATGTTCCTCAATGTCAAATTGCAAAGACTTTGAAGCTCTCATCATCCACAGTGCATAACATCATCAAAAGATTCAGAGAAACTGGAAAAATCTGTGTGTGTAAAGGACAAGGCCGAAGACCTTTACTGGATGCCCGTGATCTTCGGGCCCTCAGACGCCACTGCATCACTCACCGGCATGATTCTGTCATTGACATTACTAAATGGGCCCAGGAATACTTCAAGAAACCACTGTCTGTAAACACAGTCCGCCGTGCCATCCACAGATGCCACCTAAAACTCTATCATGCAAAAAGGAAGCCATTGTTGAGCATGATCCAGAAGCGCCGCCGTGTTCTGTGGGCCAAAGCTCATTTAAAATGGACTGTAGCAAAGTGGCAAAGTGTCCTGTGGTTAGACGAGTCCAAATTTGATATTCTTGTTGGAAATCATGGGCGTCGTGTCCTCAGGGCTAAAGAGGAGAAAGACCACCCCTCCTGTTATCTGCCTTCAGTTCCAAAGCCAGCATCCCTGATGGTATGGGGATGCATTAGTGCATATGGTGTGGGACACTTGCATGTTTTAAAAAGAACCATGAATGCTGAAAGGTATATAAAGGTTTTAGAGCAACATATGCTCCCCTCCAGATGACATCTATTCTAGGGAAGGCCTTGTGTATTTCAGCAGGACAATGCAAAACCACATACTGCTGCTATTACAACAGCATGGCCTTGTAGTAGAAGAGTTCGTGTGCTGAACTGGCCTGCCTGCAGTTCTGATCTTTCACCGATTGAGAACATTTGGCACATAATTAAACGAAAAGTCCCTCAAAGGAGACCCAAAACTCTCCAGCAGCTGGAAGCCTGATTAAACAAGAGTGGGATCAAATTCCAATGGCTAAACTCAAGAAACTTGTCTCCTCAATGCCCAGACGCCTCCACTCTGTTTTAAAAAGAAGAGGGGATGCTATACCATGGTAAACAGGCCCCTGTCCCAACTTTTTTGAGACCTGCAGCAGCCATCAAATTTGAAATGAGCTCATTTCTTGGATAAAATTGTACATTTTTTTAATTTCAACATTTGCTATGTTATCTCTGTTCTATTGTGAATAAAATACTGGCTGGTGTGATTTGAAAGTCATTGCGTTTTGATTTTATTCACAATTTACACTTTGTCCCTACTATTTTGGAATTGCCGGCCTTTTGAAGAAGGTGGTTGAATGAAGGAAAGTTGGAGGTTGTTCGTATGGTTGAATAAGTCCGCCACTGGTGGAAAACTTTCTAAAAATCCTATTTCAGTCGGAATATGCACGGCTGACTGGAAACGGGAATAGAATTAGTGGAATGTTGATTTTCTTTAGCCATGTGAACAGCTTAGTAAGAATATTGTCTTTTTCAGAATAATGGAAAAAGCTGGAATATTTTTTGCATGTAAACATAGTCAGTGATCCTAATGACTAATTGAAGTGCCAGACTTGATTAACGTGATAACTTTTTTTCATAATTGCCATGAACAGTCTCTTTATTCCCCCTTGTGTTTCCTATGTTAGTTTCTTTTTTTTCCCTTATGTTTCCTATGTTGCTTTCTTTTTGTTGCAGATTGAATTTCTCTACTGCCTGGTCAACAAATGCAGTGTCCATTTTTCAGAGTGTGGGTCTGAGCCAGGTGGTTCGTGTGGAACTCTCTCGCCGACTCCTCATAAAGGTGCAGACTCTGCTGTGCTTCATGGGGAGGAGTGTGTGTACATATCCTTTTTTTTTTTTTTGTCCTTTCTTTCCCCCAATAATTTATTGACTATACACAGCTGAGCAACACAGAAAATGGTAATGTGTTATGTGTTTATAGATCTCATCTTTTGAGGTAAGTGCCGTGGAAGCGCTTTAACATTGTCCCTTTCCTTTGGTATTTCACTGGTATTGTAAATCTGTCTTTGGTTTATATGGAGATGTGATTGCATAAATTGACTGGAACACGTCTGGGCTGTGGTCTTTTATCACTGGGATAAAATGTACACCATGGGAGCTGCACTGATGCTAGGATAAATCTGATGAGTAATAGTTGCACAGAGTTTTGCTGAATTTTTAATCAAAGTGGATTTGTTGTTTCTGTTGCCTTTTTCAGCCCAAAGGAGGGCAGAGCGAGACATTGACGGAAGAAAAGATGCAGAAATTGATCAGCAGCTTGTATGACAGTATGACTGAGTGTATATACCCTCAGCCAGTCTCCTCTTTTGCTGTTGAGATGCGGCCCAATGCGGTGTTTGAGGTGGATATTCTGGGAAAAGGCCGGGCTGCTCTGGAGCAAGCAAATAATGAACTTGGTAAGGACTATGAGGGGGGGCAGTCTGTCATGTGAGATGGGATATGAAATCTTTCCTATGCTGTCTTTAAATTCTTTTTTTGCATATCTGCAATCATGCATGCTACACCACAGGCTTCATAGAAACGGCTGACTGTATTTTAGTCTTACTGTTCTCAATTTTTTCCCCCTAAACTAACACTATTTTTTCTGCCTCTTCCCTCTCTTCTTTCCATCCTGCTTTTCTGCAGAGAACCTTATGCCTGAGAGAAAATTTGCGGTGTTGGTCACATGATCCTTAATAAGGTTAAATGACAGCTGGTGTCGCAAGATGGGGTTTTTTATGAGATCACTGGATTCTATTGTCTGCACTGCTCTGTAGCATTTGGCATTTTGTAATAAGATTTTTGCATGTGCTGTCTACATGATGTGTGTACAGTTTTTGTGGCATATTTCGGATCCTCTATTACTCTTAATATGCTGATTACTTACTCTGTTCAATCTCTGCTGTGAAGGAACTCTTAAGCATGCTGCATTATATATCATTCTCATGCAGTTGCACCTTGCTTATGTCAATGTTGTAGTGTACTTTGAGAAGTTGCCCTCTGGGTTTTTGTCGCACAGCAGTGTTATGCATGGAAAATTTTATTTGATGCTCTGTCGGACTGAAATTTTTATGTACCTTACCTTGATTTTGTTGTAGAATGGCTGTGACTTGGTTGACAGGGTATTTGTTCTGTGTTGACATCCAGGTCTGGTGTTTGACTCATGGGATTTGGAGTATTACACTGCCCTTTTCCAGAAGGTGAATAGGAACCCCACTAGTGTGGAGTGTTTTGATCTTGCCCAGTCCAACAGGTTTGTCTGTATGTTCTCTGGCTGCCAATTAGGTTTTTGTATTTTGCATTTAATTATTACGCATAGGATGTTCTTTGTTTAAAATTGAATTGCCCCTCCATCTTTCAGCGAACACAGCCGCCATTGGTTTTTCCGAGGCAACATGACTATTGATGGACAGGAGCAAGAGGAGACACTTTTCAGCCTGATCATGGGGACCCAGCACCACAGCAATCAGAATAATGTAATCAAATTCTGTGACAACAGCAGGTAAAATGTGAAACTCAAGAAGAAGAAAGAAAAAGCTGGCAGACAGACAGGTGCGAGGGAGAAAGGCCAATGACCATGTGATTTTACCCGATCGAGCCAAATAAGCCTTCCAGCCTGCATTTTAGAAGTGCTCTCCAATTTTTCTGTTTGTCTTGAGGGAGGTCAGTTGACCAAAATGTCAACTAATAAATTAATTGCAAGTTAGAAGACGGTGCGCGGGAGTTTTTTTCTGTACTTGAGTCCAAAATGTGAAGCTCGAAATTCATCAGGAAGTTGTTCTATTCAAAAAGTCCTGCAGGTGGAGGTAAAGCCGTCAGTTAATTACAATGAATGCTTTTGAAGACACATTTTAAAATATACTGATCGCATTTATAGGATTTGTATTCATGGATATTATTATGACATTAATTATATGGATATGGGCTGTTTCAGTATTCATGTTACTGGTTTTGCATGTGTTCATGTGTAGGCATTTATGCATGTTTCTGTGTTTATCTTGTTCTGCAGTGGTATCAAGGGAATGGAAATGGAGTGTTTGTATCCCAATGATCCTGCGCAGTCTAGTTCTTATGTTGCGCGACAAACAATGCGCCATGTCATCTTCACAGCCGAGACGCACAACTTCCCCACAGGTCAAAAAACACTAAAGCAAATTTTCTTTAACCTTTTCAGCGAGGCTCTGTGAGTTACGTGAAATTATTGAATACGGCAATTGCAAACCAATGTGTCATGCCTCCTGGAGACCAACTGAGCTCCAATTGTATTTTCTCACATTATTCTAGGAAGTTTGTTGCCTAACATGTTGCATGGTTATGTTCAGGTGCCTTCTGTAATTTGCCTTTCCTGCAGGTTAATTCTGAAGATCGTATTTCCTGATAAAATTTGGGCCATTCAGTTTGAGCAATCATTCCAATGGCCTTTGTCCAGATGTATAGTTTTGTTCCAAAATTCAGTTTTACTGAGCAATGGATGAAACGATTTGAAGAAGTAGTAAAATATTTTGTTATAACTTCTGGGCATTAAGTGGAATTGCAGTTTTGTGCCAGCAAATAACTACTTGACTGTTAGTATTGGCAGAGCTATCTTGCCATCTGTTTCTTATTATTGTTGCATCCTATATATGAGGTCAATGACATCGCAGGCCTGGTATCCTCCCGTGCTGCAAAGACCATTATTGGCTTTCTTCATTTTCAGTATAGAATCCTGCTACAAAGTTTGGAATATCCTTGAATTAAAAAAAAAATGTTCCTTGTAGTTCTTTTACCCTCAGTCAGTTTTTCAATGATTTTGAATGGATCAAAGAAGTTGTAAATTTCGGTAATGTTAGTGAATAAATTGCTTTGACTGATGAAGAAAAAACAGCGGCTGTAAAAAATGCAGTGACTTACTATCTCTTTTAGGGGTGGCTCCATTCAGTGGGGCCACCACTGGTACGGGAGGTCGAATTCGGGATGTCCAGAGTGCTGGCAGAGGAGGTCATGTCATTGCTGGCACTGCAGGATATTGCTTTGGCAACTTGCATATCCCTGGTAAGGCTTGTGGCCCTGCTCAATCACATGTGATTATGGCTCATGTTGAAGGTTTATTTTGCAGAAAGCAGCTTATGTCTGCTTAAATGAATGCATGTTTTATTTGTTGTCTGGTTTCAGTGATGCACTGTGGCATTTCCGTTCATTTCTTTGTCCATTGTTGAACAGTAGTGGGGAGATTGAACCCCTCTTTCTTTTGTGCGCTTGGTGAAAATTGTCACAAACTCATTTTTTCTCTAATCCTTAGATCCATATTTTCCAGTGCCTCAGCACTGAAGTCAGTGATGGGCGACAAGGGCCTAATCTTTTCCTGGATTTCATACCAACTACTGGCCTATAATGATTTAATTACCATAATTGGCTAAACCAGTTAAGAAATCTTATATTTGAACTGCATTTCTTCAAAAGCTCAAGAATGACCACCAAAGACTGTTCTTTGTGTCCTTAGTGCCGCCCTCACTCCAAACGACTTTCAAAGTGATTTCACTATTGCAGACAAATTTCCAATTTTGTAATGAAAACATGAGAGTGTTGCTCAAGTTGAGACGTGGTCCTATCGTCTCAGTTGTTTGGTGTAAGGTGGTCCTAAAACTCAGTCCTACTCGGTCATTTTCTCATCTTGCCATTCTGATTAAATCAAATCTGTTCCATAATATTGGAAGTCTTTAGTCTGGCTCATGCAAACAGTGAAGTTTAATGACGTGAACATTGTGAACATTGTCATCAACCAACAGGCGTGCTCTGCATGATCTCTAGACTTTACCAAATCTTATAGTCTGTGAGTAAAAACTGTGGCTTTGTGACACATTGTCTTTCAATGTGAGAGGGTCGCCGACATTGGTCTTTTAAGGTCTTCTGGGGTATAGTAGGTATACAGTAGGGTGCAGTGATGATTATACACCACCACTTTAGTCTAAAAGGGGTCCTAATATATTACCTCTCTAGAATTTTTTGGGTGAACATATATTGAAAAATACTATTGTAAGCAATGAGAACCAAAAAAAAAAAAAAAAATCATTCCCACAAGTGTTCTGAGGCAAAAATATGGGAAACAAACAAAAGCAGAGAATCTCAATTCTTTATAACATTTGAAAGGTGTCGCAAATTTTATTTTTTTGACTCTTGCATAGCATGAATGCATGTTTGAAGGCTAATTCCATGATTATTGATGCTAAAACATTTGTTTAAATTGGTTTGAAACAACAGCATTTTGCAAAATCACCTTTGATGGTCAGTTGTTTTAGTATATAAGGTGACAAGAACTTTGAGCAGTTTCTCGGTGTTAAAGGTGATGGCACGACGGACAGAGCTCTTTGAGATTGTTTGTGGCCGCATTGTGGCCTTACGTGATGCTGGTTGGTCACTTCGAAAAATTTCTAAAGACGTTAAGTGCTGCCATGGCACTGTAACAAATACCATTAAGCATTTCAAAGAGACCAGTTCGCTGAAAACTATGGAAGTTAAGTGCCTCTGATGTTCTTAATCTGTGTATGACAAGTAAAAAAAATTGACGGTTGACAGCACGACTACTCTGTAATGATATTAATAGCGCCAGAAGTGAAGAGATGAAAGTATCAAGATCTACTATTTTCTGATGCTTGTGTAAAAATGATCTGATTGGTTGTGTTACTGCCAAGAGCTGGCAACAAAAGACTTGAATTTGCCAAGAAATTCAAGGATTGGACACCAGCGGACTAGGAACAAGTCCTTTGGACCAGTGAATCAAAATGTGAAGTTTATCATCCAAACGCAGGACTTACGTACGCCGCCGAGTGGGAGAACGTTTCAAAAATAACTGTTTAACCCCTTTCAGTAAAAGATGGAGATGGTAATATTATAGTTTGGGGTTCAGTCTGCTTGAAAGGAGCCGGTTATCTCATAAAGAGCAAAGGAATCATGGATCAAAAGAAGTATCACAGCATTCTGGTGAGGCACGGTTTGCCATCTGGAAAGAGGCTGATTAATTGGGGATTTTATTTTCGACAAGATAATGACCCTAAACACACTTCTAAGTTGCGCAAGAATTATCTCCGTAGGAAAGAACAGGGTTCCCCCTGGGTTCTGAAAAATATTCTTCACTTTCTCCCTCGAGAAATAAAGTAAAAAAATATATATAGTGAAATATTCTTCACTATATTATAGTTGTCATTTTTGATTAGTCACTCATGGACTTTATAAAACTTTGAAAAGCCTTCAAAGCAGACAAAGTGCATGCAGGATGAACATGGTCAAACCTCAAATATTTGGGTTATAAAGGTCTCTCCATTATACTTTCGATTGTATATATAATTTTGGGTCCATTCAAGTCCAGCCTCTAATAATGGGGGCCCTGTGGACCACAAAAGCTAAATTAAAACCTCTTGAGCATTTAGCATGGGATTTATTCAAAAGACTGGCAATAGAAATCCCTTTAAACCCTTAATTTCTTAATTTTTTTCCTTAACATTTTTATCAATGCAGCCATTTTTGGCATCCCAAAATTAAAAAGGGACACACTCTAAGGGCAGTGGCGAGGCCTGACAAAAATGCTAAATTGAACTTGGGGTGAGCTCAAAATTTTGTGACGTTGGAATCAGAATTAGTGGAATTGTCTAATGTTCATTTAAAATGTTAAACTTTTAAGATTTCCATTAACTGATTCTAAATTGAAATTTAGGAGAGTTCAATGTTTTGTGCACAATTTATTGGAATCCTTAATGTAAATCTCAAATGTTTCAAACATCTCAGATAATCACTAATTATGATTTCAGCAACAAACAAGTCTCAGTACTGGCACCCTCATCCACTTCTCTCTAGTGAGTGCTTTCTGGTAACTGTACTGTCCGAAACCACCATGTGATGCTAAGCTGGTAAACCCAAAGCCACGGGATTTACATAATTCAGTCATAAATACAACACCACGCTTAGCGGATTAACACGTATTGTTATTGGTCAAAAGCTTGGCGTCCATTCGGTCATAAGGTGTAGTCTATTTTTACAAACGCATTGCTGCTATTTGCACTGAGGTTTTGAAAATCATTGAATGCATAGCCATTTCAGTCATAACAGAGTTTAAAAGAGTGAAACGCCCCTCTAGATTATAAGCCACTAGTTAAGAAAAATAATTGCTTGGAGCTCGTTAAAATTCTGCGATAGCAATTCCAGTTGGAGCAAAAACTATCGCGCACAGCGTTCACCCCAGGACCGAGTTTGAGAACTGTTGAGCTAGGCTTCAGCAAACTACCTTATTGGCTAACTATCGCACTGGCCTGAACATATTTTAACAGCGGTGAGTTAGTTCACAGTCAACCAACCCAGCCGTGGAGGAAAGGTTTGTTGTCAATACGAAGTTTTGATCAATATTGATAATGAATCAGTTATTGTACAGCACTGTCTTGTGCCTTTAAAGCTAACTTGGAAGTACCATTTTTGCATAAAGTTAGCTCAGAAATCGCCAGTCATACTGTGGTAGAAAACATGGCAACAAATGACATGATTGTACACATCAAGTGATTGTTAAGTCGAAGACTAATCAAACTAATATATGCCGTGTAAAGATGCGCTCATATCTGCTCATATCAATCATGTGACTCATATAGAAATTTACACACCTTGTTTTGCTAGTTCATTATGAGGGGATGATAGCTTCCACCGTTTTACAGGTAAAACTAAAATCCGCGAATGTGCACTCCCTCACATGACTGACTGCCGGATAACATCATTCGGCTTTTCAACTCCACGGAAACCTGTCAGCCAATGAGACAGCGTTTGGATGTATTTTCCCGTAAAACCCCTCTCTGATTGGTCTTTCGTGGCTCCGTTCATTGAAGATAAAATCATCCGAAAGTGCTGTCCTGTTTCACGGACATTCAGTAACGTAGTAAACTGCCCAAAGTGAAGAACTATTTATTTATTTTATTTATGCATTTATATAAACTATATGGGGCTAAAGAAAACATCTTTGGGGCTACAGCCTCGAATGCTCTGGGCAGACAAAGCCACTATTTGCCATTGAATTTTACTTGTCATTAAACAAATACATTCGCCACTGTGACGACTGCTCATAATTTTCTCCTCGTCACCGATAAATTATTTTCGTCAATGACGAAAATGATAAGCGGCAGCGGGAACCCTGAAAGAATCATCTGGTGACATAAAAGTTATGACTTGCCCTGCTCAGAGTCCAGACTTTAATCCGATTGAGCAAATCTGGGATTTGCTTGATACCAAGATAAACAATCTGTTGTAACATCAAAAGAATCTCTTTGGAATGAACTTCAAACCTTATAGAATGGTTTTGCGAGTGAGAAAATAAAAAAAAAAAGAGAATCTGAAAAAATATGAACACTATGCCTGAAAGATTAAATGCTATAATCATTTATAGCATAGATATTGACCTTTTCTCTAAAATAGACATTATTACTTTTGTTTTTACCAAATATTGTTATCTGTTTACTCATTTTCATTTATGTGATCCAATATTACATGAAGTAAATACCTGAATTGTACTTGGACTCCGTTTTATCTTCATTTTGTTCAGTGTACAATCATCACTGCACATGACTGTAAATGTGAAATTTTAGTGTGATCACATGTACGAATAAACTCATATTTGCTCACTATGGGCTAATTTAGTCATTTGCCATCAATAAGTAAGTAAGTAAGTCATCTTTATTGTCAAGTTCAGCCATATGTATCAGACATACAGAGGAATTTGAAACAACGTTTCTCTCTGGCCCACAGTGCAAATAGTATAAACTTAAGTTAAAAACAAACATAGAAAAAGTATAAACATAAGTTAAAAACAAACATAGAAAAGTATAAACATAATTTAAAAAGAAAACAGAAGAGTATAAAAATAAGTCAAAAGAAACATTCAACTACAATTGACCCAAGCAATGACATTAATGAGAGTTGTGAATTAACTGGGATCCTCTCTTCTTAATGTTGGTTTGTACAGGCATGGAACTGTTTTGCAATATCAATTTTATTATTGCTAAATATACTTTACATTAACCCCTTAAGCCCTGAGTCCTTTTCTGAAAATGGCAAGCTCAAAATGAAATGAGTATATCTCGGCAACTATTTGATCCATTTGAATAATCTTGGTATCATAATAAAGGTAAAACCATTTGGGATTTCTGCCACAGTGTAAAAATCAGTGTATATGTCACTTAGTCAGAGTAAATGAAGATGGAACACAGTATAAATCAAAGACCTCATTTTGCACCAAACAAAGTTTTACTTCAATCCCTTGTAAAATTAATCAGTTGCAGTCCGAAACCACTAAAAATTTACAGCACAAAATCTCACCATTATCTGTGCCAAAGTTTATTCCAATCAAGTAAATCAGAACACAATTAGAGAGGAATGTCTAGGTGGTTTCTCCAAATTGGCAATTCAGGTACCTTGTGTGCCAAATCAGATTTCTCAGATATTACACTGTAAAACTCATCTAATTTCACTTATATGTCACTACAGGCATACATTCCACCCAAATACAGCCAGTTTTTCAATTTTTTGAATTCAGAAATATTTTTTAAATTATTATTTCTGCCAGTCCTATAGCCTATACCATTCCATTCAAAGACAATAAATACAAAGAAAATGAAATTTGGCTCCTCTGGAGCAGATTTATTTTTTTTTTTTTAAAAGAGCAAATTAATAAGATTATGAATATAACGGAAAGGTTAAAAATGGGAAAAAAAGTAAAAAGAACAAGAACCCCATCAATTATTTGTACATGAAGAAAAGACTAGTTACATTCTCTCTGCCCGGGGACCGAACCCGAGTCGCGTACGTCGCAGTCCGATGTTTCAACCCCTATACTACATCTACGAAAACAGGAACAAGGCTCAAATTGCTAATATAAAGAATGAGTCGAGAAAACAAGCTACTCACTTTGTATTGTATTTGCCCTCAGTATTCACGTGTATCTGTCAGAAAACGACTTTCAAAACGACGGTTGAATATTTAGCAAATAATTATACCGAAAATACCACAAACAAACCTGTTAAGCGTTTATATTGTCGCGCTATTTAAGTACATTCGAATGGCCCGTGGACTCGGTTTGACGCGCTGGGAACGCAAGGCTGTAGCTTAGGCTAGCTTTGTGCTATAAAGCTGGTTCAGGGCTCATTGGAAACGTAAGAAGCCATATAATCAAATGGCTAGCGGCAAAGTTTTACTGACTGCATCACAAGCCGATCACAGAGAGGAAAATTCATTGCAAGCAGGCTGAATGCTGAGGAGCTGAGATTTTTGCAGCAATGCTCCAGAAGAAAAACATGCTTTCAGACTCGCAGATGTAGTTTCCTTATAACACGGACACATTGGGCTAACAATAGCAAGCGCAAACTTGATCCCAGGGGACCACTATACAAGCCAGTTTTTGTTCAACCACAAATGCTCTGCAATCCCAGGAATTTAATGAGTTGCTTATTTTTCTTAACAGCTAGGCATGCAATGAACAGTCTTAATGTTCACAGTTCTGTATTGGAAATTGCTGCATACAAAGGGAGTAATTGTCTCCCCTCTCCCTGAAGAGAGGCGAGATCTACTGTTTTAGGTTCATTTCCATGAAACTTGACACACATGTTGAGCTTGTGGTGTTGTTGTACCTTTTTCAGGGCTTGAACTTTCTGACAACAATATTTTTGTGCTACTCTATCAAAATCATTTACTGTTTATAGAGATGGATCCCTGAAAGTGAGGTCAAAACATCTTGATCGCAATCCTGTGGCTGTCTGTAGACCAGGTTATACAGGGCTGTGAAAAAGTATTTGCCCCCTTCCTGATTTCTTCTTTTTTTGCATATATGTCACGCTTTAATGTTTCAGATCATCAGACAAGTTTTAATATTCGACAAAGACAACCCGAGTAAATACAAAATGCAGTTTTTAAGTGATGAGTTCATTTATTAAGGGTAAAAATCTATCCAAACGTACCTGGCTCTATGTGAAAAAGTAATTGCCCCCTAAATCCTAGTAACTGGTTGTGCCACCCTCGGCGACAACAACTGCTATCAAATGTTTGCAATAACTGGCAATGAGTCTTTCACATCACTGTGAAAGAATTTTAGCCCACTCTTCTTTGCAGAATTATTTTAATTCAGCCACATTGGAGGGGTTTTGAGCATGAACGGCCTGTTTAAGTTCATGCCACTGCATCTCAATAGGATTTAAGCCCTGACTTTGACAAGGCTACTCCAAAATTTTTTTTTTTTTTTTTTTTTTTTTAAGCCATTCAGAGGTGGACTTGCTGGTGTATTTCAGGTCATTGTCCTGCTGCATAACCCAAGTGCGCTTGAGCTCGAGATCACAGTCTGAGGGTCGGACATTATCCCTCAGGATTTTCCGGTAGAGAGCAGAATTCATAGTTCCATCAATTATGACAAGTCGTCCAGGTCCTGAAGCAGCAAAGCAGCCCCAAAACATCACATTACCACCACGTTTGACTTTTAGTATTATGTTCTTTTTATGAAATGCTGTGTTAGTTTTTCACCTGATGTAATGGGATGCACACCTTCCAAAAAGTTCAACTTATGTCTCGTCAGTCCACAGAATATTTTCCTTAAAGTCTTGGGGATCATCAAGATGTATTTTGGCAAATTTTGAGACGAGCCTTCGTGTTCTTTTTGGTCAGCAGTGGTTTTCGCCTTGGAACTCTCCCATGGATGTCATTTTTTGTCCAGTCTCTGTCTTATTGTCGAATCATGAACACTGACTTTAACTGAGGCAAGTGAGGCCTGCAGTTCTTCAGATGTTGTTTTGGGTTTTCTTGTGACCTCCTGGATGAGTAGTTGATGCGCTCTTGGAGTAATTTTGGTAGGCTGGCCACTCCTGGGAAGGTTCACCACTGTTCCAAGTTTTCTCCATTTGTGGATAATGGCTCTCACCGTGATTCGTCGGAGTCCCAAAGCCTTAGAAAGGGCTTTGCAACTCTTTCCAGACTGATAGATGTCAATTTCTTTGTTTCTCATCTGTTCTTGAATTTCTTTAGTTCGCGGCATGACATGTTGCTTTTTGGGATCTTTCAGCAAACTTCACTTTGTCAGACAGGTTTTATTGAAGTGATTTCTTGATTCAACAGGTCTGGCAGTAATCCGGCCTGGGTGTGGCTAGTGAAACTGGACTCAAAAAATGTGGTTAATCAGTTAATTCATGATTTAACAAGGGGGTGGGCAATTACTTTTTCACATAGGGCCAGGTAGGTTTGGATAGCTTTTTCCCCTTAATAAATGAAATCATCATTTAAAAACTACATTTTGTATTTACTTGGGTTATCTATTTCTTATATTAAAATTTGTTTGATGATCTGAAACATTTAAGTGTGAAAAATATGCAAAAAAGTAAGAAATCAGGAAGGGGGCAAATACTTTTTCATGGCACTGTAAGCCCGCCTCCTCTGTGCAGATTAGGAACTATCTGTGCTCTCAATGTCAGTGGATCAGACATGGATCCACAAAAAATTAAAGCATGTGTCACATACTTTTTTCGCAAATGGTTTCTCTCATAACCCATAGTTATTTTGGAAGTCTAACAAACATTGAAAGTCAAGGGTCTTTGATCTGAACGTAATGTCATGCACTAGTAGCAACAGTGCTTCTGCTGAAAAATAAAGTAAAACCTGTTGACTAGCTAGCAAGCTTGGTATTCAAGCAACATTCTATAACGGGTCTCTTTAGATGGCAAGAGAAATCAATCTCTTTTCTCTGAACTTTGCATAATGTGCTGTTAGCAGTGATGCTATGTGCAAAACAAAGTCCTTAAAACCATCGATTTTTGTTGGTAATTAAAGTCACCGACTTCTGAATCTTTCTTTCTAGCTAAAAACTGATACCTAGCTAGCTAACTAATGTCAGCAAATTGAGTTTTGGTAACGGGTCACCTCTGTAGTTTGCCAGCTATTTAGCCAAGTAGTTAAGTTAGAAGTAACAGTAACATGCATGATAGTGGTGACTTTATTTACCCATAGACTGTATTTAGCCACCTACTTTTGAAGGGCGGGGTCGGAATTTTTGAACTGGGGTTGTATGAGGTTCTTGGTCATTGAGCATGTTTACATAGACAGCAATTATCCAATATTAACCCAATTAATACAATACTTTGAATTTGACACTGCCATATAAACAGCATTTTCTGATAACCTTAACCCCTTTGCGCAGAAGCCAAATCTGGCTATTTATGTGTTACCTAATTTAAAGCTTTATAGATAGATTTATAGATATAATTCAAGATTGCAGCTTCACGCAGAGGAAGGGAATGGCTCCACTGAGTCAAGACACTTGAAGCGTTTAGAATGACATTGCATTTCAGTTTATTTTCATGATTTTGGTTGAGAAAAAGGGCTGCAAACATAAAAATCTTCTTGAAAATTCAGTTGTAAAAGTTGTAAGTTGTTAAAAAAAAAAAAAAATAATACTGAGAATTGAAAAATGGCTGTGGGGTTAAAAAAATACATTTCTGGGATCACAAACTCCTTTACCATAAGTAGAATTCCTCTGAACATTTAATTCTGAATTACCCCCTCTCTATGGGCCAAATAAGACACCTCTCCAGGTGGCTCCCCAAACTCTATGATCCCTTAAAATGGCGCACTGTCAAATCATTAAATAATCATATACGTATTTAAGACAAATCAACTTTTGACGCATGAAATTCAATATGAATGAATGATTTTCTGGTTGAATTTAGCATGAATTTATCAATATGGGTGCAGTTGCATACCAATGGTCACCAGTAACCTCTCCAAACATAAAACATGCCTTTTCTCCATGATAAAGTTTAGAATTGTGTCCATTTTTCTTCAGAATCCCACAAGCCAGCACACATACTCATTAAAGGAACTGATTATTTAACAGTAAGAACATTCACCCTGCAATGAAAAGCTAGCAGTTCCCACTTCCGAGCTCACAACCTTATATAAACACTTTCCACACCTTATCAGGAACAAGTATAACTCACCAACTCTGTAATATCTGAAATATACGTTATATTTTAAGAGAACAGACATTCCACTACTAGGAAAAAACCAAAAATGCCCCAACATACAGTAGCTATTATGAGCAAAGACTAATGGTTACTCTTACTAACCAAAGAGACAAACAAGCTCTGGGATCATCATGACTATAGTAAACCGAGAATAAAAAAACAGCTAGCCAGCTACCCATAGTTTAAAAAATATATAAAATTGCACTTACCCTAGGTGAACAAAAACCTTTCCTCTTTGAATCTCTCCTCCAGAGCCAGGGCTGTATTGGGTAGAAGGAACCCTCCAGTCCTGTTTCATTCGGAATAATTCCCATTGACCATATCTGTGCATCATTTAAATCCCATAAATATAACTGAACACTTCAGACCGGTTTTGGGAGTCTTTTTTTCTTTGAAATCACGTCATTTTCAGCTGTGCAATCGTGCGCAACATAAAGACAATACAACCTACCTTGCTCTTACGCAGATGTTTGTATAGTCTTTTTTTTTTTTTTTTTGTCCAATCAATGTCTTTCAGTTACTATGGAAAGTTTAAACTCTCTGGTATTGGATAAGAAACGAGTTAATTAATACATCATCACCGGGGAAGATTTACGTGGGCGTGAACTATAAGTATGTAGTTACGCAGATAAGCCTAAGTAAATAACTGAGTGATTGTCTATCAACATGAGTACAGGCGGATGTAAGGGAGTGCTGAATTAATCGATGGAGGGATCTATGCGTAAATACATGGAATGGAACTATGCGTTTTTGATATGTGATGACTCAAATTGACAGTAGAATGACACAGTATCAACACCATGTCAAATTTTTGCTTTAGAAAACCGATTTTTCTTGACTACTAATTCGGATACCATTGGGTCACTATAGCTGAAGTGGTTTCTACAGTGGACAACGATTTTTTTCTGTAGCAAGAGATCTTTTTTTTTAAACTGCTGGATAGATACTATGGGCCAGTATATTGATTAGTTTGCCATTTAGTGATAGAATATTGTAACTGCTTGCCTAAATTTGCAGCTCCATGTCTGCGGGCGGACACGTCTGCACAAAGGGGTTAAATAGAATAAGGTCATTTTCGCAGTAAGCAATAATTGGATTAAGATGTGAAGTGCTTTGATTTCATTTATTATTGAAGCGCATTGTTGAGATGTATACACCTTAATCGCATTACAACGTACTATTGGGAGTTTTCACAGAATTTTGCGACAAGTATGACAGTCAAACTTTTAATCACTTGCCCTAGTTTCCAATTTTTTTTTAATTTATTTTATTTTTTTTTTAAACTTTGAGATGACTGCTGCTGATAAGAAGTCCCCATATTTTTGGAACGAGGCTATAAGTATTTATGCTTCATGGGAACAAACCTTGCAATGGGGAAGTTTTCAAAAAGGTTGCTGGCCACATAAGGAGGTGCATTACTTACGTTTGTCTGAACAAGTTCACTGCCAGTGGAAGATGCTGAAAAGCAACCACTATGCAGTGAAGAAGCAGATCAGAAGTGGCTGCAAAAAGCATTCTTTGAGATGAAAGGGAGGTTCAAGGGGTGGGTTGAGGGTTTCTTTTGGGGGGGAGGGGGAAGACATCTGTTTTTAGGCCTATACAACACCAATTCCGAAATAGTTGGGACAAAGTGTAAATTTTGAATAAAATCAAAATGCAATGACTTTCAGATCACATGAGCCAATATGTTATTTACAATAGAACTAACATTTCAAATGTTGAAACTGAGACATTTTACATTTTTATCCACAAAATGAGCTTATTACAAATTTTCTGGCTGCAACAGGTCTCAAAAAAGTTGGGACACAGGCAAAAAAAAGGGCTGAAAAAGGTAATAACATATAAGGGAATCAGCTGAAAGTACATTTAGCAAGTAATTAAGTTCACTGGCATCAGGTTTGTAACATGATTGGCTATAAAAGGGATGTCTTAGAGTGGCTGAGTCTCTCAGAAGTAAAGATGGCCAGAGGCGCTCCAACCTGTGAAGGCTTGCGTAAAAAAAATTGTGGAACACTTTAAAAACAATGTTCCTCAACATCAAATTGCAAAGGCTTTGAAGGTCTCATCATCGACAGTGCATAACATCATCAAAGGATTCAGACAAACTGGAAAAATCTCTGTGCGTAACGGGCAAGGCCGAAGACCTTTACTGGATGCCCGTGATCCTCGGGCCCTCAGACAACACTGCATCACTCACCGGCATGATTCTTTCATTGACATTATTAAATGGGCCCAGGAATACTTCAAGAACCCACTGTCAGTAAACACAGTCTGCCGTGCCATCCACAAATGTCACCTAAAACTCTATCATGCAAAAAGGAAGCCATTGTTGAGCATGATCCAAAAGCGCCACCGTGTTCTGTGGGCCAAGGCTCATTTAAAATGGACTGTGGCAAAGTGGCAAAGTGTACTGTGGTCAGAGGAGTCCAAATTTGACATTCTTGTTGGAAATCATGGGCGTCGTGTCCTCCGGGCTAAAGAGGAGAAAGACCACCCCTCCTGTTATCAGCGTTCAGTTCAAAAGCCAGCATCTCTGATGGTATGGGGATGCATTAGTGCATATGGTGTGGGACACTTGCATGTTTTAAAAAGAACCATGAATGCTGAAAGGTATATAAAGGTTTTAGAGCAACATATGCTCCCCTCCAGATGACATCTATTCCAGGGAAGGCCTTGTGTATTTCAGCTGGACAATGCAAAACCACATACTGCAGCTGTTACAACAGCATGGCTTCGTAGTAGAAGAGTCCGTGTGCTGAACTGGCCTGCCTGCAGTCCTGATCTTTCACCGATTGAGAACATTTGGTGCATAATTAAACGAAAAGTCCGTCAAAGGAGACCCAAAACTCTCCAGCAGCTGGAAGCCTGTATTAAACAAGAGTGGGATCAAATTCCAATGGCTAAACTCAAGGAACTTGTCTCCTCAATGCCCAGACCCTCCACTCTGTGTTAAAAAGAAGAGGGGATGTTACACCATGGTAAACAGGCCCCTGTCCCAACTTTTTTGAGACCTATAGCAGCCATCAAATTTGAAATGTGCTCATTTTGTGGATAAAATTGTAAAATTTCTCAGTTTCAACATTTGCTATGTTATCTCCATTATATTGTGAATAAAATACTGGCTGGTGTGATTTGAAAGTCATTGCATTTTGATTTTATTCACACTTTGTCCCAACTATTTTGGAATTGGGGTTGTAAATACTTTCTGGTTTAAAAAAGTGTTCAGTTTTTAATATTCAGTTGGCTCTTCATCAGTGTAATTTTAGACACATGGTTGCTAATACCATCCATTTATTAGATAATGAAGATTTCTTTGGCAAAGCAAATGATAATGATGAAAACCTGTTTTGTTTTACCACTGAGTTTGGTTCAAGGAGAAAAAATGGTAACACTTTACTTGAAGGTATCGTCATAAGAGTGGCATGACATAGTCATGAATGTGTCATAAACATTATGTCAATGTCATAAACATTTATGACTGTTGTCATTAAGTGTCATTAGGTTTTTGAAATGACACGTTGACATTGTTTGGGTTGTCTTGATTATGACAACTTCGTCATAAGAGTGACATGACACTGTCATAATTGTTACATGACACATGTAACAGTTATGACAGTGTCATGTCACTCTTATGACGGTACCTTCAAGTAAAGTGTAACCGAAAAAATTTGTTGGACTTAACACTTTGGTGCAGAAATCTGCTTGAGCTCATTTATTTTACCAAGTATTACTTTTATCTGTAAATATGTGCCTTTGTGCACTTCCAGCGCAACAAAGTACAAATAAAATGGACACGAGGCTTTTACTTTCATGGCAGGTATAGCTATTTCTGCTGTAATGGAGTACCCTCTGAACATGAAATGCAGCAAATTACCAGCTTGATGTGATTCTAGGATTGCAGTTGTGGTTGCAGTGAAAACTAGTGTACTCAGTGGTTGCTGGGGACATAGTTTTAGAACCAATGCTCTAATGGGGTTGTTGCTCCCACAAATCTATTTTATGATGGCAATTGTCTTTGATTGTGCCCTTTCATGTCCATCAGCCCCTGTCATTGCCCTCTTGGTGTCCAGATAATTCATGAACTCGACAATGGTTCCCTGTCCTGTCGCTACCCATCCTGTCACTGCATCAGTTCAACTCCCCTCACCAGGCATTCACTGTTGTCATCTCCTGGTAGCCATGCTGTACTGCAGAACCTGGTGAATGGCCAGCCCATCTCTCTCCTCAGGTTATGCCCTGCCCTGGGAGGATGAGGGGTGGGAATATCCCCCCAGTTTTGCTGCTCCGCTCCAGGTTGCAATTGAAGCCAGTGACGGAGCCTCCGACTATGGAAACAAATTTGGGGAGCCAGTCCTTGCAGGTAAGCCTTCTCTTATCAGTTCACTGCCAACAGTAACAAATTAAGTCATAGTTGTTTCATTACTGCTTTTTATTTGGAGGGGATGATGAGGGGATATAGTTAAATCGTCACTTGGAGATATTTGCACATTTGCTCTCTCTTGCCTTCAGGGTTTGCCCGGTCCTTTGGAATGGTGCTGCCCAATGGGGAACGACGCGAGTGGATCAAGCCTATCATGTTCAGCGGTGGACTTGGCTCTATTGAAGACCAACATGTAAAGAAGGAAGATCCAGAGCCAGGTTAGGAGAACTTTGGCAAATTTTTACACCATTTAAAAGATATTTGAAATTATACTCTTCCCTTGGTAACCAGATATTTTTCCAAATGGCTCAAAAGTAATTTCAGGAACATTGCATTTAAGGGCCTTTTCTCAATGGAAAGCACAATCATCTGAATCCATATACCTGAAGCATGTCAAATGAAGTTGCTCTGAAGCAGCCGTGGAAAATCCAGGCATCAGATGGTTAAAGTCCTGCCATGATTTTCTTCCTGTCATGAACTCAGCTGGCTTATTTTGAGTAGTTCTACCTCTGGCTAAAGAATTGTACTGATTATAAGCCTTCAAATAGTTGTCACAAAATATCGGGGAGGGATTTTACTCTCTGAACCTGGATTTTCTGCCTCTGCTGTGGGGTTCCTGCATTCAGTCTCTTTATATCGCTCATTCACAATCATACTGACAGGGATGGAGGTGGTGAAGATTGGGGGGCCAGTGTACAGGATTGGTGTCGGTGGAGGTGCAGCATCGTCCATACAGGTAAAGCACGCAGATCATCTGTTATATACACTGTGTTACATAATTCAAAGAAATGATCAAGAAACTGCAATCAATTATACATGTTTTAATATTATTTTTATTTTTTAAAAGTTACATTTAGCATCTCTAATCCCACTCACATCTGGAATGTCAAACTAGCAAATTATACTGACCAAAAAAGAAACGCAATTACAAAATCTAGTGCCAAATTTTGACAAACCCATTGAGAAAGACGCTTTTGCTCTGAGTTATTTTTGGAGGTGAGTACTTCTACCATTCAAATTTTTGCGGTCACAGCGCGTATTCTGGAGCCGCCATTCATCCGAAACCAAACAATCGGCAGTGCTTGGGTTCGAGTGCTACCATTGTCCTAACACTCCCATTTTTGTTTTGAGTTCCTTGTAGACACCGGGGCCAATAAAAGTCCGACCGAAAATGAGTAAAAATCAGACTGGTTATAATGCCATGACTAACGGAAGTTCAACGAGATCACACGATTGGGATGCTACAGGCCGGAAGTCGGGTAGATAGAGTTGCCCGTCAATTCGGCGTGCATTCTGCGACAATTAGTCGCCTCAGAACAAGGTTTAATGCCACTGGACACACGGTCGATCGCCCCAGATCCGGTCGGCCATGTGTTACGACTCCAGCATCTGACTGTCGTATCTCGACCGACCGTCTGCTACACACCGAACCAACCTTCATTTTGTTGAAGGAAACCTCAACGCCATCCGTTATCGCGATTAAATTCTTCGTCCAGTCGTCCCTCCATTCATCCAACGTCACCGATTGACTTTCCAACAGGACAACGCGCGTCCGCGTGTGGCACGTATCTGTATGGAGTTCCTTAGGGCCGAAAACGTGCAAATCCTTCCATGGCCAGCATTTTCTCCAGATCTTTCACCTTTAGCACACTTGTGGGACATTCTGGATGGAGTGATCCGGAGAGGTCAACCACCGCCAGCTACAGTATGTCAGCTAAGACAAGCACTGACCGAAGAGTGGAACAGCGTTCCACAAGCAACAATCAGATGTCTGGCGATGTCTATGAGACGCAGGTGTATCGCTGTGCGCAACGCTAACGGGGGACATATGAGATACTGATGGTGTCATTTGTGTTTCGTAATGTCGAACTTCACCCTGTTAAATAAAAGCCAATATGGCGACATTTCAGCCCGATTTTCTGTTATATCTATTGTCTGAGATTTCCTCTTTCATTTGATACCCATGAAGGGTTGATTAATAACAGTTACACTCGATAAAATCAAGAAATGGAAAATTGCATTTCTTTTTTTGGTCAGTATATATACAAGAATGTTCTCCAGCGCTCCATTTTACATAACAGCCACACCTCTAACATTTACAGAATGAGGGCAGAGGAAACCTGAACATGTGCTTGGTGAGACAGGGACTCATGCTTCTGGAAAGGGGTGCTCCTATCAATCGGCGACCCGATCGGCCTCGGCCAATTTGCATACTATCGGAATTAATCGGAGTTTCACTGAAGAGCCAATAAAGAGCCGATCGTATGACGCAAAACGCACGAGACGATTAACGCTAGGGCTGTATTTTTTGACAGAGATACTCGAAAGAAGCATGGAATAACCCCCTCCCCCCAACATGCATACGGGCCCGAGATGCAACAAATGCGCTTTAATAATGCGCTCTCCTCAGAGGTTTAGCTACAGGCAACATTTTACCATGACAAAAATGGTAACGAAGAGATAAACATATCAGAACATTTCTAAAGTGTTTTTAATTCAAACAGTTAGGCACAGAACATAGGTGACAAACATGCATATTGACATATTTTACTTGCTAACTTTATTTCACTACTCCTGTGCAGAGTTGGTCTATTTATTCATCACAGGTGGATACTACCAATTTTTTTTTTAAATATTGTGTTTTTTATTTTCAATTTTGGTACATACATAATAATTATACAAAACAAAGTCCCAAATCCCCCCTCCCCTAAACAAAAATAAAAATATATGTTAAAAAAAAGAGAAATAAGGTCAGTGCATCAAATCCAATAAAATAGAGTAGAGAGGCACTGCATCAGAACATTATTAAGAAGTTAAGTGATCTATATAATCCAGATAAGGCTGCCAAATTTCAAGAAAAGTTCTGTATCTTCTCCTCAGGTTATATGTAACTTTTTCTAGAGGAACACAGCTATTCATTTCTGAGGACCACCTATCAATAAGAGGGGAATCAGATTTACATGTCAGGGCTGTGCATTTCCTGGCCACACATAAAGCAATACTCATAAATTTTATTTGTGTTCTAGTTAAAGAGTCACTGATACTACCAATTTAACCAGTAACCTAATAGATGACATAATCTCGTTGACTACTAAAGCTAAGTGGAGCGAATTCTGAAAAGTTCCAGTGCCACGTTCGCTGGAAAATGATAGTACACCAGTTTTATCTTGGAAAACTGGCGCTGCACTTTTTTTTGGTATCATCATGTATCTTAAAATGCTCCCAAACTGCCAATTTCTTCGAAATTTTGTCCTGGTAAGTCTTTTGAGTCCTTGATGCACTTGATGATGACCGACTTGATGATGGAGCGCCAGCACCAAATAAAAGCAGATACTGTCAATTATCTTTTTTGATAAGTTGAGTCACCTACCAACGATAATACTGTTGGAGCTGAAAATGATTTTTAGTTACTGTGGTTGTATAAATTAAATATTATGGCTGTCACAGCGAGACTGCTTTGCTAAGGTGTCAAGTGCAGTGTATCGACCAAAAAGGGTTTCACTGCACGCAGTGAATATATGGTTTCTGACAGGCCAAACGCTAACAAATATGAACTGAAGGAGAATAATTTGTTAGATAAAACTATGTTGTGAGTTCAGAAAGTTAATACATCCATCTTTTTTTTTTTTTTTTTGAAAATTTTGACTGTTGGATTTCATAATGATCTAGAGTTAATGGAACTGGGCAATTCCATGCTAATTCATGTTACGTTTTAAGGCTAATATCAATTTTCAATCAGCTGTCATGTCATTGTCAGTCACCTGTGACAAGCGTTCTTCTGTACATAGGTAAATCCCACCCATATACATACACCAGTGGGAAAGAAAAGTGCTGTCCCTTGAAATGTGGGAATTGGAGGCACCAATGGCTTGGTAACTCATGTTTTGCAAAAAAGGACTCAAAAACATCACTTCATTTCACTCAAAATTTCTTAAAAGATAGAACTGAAACAAAACTGAAAATCATATGATCAGTAACCAACACTGAAGGTTCTCTTGCAAATAATAGAATTACACTGACATAACCATCCATGGACTGAGGCATAAGAAAGTCCAGGAGGGTGAGTAACTCACGTTATGGTAACTCATGTTACCGTAAGGTCAGCTCTGAATAACACCCAAATAATAGGGCCAGTGCTGCTCAGACACCCTTTGTTTTTTAGGTACCTACATAAAGGTTACACCCACAGCAGAGGAAGATTTAACTCACAGAGATGTGGGCTGGAGATTAAAAATACCTTGTTTTTGGTAACTCACGTTACATTCAGTGTTGCTGAGTTTGTGGCCCATTATGCCCAAAATGATGAAGGATCAATGAAAATGGACTTCATATCAAGAAAGGACTTGCCTTGAACTATCTAAATGTGTTGAGTTTGCAGATATATCACAATTGATGATGGACAAGGCTCTCTCCCAATTACAGTAAATTTTGTGCCTCCAAGATGCTGAAAATAACATGAATGTTAAAACGTTTGGTACTTGGAACATACAAATGAAACCAAGAAAGCAGCATCAGTTTGAGCCTCTGATGTCCTAGTTTTGTCTTGAACAAATCAAAAATGCAGTAAAATCAATTTGAATTTTCTTGTCCTGTGTCCACATTCTCATGGAATTGCCCAACTTAAATGTTTAGATTAAAATCATAATAGCCTACTAATAATAGGCTAATGCAATTAAGACTGGTAGGCCTATTATTAGGATTATTATGTAGTTAAATCTTTGTCACCAATTGAGCAGAAAAAAAGAACTGGTTTATACGGAATGAAGCGTGGGAACATCCTTTTTGGCAGGACAGTAAAAGTCGCTTTCCATCTCTCGCACAGTTAGCATGAGCCTACTTCTCTGCACCGTGCACAAGCGTAGACAGTGAGCGACTTTTTAGTGCAGCAGGAGATATTGTTGATGACGAGGAACAAGCTAACAGCTAAAAATGCAGAGATGCTCATATTTCTTTAAGTAAATCTGTCAGTGTTGCTGCTTGAAAAGGATAGGACAGAATGTCTGAACTCTGTACACCCCCCACACACACACACACACACACACACACACACACACACACACACACAAAACACACTTTCTCTCTCCCCTGTAGAAACTACCTTAGCTGAGAAAAAGTTACAGAATGATGGATGTAGATGGCGTACAGATAAAGAGGCACTACAAGATGTTATAGTTATAGCTTATAGTAAGGTTATAGTTTTTTGTTTCTTGCCCTGCTCTTTATTTGGTCAGTTGTCTGTTGCATATTCTTGCAAATAAAAGAGTTTTCAATGTATGATACTCTCTAATCTCTTCATTTAATAATGCTGAATATACAGTGTTAAGAATAAATTAAATTCATAAATGAATAATTAATGATACACAATAAAAAGCAAGCTCCAATTTCAAATGGACGTCGTATGATTGGTATCGGTATCGACGATGCTGATTTCAGTGATCGGCAATCGGTGATCAGCCCCAAAAACCCTGATCGGAGCACCCTTACTTCTGGATGACCATTATGAGGTTGTTGAGCGAAGAAAAATGCTAATTCAACTGACTGCTGCCCTCCCTTATCTCAGAGAAGAACAAAACAAATTATGGACTGCTCCTGTGAAGCTGCTGGCCGTGGTCAGCACTTGCCCTGTCAGACTTGATCCAATACCATGGTGGGCACTTAAGTAGCGCCCTTACCAAATGACCCAACCAAGCATCAACTCTATATGATTATTATACAGAGGAACTATGTCTTCTCAAGACAAGAGAACCACTGTTGGAAAATTTTATTGAGCAGCAGCAGCGATGAATTGGATGTTGGAGTGCTAGGAAATGTGAAATGGGCGCATATTGATTGCAAGATGATAGTAATGCTGATTTGTTTGGGAGGTCAAGTCCTGCCCCTCACATCTGGCCCAATATTAGATTTTCATTTTGCATTAAAAAAATTCACTGGCCTCCCTTGAGTCAATTTGCATGTATGTCACGGAATTCTACCTATTATTTTGAGTTGTTGACACTTGTGCGGCAAGCTGCAGATGGCCAGCAGGTTGTTGGTCCTATGCATTGTGCTTTTCCTGTTTTTGTGTGGCATTGTCATGATCAGTGTTGTTTGCATGTATGTGTGCGCTCAGGTTCAGGGTGATAACTCCACTGCCCGTGACCTGGGGGCAGTGCAGAGAGGGGATGCAGAGATGGAGCAGAAGATGAATAGAGCCTTGCGAGCCTGTCTGGAGAGGGCTGAAGGGAACCCCATCTGTAGCATTCATGACCAGGGTGCTGGAGGGAACGGTAAGGCCAGAAGAAAATCGGTCCATGGGTTGGCGCACCTTAGGAACGATTCAGGCGCTAATCTTTGTACAGACGGCTCACGGACAGGGTTTTAGTGCACTTCTCAAGCAGTGTCTGCTTCCCAGGCTCAGCCCTCTTGAGGCTCGCTGTCATCGGTGATTTGTGGAGCTGTGGCTGAGAGAATTACTGTTGCTTAGTGGATTTCTACTGCTGTTTGCAGGTAACGTGCTGAAGGAGCTGAGCGAGCCTGCTGGTGCTCTCATCTATGCCAGCAAGTTTAAAGTAAGGCATCCCTCAACTCCTCACCTTCTTATCTTTTTGTGTGACTATATTATCCAGTGTAATTTGGGATTTAATAAACGATAGATGCATTGTTCAAATTGAGGAATATGGGTTCCTGTGCTGCACTGTGCTCAATTTTTCTGGATTTTCCCCACTTATTACTCCTTCTGAAGTTACTTGATGCAAAAGTTTTTCCGCAGTCTTTTCATAAAAGAAAATAAAAAGGAATATAAGAAAATTAATGTCAGCCTCCTGAGGTAAAGAAACCTGATGGGGTCAAAGTCTAAGCAAGTGGTGATTATCTTTGGCTGCTACTGATTTTTTTGATTAGGTTCAAAGCTTAAAAACGCGAGTATTTCAATATTTCACTCATCAGACATTATTTGTTCAAAAACTGATTACAGTTTATCAAACTGACGAGATCCATGTGATTGATTGGCTTTACCTGTCTCATGGGCTCAAAGTGCGTCCTGTGGGGATTCTTGTTTTCTGCCGTGAGTGTGAGGTCTTCTTGTCAACGTCATACTCTGTCTCATTCAAATTTGCATAAAACGTGTACATTTAGTGAGCTGAGTCTGAGTTTATGAATACATCCTTGTTTCCATAAAAGTTGTAACGCTGTATGAAATGTCAATAAAACAGAATGCAATAATTTGCGGATCATTTACTCACTTTATTGAAAATAGCACAAAGACAACATCTCAGATGTTGAAATTTTATTGTTTTTTTTTTTTTTTTTAATATCTGCTAATTTTTAATTTGATGCCAGTAACATTATTCGGAAAAGTCGGGACAGGGGAATGTTTGTCGCGGTGTTACATGACATCTTTTTTTACTTCTTTTAACAACAATCTGTGTTGGAGAGCTGAGGAGACCAATTGCTGTAGTTTTGAAAGTCAAGTGTTTTACCATTCTGCTTAATGTAGAATTTCAGCTGCTCAACCTTTCCTTTTTAAAATTTTTTATTTCAAAACACACCGCATGTTTTCACTGGGTGACAGGTCTGGACTGCAGACAGGCCAGTTTAGCACTCAGACTCTTTTACCACAAAATCATGTTGTTGAAATATTGTTGTGGTTCCGCATTCAGGCATGTTTTTGTATCTTCGAGGTCCCCTTATCTTCAAATAATCGAAGAGAGGCAGAATCTTCAGAAAATGATCAGACTTTATTCCAGCTCATGATGACGCAATGACGTAAAACCCAGAGTTGTCCTTGCATGCAAAGAACACTTCCACACACATTCCAAATGGCCTTTTTTTAAATACTTTTGTAAAAAACCTTCTTGCCAATCACATTACGCTGGTTATCTCTTATCTCTTTTCCTTCCCCTATTGGTTGGCATGTTCTCTATAGGATTTTCAGGAAAATATTGACGTCGCATGTAGGTGTGGTCCCCATAAAAAAAGAAAAAAAAAATACAACCCCAATTCTGAAATAGTTGGGACAAAGTGTAAATTGTGAATAAAATCAAAACGCAATGACTTTCAAATCACACCAGCCAGTATCCTATTCACAATAGAACAGAGATAACATAGCAAATTTTGAAACTAATTTTACAATTTTATCCACAAAATGAGCTTATTTCGAATTTGATGGCTGCTACAGGTCTCAAAAAAGTTGGGACAGGGGCCTGTTTACCATGGTGTAGCATCCCTTCTTCTTTTTAACACAGAGTGGAAGCGTCTGGGCATTGAGGAGACAAGTTTCTTGAGTTTAGCCATTGGAATTTGATCCCACTCTTGTTTAATACAGGCTTCCAGCTGCTGGAGAGTTTTGGGTCTCCTTTGACGGCTTTTCGTTTAATTATGCGCCAAATGTTCTCAATCAGTGAAAGATCAGGACTGCAGACAGGCCAGTTCAGCACACGGACTCTTCTACTACGAAGCCGTGCTGTTGTAATAGCTGCAGTATATGGTTTTGCATTGTCCTGCAGAAATACACAAGGCCTTCCCTGGAATAGATGTCATCTGGAGGGGAGCATATGTAGCTCTAAAACCTTTATATACCTTTCAGCATTCGTGGTGCTTTTTAAAACATGCAAATGCCACACACCATATGCACTAATGCATCCCCATACCATCAAAGATGCTGGCTTTTGAACTGAAGGCTGATAACAGGATGGGTGGTCTTTCTCCTCTTTAGCCCGGAGGACACGACGCCCATGATTTCCAACAAGAATGTCAAATTTGGACTCGCCTGACCACAGGACACTTTGCCACAGTCCATTTTAAATGAGCCTTGGCCCACAGAACACGGCGGCGCTCCTGGATCATGCTCAACAATGGCTTCCTTTTTGCATGATAGAGTTTTAGGTGGCATCTGTGGATGGCACGGCGGACTCTGTTTACAGACTGTGGTTTCTTGAAGTATTCCTGGGCACATTTTGTAATGTCAATGACAGAATCATGTCAGCAGTGGCGTCTGAGGGCCCGAAGATTACGGGGATCCAGTAAAGGTCTTCAGCCTTGTCCCTTACGCGCAGAGATTTTTCAAGTTTGTCTGAATCTTTTGATGATGTTATTATACTGTCGATGATGAGACCTTCAAAGCCTTTGCAGTTTGACGTTGAGGAACATTGTTTTTAAAGTATTCCGCAATTTTTTTAAGCAAGCCTTCACAGGTCGGAGAGCCTCTGGCCATCTTTACTTCTGAGAGACTCAGCCTCTCTTAGACATCCCTTTTATAGCCAATCATGTTGGACACCTGATGCCAGTTAATTTAATTACTTGCTAAACATTTTTTCAGCTGATTCTCTTATATATTAATTGCTTTTTCAGCCCTTTTTTGCCTGTGTCCCAACTTTTTTGAGACCTGTTGCAGCCAGAAAATTTGAAATAAGCTCACTTTGAGGATAAAAATGTAAAATGTCTCAGTTTCAACATTTGAAATGTTATCTATGTTCTATTTTAAATAACATCTTGGCTCATGTCATCTGAAAGTCGTTGCATTTTGATTTTATTCAAAATTTATACTTCGTCCCAACTATTTCAGAATTAGGGTTGTACATTTAAATAAAAAAAAATACATCAAGAAATGGGATACTGATGGATATGTAAATCGTTCAACTAATTGTTTCCAGTCAAAAAAAAAATTATATTTATATATAATAAAAGTTATGATTCTTCGGAACAGAAATCAACTGAACAGATATTAATCAAAGCCGCAGAAATCAATTCCTTGTGTGTGTGTGTGTTACTGCTGCTTACGTAATATGGTTACTGATTATGATTATTGATTTACTGATGACAATGGTGGGTTATACTGAAATATGATCCTCAACAATATGTGCAGACTGTGGTCTTGCTTGAATAAGTTTGGTCTTCCCTGAAAAAGATGTCCAAATGGCAACATGTTGCGATAAAACCTGTGCATATTGTTTAGCATTAATGGTGTCTTCAAAGATGTGCAAGTTGCCCGTGCTATGTGCAGTAATGCATCCCAAAGGATGCTAGTTTTTGAACTATGCACTGATAACAACCTGGAAGGACCCTCTATTTTTTAGCCCAGAGGACGCAGTGTCCATGATTTCTAATAACAATTTCACAATTTGATTGGCCAAACCACTGGACAGTTTTTCATTTTGCCACAGTCCTCACTCCTCATTAAATGAGCTTGGGCCCAGAGAAGGTGGCAGCATTTATGGATCTTGTTTCTATACTCAGCTCTATTGAAAATGCATGCATGAGATATGTACTGTATTTGCTGTAATTTTAAGTAACAAATTGAGATATGAGTGAAGTGAAGAAAAGAGCGTGGTTTTGTAATCCTGACGCGTGCCACATGGATGCACTGGGCACTACTGCAATTACGAACATTGAGTTATTTGTAATGTGTACTGTGTTGCTTGACTTCTTTTGGTGTGGTCAATAGCCTATAGGAAGCCAACAAAATAAAAACGAAAAATGTTACGGCCTCAAGAAAATGGCACAGTTTACGACGCCCTGTCACTGGTCAACAATCTGGGTTTCCGAGAACAGGAAACTGAAAGTGTTGCTGACCAGCCCTGCCCATGGCAGCCACAAGTAGGATACCTCACGCATGCGCTCAGTATATATGGTTCCATCTTTACACAGTAAAGTTTTAGGTTGATTTTGTGGGTGTGGCAATGAACTGTTCACTGACGGTGGTTTTCATGAGTGTTCCTGGGTCCATGCAGCGATTTTCATTACAGAATCCTGTTTTTAATGCAGTGCTGCCTGTTGATGACAGCCATTCATTGTAGGTTTTCCTATGAGTGTTAGTTAATGAAATCCAATTTCTTTGCAATTTTTTGTGGAGAAATGTTATTCCTAAATTCTTAAACTATTTGCCCATGCAGGCTTTCACAGCATGGTGTAGCCCTCACCATCTTTACTTCTGAAAGACTTAGCCTCTAAAGGGTGCTCTCTGTATACCCAATCGTGTAACTGACCGGTTTCCTATTAACCTAATTAGCTGTGAGATGTTCCTCCAGATCTATTTTTTTAGTATCATGCAACTTGTTCAGTCTGTTGTTGCCCGTGTCCCAACTTTTTAAAAATGTGTTGCTAGCATCAAATTTAAAATGAGCAGATATTTTTCAAAAAAACAATAGTTTCTCAGTTTCAACATTGGTATGCTGTCTTTGTACTATTTTTAATTAAATATCAGATTTTAATTATTTGCAAATCAATGCATTCTGTTTTTATTTTCCTTTTACACAACGTCTCGACAATTAGGGAAATGGTTGTGTCCAAGGTCTCCCAGGAAAAAAAACAAAATCCAATGAAAAACCCATTCCTCTAAAAGATTAAGGTGGACTGAAATCGAATTTAATTTTTCCTCAATTTAGTCATATCTGCATAACCATCTTAAAGATCCTTTATTTATAGCTTTTATTCCATGAGAGAAAAGAAATCTGGAAAGCATTTACTTTCACGCAGAATATTTTTCTGTACACCTCCTGAAGAAATAGCCCCGCAAAGCAAGCGCCACCCCTCAGCCCCTGGATTGTTTGGAATGAATATAAATTGACAAAGGTGTTTTCAAGTCATCCAGCGGAATACAGAATTAAAGATGGCGGCCATACTGGACGTCCGAGTGCGGTCAAATTTGATAGGCTTCTGTAAATACACAAATCCAAGCAAAAGAGCAAAAATGGCGTAGATTGGCGAAGGCATTTTCAAGTTATCGTGCGGAAGACAAAATTCAAGATGGCGCCTGTGGCGGCCATACTGAACATCTAAGTGCCATCAAAATCAATAGGCTTCTGTAAATACTGTACATAAAACCAAACAACAGCGCAAAAATGGCGTTGATTGACGAAGTCATTTTCAAGTTATCGTGCGAAATACAAAAGTTTGCGGGACGGAAGGACTGACTTCGCACGTGAAGACAATACCCCTTCTGCCCCTTAGTCAGGACTTTGATTTTAATGTCCTCTTTTTCACCACCAGGAGTCAGTGTGGAAGCAATTGGGTTTATTAGGTCATTGGATGATCTTTTCCATTAAATCCACATCCATGCGTTTGGCATCACATTTCACATTCAACATTTTGCATGTAATGTCAATAAAATTGACTCGCCTCCCTTTGAATATTTGCCCCAAACGATTTGTTTGGTGTGGATGTGTCATATTGCTTCACAGAAGTTTGTTAAACTGTATCCTTCTTTTTATGGTGTGCTTTAAATCGGAAGGTAAAATGGGAATAAAATAATATTATTTTTTCGAGCACAATCTACCTACCATCATGCTACACGTGATGCAATTATGAGTAATTATAAAGCAAAGTGTGCTCTCTCCACTCCTTCAATTCTCAGACCGGTGACCCGACACTCAGTGTGTTGGAGCTCTGGGGGGCAGAGTACCAGGAGAGCAATGCTTTACTCCTTCGCTCTTCTGATCGGGACTTCCTGGAGCGAGTGTGTCATCGTGAGAAGTGTCCTGTGGACTTTGTTGGCAAAATAACTGGAGATGGCAAGGTGTGTTCACGTCTCTCTTTGCCGAGTATTTGCACATGCCAAGTGCCTGTCTGTCCCTCTGCCAAGTCTGTTACCATGTGATATAAGTGTCCACTGGCTTCCAGTTCAGGATTGACCTGTTGGTTTTCAACAAAATATTGGCCCCTTCCCCTGCAAAGCTTTCAAGAACAATTAATGAAGAATTTATGTGCAGTTAATGACTGCTCATGAATTCTTAATGAATTGTTCTTGAAAGCTTCGCAGGGGTATTAATGGATGGCTGTGTACTTGGATTTATCTTGGCTTTTGGAAAGTACTTTGAGATTATCTTTGAAAATGCTAGTGGAATAAAATAAAATTTTGATAAAAATATCTGGGTGTCTGATTGTTGATTGCTAATTTTGTGTTACTGCTGTATGTCTCATTTTGTGCAATCAGCAGGAGCTATTCTTTGTTAGCTATATCATTGTATTTTATCCTACAGATCGTCCTGATGGATGACCGTTCTACGTCAGGGGAGCAAGGTGACACTGAACGCTGTCCTGTGGACTTAAATCTGGACTGGGTTCTGGGAAAGATGCCGCAGAAGGTGAAGTGCTTTTGTTGAATCATTCTGCATCAACCTAAACTTCCAGAGTCTTGTGGACAAAATGACTTCACTTTTTAGGGCTCTGCATTTTGCTACTTTGAGTGCAAAAATTTCTTGAACTAGGTGGTAGTTGCGTGGTAAACATGACATCATTCTACATCAAATTTCAAAGCAAGTACGTGTTTTTTTTTTTTTCTCACCCACCACCACCCCCCCACTTTGGAGGTCAGCTTTATTATTATTATTATTATTGTTGTTGTTGTTGTTGTTGTTGTTGTTGTTGTTTACATCTATGTATTTGTTTCGAAATAAGGATATCCTAAATCATCAGGAAACCTCTCCTCAGAGGAAGGGTATAACCAAAACAAAAACTAACACAGATAAACATATTCAGACATAACTTAGAGGCATGAACAAAACATACATGATCCCCCCCACCACCACCAAAGGGCATATAGATGATTCCTAAAATTGACATTAACTGCAAATACTGAAGTTCCAGGTACTGCACACAGTTTACAATTACATTCATCAATAACAAATATTAAAGGATAGTTCCATACTCAGGTCATCTGGTGTCAATCTCTTCCCCTACCTACCTATAATCCCATCCTCCAGTACTTCTTTCTCTAAACTACATCAATGTTTAAACCAATAGCACAGTATATTGGTATAAAAATAAGAACAAGCACATGGGAAGAAAAAAAACACATATAATTAATAAGCAGTAACAGTGCCAGCAATATTGAGAGTAATAATTAATTAAGCACTCAATTGACAAATCAATAACTAAATCATTAATCCGATAACTCACTCACTCACACTCTTGGGCATGTTTAATTGATTTAATTCTTATGTTCTTAGAATTGCTGATTGTTTGATATTTTACATTGCATTTCCAGTCATTTGGAGTGTACCTGTGCCACCAACATGAACCATTGCATCATGGACTGTATGAATGTAATAATGCTCAAAAATAGCTTATGAATACCAACTGTATAGTCTGTGCATGACATGATCATTTTTAAGCTCAGTGATGCTCTACTTGAATTGTTGCTATCATGCCTGATCTATTATGTAGCAGTTCCAAAGACCTCAATCTATGCACTTGCTGCACATATCTGAGGATTAAAGCATCAATCAAATAAATGTTGTAAAAGGGATTTTATCTATACCGGTTGATGCCTATATATCCTTTGACTTAGAAAATTCTTTCATCAAAAAAGTGTGTGCGTGTGTGCGTCCACATTTGCGTTTGCATGTGCATGTTTGTGTCTGCCTGCCTTATAATAACTGTTTTGTAAGGCATTGGTATTAGGTGTCCACTTTATTTTCTCTTTTAAAAGCTTAGGTGTTATTTACAGTAACAGAAACTGAAAGACAAAATAAAAGATCATGACTGAAGTTGTAAAATTGGATCTATGAGAAAAGATGGTTGATATAAATGTTTATCCTTTGTTTTCCCCACAGAAATTTGTCCTAGAGCGTGTGAACCCTATTCTCCTGCCCCTAAGTCTGCCCCCTGGTCTGTGTGTCAGGGAAGCCCTGGGTAGAGTTCTAAAGTTGCCCTCTGTTGCCAGCAAGCGCTACCTCACCAACAAGGTTAATTTCACTCACTTTTTCAGTTGTTCAATTTTGCAAAGTCATCTTTAAAGGTTTCCCATCATACTTGCATGAATGCAGTAATAAAAAAGTACTGTAACCATAAAACCACTTGCTGTCAATCACATTTGTATTGAGAGATCTGACACTCTTCCTAGTTCAGCGGCATTTATTTATCATTTGTATAGCTTCATCTTATCAATCTAACATGACTAAAGAACATTTGGAACATCTGTTCTGAACAATTTTATGGCAAAATCTGAAAACTGAGGTGCAAGTTGCGGCACATTCTCTCGACACATTGCTGTAGTTATTCTTGCGCCAGGCCAATCGGTAGCTGCACACATGGCAATAACTTTGTCCCTCCTGCCTTTCCCTCTCAGGTGGACCGCTCTGTGACAGGACTGGTGGCCCAGCAGCAGTGTGTGGGTCCCCTGCACACCCCCCTAGCCGACATGGCTGTTGTTGCCCTCTCTCCCTTCAGCCTCCAGGGGGCGGTGACAGCTGTGGGGGAACAGCCAGTCAAAGGCCTGGTGTCTCCAGCAGCCGGGGCGCGCATGGCTGTGGGTGAAGCTCTCACCAACTTGGTCTTTGCCAGAGTCAGTGCTCTCAAGGTACTGCCATCTTAAACATACATGGTTCTGTCTCCGGTTTGACTTGGAGCCAGTACACATAGATTGAGTCGTCTACTCCTGCAGAGGAATGTTTTGTGTTGACTGATGCGTTTGGTAACTGGTGGCAGGATATTAAGTGCAGTGGGAACTGGATGTGGGCTGCCAAGCTGCCGGGCGAAGGGGCATGCCTGTGGGAGGCGTGCCAGGCCATGTGTGAAGTGATGGGCAAGCTGGGTGTGGCTGTGGATGGAGGCAAGGATTCCCTGAGCATGGCAGCCCGTGTGGGCAAAGAGACCGTCAAAGCACCAGGTAACGCAAGGAGGCCGAGAACCTTGACACGTGATTAGATGAGGGTTGCCTTTAGAGCTGTGGATGTGAGTGGATGAGAATTTGGTCGACGACTCCATTTTGGCAGGAAACTGCAAAAAAAGAAGTGAGTGTGAAGGGTGTGGCAGTGTATTATGGAAACCCTGTGACCTCACTGCACACTTCAGTTAAAAAGACGCTGATTACATCAATCTTGACAGGCTATAGTATCAGGAGGTTCCTGGGATGTTTTTACTCTTTAAACTGATCGAAACTGCCAAAACGGAGAACAGTCATCACCAGCAGTGAGGCCTTCGGTTTTTAACTCGCAAAACTTTCCCTCTGATACTGCTGTTTGTTTATCTGAGAGGCCACGAAGTGTATAGACTAAGAATGGAATTGTCCTAAATGTTTGACTATGGGGTATTTCTCCACTGTCATTCCTGGAGGTGTCACTTGAAACGAGCATGGATTACTTCCAAAAAGTTGTTGCTTGCTTGATTTTAATATACAGGTGCATCTCAATAAATTAGAATATCATCAAAAATTTGATTTATTTCAATAATTCGATTGAAAAATTGAAACTCATATATTATATCGATTCATTACTCACAGACTGATATATTTCAAGTGTTTATTTCTTTTAATTTTGAAGATTACAACTGACCGTTAATGAAAACCCAAAATTCAGTATCTCAGAAAATTAGAATATTGCAAAGAAGTTCAATAATGAAGACTCATGGTATCACACCTGAGCCTTTAAATGGTCTCTCAGTCTGGTTCAGTAGGCTACACAATCATGGGGAAGACTGCTCACTTGACAGTTGTCCAGAAGACGATCATTGACACCCTGCACAAGGAGGGTAAGACACATAAGGTCATTGCCAAAGAAGCTGGCCATTCACTGAGTGCTATTTCCAAGCACATTAATGCAAAGTTGAATGGAAGGGAAAAATGTGGTAGAAAAAGGTACACAAGCAACAGGGATAACCGCAGCCTTGAGAGGATTGTGAAAGGAAGCCCATTCAAGAATTTGGAGGAGATTCACAAGGAGTGGACTGCAGCTGGAGTCAGTGCTTCAAGAGCCACCACCTACAGACGTATCCAGGACATGCGCTTCAACTGTCGCATTCCTTGCGTCAAGCCTCTCTTGAACCAGAGACAACGTCAGAGGTGTCTTACGTGGGCTAAGGACAAAAAGGACTGGACTGCTGCTCAGTGGTCCAAAGTCCCCTTCTCAGATGAAGGTAAATTTTGCATTTCATTTGGAAATCAAGATCCGAGAGTCTGGAGGAAGAGAGGAGAGGCACAGAATCCAAGTTGCTTGAGGTCCAGTGTAAAGTTTCCACAGTCAGTGGTGGTTTGGGGAGCCATGTCATCTGCTGGTGTTGGTCCACTGTGTTTTCTCAGGTCCAAGGTCAGCGCAGCCGTCTACCAGGAAGTTTTAGAGCACTTCATGCTTCCATCTGCTGACCAGCTTTATGGAGATGCTGATTTCATTTTCCAGCAGAACATGGCACCTGCTCACACTGCCAAAAGTTCCAATACCCGGTTTAAGGACCATTGTATACCTGTGCTTGATTGGCCAGCAAACTCGCCTGACCTAAACCCCATAGAGAATATATGGGGTATTGTGAAGAGGAAGATGCGAGACACCAGACCCAACAACGTAGAAGAGCTGAAGGCCGCTATCAGAGCAAGCTGGGCTTCCATAACAACTCAGCAGTGCCACAGGCTGATCACCTCCATGCCAGGCCGCATTGCAGCAGTAATTCATGCAGAAGGAGCCCCGATCAGGTATTGAGCGCTGTACATGTTCATACTTCTCTGTAGTCCAATATTTCAGCGTTAAAAATCCTTTTTTTTATTAGTCTTAAGTAATATTCTAATTTTCTGAGATACTGAATTTTGGGTTTTCACTAGCCATCAGTTATAATCATCAAAATTAAAAGAAATAAACTCTTGAAATATATCAGTCTGTGTATAATGAATGTATATAATATGAGTTTCACTTTTTGAATCAAATTACTGAAATTAATCAACTTTTTGATGATACTCTAATTTATTGAGATGCACCTTTAATGCGAGTCTTCCTCAGATATAGAAAATCTATAGATGAGAAAGTAAAAATCATGCTGTGTTTTCTTTTACCCATGAACTCATCCAGCTGATTTCACTAATTGGTTCTACCTCCTGGTGGAGAAACTGTAAATGGCAAATTGAGGTGACTGGAACACCATTTTGTGGAGGATTTTTTACAGTCTGAGCCTGGATTTCCCACCTCTGATGTTGCTCCAAGCTCTGTATTCAACATGGAGTTTTTGGTGTACATAGGTTATTTTCACCCACAGGCTTTAAATGGAGCTCAGTGGAAGTTTGATCTGGAAGACTACCTCATTCACCCACATTCACCCACATTCACCATGCCATATGTTTAGCTGTGCCCCCAAGTCCCCTGCAGGATCCAGTCATCAACCTGTTCGCTCTTTTATTAACCCCAATCTGCTCTTCTTGAAGCATGTCTTCTGCCAGTGCCAATACACTCGTTTAAGTGAGCAGCACAAAGCTATATTTGTCAAACAAATTCTAAAAATACTGACGCGCATTATATTTTTGTTATAAATAAATTCACTAAAGAGTAATTACTGAAGGATGGCTTCATATCAGGTGTACATGAGAAGGCTTGAAACTGATCTATAGCTCAATAAGCATTTCAGATTTCAGTTGATAATTGGGCTGAATTCTGTGTAGCTGGACTGGTATGGCATCTGCACGTCACCTTTGTATTTGTAAGTGAGCGCTATCCTGTAGCCTGCTCGTTGTGTCATTTTATGTGACTAGCTAAATCAAATGTGCATTTAGAGCTATTCTGAACAGAAATGCATAGGATGCATCAATAGGTATAGATAAAATGTGTGACATGATAGCAGCATTTTTCTGCCTATGTATAACACAGAGTCATTTCCAAAGAGTGGAGTGTTTACTAGCTGTTGCTATCATATCAAATCAAATTTGAAAGGTGTTCTTTTGAAGTAACATTATATGGCCTCAGTATTTGCCACGCGAAGCCACCATATTTCAACTTTTGGAATGCAAGGAAAACAAAACCTATTTGCATATCTTTTCTTTTGTGAGGCCAATGCATGCATTTGGCTGAAAGTAAATGGAACTCAAATGGCTAGTGTGATCACTGCTCAAGTCACTATCCATTCACATGTAAATTATGGGGCTGGTTGCCCTGTTCGCCGGTTATTCAGAATGAAGCTATTGTCGGGGAGGGGAGACCCATTAAAAACAGCCTAACCACACCATGAAACCTGCACACCTGCAGCGGCATCTAAGCACTAAACACCTATCGTCAGTAGGCAAGACTGCTGAGTCCTTCACACGAAAATTGTCCGAGTTCACGGGAGCGAAAAATCACATGCATGCTGCTGTTTTGTTACATAAGTCTCATATACACATGCTGTTTTGTTACATATGTCCCAGAAGCCACTGCATAAATGTGCTGTTTTGTTACATATTTCTGGAAGCGACTGTATAAATATGCTGTTTTGATACACATTTCCGGAAGTTACAGTTGAAAGCTCATATTTGCCTCCAAGAGAATATGCAAGATATTCAATAATGAAATTTAAAATTCAGTTTCTGCTGTTTCTATAAAATTGGTTCCCCGATCCCCCAGGTCAGGGGCTGGGAGGGGGTTGGGGGTCCTCAGGGTTGATCAAAAATATGCAGGGGGTCCCGGACCCCAAAAAGGTTGAGAACCACTGCTCTAGAGCCTGTAATTTTTAGCTTACCGGCCCTATGGGCCGATAAGCTATTGTCGTGGTGTGGCGTCCGTCGTCCAGAACATTTTTTATCTTTTTTTTTTGGCTCGATGAATTTTCCTGTAAATTTGCAATAACATACTACTTGACCATATCTCCAGATGTTTTTCTCGGATTTGTGATTGAATCATTTTTGTCCATTTTATGGGCCCTTGAAATTTTGGCTCCAATGTTAAAGATAGGACTGAGAAATTTTAAAAAAATTATTTCTCAAAAACTGCGTGATTAATTTTTTTCTAAATCAGGCAATCAACTTACCTTAATACCGTCAATGTACAGTGTGAGTGCCATTTTGATTGAATTGATGGAAGTGGGTCTATTGGGGGCGCTGTACTTTATGAATATGCAAGTGGAGGCCAAATGGTTGCAGATAGAGATTAAGTTTGTATTATCGACATATAGGAAGTTATATATGACCTATATTTTGGTGATATTAAATTTGAACACTGATGACTTTGAAAGGTCAAACTCGAGGTCAGGGAATATATTAACAATGTTAAAAGATATGACTTGAAATTTCAAAAAATTATTTCTCAAAAACTGTCTGATAACTTTTTTTCTAAATCTGGCAATCAACTCACCTTGATACACTTTATGTACAGTGTGAGTGCAATTTTGATTGAATCGACGGAAGTGGGTCTAGTGGGGGCGCTGTACTTTAACATTGGGTCTTATGGAGAATGGGCCAAATCCCCTGTGGAAGTTAAATGGTTGCAGATAGAGATTAAGTTTGTTTCACTGACATATAGGAAGTAATATATGACCTATATTTTGGCTGTGTTAAAGTTGACCTCAGATGACCTTGAAAGGTCAAACTTGAGGTCAAGCAAAATGTTACAATTTTCAAAGGTTTCTAGGCTTGAAAATATTGAAGATTGGGAACATATGCGCATTGAACACTTATAGGAAGTCATGTATGAACTTTCATTTGGTGTCCTTGAACTTCACCTTCAGCGACCTTCGAAGGTCAAACTTCACATAGTGAAATTTCAATGACTTCTATCACCAAAACTATGACAGATGGAGCTTAGGTTTGTATTGCAGGCATATAGGAAGTCATGTATGAAGTTTCATTAGGTGACTTTGAACTTGACCTTCAGTGACCTTTAATGCCCAAACTTCACAGTGAAATTTTAATGACTTATATCAGCAAAATGGTTACAGATAGTTTCGGTTTGTATTGTAGATGTATAGGAAGTCATACATGAACTTTCATTTGGTGGCCTTTAACTTGACCTTGGTTACCCTCGAAGGTCAAACTTCACATAGTGAAATTTCAATGACTTCTATCACATAAACTATTACAGATAGAGCTTAGGTTTGTATTGTGGCCATATAGGAAGTCATGGATGAAGTTTCATTGGGTGACCTTGAACTTGACCTTCAGTGACCTTCAACGGCCAAACTATACTGTGAAATTTCAATGACTTATATCAGCAAAATCGTTACAGATTGAGTGTAGATTTGTATTGGAGACGTGTAGGAAGTCATGTATGAACTTTCATTTGGTGACCTTCATACTGACCTTCGAAGGTCTAACTCGACCTAGAGAAAACTGAATGACTTCTGTCACTGAAAAGGTCACAGATGGAGCCCAGGTTTGTGTTACTGACATAGGAAGTCACATATAAACTTTCATTTGGTGACATTCAGCTTGACTGTTGATGACATTTGAAGGTCAAACTTGACATAATACAATTACAATGACTTGTATTGCCAAAATGGTCACAGATGGAGTCTAGGTTTGTATTAGAGACATATAGGAAGTCATATATGAACTTTCATTTGGTGACCTTTTTATTGACCTTCAAAGGTCAAATGTGATCTCGTGAAAATTCAATGACTTGTATCACTAAAACTGTCACAGATGGAGCCTAGGTTTGTGTTACTGACATCTAGGAAGTCACATATGAACTTTCATTTGGTGACATTCAACTTGACTGTCAGTGACCTTTGAGGGTCAAACTCGACAGTGAAATTACAATGACTTGTATCACCAAAATGGTCACAGATTGAGCCAAGGTTTGTATAGAGACATTAAGAAAGTCATATAAAGTCCATTTGCTGACCACAACGTGACATTCTGTGAACTTCAAAGTTCACAGTTGACATATTGAGTACATATTGACATATTATAATGGCTTGTATCACCAAAACTGCTTCAGAGCTTAGGATTGTATCACAGAAGGTTTTATAAATGTATGTGAACTTTTATTGAGTGACCTTGACATTAATTTTCTTTGATTCAAATGTCAAGCTTCACATGAAATTTTCATAACTTGTATCATCGCTGTAAGACTGCTTGCCGGTAAGCTACAGGACCCTTGGTCCTATTTTTGACGGATTACTTTCATATTTGGTATGGACATGTGTTGTACTTCACTTATGACACCGATCGATTTTGGTTGCCATGGTGACAGAATTTGCCAAATAATATGCAAATTAGTGTTAAAACATAGAGATTTCCTTGTGGACGCAGTACAGGTGTGATGGTCCTGCCCTGCAGTCCCTCCCCCCTCTTGCTGTCTGCACCTCCACTTCAACGAGCCACACCTGTTGCTCGTTGAGGTGGAGGTGCAGTGTAGTGTATTTAAGCACCGCATTGCCAAATTGGCAGTGCAGTTGCATTCTGTGTCCTGAGCCCTGAAGTTTGTCTTTTTGCCACTGCTCCTCTCCTGTATGTTTTATCTTTTAAGTAAAGATTTTATTACACTTTTACTCAGCCTGTGCGTGTGGGTCCCTTCACCTGTTTTTGGCTACATGGTCCCAGTGCCCGCCGGCTTCTTGCCTTCTGCCGGCGGGGGCAAAACCATGACAACAGGCTGCAATTTTTGACCAATTACTTTCATATTTGGTATGGACATGTGTTATACTTCACTTATGACGTCTATCGATTTTGGTTGCTATGGCGACAGTGTTGGCCAAATAATAAGGATTTCCTTGTTGGCGAAGTACAGGCTGCAATTTTTGACCGATTACTTTCATATTTGATGTGGACATGTGCTATACTTTACTTACGACAACTATCGATTTCAGTTGTCATGGCGACAGTATTGGCTGAATAATGCGCAAAAAAGGGAAGAAGCGGGCTTTCAGGGGCTACAACCATGCGGTCGCAGCCGACCAGACTTTCTGGATATTTTTGGGGGTGTAGACACCTATTCTTGTGGGAGTAATACATTGATCTTGCCAAACAGCGACAGTGTTTGCCATTTCAGTCAACCTTGATTTTATACAGGTCATTTCAATCAAGCATATCGTTGATAGTGGTGCTGATGGGGTCCTTATTTCATTTCAATTCAGCTCTGATATGCCTTCTAACTTGCAACTTTGTAAAATTTGATCGGACTCCCCATCAGCCAAATGTATAGGTTGATCATTTCACCCAATGTTGGCCACCAGTATCAGCTGTTAATCAGCGGCTATTTAGAATGTCTGTCTAGCGGTTCATCAGCCAGTTTGCAATGCTGGTTCTTATCAGCCTGCTTATTATTATCTGGCTCCTCGTCAGCACTGTAGAAACACTGAACTCATCTTGCTTGCTGGTATCTGGCCCTTTATCAGCCAGTTGGTAATGTTGGCCTCACATCAGTCTGCTAGTTGATATCTTGCTCCTCATCAGCAAATTAGCAATACTGGCCTTATTATCTTGCTAGCTAGTATCTGGCCCTTCATCTATCAATTAGTTATGCTGGCCCCCCATCAGCCAGCCAGATATTCTAACAATTTAGCTAAGCAGTACTGACAACATGTTCTCGTCAGTTACTCAATATTTGTCAGTTGCTTGAATTATCCGAGTTACCTCCTGTAAAAACCCTACAGCCAAGTTTTAGTTTTGAGGGGCTAAGACGCTGCCAAATGATGGGATTCTTCCCATGATCAGTTATCAGCCCCAAATGGAGTCTACGCCAAGTTTGTTTGGTTAGTTTGGCATCAAAATGTAGCCTAGTCTCCTCTGATAGAAATGGAGCTTTGCGCGAGTTCAGTCCTTGAGAATGCCTCACTCACCATGCCTTATGCTAAGCTACACCTCAGACTCCTCTGCAGAATCCAATCAGTAACCTGTCTGCTCTTTTATAAACCCCAATCAGCTTTTCCTGAATCATTTTATTGTTGCTAATGCCCTCGTGTGACTCCCGCCTTCCCCACCACCAGCAGCGTAAAGTTTCCATTCAACATTTGGAGGATCACAGATTGGGATCAAGATGCTGCCCGATCATGGGATTCTTCCCGTGATCGGTTATCAGCCCTGATAGGAGTCAAATCAATGTGTGGTCAATGCAGAATCAAAAGTGTAACCCAGTCTCTCCTGATTGACATGAAACATTTTAAAGGATGGCTTTATAATGGTTTCATGAAAAGCTGATAATAATGTAAGGTACAGTAAAAGTACAATATCAAAACAATGAAACAAAGAAGAAATCTTAATCAAAGTGTGAGTTAGGATAATTGCTGCAAATAATGGTGCTGTCAATGTCACTCTCAGATTCCTGCCAAAGTGGGGCTTTTCTGATCAAGGGAGGCTATGTCAACTCCCACAGCTCTACAGCCTTGTTGGTGCTTGACAGGGACCTGAAAGGTTAATGGTTTAAGCACCAGTACTGGCACAGTACTTGGAGTGCAGCTGTTTGGCCCATGAGCAAGGCCCTTGATGCAGCATTGTGCCAGGAGGGATTGGCTCTGGTTTCTCCAAAGGACTACAAGTGCTTTGGATAGGAGCTTCTGCTTTGTGACTGCAGTGTAACTAATATAGATTGTCCTCCTATGCTTTAAAGGTGTATTGCCAAATCTGCAACCATCCGTGTGAACTTCTTGAAAGCTTCATTAAAGTTTTGCACTGATGCTTGTTGAAAAAAGTTCATACAGTTATCAAGTGCTCTCAGTTCCTGTTGCCATCAAGATGTCCTTCAAAAAATTGCCTTTAGCATGTTTGACTCTCCTTTTTACTGATGTGCTTGAGCTGTGTTTTATGTTCTCAGGGTCTCTGGTAATCTCTGTGTATGCTGTTTGTCCTGATATTACTGCCACGGTCACTCCTGATCTGGAGAACCCTGATGGAAATGGTGAGGCTCGCCTCTGAACTCCTCACCTAGTCTGCTTTACAACCTTCACTTTTTTCTCTACATGCTTGCTGAATTTGCCTGAAGTCAGAATGCTCACTGGTCATGGTTCATGCCATTAATTGCTGGAAGGTCTATGTGTTTCACTGTATCTTAGGTTTGTTGCTGTATGTACCCATCAGTCCTGGTAAATACAGGCTCGGAGGATCTGCTTTGGCCCAGTGCTACAACCAGCTTGGAGACATAAGCCCTGATTTAGAGCATCCAGAAAAGCTCTCTGCTTGCTTCAACGCTACTCAAACCCTCCTTCAAGGTTAGACCAAGGTTGTGAATATGATCAGTAAGGCATGCCAGTCCACTATGTGGGGTTCTGTAAAAGCAGCAGGGTGGCCTGCTGGTTTGTGTAAAGTATGATTGGGTGTCACATTAGACAAGTGTCCTGGAGTGTTCAACAATGGCACTCAATGCTTTTTCAGTCATATAAATTGGCCACATATGGACAATGCCCATTGAGCCTGTCCAGTTTTTTCAAATGTGTTTTATTTTAGTTTTATTTACCCCATTTAGAACCCACTTTGTTGGAACTAATTCAGGATAAGTTGTTGATCACTATTGCATTTTGCAGCTTCAGTAATTTACATTTATTTATAATGTAATCTTCACAATCGTGACAATGTTGAGCTTTATCAGTCCATTCCTATCGTAATCATGGGCGTAGGAACCGGCCCGGCAGACCCGGCGGTCGCCGGACCAATATTTTCCCGAATACGCCCCTCCCCCTCCTCTTCCCTCATGTTATGTCAGTCTTACATCCCTTTCACACTGGACGCGGGACGATTATCGCGCACGCAGCTTACATTGGAAGCAGTGGAGTAACGCTAGGCCGTGCAGGGACTGTAATGGCGCTAGAGTCCAGCGGTAGGGAGATTCCCCAACAGCGTTCGGACTCGGGAATACAGCAGTTCTAGTGACCGTCTAATGTGATTTAAGTGTTCAGACTGATCAAAAATACGAAGCTGTTAGACTAAGTGTGTGTTTACTGGATATTTATACCAATGTAATTGCATTCATTTCTCAGTCATGGAGCTGGCAAGTCGATGTCATCATGGTACATTATTCATCATTTTAATTGAACATAATTCGTTATTACATGAAATAATTTAGATTTCTTTTTGGAAAATGCTTAATAAAACAATTATAATTTTAGTCTGTTGTTGATATCGTCATTGAAACAGCAAGTATTTCTGGGTAATGTCCAACATTTCACCAGTGTTTCCCAAACTGTGCCGTGAGAGCTTCCTAGGTGTGCCGCGAGAAAACCCACTTACTGCTTTTTTCCTGATAGCCTAATAATATTAAACGGCTGAACTCACAGGATATAAAAATAACAATTCATGTCATTATCAATTCATTCAATTCAGTTTATTAAAATGCCTATTTAAAATTCCTTCTCGATATTTCCGCATCATGTATTCTACTGTACAATTCCTTCTCGTGATTGGCCAATCACACATCGTCTAACGCGAAAAATTAAACATTCCCCGGTAAAACTCAGCTAAAACAGCAGTGTAGGGTAGTTGAAACGAAACAACGAAAATGGATAAATTCCTTATCAAAATCTCGAAAAGGCCGTCCGACTAAGACCCTGAACCACCTCACTCTTGCTGCTCTGGCCAAGAAAAGAAAATCAAGGCGGTGAGCAGACTTAACAGTGAGGAATATCTGACTTATGGGTTTACATTCACCGGAGATCCCGCTACCCCAATACCACTGTGTCTTGCTTGCGGCGAAAAGCTGGTGAACGAAGCTATGGTGCCAAATAAATTAAGAAGACACCTTTCAACCAAACACCCTTCTCTCGCAAAAAAAAGACTATGAATATTTAATACGGTTGAGAAGCCAGACGAACAAACAAGCTTGTTTCATGATGAAAGTCGCTATTGTCAGAAAAGGCATTGGAGGCTAGCTATCTGGTCGCAGAGCTAGTAGCAAAATCAAAGACGTCTCACACAATTGCCGAATCTCTTATCCTGCCAGCATGCAAAGCTATCGTCGGGACCAAATTGGGTCAAAATGCTGCCAGTGAAATATCGAAGGTTCCTCTCTCAAACAATACAGTTGGCAGACGAATGTTAGCAGATATAGAGGACGTTGTAATGGAGAAAATAAAAGGGAGTGGGAAATTTGCGCTGCAGGTGGATAAAACAACCGATGTCAGTGGACACGCACAATTACTGGCCAATGTCAGATATGTCGATGGGGAGACAATTAAAGAAAATTACTTTTTTATTTACTAATGGTACTGCACACTCATAAATTAAGATCCAGTGCAAAAAACTTTCTTATTTATTATAAGTTCTTAATTTCCGCGCGATTTTGGCATTACAGGGCTTTGGTCGGTGACCTCACGCGCTTGTTTCATGCAAACAATTAGCATCGAGAGCGATGGTTTACTAATTTATTTAGACAGTTTTGCCCCTGAGATAAGGACTATGCTTGAAGGGCTGTCAGTCTCTCGGTGCTCACCTAAAATTGCATAACTGCCATCCTCACATTGCAACAGACAATCACAGAGTGCAATGTTATTTTAATTCGAATGTAATGGATTATTTACCAGACCTAAGTAGCGCAAACTATCGTTATCCCCATATTTGCAGTTAACTGCTTAATCTGGATGCACTTCCTTGTATGAAGAGCTCCCTTTCAATTTTTTTTTTTTCCATTTTAATTTTTGATTGATTTTTTATGACTAATCTCCCACCAAGCGCCGGCTGGCATCTGTGATTTGCCTATGCCGCTCAGATCTTTTCAAATTGCTGGCAATCACGGATGCGCACTGAAAACCGAATGCTTTGGAGGCGCGCTGTGCTTTTAGAAGAGCCACATGTCCGAAAGAAATTTTTTTTTTACGCGGCCCAAGCTTGGTGGAGGGCGCGAGTGAGATGGGGCTTGTGTGCGGAAGCAGTGTATTCTAAGTGCGTCTAAGAAAGCTCACGAAATCCTCTCTCTTTATATTAACTAGGTTAAAAACTAATCGTTGCTAACACGTTTTAAACAGTTCATCTTGAACTGTGTTTGTGGGTATCCACCTTCCGAGTTCACTCAGTTATCATCAGCTGCACGCCCTGGTTGTGCCCCTAAATTCCCGGTAAGATTTCAATCCGCACAATATTAATGCAGTTTATGTCCTGCATGTGTTTTTACTTCGTATTTCTAGAGCGAGGGGTTAGTTACCTGTGTGCGTATCGCATGTCCAAATATGATATCTGAATTAGCCTATGACGGGATTGACCCGTTCTCGGTAATCTTGTGTCAGTGTTTTATTATTTTTTTCTTAGATAGGTGGCCTAATTGCATTATATGGGATGAAATAAATAAGGTAAATCAGATAAATCAGTAAATGTAAAAAAGCACGGGACAAAAAGTACATAAGGAAACTGACAGTCAGTTTCTATGGGTGGATAACCCTGACACCATTACTCTGGACGTCACCTTCTTTCATATATCTCAATTTATAAGGTATTCTATAAGCCTCCAATTCATTGCTTGAACACTGTCTCAAAGGTTTATATCAAGTTCATGGATGAAATGCTTCAAACTGCTAATGCTGGAAAGTGCATACTGTAGACCACAGACTGAACTAATCTGTGCTGTTGTGTCGTGACTAGAAACACCACCCAAAAGTTGAAACTGTTGAGGCTTAAAATGAGTCTTGATGCTACCACAGCTAACCAAATCAATCCCCAGTTTCAAAAAATTTTCTAATACCATCCCCCCAGCGCTGTCTGCCGGACCAATATGAATTTGCTTCCTACGCCCCTGGTAATGCAAGGCTCAAATAATTTTCCAAAAATGCCATTGAATTGCTCATTAACACTGAAGCGTTGCAAATAATGTAGAGCTCTAAGCAAGAAAAAGTCTTATGGAAAAATTGTGTATATGGGTTTGTGATTAAGATGCACATTTTCTAGACCGCCTACTCAGTGCAGGACATGACGTCAGTGATGGAGGGCTAATTTCCTGTCTGCTGGAGATGGCCTTTGCTGGGAATCGTGGGATAGAAGTGGACTTACCTCTACAAGGGCCTGGAGGTTTATGTGATACTCCATACATTCTATCCTATTTGGGGACTTGAGCCTTCTTTAAATTCTTATCTTGTTTAAGGTGAAATATGTTTTGCTCTTTCAGAAACTGAACAGGTCTCTTTTTATCTCAGTGATGGAGGTGCTGTTTTCTGAGGAGCTGGGTCTTGTACTTGAGGTGTCAGAGTCCAATGTGGATAGAGTGTGCCAATGTTACACTGATGCTGGGCTGCTCTGTCTCAGGATTGGCAGAACCTGTGGGTTTGGACCTCAGTCTTTGGTGAGAATGGACTTGCTCTGCTATGCCATGTAGAAGCAGGATGAGAAGTTCAGCAGCTTAGATTGTTGTAAAATCAACTCATACTCTGTTCATGGTAACTTTTCTGTGTTGGCTACCACAGCTTTACTGAAAAATTTCAATGCCTATTTTCATTCCCAAGTTTGTGCCCATATTTTAGTGAGGAACCATCAGTACCTCTGAACATTCATTAAATACAGGGAGTGGTCAAATGATCAAATATACCATCTTTGTGAAGTAGAGGAAATACCGTTTTTGTTGAGATTGGTGTTGATCTGAATTGATTCAATTCTGTGTTGATTTCTAGGGATGTTCTTCTGTTACGAGCGACTGTCCTCCCTAGGTCTATCTGCCTTTCTTGGAGAGAGTTGTCTAACAAAGCCACTATTCTTTTTTTGTTGTTGTTGTTGGCTTTATTGTATCTCCCTGACGACGATAGTCGGGAGATACTATGGTTTAGCTCCGGGGCCGCTGCAGAGATTTTATGTTCCGGGCTCTGGAAGCCACAATTATTACAGGAATGTTTTCAAATTTTACACAGGCAAAGATATATATATGACAATGCTCAAGACCGATTTTTGTCAATTTCGGACATCCAGTATGGCTGCCGGCGGCCATTTTGTCCAAAATTTTTCATGTTCCAGGCTCTGGAAGCTACAATTATTACAGGAATGTTTTCAAATTTTACACAGGCTAAGATATATGTATGAAAATGCTCAAGACCGATTTTCGTCAATTTCAGACATCCAATATGGCTGGCGGCAGCCATTTTGTCTGAAATTTTTTATGTTCTGGGCTCTGGAAGCCACAATTTTTACAGGAATGTTTTCAAATTTTACACAGGCGAATATGACAATACTTGTCAATTTCGGACGTCCAATATGGCTGCCGGCGGCCATTTTGTCCGAAATTTTTTATGTTCCAGGCTCTGGAAGCCACAATTATTACAGGAATGTTTTCAAATTTTACACAGGTGAAGATACATATATGACAATGCTCTAGACAGATTTTTGTCAATTTCGGACATCCAATATGGCTGGCGGCGGCCATTTTGTCCGAAATTTTATATGTTCGGGCTGTGGAAGCCACAATTATTACAGGAGTGTTTTCAAATTTTACACAGGCGAAGATATATATATGACAATGTTCAAGAGAGATTTTCGTCAATTTCGGACGTACAATATGGCTGCCGGCGGCCATTTTGTTTGAAATTTGGGGATCGGGGAGATACACGACTCGGTCCCTGTGGCGACTGAGTTATCTAGTTTCTTAATAATTTGAAGACACCAACCCAATCTCACAATGAACTGGAATGCCCAATCAACAAGTTATGTAAAACAAGCATACTTGTACACAACTCATGCTGCCATCTTAGGAGAGCAATACAGTTTGCAGTCCTGAAAAGCACACCTGTCGGTCGGCACTTCTTTTCTCTCGAGTTCACAGTCCTAGCTTGCACAGATCAAGGGTAGAGGGAACCCAAAAATGGGTAACCAGTGGGATCCTGGATGGATTAAAGGAAACCTCCACTCTTAAAGTAAATATCACTTAAAATACTCTTAATACACTGAAAAGAAGATTTTTCGCACAAGAAAGTATTCTTCTCACCCAAATATATTTTTTCGGCCTCCAAAAAAGGCCCTCGCGCTGGTTTGAACTTCCCGCGGGCCTCCATCTTGATCGGCACAAGAAGCAGTCTGGGCTTGTGACATAACTTGGTTGCTCAGCTCTCTGGATATCAGCCATATCACAGCAAAATGCCTCACTGCGGAGGTTTCCTTTAAGAGATGCATGAGCAACTAACAAGGTCATCCCCAGCTGACCATATATCACCCTGAGTAGCATGATTGCGCAGTGGGTAGTGCTGTCACCTAACAGCGGGAAGGTTGTGGGTTTAAATCTGGCTTTTGGCCTTTCTCTGTGGAATTTGCATGTTTTCTCCGAGTTTGGGTTGGTTTCTCATGCATTCCAGTTTCCTCCCAAAGATATTTACACTACAGGCCAAAATATTACAAACACCTGGCCAAAATATTATAAACACCCTGCATTTTTTAGCTTACCGGCCCTATAGGCCGATAAGCTATTGTCGTGGAGTGGCATCCGTCGTTCGTTGTCCGAAACATTTTTGATCTTTTTTTGGGCCTGATGAATTTTCCTGTAAATTTGCTATAACATACTATTAGACCATATCTCCAGGCTTTTTTTTTTCCGGATTTTTGATTGAATCATTTTTGTCCGTTTTATGGGCCCTTGAAATTTTGGCCCCAAAGTTAAAGATAGGACTGAGAAATTTAAAAAAATTATTTCTCAAAAACTGCGCGATAAATTTTTTTCTAAATTGGGCAATCAACTTTCTTTGGTACCGTCAATGTACAGTGCGAACGCCATTTTGATTAAATCGACGGAAGTGGGTCTAGTGGGGGCGCTGTACTTTAACCCGATCCTATAGAGAATATGCAAGATGGCCTGTGGAGGCCAAATGGTTGCAGATAGAGATTAAGTTTGTATTATTGACATATAGGAAGTCTTATATGACTTGTATTTTTGTCATGTTAAAGTTGACCTCAGATGACCTTGAAAGGTCAAACTTGAGGTCAAGCAAAATGTTACAATTTTCAAAGGCTTCTAGGCTTAGAAATATTGACGATTGGGTACATATGAGTTTTGAACACTAATGGGAAGTCATATATGAACTTTCATTTGGTGGCCTTGTATTTGACCTTTGGTGACCTTCGAAGGTCAAACTTCGCATAGTGAAATTTCAATGACTTCTATCACCAAATCTATTACAGATAGAGCTTAGGTTTCTATTGTGGGCATATAGGAAATCATGTATGAAGTTTCATTTGATGACCTTGAACTTGACCTTCAGTGACCTTCAATGGCCAAACTTTACTGTGAAATTTCAATGACTTATATCAGCAAAATCGTTACAGATAGAGTGTAGGTTTGTATTGGAGACGTATAGAAAATCATATATGAACTTTCATTTGGTGACCGTCATATTGACCTTCGAAGGTCAAACTTGACCTAGTGAAAATTCATTGACTTCTATCACTAAAAAAGTCACAGATAGACCTAAGTTTGTATCACAGACTTAAAGGAAGACACACGTGAACTTTCATTTGGTGACATTCAACTTGACTGTTGGTGACCTTTGACGGTCAAACTTGACATAATACAATAACAATGACTTGTATTGCCAAAACAGTCCCAGATGGAGCCTAGATTTGTATTCGAGACTTTAAGGAAGTCACACAAGAAGCTTCATTTGACATAATACAATTACAATGACTTGTATTGCCACAACGGTCACAGATGGAGCCTAGGTTTGTATTGGAGACTTATAGGAAGTCAAACATGAACTTTCATTTGGTGACCTTCATATTGACCTTCAAAGGTCAAATGTGACCTAGTAAATATTCAATGACTTGTATCACTAAAATGGTCACAGATTGAGCCAAGGTTTGTATAGAGACATTTAGAAAGTCATATATGAAGTCCATTTGCTGACCTCAACTTGACCTTCTGTGACCTTTAGAGTTAACAATTGACATATTGAATTTTCAATGACTTGTATCACCAATACTGCTCCAGAGCTTAGGATTGTATTACAGGAGGGCTCATAAATGTATGTGAACTTTTATTTGGTGACCTTGACATTGACCTTCAATGATTCGAAGGTCAAACTTCACATGACATTTTCATAACTTGTATCATCACTATAAGATTGCTTGCCGGTAAGCTACAGGACCATTGGTCCTATTTTTCAGAATTTGGCTGGTTTTTCTGATCTTTAAGTAAATTTTTAGCAACAACAAAAAACAGAATAACATAGAAACACATCTTAATGAGAAATGTGCAAAATTATTTACTAAGTGATATACATACTCAAATTCAGCTTTCTACAAAGTACCCTCCCTTAGCCTCAATTACAGCCTGACACATCCTAGGCATTTTTTCCAGCAGTTTAAGGAGGGAACTTCCTGGTAACTCATTCCAGGTTCCTCTTGCCAGTTTGAATTATTTTGCTGCTCTGTGGCCCTCGCAAAATTCAGACACATGCCATTTGGCAACTTTTGAATTTTGTTGGTTTCCTCATCTTGCTTCGGAGACTTGTCTGCCAAAATGCTGATGGTTAGACCTCTTTTAAAGATCATTAAATTTGATGGGAATGACCTGTGTTGATGCATATGGAATTGTAGTATTTCTCATGGGCACATCTGATATTTTGTCTGCCCCTGGTATCTAGCTGCACAAGTGGATTGTACAAAAATCAAAGAAATTTGTGTAAAGCACTCTGGATGATACCATATGTTTTATATTGTTTACAGTTATTAGGGTGTCTAATTACTTATTTTGAGTCAGTTTAGACCAGCAACTGGTCTAAGAGCAACTGCTTAATTAATTGAATGAATGACATGCAGTATTTAAATTTATTCTGCTTCAAGTCATGTTTTACAATCTTTGCTGTATTTGCAAAATGAAAAAGTAGTCTTTTTGTCTTCTAGGTTAAAGTGCGCGTCTGCGGACAGGAAGTGTTGAGTGATAGTCTCCCTCACCTGAGGGCATTATGGGAAGCCACCAGTTTTCAGCTGGAACGACTTCAGGCCAATCCTTTGTGTGTGCAGCAGGAAGAGGAAGAGATGGCTCGTCGTACTCAGCCATTTTATAACCTGACCTTTGAACCTGCTCAGACACCCAACTTTGAAGGGCTTGGTGAGGATGATGACATGCCTCAAATGGTGCATTTCCACACAATGCAAAGCAAATTTTTTGTGCGGATAGATTACATATAAAGTTAGTTTTAACATGTGAACCAACATGAGAATGCACGAATTTTGTGTCAGGCGATGCAAATTGCGCGAAAGACGAAGTGAAAGGTGCGAATGCGCAAAATCTGTGTATTGCTCAAGTTGAACGAAAAATTTGTGCGATTATGGTAGTATTCTCAATAGCATCATTGCTACTGGCAGCTACATCATCTAGCTATGCTACCTATGTTTCTTAAATTGCAGGTATGTTGCTTGAGATGATTGGAAAGCTTGCTAGTGAGGTAGCTTTATCAAATAAATGACCAACTTAATGTTGTATCACAAAAGAAATTGCGGTCTGGCTCAACATCCGATATGACAATATCAGTTTTGCTATCATTTTTTTCTCAATCTGGTACAATGATCATAAAGAGAAACGTTTGTGACAGTAGGGTAGCAACATCTGCGTCGCCATCTTTTTGATCATTTTATGAAGACTTGGGAAGAACTGCCCCAATAGAAGTGAATGTTTTGTGGCAAACAGAGCCACGGATCTTCAAAGCGAGAAAATAAAAATGATCCTGTGGTGAAACTTGCTTGAGTAAAGCAAGGTGAAATTTGGCTTTCCGTTTGCTAAAAATGCACCGCAATAGTTTGAATTTTTATTCCAGAATCACTGTTAGTCATTCAGTATTTTTATTTATTTTTGCATTTTTGTATGTTGAAATGGTAATCAGTAAGATTTGCATCTCGTTACTGTCTGGTAAGTCAGTGTCTATCAGAGAGGGGGGATAAAACAACGGTGATTGGGCCTATGACCCACTGATGAAAGCACTTGTATTTCATTCTTTGCCAGGTAAAGCGATCAGTGTTTCTGTGGCGACATTCCCGCGCTATATTCAAATACAGGCGCACATCTAGTGTCTCTTTTTACGTCAGTAAGCAGTGTTTGGTCTGTCCAGAAGGTAGGAGGAGCCGCAAGCTAGCTTGTAAGGAAGTAAGGAACCCTGGGAGAAGCAATGGCACGGTAGACGTCAGAAGGGATCCAGTAGCGGTGCTTTCCCTAGCCTGAACCTTGGCTGTATCCCCTAACTCTAAATCTAACTTGTCTCTTACACTATATGTCAGTTTTACGGATGAAATTAAGGGAGCACCGTTAAAAATGCAGCCCTCCAAGAAGCGGAAAGTACCGCTACTGGATCGCTTCTGACGTCTACCCAATGGGAAATGGCAAATACCATACTGTGTAGCTATACTGTGCACAGTAGAAACTAACGTTAGCTGAGTCTCTGTTGAGGCTACTACTGAAACTAAAATTATAACGCAATTTCAGGAAGCAAACGGGGGAAAAAACGCTACGTTAACCGCTTCAACAAATTATTTTTATTTAAAAAAAAAAAAGTTATAACATTACCTGTTAACCAACTACTATTTTCATTATTTACACAGGGCTCTCAACTTTCACATATTCGGCTTGAGTTTTAATGACATTCACAGTCCCGTGCTGTAGTCAGAAATTATTCTATCAGACCGTTTGTAAAGATTCTCAGGTGGAATTGAAGTCCTTGTGCATTAAAGTTTATCGGTTTCACATGTGTTACGGTGGATTGCGCCACTAGTAATATGAGAACAATTATGATTCCGGAATTCTCACACTTTTCTTCACACAGGGGTTGGAAGCAGTGGAATTGCCTAAAAATGTTTCAAATGGTCTTATTTCATTTAAACAATTTGAACGATCGTGAAACACATGCATTTCGTTGATTGAATAATTACTGACTACAGCACAGGAACCTGAATGAAGCACAAATTCTCACGGCGAATGCGTGAGAGGTGGCAGCCCTTTAAGTTAATCGATTTATCATAATAGCCTAACATGTCACTGGAATGAGATGACGCTAATGGATGACCAACATGACATAATTTTTACTTTTATTGAATTTAATTGTCATGTCAAAAGTATCTTTCCCGTCTGCATGAGAGTTGAGGAGGCGTGGAACTGGTAAGAGCCGTCAATTTACCGACGTCATACAGGCGACTCTGTTGGGTCTCGACAAGAGTTATGGGAAATGAGGTCGAGAAGCGCACCTGCAATTACAGCTAACTGCCAAAGATGTCAATATAAACAAACCAGTTCAAATCTTACGGATTACCACTTTAATGATAATTTTTAACTTGAGACAGCCAAATACAAAAAAGCTGTTGTATTCTGGCCTGTGGCCTTTTTGGGTGAAGTTTGCACGTTTTCTCTGTGTTGGTGTGGGTTTTCTTCTGTTACTCCGGTTTCCTCCCATATTCAGAAAATTTACATTTCAAGGCTGACTGGGGACTCTAAACTGCCCATAGGTATGAGTGTGAGCGTGATCGGTGTGCGAGTCCCGCTGTCTGGTAGTGAACTTTCCAGGGAATATTCATGCCTCTCAGCCATTGTGTGTGAATATGGGCTCAAGCAGCGCCCCCTGCTGCGACCCTGCTCTGGAATAAAGGATGGACATCATGTATGTTAACATGCATTTGTGTGTGTGTGTGTGTGTGTGTGTGTTCATCAGTTCAGCGACGCCCCCTAGTAGCAGTGATACGAGAGGAAGGGAGCAATGGCGATCGAGAGATGTCCGTTTCTCTTTTCATGGCAGGATTTGAGGTACAGCTATAAGGGATGGTTTTAGACATACAGTCATGTCCATAAGTGCAGGAATGGTGACACAATTTTAATTATTTGTCTTTGTGTGCCACATGAAATGTATCAATCAGGATGCTTGAAAGTACAACTTTCTGCTTTAATTTACGGGTTTTACCAAAAAAAGATGGTATGAACTGTGCAGGAGATGCAGTCTTTTTTAAACATGCCTCCCCCCAACTTTAGGGGATCAAAAGTATTTGGACAAACTAACACCATCGTTTAAATTGTCATTTTTGATGCCTGGCTGCAAATTCTTTGCAGTCAGTGACTGGCTTAAGTCCGGAACCCATTTACATCACCAGACATTGGGGTTCTTCCCTGGTAACGCTTTGTCAGGCCTTCACTGCAGCTTCCTTCAGTTCCTGCTTGTTCTTTCATACGTTTTGCTCTCTGTTTTGACCTCAGTTAGTAAAATGCATGCCCCATTGGATTCAGTTCAAGTGACTGATTTGGCGATTTTAGAACATTCCACTACTTGGCCTTAGTAGTCTTGGGTAGCTTTCTCAGTGTGCTTTGGGTAACTGCATGGTGGAGCACCATTCAGTTTGTCCTGTATCTGGCTGAATCTGACCACATTATATAGCTGTAGAGTTCATAATTCATCCTGCTGCTTATGTCCACAGTCACATCATCAGTTTGGGAACTAGTTCCCATGGCAGCTGCACATGTTCACACATGACCACGAATGAGGTGCTGGCTGCATGAAGGCTTGTGCTGCCGCCCCACAGCCAGGAGATTCCTGGTTCAAGTCCCAGTCGGCCAGGACCTTTCCGTGTGGAGTTTACATGTTCTCCTCGTGTTTGAGTGGGTTTCTTCCTGGTACTCCACTTTCTTTCCACCCCTCAAGACCAACACTATGGGCATACTACTGTCATTGCTCCTGACCAAAGCTTTGGCTTTAGAACTGGTGTTGGTCCCTGGGCACAGCACTCCGGCTGCCCACTACTCCTAAATAACTAGAATGGCTCAGATACTGAGGACTAACTATGCGTTTCTGTGATGTTTATCTTATTGTTATCTTTGTTTGTTTTGGTATGCTTAGGATCTTGTCTTCATTCTGGTACAGGTTGATCTTTGCTCCTTACCTGTCCAGGGTCATATTTTAGATGTTTTTTGCAGTCTTTTTGGTTTTTGAAAATGCTAATAGTTTGCATCTTGGGATAAAGTTCTGTATTTACTCTCTGATCTTTCCTTGATTCTTGCTTTTGACAATTGATCACAATACCTCTTGGTCTGCACATCTGTTGTGAAGGATTTTTCGTTGCCAGGGACATAATTCTGAAGTCATTCACCTCACTTGTTATCCATGGTGTTCTGGTGTCCTTTTGGTACTCTTTATAAGAATGTTCCAGTCATGCCTGATGTTTTTGCTGGTTATCTATTGGTTTTTTTATTTCATTTTTCAGCCGAATGATGGCTTGATTCACTGGCAGTGACTGTTCCTTGGCCTGTTTTGCTTACAGGTTAATGAAGTGTAATGTGGGAATACCACGCACCTTGCCATGGAACTGTTGTGTAGGCCATTGTCCCATTACTTTTGGCACTTTAAAAAGGGGGATCATGTGTACACAGTGTTTTAATCCCCACACAATTCACCCAAATAGGGTGTAAATGAAAGCAGAAAATCTGCACTTGAGCTCATATTTATTGCTTAATTTAATCTCCAGTATTTTGAGTTCAACAGCCAAAATAAGATGACTTAATCATTGTAAAAATATTGATGGACCTGATTGTATGTAGGCTTATAGACAGTTTGGTATGAACCTTTCTCTGATGAATAACATTTACAACAAATTTACTCATAGTTTTATGTATTTCTAGATAAGGAGCTTAAAAGTTCAACTGATCAATTGGATTTTGTGTAATGGGATGATATGATGTCACTGAGAATGAAACCAAGAAAAGCTGAATGAAAGAAGTTGCTGTTTTGTCTTCATATTTAGGTTTGGGATGTCACAATGCAAGATATATGCTCAGGATCTACAACACTTGACCCCTTTAGGATGGTTGTTTTTGTGGGTGGATTCAGCTACGCTGATGTCCTAGGCTCAGCTAAAGGTACACTTGGTTGAAAACATCTGTGAGAGAACTGAACCTGTAGAAATATGGGGCAGTTAGTCTATGGTCATGTGTACATGAAGTGATACGTAGCTGTGTATAAACAACACTTACGGTCCCTTTTCCTCAGGCTGGGCTGCCACTGTGACCTTTAACCCCTGTGCACGGGCAGAGTTTGAGCGTTTCCGACACCGTCGTAACACCCTCAGCTTAGGCGTGTGTAATGGCTGCCAGCTCATGGCCTTGCTGGGCTGGGTTGGTGGACAAGACGCAGGTAACTGTGACAGGAAATCGTAAAGAATCTCAACAATGAGGGGACAATGCTGCGCTCAAAGAAATGCATTTAATATCGCATAATTTACTCCAATAAGATCACCTGGATTTACTAATTAGCATAATTTTTCAGTCAGGTGGTAGAACTTATGTGAAAACAGCTGGCTGAGTTTGTGGGTGGAATGATATTCAGGACATTTACTTTCCATCCCCTGGATTTTCTGCTTCTGTTTTTCCTCTGTGGTCATGAAGGTGGGAAATGAAAATATGGAACCCCTGCCTCATACAAATTCAGATTTTTCCTGCAGCTTTTATTTCTTCTCTGTTTTTAAGAATCCAGTGTGACTTTGACGCATAACAAGTCTGGCAGATTTGAGTCCCGGTTTGTGAGTGTGGGCATTTTTCCCTCCCCTGCTGTCATGCTGAAGGGAATGGAGGGCTCATCCTTAGGCGTGTGGGTGGCTCATGGAGAAGGTGAGAAATGTGTCCTGCCTAACATGTATGTTCGTTGGGCTGTGTTGGAGTCCGGCTGGGGAAATATTGTCCATGTTTATTTGAGTCATTTTGAAGAAAACTGGGTGCTCTTAATTAGTGTTGAATTTATGTTTTGTGCAGCAAGTTGAGAAGCTCTTAACATAAGTGAATTATCATTATGGAAAAGGGAGGGTGTGCTCTGATGATCTGCTGTATCTGTTGTCTACTGTGTTTAGTTTAAAGCTTGATGTTTCAGTGGAAAAAATATAAACATTGGAGACTATAAGGTGGTAGAGCACTTTATCAGAAAATAAACTGATGTCCTTGTTTGCGCTTTATTCTTCAGAATGTTAAGTTGTGTATTGACGGGTCATAATTATTGCTACCAATGTTTCTTGAGGATTACTATGAGTGGCTGTTTAAGCCAGAATTCATTCTTACTCTTTTGCACACCATCATACACTCTCAGACACGACTAATTTCTTTAACATACACTATCAAGCTCTCATACACTCCCAATCATATTCTCTCACATACAACATCATACCCTTTCTCACACACTATCATTTTCTGTCACACACACCATTATATTCTCTCTCTAATAATTTGTATGTGAGAAAGACTGGTAATGTGTGAGAGAGGGTACAATGGTGTTTTTTGAGAGAGAACGATGGTATGTGAGAGCGTATTATGGGGTTTGTTATAGCGAATGATAATTTGTGAGAGAGTATGGGTGGTGTACAGTATGTGAGAGCGAATCATAGTATGTGAGAGAATACAGAAGTGTATATGAGCGAGAACTAAAGTGTGTATGGCAGAGAATGATACTGTATATGAGAGAATAACTATATGAATGACAGATAGTGATACTGTGTATGGGAGAGAATGACAGTACCTTTGTGAGATTATGATGATGGGTGCAAGACTGTTTGGCTGAAACAGAGGTACTTTAATAGAACTGGAAGGCGGGTTAAATTCTCAATTCCTGATTGGCTTACAGCCTTGACAGACACGGGGCCCGCCGCCTCTCAGTTACACCTGCATGACTGGACAAAATGGATGGGGAACAACTGAAAGAAGCTATTGGCTTTTTAAGTAATATTGTAAATTTTCCAGATACAGTGACGTCATCAAATTTGTTAAAACAAAAACCGCAATCATCAGCGTGAACCACATCTGCAGTTGATGAGTGAATGTATCGATTGTTCACGGTTCGATGCGATGTAGCTGCTGGAAGGACTTTTGCAGGTGGTAACGTTAGCCAAGAGATGCGCCCTCTATGTAAAGCTGTATTAATTTGGGACATGGGCTTCAAAGGCAAGGAAGTGGGGAATCAACAGTCTTGTGCTTTCTTATCCAGTCATTACATTGATAGTACTCTTAAATGTATCATTAATGACCCAATTGAGGCTTCCAATTGTTATGGCATGATCAACTGCTAGATGCGCGAATAGTCTATTAGTGGCCTATCTGCTGTCCGATGTTATATTAAACAGTAGAGAAATGGAGACCAAAATGAAAACAATGAAGGCAGTCTCAGCTGAAGACTAACTACTGTGGTAAACGGCAATGATAACATAACATAACATGAATGGCGAGAACAGGCCGTTCAGCCCAACTAGGCTCGCCAGTTTCTTTATACTGTTTGTGAATATATCACTTCAGATACTCAATGACTCAATGGTATCTAGCTTTAAGTCAAGCCTGTTCTTGAAAACTCCCAAGGTCTCTGCCTCAACAATATGGTCAGGCAAGCTGTTCCACATCGAAATTACTCTTTGGGTGAAGAAATATTTCCGAATATCAGTGCTAAATTTACCTTTGGTCAACTTCCATTTGTGACCCCGAGTTCTACTTACAACACTTGGTCGAAGGAATCCTACATAATTCACTTTGTTAATCCCTTTAACATATTTAAAGACCTCAATCAGATCACCCCTTAGTCTCCTTTTCCTAAGACTAAAGAGATTAAGGATCTTCAGCCTCTTCTCATAGCTTTCATCTTTTATACCCGGAATTTGCTTAGTGGCTTTTCTAGAGCCTCGATATCTTTCTTAAAGTATGGTCCCCAGAACTGTACACAATACTCCAGATGTGATCTGATGAATGTGTTGTACAAAAGAAGCATCACCTCCTTGGATTTGTACTCAATACTTTTGGTAATGTATCCCAGCATTCGATTGGCTTTTTTTAACTGCTACGGCACAATGCCTAGAGCCTGTGAGGGTTTGGTCAACAATCACTCCCAGATCTTTTTCGTGTGGAGCACATTCCAGTTTTAAACCTCCCATGAAGTAATCCCGTCTAATGTTTTTATTACCTACATGTACAACTTTACATTTCGCTACATTAAATTTCATTTGCCACATTTCTGCCCAATTCTGGATTCTATCCAAATCATCCTGAATCACTTTAGTGGACTCTAAACTATTTGCCAAACCTCCCAATTTAGTATCATCTGCAAATTTAACTAATTTGCTCTCAATATTCCTATCAAGGTCATTAATGTAGATGAGGAACAGCAGGGGTCCCAACACCGATCCCTGGGGGAAGCCATTCCCCACCATACCTAGCTCAGATGAGATACCACTGACCACCACTCTTTGTGTTCTGTCCTGTAACCAGTTTTGAATCCACTTCAGAATACTTCCTGTAACTCCAATGGAGCTCGTTCTAAAATTAGTCTCTTATGCGGTACTGTGTCAAATGATAAGAGAGCCGCGGCTTGGCTACTGGCAAGGAGTAACGTTGGTATTGCTTGTAGGTTATTTGCATCTCTACCCGTAGATGCAGAAACAATGGAAAGCCAAATGTTATATTAAAGAGTTGTATCAATGTAATAACTTGAAGAAACACAAGATTGCTGACTTTCCTTTTCCTTGGCTTTGGAGCCTGTCCCAAAATACTGCTGAGTTTATTATCGGGTGGCACCTCTTGTTTAACATTGGCCCCTGCAGAAGTCTGCCAGCTGCGGCACCCGGATGATGAATGGGCCTATTCAGCTACTCAATCAAAAGTTTACATACAGTAGTGTGCAATGATGATTATACACTTAACAAAATGAAGATAAATTAGAAGCCAAATAGTCTTCAAGTATTTATTTCGTGTAATATTGGATCATATAGATGAAAATAAATAAACAGGTGACAATACATAGTGAAACAAAAATAATTGTGTCTTTTTGAGAGAAAAAGTCTATACCTAGTGTGGTCACCCTTTGATTACAGCTTTTAATCTTTCAGGCATAGTTTTCACATATTTTTTATCCCCTCAAATGCTAAACCATTCCATATGGTTTAAAGTTCATTCCAAAAAGATTCTTTTGATGTTACAACAGATTAGCTCAATCGGATTAAGATCTGGACTTTGTGCAGGCCAAGTCATAGCTTCTATGTCACCAGATGTTTCTTTCCAACTGAGAATTCTTGCACACCTTAGAGGTGTGTTTAAGGTCATTATCTTGTTGAAAATAAAATCCCCGACCAGTCGCGTTCCAGATGGCAAGTATGCTGTGATAGTTATTTTGATCTATAATTCTGTTGATTTTTATGAGATCACTGGCTCCTTTCGAGTAGACTGAACCCCAAACCATTATATTACTGCCTCTATGTTTTACTGAGGGGGTTAAACAGTCATTTTTGAAAGGTTCTCCAACCCTATGGCACACACAAGTTTCTGCGTTTGGGTGAGAAAATTTCAAATTTTGATTCTTCGGTCCGAAGGACTTGCTTCCAGTCCATTGGTGTCCAATCCTTGAATTTCTTGGCAATCTCAAGTCTTTTTTTTTTTTTTTTTTTTTTGATGTTGCCAGCTCTTGGCACAACACAACCAATCAGACAATATTCACACAGGCGTCTGGAAATGGCAGCTCTTGATACTTTCATCTCTTCACTTCTGGCGCAATAAATATAATAACAGAGTAGTCGCGCTGTCAAGCACCTTTTTTTTTTTAACTTGTCATGCACAGATGAAGAACATCAGAGGCACTTAACTTCCATTTTGCACCTCTGCCGCCACAAATTTTCAGCAAATTGGTCTCTTTGAAATGCTTGATGGTATATTGATGGTATCAGTGCCATGGCAGCATTTAACATCTTCAGCATCACGCAAGGCCACATTGCGGCTACAAACAATCTCAGAGAGCTCCTTTCGTCGTGCCGTCGTGTTTAACACTGTGACACTACTCAAAGTTCTTGTCACCTTTTATACTGGAACAACTGACCATCAAAGGTAATTTTGCTGAATAATATTGCCTCAAACCAGTTTAAATACATTTTTTTGCACGAGTAACCACGGAATGAGCCTTTAAACATGCATTTATGCTATGCAAGAGTCAAAACTAAATTGATAATTTAAACTGCCTTACTGTGCGACCAAAGTACATTATGTTTCAATCACATTATCTTACACAAATCCACTATACTCTCGGATGCACCATCTCTCTCATAAACAGCATAATTCTGTCATTCACATTATTAGTATTCTCTCATATACACCATTATTCCTGTTCTCACACATTATCATTCTCCCTCACACTCACAATTATACCCTATATTAGTGTGTGAGAGAGAATGATGGTCTGTGAGAGGGATTTTAATGGTGTGTGTTAGAGTATAATGATAGTGTGTGAGAAAAGGTATGATTGAGTCAGTGAGGAAGTATGATGGGGTTTGTATGAAAGCTTGATTGTGTATGTTAAGAAAAATTCTTGTCTTTCTGAGAGCGTACGATGGCGTGAGTAGGAGTGAGAATGAATCGTGGCCTGAAAAACCTCTCATAGATTACCTCATTATAGTGTGTTTGAAAAGCATTGGGACATGTTTAAATGCTCTGGAAATGAGATATAGCTAGTTATGGAGCACTCAGCACTCCTTGCGTGTACTGCATGTTGGGTCATGTGCTGCTGGAGAAATTCAGCTGGATGTAACGGTCTCCCCTCAGGTCAGGTGCAGTTCAGCTCTCCTAAGGCACAAGACCAGGTCATCGGGGGCACCCTGGCTCCTCTACGCTATGTGGACGACGCGGGGTCTCCCACTGAACAGTACCCCCAGAACCCGAATGGCTCGCCCGAGGGTGTGGCAGGGCTCTGCTCCGCAGATGGGCGCCACTTAGCCATGATGCCGCACCCTGAGCGGGCCGTGCTGTCCTGGCAGTGGGCCTGGGCACCGCAGCCCCTCAGAGCCTCCCTTTCACAATCACCCTGGCTCAGCATGTTCAAAAATGCTGCAACCTGGTGTCAGGCAGTTTAAGCGGGTCAGGGTTCATGGGGTTGGGCAGGTTTGCCCAGTCCAAGTATGCCGCAAGCCTATGGAAGTCGACTGCTGACTGTTAGCTGTCCAAATAATGAGTAGGCATGGCAAATATTGATCATTTCAGGTTTGTAGCTAAATATAGCTCAGTAGTTTGGACTTAAGGTCCAGAATTGAATATCCCTGATTTTAGGTGATGTGAAATTTGGGGCATCTTTTCTGCCTGTCACGGTTGAACCCATTTTTGTGCTTGTTAATTTGTAATTGTTAGTTTGATTTTGTTCCTTTCTTTTCATTCAGTATTTCCCTCCCTGTGTCTGGTTTTATGTCATTCTACAGTGAGCATTGCTTTAAAGAAATTCCTTTTACAACGGTGAGCTTCATGAACTTCACACAAATGTCAAAATTGATACTGGTAAGAGTTGTACTGATGTAAAAATATTTCCAGAACTACTAATGTGTTCTATGTGCCAACAATATACACTAATATCAATTTTTGTAAGTAAAATGCAAATATAGGTCACTGTGCCACCGTGGGTTGTTGTGGAATTAGGAAAGAGTGATTTGTCCATTTCATTTTAGAGAGGCATTGTTTACGTCATTAGCTGTACCCTCAATGCCCATTCCATTGCAAGGGTTGTTTACTGCAAAAGATGAATGCACTGTAATTAGTGGGTCCTGTCAGTACCATTTTGATGTAGGTCCTTTGGAATCAACAGAAATTAAAATGCTAAAAAATTTTGCGTGACCATTCAAGAAACAAGTCCATTTTATCAATATGAGATTGTGTGCCTGAGAATACTCTGTAAATGTGTGAACAAGTCCATCAGAATAATAAATACATTTATTACATTTATATATTTACACAAACACAAAATTTGAACAGCAAATACAGTACTATACTGTACAGTCATAGATGTACAGTGGTTCATGGTAAAAGTATTGCAAGGTTGAGAATTAATATTGAATGGAAATGCAAAAAGCGGCGTCCATAGTGGTATTGAAATATAAAATACTGATTATCTGAAGGTGAATTATTTGCATTCCGTCCATTTGGTTTAATATTAAATATGATGGTGTAAGGATTTCTGCTACGTCTCCCACTTCCATTCTCACCTTTGGACGAGTTTACCAATGCTTTTATCTAGGGATGCACCGGTACCGATACTGCACACACTTCTCGTATTCATAAAAATGCTCTGACACTCAAACCGATACTCATGCAGTGTTTCCACATATGCATTTAGGAGCGGCTAACCACCGCTGTTGAATAATGAGTGCCCCTACAGCATTTTCACACTGTACACAACAATCACGAAAAATGCAAGCCACATTCTCTCTCCCTTGTTTGCACAGCTGTCCACAGCTAGTGGTGGGTGAACTGAACAAACGGGAGTCCCCACTGCTCTGGTACACATGGACATACAGAACTATGCACGCAAACAAAATGTTTGCATAACTAATCCAAGCATGCAGCTGTCTGCTTTCTCAGCGTGCCATGATTAAACTTATCAAGAAAACTCACTGTTATACACATGAAATGGTCAAATGTCCATTCCACGCCTATCAGCTCTCCTGATTTTCCTGCCTGCTCTCCCTTGCCTGTCCTCATGGAGTTAGTTTCCCTGATTTTTCCACCAGTTTCTTGAAATTTAAAAATCTGCTCATCTGCTATATTTGTTATGAGTGATATGATTGCTGCTTCTTAATTGTCAACGGAATTCATTAAAAGATATCGTCAGCATGGTTACCATGGCCTACTGACCTTTCTCTCTTCCAGTTGTTGTCATAATTAAAACTAGACAGGTCCGTTGCCCGCAACCAATGGGTGTCGCCCATGATCACCTGAATTTTTCATTTTGGCTTATTTTTGACACAAAATTCTCTATTATTTAGTGAATTATGTTACCATGGCAACCAAAATTGATTGGCGCCGTGTTCTAACCACTGCCCATATACATACCAAATATCAAAGAAATGGTTGTGAATTTGTGGCCTGTAGAGCCTCAACAAATAAATCTCTACAGCGGCAGTGGCGAACATGTGACAAGGCCAAATCCATAGAAAGCCCGAATTCGTCGGGGGGCTACAATAATCTCATTCTGAGAATCTATTAGTAATTAAAGTGATACAATTGTTAACTCCTGGATAAGCTGTTTGTGAATCTTACCGCCCGTGGTCATGCGAACGACAAATTGAATGACTGATTAGTGAGTGATGCTCGAGTGTCATCACAACACTCCTTCCCAAGCTTCGCTTATCCAGGAGTAAAAATGCTTCAGCCATGCACTTGATATACACTGAACAAAAATATAAATGCCCCATGTCAAATTTTTGAGTTTTTATTAACATTAGGGTTATGCAATATATGAAGCAAATCAAAATTCATTTTTTTTAATGACTAATCTTCAGATCACCGTCCATTACAACTTGATATTGGCATCTGCAAAGGAGTGACAATCCTTTGAACACGTTGGGGGTCAGATTGAAGAAATTGAATGTTCAATATCTTGTGTGTCCACAATTTGCGTCTCTCAGAGCAACACATCTCCTTGACATGGAGTTGATCAGGTTGTCTATCGTGGCCTGTGGAATGTTATTCCATTCTTCCCGGAGGGCCACACGGAGCTGGCGCACATTATCCAGAACTGGAACACGGTCGCGGGCACGTCGATCCAGAACATCCCAAAGATGCTCTATGGGCGACATGTCCGGCGAATACGCAGGCCAGTCCAGAACTGGAATGTGCTCTGCTTCAAGGAACTGCATGCAGACCGCTCTGGTGGACATCCCTGCATCCAGCATGCCAATGGCACGTTCCCGCATGACCTGAGACATCTGAGGCATGATGACTTTTGACAAAATTTGACATTTTGGGGTGGCCTTTTATTGTCCCCAGTATAAGGAGTGTCTGGGTACTGCTCATTCTGTCTGATCACCGTCTGGAAATGCCACACCCATGTACTGAGTGAAATCACTGCATCACTGAGCAAATGCTCACTGACAGAGAGAGAGATTAAAAAATGGTACAAGAAATCAAGAGAAATATCCCTATTGTACAAGTAAAAGTCAGCATATGCTCACTTAGAGTTGTTAACTCCATGTAGCATCAATATTTGACATGGGGCATTTATATTTTTGTTCAGTGTAAATGTTTTGTGGAAGCATTATAGTGGATTTTTTTTAAGCTACGATTTGAGTTTTGCTGGCGGTTAGAATATGCAGCCATATGATGGAATTTAAGACTGTTGATAAAATGCCAATGATGACTTTAATCTTCACTGAAAACATTGTTTTCTGTCACAGACAGAGCAGCTCTCTGTTTACAGCTACAATAGGCCTAACTGAAATCAGGTGTTGACTCGTGCAACCATGCGAACCATGTTGACTCAACCAAACTATGAAAACCATGTGGACTCGAGAGGAGGGAAAAAGTTGAGGTTATTCAACAATCAAACGGCTGAAATCTAAACATTTTTACCAATGTTCATCAAACATTGTTTTCAAAACCAGTATTTCCTTAAGGGGTGATCTGGGGTTAAATGGGCAAAATTTGATTATTTTTCCAAAAAAAATTTTTTGATTAAAAATATTCTATAATAACCCACCTTTAATAATCGCTAATTGCTACAAGGATTAAAAACTGAACTCAGCTTCTCAATGCGGTCTAATGCATTTTCCATTGATTTCCTAAGGTATTACTTTTTCCACGTTTCTCATGTTTGTGGCAGCCATAACTTTTTTATTTATCATTGAACATCAATGAAATTTGGGCTGCAGATACTTTACTTCATTAGAAATGCAATGACATAGGGAAATTTTGCCTATCTGTTACATACTTTGAATATTTTGAGTATTCGTCAGATTCTGCGCAAAATAATTTCAAAATCTGAGTAAAATGCCCCAAAATCACAAAACTGATAATTTGGGCAAATAATGGCTACGTCATTGCATTTGGATAAGCAATGGCTTTTAAATGATGAAAGAAAAACTGAATTCTGTCATAGAGTTAAAGAGGAATTGGTGCCAGAAGTTTTCTGCATATTTAATGAGCATGCTCGGTTACCATGGCAACCGCATAAACAGAAAAATGCCAACTTGTATCTTTTTTGGTAATTATTACATATACCACTTTAGATTAATTCTGAGTTGTTTCCTGGTGTCATTTTTCATTTAACCCCAGATTACCCCTTACGGTTTCTACAAACATTGAAGTTCTCATTTTGGTACTCTGTGTCGGCAAGTACCTTAAGATGAGTACTTCTACTCCGTCCGAAAAAAAGCGATATCTGTGGATCTCAACTTTACTTTTTGGAGAAACACAGAAATAATTGGTGTAGAGAAGCAATCCACTGACAGAATTTTGCAGCTGCTGTAAACTGTTACTGTTACTCCAGACTACATTGAGCCTGGACTCGCAGTGCAATGCCGTGTTTTTCTTCATACTTGTGTTTCTTCACTTTTGGCAGTGATTTTGGACCACTATGTAATACATTGAATTGGTCAGTTGTGACTGTCAGTGCAGTGCCCTTTGCGAAAATGAAGTGGTAAGGAGGCCTGTGGTGGTAGTTCAGGTGATAGCTGTCCTCTGCCCTCCAGTTTGTTGATTGATGTTCAGGACTGATATGAGGAGCAGGAACACAACCACTAGGTCATCCAGGAGCCCAAGAAGCCCACAGGAGGGCCCTGGAATGGGCTCAAGGGGAGATGCCATGGACATGGCTGCTCCAAAACAGCAAACCGCCACCCGTAGGAAGAAGAGCCACATCAAACCGCTCATGTTCCCCATTCCACGCAAGAGGAAGTTCAGGAACAGGGGCGCATCGTACAGGTAATCTGCAACCTGAGAAGGGATAAAGTTGACAGCCTTAGGCATAAGACAACCTGTCGGTTTTTTCAGCGTCGGCTCTGGTTACCTTTGTGCCATGCTGCCTTTTATGTTGTGATTTCATAACTACCTTTCTGTTAGTGTCTCTGTATCATAAAAATGGAAACTCTTGACTAAAAACCAGTCGGACGACTTTCTAGGTGGGAGGGGTATTGTTGATTCTAATATAAAAGATTCGATTAGATCTACAATATGAAATTCAGCAGAATGAAAGCCCTGCAATAGACATGCAGCTTAAAGTGCCTGGAAATGTTTTGTCCCTGAACCTGAACCAGACACCAGTTAGGCGGTGCTGCCTATCTGCCAGAAGGCTCTCCAAGACTTTATACTGCAGTTGTCAGTCTATAGTTGATTTTTATGTTGTGAAAATCATACTCACCCGTCTTGGTGCTCCAGAGTTGCGCTTGTTATACTCTCTGATATCCCCCATGACCTGCCTTTCACGTCGGTCTGTTCTGCTCTCGCAGAATAGGTTGCATATCTCCCTAACCTGAGAGAGATTTCTCGACTTACTCATTCAATGAAAACTGATACAATCACCATCCCTATAAGTGGTAATTTACTTGTTTCAGCTGGACTCTCACTTGGATACTTGCGGTCTGAAGCCATTTTCACAGCATCTATGACTTGGTTCGTTTTTTTTTTATTCAGCACCATTTTGTTAGCGTTACTTCTTTATCAAACATCAGCGTACCTTTTGTCTGCAGAGAGGGCAGCTGATGGCATCAAGCCAGGTCCCATGTCTCCAGTAGGTGATTAGACAAGGAGCTGTGTGTGAACACACAAAAAATTAACATGACCTTTCACATCCCACTGACCCCAAAAACGGCAAACCCGTGTGTTTTTGTTTTTTGATCTAAAGACCTGCTCACCTCACTTTCGTCAGCAATGTCATTAGTTAAAGCTGATACGCACTCTAGAATAGCCTAGTGAACTGATGTTCCCTTCTATATGATTGATGGTAGTTGATCATTTCTGCTGGGAGGACTTCTACCAACAAGCAAACAATTGTGATCATCTCATGGTGGGAGTGGCACAAAAGATGGTTGTAGCAATGGTTACCTATTAAACTCTAGCTGTATCGTAACAATCTGTAATACCAACTAGTGCCAAACTGCTTCCAACCTGTCTTACTATCACGCTTGTTATTCATTTCATTCTAAAAGGCATCTAATGATGGCTGTCTTCAATATTTAAGAGGAGTTCAAATACTGCATGTGAGATTGCACTGAATTTTGTCTTGCATTCAAACATGATTGCTGTATAATAACAATACTCATGTAAATTTTTGGTATTCAGCATCATTTTCCCTCTTTAAAGTAGACTCCATCCTTTAAAATGGTCGTAACTTTAATCACAGCTGCAGACAGTCCAGAGCTCATCAATCCAAATATTCTGTATTAATAGTGGATTATAAACACAATGTGACCTTTAAGATCAGTTTTTGGGATCCGTTGACATTTTTCTGCTATCACACTATTGAATGAGATGTACAAATATATACAGTGTACTTACCACAGAAAAGATGCCCACAGTTTGTTTCTACTGGAAAGATGGCAGTCTGTAGACACACTGGGCAGTGCCAGTCTGTGAGACTACATGTCATGCTGTGCTGAGAATAGTCCTGCACATCCAGAGCTGAAGTCAGTGTTAAGATATTCAAATCTCTGAAACTTTGCCTTTACTTGACTTGTTTGTTACACTGTCAGCTCATGTAACCATTTCTGAGTGCAGTAATTTTGCTCCAATCAGATTAGCCCAACTCCTTTGTTAATTATATTGATTATTCTAATACGTAGAAAACAAAAGGAATAGTGTCCGTATTTTGTCAGCCAGCGTTAAAAGTATTGCTGAGCAAAAAACTAAAATCCTGCATTTTCTTCCATTCATACTGATTTATTATAAACAACTGCAAGCCCATATCATTGACTGTCAGTACAATCCCGATTACTGAAAAGTTGGGACGCTGTTTAAAATGTAAGTAAAAACAATGCAACGATTTGCAAATCATTTAAACTCGTTAACTGAAAATGGTACAAGGACAACATACCAAATGTGTAAATGGAGATATGTGTGTGTGTGTGTGTGTGTGTGTGTGTGTGTGTGTGGGTGTGTGTGTGTGTGTATATATATATATATATATATATATTTATATATTTGTTTGTTTGTTTTCTGTCTACTCATTTTGCCATCAACACATTTCAGAAAATTTGGGACAGGGAAACCAAAGACCGGAAAAATTGTATGATTTAAAAATATTAAAAAATTAATACACCTGGTGGAACGTCACCGCTAATTAGGTTAATTGGCAACTGGTCAGTAACATGTTTGGACTATATGAACAGGATCCCAGAGAGCCTGTCTTTCAGAAGTAAAGATGGCGAGGACTTCACCACTCAGTGGAAGACTGCATGGGCAAATGCGTTGTTCAACGATTAAAGAATAACGTTTGACAACGCAAAATTGAGAAGAATTTGAAAGATTACGAAATCCAGACAAATCTATGTATGCTAGGAACAAGGCTGAAAACCAATATTATATTGCCATGATCTTCAGGCCCTTAGGTGGCACTGAATTAAGAACGGACAGGATTATGTAGTGGATTCAATGCATGGGCTTAAAAACACTTCTGTAGACCATTGTCAGTGAACATAGTTTGTCGCTGCATTGAGAAATGGGAGTTAAAACTTTACCATGTACAGATAAAACCATGTATGAACAAGATCAAAACACGCTGACACCTTCCCTGGGCCTGAGCTCATTTAAGATGGACAGAGGCAAAGTGGAAAACTGTCTTGTGGTCTGACCAATCAAAATCTGAAATTCTTTTCGGAAATCATGGATGCTGTGTCCTCTGGGATAAAAGCAGAGGAACCATTTGGCTTGTTATCGGTGCTCAGTTCAAAAGCCAGCATCCATGATATAGGGGGTGGATCAGTGAACAAGGCATGGGTAACTTGCACATCTGTGAAGACACCATTAATGCAGAATGATATTTACTGAGTTTTGAGCGACATATGCTGCCATCTGGACAATATGTTTCTCTGAGAAGGCTTTGTTTAATTCAGCAATACAATCTTTAGTCACATTCTGCACTTACAACAACCTCATAGCTTTGCAGTATTAGAAGGTGCTAAACTGAACTGGCTGCAGTCCAGATCTGTTACCCACTGAAAATATTTGGTGCATTTTGAAATGAGAAATATGACAGAGAAGGCCGCAAAATGTTGAGCAGCTGAAATCCAATATCAAGTGGAAAACATTTTTCTTTTAAAACTGCATTAGTTGGTCACATTCCCCAAATATGTACAGTGTGTTGATAGAAGAAGAGATGATGCAACACATTGGTAAACATGCCCCTGTCCCAACTATTCTGAAATGTGTTGCAGGCATCAGATTCAAAATGAGCAGATATTTTTCCAAAAACAATGAATTTCTCAAATTCAACATTTGATGTATTGCCATTGTACCATTTTGAATTAAATATTAGGTTTAAATCATTTGCAAATCATTGCATTCTATTTTTACTTGTATTCTACACAGCGTCCCAGCATTTCTTGAAACAAGGTTGCTTGTTTCTAAAAATTGCCTTACTTATTTTTTGTTTTTTAAGGTGTGTCTCCCTTAGATCCAAGCCAGCTATAGAACTGTTAATGTCCAGTATAATGAGATAAAGTAGACAGCCATTACCTTATTACTACTCTCTTGAGGCTGATGACCTTGCTTCCATCCTTGCTTTGAAGTGCAGTAAAACTGACATTGACGCTCTTCAGTCTTTGACAATAGGCCAGACCTTTAGAGACAGAAATATCAAAAGTGCCTCTTTTTAGCATTACCAAATGCTCATTGCAAGCAGTGTCACACAGTTAACAAAGGGGTTGATATTGAATGACGAGTGCTCATTATTAATAAAGCAATTGACCGATCCCAAGCCCCGCCCACTTTCGGCTACATCACAATTGGGCAAGCAGGGGTCTGACGGAACCTCGGACAACTTTCACTTCAGGCAGCTGTCTCACATGTTAGTGACACTCGATATACCGATCGTGTTAAAGGCGTGTTTTTCATTTCCAAAACCATAACAAGCTTTTTAATGCATTCCTAAACTAATTAAAAAAAGATCTGAAACAGTTGTGAAATTAGTGTCTTTTTCATTAGTGATAAATCTCACAAGATAATTACAATTTACGACACAAGAATATTACAGAAGGCACTTTTATCAAACAAACCTACACAGTTGTATTCTCATGCCTTTTGCAGCGATATTCATTAGAAGGGCTGAAATAAAACGTTTCATGCGTAAGTGTAGAAACGCAAATCTGTCACTTCAATGGAAAAAAACCGCGTTCGTATGCTAGCTAGCTAATTAGCCGCCCCATTGACTTGAATAGACCGCTGACTAAAAACAAATGCTAGCGATTGATAACGGTCATCTGCGAGCTACCTTGGTACCCTTACCGTCGCGGGGACTGCATTAACTTAGCAGTTAATAAAATTAACAAGGTACCTAACAAGCTAGCTACTTGTAATTGACATTCAACAACAATACTTCTTACCTGCTTAATATTTAAAACAGTGGACAAGTCGCTTTGTCTGTTTATGCAGAGTTTCAAAAGACAAGGAGGGGAGAAAGGCTTGGCTGTTAGAAATCAGGGGGGGGACGTCTCTATCCAATCGATCCATGCTGTGCAGTGATCATTTTTGAGAGCAGCGTTTTAACGGGACAGGGGCAAAGATAAAGCTTAGTAAAGGAGTAGCCAGAGTTTACTAGCGCTTCCTTTTATTAACGATTGCATTACCCATATGATTCAGTATGAACAATTCGGTCAACGGCAAATATGCTCAACCAGCGTACAATGAAGTGAGGAAACCAGAGAGTAATTTGATAACGTATACGGACATTCATCGACGTTTCTGAAACGGCGAAAACTCAGAGGGTAATTAAAAGCCTCGTCACGTTAACTTTTATGCTCGCACTTTAACGTTGACACCGAGTCACATTTCGATCTTCCCATTAATAAGTGTGCCGCTTTCCACCCTCCAAAAAGCACATATTTGGGGAGACAAAATGCCGCTCTGCACAACGATACCAAATTAGCACTGACTCGCATGCAACACATCAGTGAACAGTACCGCCGTCGCCATGCTTGTTGTTTTGAACTCAGGCAAGGCTGAAGTTTCCGGTTTAGTTGTCCGACATAGCAACAGTAACAATAGGAGGCGGGGCTTGGGATCGGTCAATTATGCTCAATTATTTTTTTTATGTGTACATCAATTTGAAATTGCCATATGTGAATAGTTTTTATTTAAATGTATATTTGGAGGCATTTCACCTTTATTACACGATATGGCTAAACAAGAATTATGAGGATTCGGAGAGAGAGCGAGACATACGATAACAGTTAAGTTGCCAGACATGACCCATCAACGTCACAGCTCATGAAAATGTTGATAGTGCTGAACAGGCTATGCCACCAAGAAACCTGCTTGTCTCACTTTGTATCACAGATCAAATGGCACTAGGCAGGGGCACAAGGCTTAATACTGTTCAAAACCTGCTCAGATCTAGGCCTTATGAATGAAACATGGGCAGGCAAATCTTTAGAAACAATTATGCGTCTAAACATAATGCTCCAAATATTGATACAATTTTCATCAAGAGAATGAATGAATGAAAGCTCAGCTCACATGACATTGAAATATACCATTGATAATGATGTTTGTCAATACAAAAATTGGACTATATTAGACTATTTTACCTTTTTCTTCTGAATTAAATTGAAATCACAGAGCATAACTGCCATTAATAGGCTTCACTGGGAAACCCACATGCTAATCACAACGCGACTGCAGATTTTCTTCCTGTCTTGCAAAACTCACTTACCTTAAACGCCTGTGGCTAATAGACATGGCTTTGAGAGGGAAAACAGTCTGTGTCGCCTCAGCTCTGAGTAGGAAGTGTACATGACGGCATCACTCAACATGGTAAATTTGACGAGCCAGTTAATGATCAACCACATTTTTCAGTTTCACAGAGGGGCTCCCTAAATGAGCCGGGGACATATAACAAAGCATACAAAATGACTGATGTATCCTGTGGTTGTACCCAACTTGAACCTTCACCCAATCAAATTTACTGTGTGTGGATGCAATTTAGTATAGTAGAACTGTCACTGTAATATATTTTTAAATTCATGGCCAAACGTAACGTCACACGTCACTGTTTTGAAGCGCTGTATTTGTATCATGTGATAAAATAATAGGTCAAAGACTGAAAACCCTGCCAACTTTTTTCTTTTTTTTTTCTAAGTAGGTTACACCTAGGATATTGCAGCAACCTTGGCAATCATTTACTGTAAGTTTACACAATTTAATGCCCTGTCCTACATGACTGGTTTGAATTCTTCAACTTTATTGAAGTTCCATCTTGTCTCCCCCTTTTAAATGTTTTACTGTATGAGATACTTTTAGATTCATTTAAGCATTTTGATGTAGAATATCCTCTTTTTGTGACTTCAAATATATTAATTCTTGATTTTGTGGTACTAATTATGAAAACATAGCAAACCAGAAGTGCCACCAGGATGACAGTTCGGAATGTGCTCTTCTATATTCAGCAACTTGCCCCTACCATTTCCAGCTCTTGGCAATCTTGGGCTTATAAATCATTGAATGTTGTAAAACTATTAGGTTACTTTTTCCAGCGTGAAACCATTATATATTTTTAATTTGTCATGGTTCAAATCCAAATTAGCATCATGATTTCCAGAAACACAACTGTGTGGAGTTGCAGATGCTTGTTGGTAGGCTAAAAATCACTAGTCACCCATAAACAATGACCCTTGATATGAAAATGTAAGCAAATGTACAATGTGTAAATACATGGGTCACGCTCTTCGCTTTTGGTGCAAAGACTTAAAAAAAAAAAAAAAAAAGGACACAACAAACATAATCACAGTTTGCCCATACAATGTACTCGCCAACCACTTCCCACTTCCTAAGGTACACCTGCCTTACCTCCCTCTACCTCAAGAACCGCCATTGATTTAACTAAGGGTGCTGGAGACATCCATTATGAATTTTGGTCCATGCTGACTCAATAGCATCACACAGTTTCTGCTTGTTTGTCAGGCACACATTCATGCTGCAAATGTCCCATTCCACACCATCCTGAGGATGCTCTGTTCAATGAGATTTGTGAATGTGCCTGCCACTGATGTATGCTGAAGTCACTGCCATGTTAGTGGAACAATCTTAAAATGACGTGTGCCTTGTGACCATATGAATAATCCTCCCGGAAGTCTCCATTCATAAAGGGTAGACTGGTCATACAGAGATGCCAAGTCTCGCGCATTCGGCGTAGGTCTCACGCATTTTTTAGGCTTATTCACCGTAGTCCGCAATTATTCATTGAATGCTTAATGAGATTCTCACGCAGAATTAAAATCCTTGTGCATTGAAGTTTCCATTTCACTTGCGTAAAGGTGCACCTCATCACAAGTAACATGGAAAGCGATTATGACTCCGGACTTCCCGTGCTTCTCTTTACTCGGGGATTGGAAACAATGCATGTGTTTCATGATCGTTTAAATTGTTTTAATGAAATAAGACCATTTGAAACGTTTTTATGCAATTCCATTGCTTCCAATCCCTCAGTAAAGACAAGCCTGAGAATTCCCGAGTCATAATCGATTTCCGTGTCATTAGTGGGGAAATCCACCGTAATGCACGTGAAACTGATTAACTTGATGCACAATGACTTAAATTCCGCGAGTGAATTTCTTCAGTGCGCGTCGATTGAATAATTGCTGACTATGGCACAGAAACGTGAATGCCACTAAGAGGAGACGACTTGGCATCTCTGGTCATAATGGGATGAGTGTGATACACTGCAGTGCTAAGGAATGCTGTTACATTGAAATGGTAAAGAGCTGGTACTTAGGGGCCTAATGTGTATCAAGACATTCCTTACTACTACACCACCTGAACCACCTGTATTGATGGATCCATGAATTTACATAGTTTCCAGTAAATTCTTTACCTAATGTTACTGCATGGTAGTGCAAATCCAGATTTCTCTTACCAGATGGCATTTTTCCAATATTCAATCTTCCAGTTCTTTTAGGTTTTACATACTGACTGCCGCCTCAGTTTCTTGTTATTAGCTGAAAATAGTGGAATCTGGCATGGTGTTCTGCAGCTGTAGCTCATCCGCTTCAAAGTTTGATGTGTGTGTGTGTGTGCGCGTGTGTGTGTGTGTGTGTGTGTGTGTGTGCACAGATGCCATTCTGCACAAAGCTGTTGTAAACTGCTATTATTTGAATACTTGTGACATTTGCTGTTGCGAGAACAAGTCAGCAGGGCATATTTTTGGATTTTTGGAAGGTTTGGGATCATCACAATTTAAAATGGGCCCACAGGTTTGAATAAAGAAGCTGCATTTCACAAACCCACATATGGGATGGCAGAGTTGAAGTGGTTAATTGATCTAACACAACATACACTATTATCTCCATTATCATGCAGATTGGCAAAACATTTCTGCAAATATTTACGACCCCGTTTCGAAAGAAGATTATCATTGCCTGGCCGGTAGTCATGCCATGTTCCGTCCTTAGCAACAGTGATATATCCCAGTGTGTAGCATACTTTATCATTAGCTTTCATTTCAAAGCGCAATAAGTGCCAAGCTAGTTTTTCCGTTAACTGCAATATATCCAGGCAGCCAATCAGTGATGAAGAAGCCTGCAATGCCAGCAGACTCCGATTGTTTAGCGAGTCTTATTTTGAACAAAACAAAAATACAAGTGTCATTTCTATGCTGCAAGCTCTGACGAAAAAAAAGGTTACCTAATTCATCTGTCGAGTATGTGTTTCCCCATCAGTGGACATAGTTTTTTCCCTGCTGACTGAATTTTTGGCCGCATTGGGAAGCAGATTTGCCTAAAGGACAGTGTACTACATGCAGACAATTATTATTATTATATTCACAGGCAGGCCTTTGACTTCAAATTGCACATGACAGATACTCAATGTTCTTGCTCATCAGGAATGCCACAACGGCTGTGTGAATATAGAAGTTTTTGAAGTTTGTAACCAACTGTCCAAACATATTTTGCAGACTATTAACAAAGACTGCAGTGTTGAGAGTCTCTTTCCTTTCACTGAATGTCATTTGCATGTGCATAATTCATAATTCATTACTGTGTTTTGCCAAGTAATCACAATAAAGTTCACTTTTTCACAAAATTCATCAAGCTTGGAGTTAATTTCATCATGGTATAGTGTTTTAACGTGTTTAGCAATATATATTGACAAATAAGTATGTTCTTCTATGCTTACTTTTCCCATAACAAAAATTATAATTTTTCTAAAAAATGCTTTAAATTGATATATTGTGTTCTGCTATGAAACTCTTCAGTTTTAGCTTGCATCCGTGGCTGCAGTGACAAACTGTTCTCTAACAGTGGTTTTCAGGAGTGCTTTTGAGCGCATGCAGTGATTTTGACGACTGAATCCTGTCTGTTTTTAAGAGTGCTGCCTGAGGGTTACAGGATCGCAGCCATTCAGTGTTGATTTTCAGCCTTGTCCCTTGCGTTCTGAGATTTCTATGGATTCTTTGAATCTTGTAATGGTATTATGTATCGCAGATGATGAAATCCCCAAATCCTTTGCAATTTTACATTGAGACACATTATTCATAGACTACTATTCAGTCTTTCATGGAGTGGTGCAGCCATCACCATTTTTGCCTCTGAAACTCAGCCTTGCTGGGATGCTCTTTTTATACCCAATCATGTTGGTGACCTGTTGCCATTTAAGCCACTTAGCTGTTCCAACAGGTGTATTTTTTGGCATACAATTTTTCTAGTCTTTTGTTGCCCCCATCCCAGCTTTTTCGAGCAGCTTTGATGGCATCAAATTCAAATTGGGCAGATATAAAATTACAATGACATTTTTCAGTTTCAATACCTGATATGTTGTCTTTGTCCTCTTTTCAATTAAATAAGTTTAAATGATTTGCAAATCATTGAATTCTGATTTTATTTACACTTTACGCAGTGTCCCAACTTTTTTGGAATCAGGGTTGTACATCAGACTGTCAGCCAAAACTACGAGGTCACCAACCAAAAATAGCTGGTATCGATCAGTTTGAACCTTGAGGTTGAAGGTGAAATGTACACAAACTCTTGATTTAACTTTTAGTAAGAATAACCACAGCAAGCTGCCTTGTAGCTCCCCCTTTGTTGCCTTGTCTATCTATTTCAATTATTGCTTTCATTTTCATTGAAGTGTTGACATTCTGTATCTAAGTTTAGACTTTCCAAATTAAAATTAGCACACTCTGTTTGAGAACAAATATCTTATTCATTTAAAACAAGATTAGCACAGTACACTCTACCATCTTAAATCAAATTATATGCTATTGTTTAAATAATTTAAGCTCCCACAAAATTGCATTAACTTTTGTGTTTTTATCCTGAGTATGGAACTTGTCAATTATATTAATATTTTTTTAAAAGTTTATGGTATACTTTCCCATCATTGTACAAAACATGTGACTTCCCTATTAATCTTATCTTAATGTTTATTACATGCCACCAATAAAACTTGAAAATACTCCACAGTCAAGTACTCACGTGCTTGCAAGTTAAAGCAGTAAATAATTTTCCACTGTGTGTTATGCTTCTCCTAAGTCTTTCCTGTTGTCTATGGGTTTAAAATATTTCACAGGCTGAGATCTTCAGTGTGAGAATCATTACAATTAAGTACTGTGGAAAGTGGTTTATTGGAAAGAATTATGTTGCATCTGGGGAGTTGTTCAGGAGTCACGCAGACATTCGGAGAAATAAAGACAAAATCACGAGGACTAGATGAATGTGATCTATTGAAAAATGCTGCAATAGTTATTTTAACATTTGTTGCATTAGTTGCCAAAACTGTATTTATTTATTTATTTTTAGCCTTAGTAGTTCAATTCTATGGAAGCCTACAGGGGACTATGCTATAATGATAATGAAAACTTGAAAATGAAATTCAACAAATTGGATTATTGCATTTTCATCTCAATTTTTACTCAAATATGGCCTACAAATGTAAAAGAATAATGCTATTGTGGAATTCCATTTTTTATTTTCAAGTTTACCATTGCATTTTAACATAGTCCCCATATAGCAGTGGTTCTTGAACTCAGTCCTAGGGGACCCCTGTGTATATTGTTTTTATTACCCCGCCCCACCCGAAGGGTGAGGGCAAGGGGTATTGTTTTTGGTTCGGTTTGTTTCTGTTTGTTTGTTTCTGTGTTTGTTTGTTAACACTTTAGCAGCAAAACTAATGGCCAGATTCACCCCAAATTCGGTTTAGGGATTGCCACTAACCCACAATAGATGCCTATTGAATTTCAGAAAAGTAGGTCAAAGTATCTGCGAGGGGCGGGGTTTGTTGTGCCTGGCACCACTTGTTCCAACTGCAATGACAATGCAAGAATTTTATCTCGCTGTTAATTTTTCGATGTTGGAGCTTAATCTCTGGGATTGCCTAAACTCTTAAATCACATTTGGCCCGAAACGCAGATGCATCCAATGAAAAATTTATCTACTGTGAGCATGTAGTAGCCCACTTATTGGATTAAATTTCAAACAGGTAATTTCCGTATGCGTAAAGTGAGGTAAATTATCTTTGGCCGATGAAACTGAAGACAGGTCAATCTGCAAATGCTTCATTGGTTTGTACACCTAGCCACCAATACTTAGTGATGTTACCGCTGATACCAAGGCTCCGAAGCACGCTTCAGATTCGACAGTGTATTTTTCTGAAGCATTGTGCCGGAGCTTGCTTCATATCGGGAAAAACCACGTGACTGATGACGATCGAACCACTTCACTGCTTCATACAGACTGAATCAGCTGACCGATTTGGTTCGATAGGCGGAGCTTTGAAACATTGGCGCAATTCAAGTGTATTTAAGATGGCTGAAACAGCGCTCTGTTATTATTATTGTTGAATAAAAATGCCTAAGTCACACAAGCACACCCAGTATACACCAAGCACTATCAATAAACATAAGAAAATATAACGTTTTTTGGACAGAGCAAATATTTACAGGATTCAATGAGGCTGTGGATGTAATTAATGTTATTATAATATAATATGAATTCTTGAGGTAAGGAAGAAAAACAACAGACAAATAAAATGAAGTTAGATTTCAGCTTTAAGTATTTTTCACAATACAACAAAACTCAAAGCGCACACGCAGCATCAGCGTCACCTTTGCAAGGCTGTACAACAACCACTGTGCAAGCAGATGTCACCCACGTGCGCAATGAATGAAGCTTCCAGTAGTGAACCAATTTTCAATACAATTGTCCAAAAGGGTTCAAAGCTTCATGAAGCCTCGTTTGGCCATCACTACCAATCCTAACATCTGAAGGATCAAGAAGAATTCAGTCACGCAAATGATAATACGGCCCACCTGTTTTTCCTTGAAATATAAAGGAAAAAATAGCTAATTGCTTCTACAACAATTAACCTAGTTACCTGTTAAGTCGTTAAGTTGGCCTATTAACCACATAAATTTGTAACCACTTTTATTTTTTGCCTGTAGTGCAATAAGCACAATATGAAATCTGTTATCTTTGGGGCATTGGAAAGCGATGCTTGGCATTCATTGGATTAAGATGGTAAACTCCCTCCTTGAACATCAAAATCACCGAATTAAGAAAAAAATAGAATCTTGTTAAAATCCTGGCATTGCAATTGTGGTTAGACTGTAAACCAACATACACAGGGGTCCACCAAGGCTGCACGAGAACGACTGCCATCTAGGCTTCCACCCAGTTCTAGTGAAAAATTAAAATGGAAAAAAATGTAAATGTATCATTCGCATTCCAGTTACATTACATTACAGGGACTTAGCTGACGCCCTTATCCAGAGCGACGTACAGTTACACTTCGTGCGGTAATAGCAATATTTGTAATGCAGTAAGAGGCGAAATGCTGTGCGTATGTGGGGTGTGATAAGGAGACGGGGCAAGCGCGAGTACATATGCTTCTGTGATTTCACCCCCAGCACATCATTCCATAAACCTTCGGAGACGAGCCCTGAAAATGATTTTGCGTAATTACCCATACACTTGAACAATATTAATGCATCCCTGTCCTAAAATCCGGGGTCACCATCCAAACAAGAGGAAAAAACTCATGAATTGCATTTTAATATTGACTACTTCACGTACACGGTGCTGGCTGTCTCTAAATTGTCGCGCCGATCGCGACAGAAATCAAGCAACCATTGGCTTTTCATTTCTTAATATTCGACTCTTTATCCTGTCATTCAGTAATCCGTCTCTGTGGGATACGCAAAGGCAAGTGCGGTGTGTATTCACACGAATTTTACGCCATGTTCATTCCGCAGCCTCTTTACGTGATTATACCCTATACGTAGTTTGCTTTGAGAAATACATCGCAGGTGAGGTCAAATGCGGTGTTAAGGGAAAACGGAGGCCCTTTGTTGACAGGTGAACGGAATTACAAACGAATCTCGTAAAGTAGGGATGGATATGAACAAGACTGTGCTATGTGAAAGTCTCATAATATGGGTAAGTTCTGCGTTATTTTGAATGACCAACCGATACGACGTCCATAGGATTTTGTGATCATTCCTACGCGCTGAGCAACTGTGTAAGGTGTTGCTAGTTAACGTTAGCTCATGTTAGTCTACCTGTCGGCGGTAACGATTTCCTGTAGCATCGTCTCCCACTGATCAATGTCTCAATAATTTGAGACTGAACAATCTCCAGTTTTTTTTAAATATGAAGACGAAATGTATTTCCCGATGTTTGCAGCTAGCTACCTCTAATGTGTTTGACATGCAGATATTTGGAGAGGATTTGCTCTCCAGTTTTAGCTAGAAAAGAAAAGCCAATTGCAGCGGGATAATGCCACAGCAAGTCTCTTACCTTGCTACGTTCGCTAGCTAAAGTGAACTGAATTAATGAAGTAGGCTTGCTAATTAGCGACTTGCCAAGACAATTTTCACTTGAAGTATGCAACGTTGGCTAACTATGATAAATAGACATGGTGTGTTTGGCGCTATATGTCTGTTGTCGTAAACCAACGTTAATATTGGTTATAGCTTGATAACTTGAAAACGGTGGCTTAACTTATCAGCGATGGCTTAGGTAAATCATAGCGTTAACTCACGGACAGAATACAGCAAGGTTCACCGCTAATGTTAGTTCGATTTTTGGCGTCGCCTACGTTTACTTCACAACTGACGTTACAGTAGCTTCATCCGTGTAATTGCAGCACTGTATTTGGTACACCTGCGCTAATACACGGCAATGCACAGCTGGCTATGTTCGAAAGCTTTTTTTTTATTAGGCTAGGGAACGTTTCGTTTCTTAAGAATGTTGTTGTTATGCACTCAATCGGCATGTTAACTTAGGTGGTGCAAACGTAGCTTGATGTTTTATTAAGGCTATACTGTAAAGTTCAGCGGCTTGGTAAATAATTTAAGTGGCTCGTAGACTGCTGGATACTCTCCGTCTTACTAAGATTCTTGTTTCACGCTGGAATGCACAATTAACGTTAAATATTAACCGCTTTTCTTGTGTTATGGTTGTCAGATTTCAGTGAATGCCCTTGGTTGCAATGTTGCTTTCTTTATGCCTTCCTGTGCGGCGCAAGTAGGTTCTTCCTGGCGCGTGTAATAATAGCCAACATTAATTTCCTCAAAGAATGTTTGGCTAATTTAACAGCCTCAACAGATATAATTGACCATATCTATGGGTGAGCCTTGCGATGTACAGGCAATTCTGGGTTAGGCTGTTGCCTCATCGTAACCCTGATTTGGGTCACACAATTTCAAGTATCTAATGATCAACGATAAGCAGTCTGGATAAGGCTTCATGTTTGCTTGACAGGAGATCTACTCCTTTGAAATAATCATTTCAATCTGCAGCCATAAGGCAGAACGCTAATTTGTGTTTCCAGGTCTCAATTTAGAAAAGAGCAAAAAAAAAAAAAAAGTTTTTTATTCAGTTGTTTTCTTGAAAATATGGACCGTTTAGTCATTTTGAGAAGTAAAATCCTTCCAATGACAAAATAGCTTCATTGCAAAGGAAATTGTACTCATTTGTTTAAAACAGAAAAACTGAGTTCATCACCTGATGAAAATGAAAGTTGTAGTAAGATTTGTTTGTTTACAGAAAGAAATGGATTGTGCATTCCCCCAAACGTGTGGCAAAGCTGAACCCTGTCCTACTGGGGTCAAATTCATGGCCTGATTGTCATTATCAAAGTGTACTTTTTGTCATAAGTTGCAGACCTTCAACACTGCAGCACCATGTAAGACTACACAGGACCTGACAACTGGAGTCGCTATGTCTCAGGCACTCCACCAAATGTGAGTCTTTACAGGAATGTTGAGTCATTATTGTATTTGTTGAATGTTCTAATTAATATGTCATAGTCTCAATTTCAGGAAATTAAGCATTGCCTGATTTTCATGCCTGATCTGAGTTGTTCATGCTTGGATTTTATGGGACTGTCATTTTTTGACATCATTTGGATTGCAGAGATCCTACTTGGTTCAGTGAAAGCTGGATGGGCCGCATTAAAGAAGATGTGGGTGACAACTGGCGGCTGAAGGTAACGTTCCTGAATGTCTGTCATACCACATCACTTTTAACAAAATTATTTTTCATAATCTCTTTGAAGCACTTTTTTAGGCTTATTTGCTCACTCATTTGGGAACTGGCATTTGTGTAGATGAACAACCTGAAAAAGGTGCTTCAGATGGTGGTGGATTATTATAATGAGGTAAGTGGTATTTTTTTGTTTTTGCCACAAATTTTGTGGCCACGTTTCACAGTATATTGCATATATATCACATTTACGGTACTTCTCAAAGCTTTGGGGTCACCTGTCATTTAAGCATTTCTTGATATTTTAATAAGTGTTTAGTAATTGTAAATTCTATTAAACAAACCCCAAAATGTATTTGATGATTATGTAGTCCTCAGAAAAAAAAAGTAAGCGACACCATTATCTATTTTAGTGATTTCTCTTCTAGACGGTCCCTGCAGAGTTGGATTTATGTTTCAGGTTGTTGCCTTGTAACACAATGTTTCCTACAAATTGCGAATGATTCCAAGCTTTTTAGCAGTAGTTCACATGCAAAGCCCATGTGAATATTTGCAACTGTTGTTCATTTGTCATTCACTAAAATGTGGTTTGAATTGCAACTGTTAAACTTGTGCAATGCTATCAGGTTCTGGCCCAGCAGATTTCTGATTTCCCCCTGCCGGATTTGGTCCAAGTGGCTGAGCACTCTGACCCTGTGGAATTGGGCCGCCTCCTGCAGCTGATTTTGGGCTGTGCTGTGAAATGTGAGAGGAAACAAGGTAGTGGCCAAGTAAAACTATAGCCACCTTGTTCTTTGTGAATATATTCTTTGGTTTTGAATTTCCAAAGCCAAAGGTGAAATGCTTAAGTGTTTTACTTCTTACTTTGCAGAGTACATTCAGATCATTATGACTCTGGAGGAGTCTGTGCAACATGTTGTGATGACTGCCATTCAAGAGGTGATTGCTCTGTTAATACGGTTTGGTTCTGCTAGTGCTAGTGCTGCACATTATCTGCAATCATTATATCAGTGCGCTCTCCAGAATTAATCAATCAATGTTAGTGACAGTGTAATTCGAGAAATTGAGGCTTATTCATCATTAAGGTGACAGAAGAGCTTGCACATTTTAGTTATGTTGATGTTCACCATCCATTTATTTAATGTTGTTTGCTTGTCATCAATGCTACCTCAAAAAACACTCCTCTTTAATTTTGTAATTCCCTGGCAATATATTGTACTCAGTCCACAAAAGTAGTAATTTTAAAGGAATTGACCTAATGCAGTGTAAAAGGTCCATAAAATATCCTCACTGAAGGTTTGTATTTTTATTAGCTAATTAGCAGGGAAACAATGACGCACTTTGGAGCAGAAGCCCTTGGTGACATTGAACTGCAGGTATGTCTTTACTCATATAAGCATTACAGTTGCAACAAGTCTGAACACACAGGCGTCACACAGCATGTTTAATGTGGTCACAAGCAGTCTGAATGAGTGTGACTTGTCTTCTGGCCATGGCTGATGCGTATTTTGTGCTTTTATTGTAATCGCACTCTTGATTGCAGCTAAAGAAGGCGATGGAGGACATGGCTGAGCTCATAGCACAGAAAGAAGAGCTGGCACAGAGGTGTCAAGTGCTGGACATTCAGGTAAATTCACTGTGGCCAATAAGATAGAGATGCTCTGGGATGCATTCTTAGATGTCATTTTATCGCTTTCTCTCAGAAAAGATGAGATTTTCCGCACAAGATTTTAAACTGTAAATTTTTCATAGTGGGTAGTTGCCTATGTAATCTTGGCAAATGTATTCCCAGCGAGACTGTGCTCTGTAATTGAAGCTTTCTGAAAAATGTAGCCCGAGTTTAACATTGCTTCACAGAACGGGTTTGATGTCATGTAGCACAACTCAATTTATAATACTGTAAATTAATCGATCATTTTAGAATATGTTTGTAATTATGATCATTTTGATTTAATATTAATCCAGTAATGGGAATGATTTTTGACAGATTCAGTTGTAAAAATCACAATACTCAAACCCCCCCCCCCATGCTGAGATTATGTGGAGGAGGTAAGCCGTTTTCTATGGATGGCTTTTGAGCCAAACTGTGATTATAACTCCTAATGCAACTAACAATTTATACTAATTCTGGGGGATGTGTGGACTTTGCTGAACTGTGTCGTCTGTGATATCTGTAACACACAAACCTGTTACAGATGGTGTTTTGATTCTGGTCACATTATTCATAATTCAATTTAAGTACAACCCCAATTCCACAATAGTTGGGACAAAGTGTAAATTGTGAATAAAATCAAAATGCAATGACTTTCAAATCACACCAGCCAGTATTTTATTCACAATAGAACTGAGATAACATAGCAAATGTTGAAACTGAGAAATTTTACAATTTTATCCACAAAATGAGCTCATTTCAAATTTGATGGCTGCTACAGGTCTCAAAAAAAGTTGGGACAGGGGCCGTTTACCATGGTGTAGCATCCCCTCTTCTTTTTAACACAGAGTGGAGGCGTCTGGGCATTGAGGAGACAAGTTTCTTGAGTTTAGCCATTGGAATTTGATCCCACTCTTGTTTAATACAGGCTTCCAGCTGCTGGAGAGTTTTGGGTCTCCTTTGACGGACTTTTCGTTTAATTACGCGCCTAATGTTCTCAATTGGTGAAAGATCAGGACTGCAGGCAGGCCAGTTCAGCACACGGACTCTTCTACTATGAAGCCATGCTGTTGTAATAGCTGCAGTATGTGGTTTTGCATTGTCTTGCTGAAATACACAAGGCCTTCCCTGGAATAGATGTCGTCTGGAGGGGAGCATATGTTGCTCTAAAACCTTTATATACCTTTCACCATTCATGGTGCTTTTTAAAACATGCAAGTGTCCCACACCATATGCACTAATGCATCCCCATACCATCAGAGATGCTGGCTTTTGAACTGAACGCTGATAACAGGAGGGGTGGTCTTTCTCCTCTTTTGCCCTGAGGACATGACGCCCATGATTTCCAACAAGAATGTCAAATTTGGACTTGTCTGACCACAGGACACTTTGCCACTTTGCTACAGTCCATTTTAAATGAGCCTTGGCCCACAGAACACGGTGGCGCTTCTGGATCATGCTGAACAATGGCTTCCTTTTTGCTTGATATAGTTTTAGGTGGCATCTGTGGATGGCACAGCGGACTGTTTTTACAGACAGTGGTTTCTTGAAGTATTCCTGGGCCCATTTAGTAATGTAAATTACAGAATCATGCCGGTGAGTGATGCAGTGGCGTCTGAGGGCCCGAAGATCATGGGCATCCAGTAAAGGTCTTCGGCTTAGTCCCTTACGCACAGAGATTTTTCCAGTTTCTCTGAATCTTTTGACGATGTTATGCACTGTCGATGATGAGAGCTTCAAAGCCTTTGCAATTTGACGTTGAGGAACATTGCTATCCCCTCCCACAAAGTGGATCGGGGGATATTGGAATGGCGCTCGTCTGCCTGTCTGTCCGTCCGTCCGTCTGGGTTCAATGGGGACAAGTTTTCTCGGAAACTATTGCACCTACGCGAATGAAATTTTGTATGTGGCTATTACTGATGCCCCTACTGAATGAGTTCAACAATTGATTCAGAGAAATTTATTTTTACAGAGTTATGGCCCTTGACTCTGTTTGTGGACTTAAGTGTATGGGTGTTGCGATGGGGACAAGTTCTCTCGGCAACTATTGCTTGTACGTGGATGAAATTATGTGGGTGACCAGTACTAATGATCCTATTGAATGAGTTTGACAGTTGATTCTGAGAAATTTATTTTTACGGAGCTATGGTCCTTGTTTCTGTTCGTCGACTTGGTGTATGGGATTTGCAATGGGGACAAGTTTTCTCGGCAACTATTGCACCTACGTGGGTGAAATTTTGTGTGTGGCCAGTAGTGTAATGACCCTATTAAATGAGTTTGAAAACTGATTCAGAGAAGTTTATTTTCATAGAGTTATGGCCCTTGACTCTGTTCGTTGACTTAGGTGTACGGGATTTGCAATGGGGACAAGTTTTTTCTGCATGGGTGTGTGGAAGGTTCCATTGAATTTTGGATTTAGTATACTGCGTTTCTTTAATTTTCTAATTATGAACCTAAAAGTATTTCCTGTGAAATGGATTTTGTTGCAAAATTCACATCAATTGTTTCACTGCAAATCGTGTTCTTCACCTTTTACGTGGAAGTGTTTTTTTTTTTTCCTGGATTTGAGGGGATATATGAAACACTTCTGCACACCCAACATTCTCTCTCCTCAGTACATTTTACTAACTTTCCACTGTTTCGCCTTTTGAAGTTGATTATTATCCCCCGCCATGAAGTGGATCGGGGGATATTGGAATGGAGCTCGTCCGTCCGTCTGTCATTCCGTCCGTCCGGGTTCAATGGGGACAAGCTTTCTCGGAAACTATTGCACCCTCATGGGTGAAGTTTTCTGTGTGGCCAGTACTAATGACCCTATTGAATGAGTTCGACAATTGATTCGGAGACATTTATTTTTACAGAGTCATGGCCCTTGACTCTGAACTTGGTGTATGGGTGTTGCAATGGGAATATGGAATCTCCCGTGACCATTCTTACTGTGGCGGGGGATATTGCCTTGTTTTTAAAGTATTCCACAATTTCTTTACGCAAGCCTACTCAGGTTGTAGAGCCTCTGGCCATCTTTACTTCTGAGAGACTCAGCCTCTTTAAGACATCCCTTTTATAGCCAATCATGTTACACACCTGATGCCAGTTAACTTAATAACTTGCTAAATGTTCTTTCAGCTGATTCTCTTATACATTATCTCACAAAAGTGAGTACACCCCAACATTTCGACAATTAATTTATTATATCTTTTCAAGGGGCAACGTTACAGAAATGAAACCTGAATATATTCTAGAGTAATCATTGTACAATATGTGTAACAGTGTACATTTACTGCACTGTCCAAATAACTGAACAAACAGTCACTATTTCCAAAATGGGTGGCAACAAAAGTGAGTACGCCTCACCGTTAACATGCCAAATTGTGTCCATAGTGTCAATATTTAGTGTGACCACCATTGTTGTCCAGCACTGCTTTGATTCTCCTAGGCATGGAATTCACCAGAGCTGCACAGGTTGTTGCTGAGATCCTCCTCCACTCCTCCATGACAACATCACGGAGCTGGTGGATGTTGGACGCCTGCTGCTCCTCCACCTTCCTCTTGAGGATGCCCCACAGGTGCTCAATGGGATTCAGGTCTGGAGACATACTTGGCCACTCCATCACCTTCACCTTCAGCTTCCTCAGGAAGGCAGCTGTCATCTTGGAGGTGTGTTTCGGGTCGTTATCATGTTGGAAAACTGCCGTTTCCGAAGGGAGGGCATCATATTCTGCTTCAGAATGTCACTGTACATGTTGGAATCCATTATTCCATCAATGAAGCGCAGCTCCCCAGGACCAGAAGCACTCATGCAGCCCCAGATCATGATGCTGCCACCACATGTTTGACTGCAGTACACACTTGTCTTGGTACTCCTCACCATGGTGCCGCCACACATGCTGGATACCATCTGAGCCAAACAAGTTTATCTTGGTCTCATCAGACAGCAGAACATGGGTCCAGTAGTTCATATTCTTGGACTGGTTGTCTTCAGCAAACTGTTTTCAGGCTTTCTCATGGGCTAGCTTCAGAAGAGGCTTCCGTCTTGGCCGACGGCCATGCAGACCGACTTGGCGCAGTGTACGGCGTATGGTCTGAGCTCTGACAGGCTGTTCTCCCACCGCTGCAACCTTGCCAGCACTCCTTCGTCTGTTTTCTGAAGCCAACTTGTGCACCTGACGCAGAGCACGAGGACTCATCCTCTTTGGTCTACCCTGACGAGGCCTGTTCTGAGTAGAACCCGTCGTGGGAAACCGCTGAATAACCTTGGCCACCGTGCTGAAGCCAAGTTTCATGCTTTCACAGATCTTCTTGTAGCTTAGACCATCTTTGTGGAGAGCAACAATTCTCTTTTTCAGATCCTCAGAGAGTTCTTTCCCATGTGGTGCCATGTTGACCATCCAGTGACCAGAATGAGAGCATTGCACCCAAAGCACCACAGTTTAAACCTTCAACATGTTACACAACCTCATATAACTCAGTCAAGCAGACAAAAGCATGAGCATGATGAATAAGACGTTTCATTGCTCGGTTGACCATTACCCATTGGGGTGTGTGCTCACTTTTGTTGCCACCCATTTTGAGAATAATGACTGTTTGTTGAGTTATTTGGACAGTGCAGTAAATCTACACTGCTACACATATTGTACAATGACTAATCTAGAATATATTTTAAGTTTCATTTCTGTAACGTTGTCCCTTGAAAAGATATAATCAATAAATTGTCGAAATGTGAGGGGTGTACTCACTTTTGTAAGATACCGTTTATTAATTACTTTTTCAGCCCTTTTTTGCTTGTGTCCCAACTTTTTTGAGACCTGTTGCAGCCAGAAAATTTGAAATGAGCTCATTTTGTGGATAAAAATGTAAAATGTCTCAGATTCAACATTTGAAATGTTAACTATGTTCTATTGTAAATAACATACTGGCTCATGTGATCTGAAAGTCATTGCATTTTGATTTTATTCACTATTTACAATTCGTCCCAACTATTTCAGAGTTGGGGTTGTAGTTGGACATTAATAAATGAAATTTTTCAATCTTAGCATGATTTACAGTGAAATAATAAACGTGATATAAATTCTTTTGAGTGTAATCAGTGCTGTGTATAGACTCAGGGATGTGATTTTTCCGCTAATTCGCGGAATTCCGCTTTTTTTATCTCCAAAAATTAAAAAATTAAAACTCCGATTTTTCAGTCATGAAAATCCGATATTGTATCTACAGCATTCCGATTTTTAGTACTTCCGTAACTGAATTGACCTTATTCCACAGAACTTCCATTTTCAAATTAGCCAGCTAAGGCACTTCCGGTCAAATGTCATGCTGTGTGGGTGTGGGCGGTGCCGCGGCGGCAAGTTTCAACACTGCGGAAAACAAACGACGGAGATATTGCGGATATTCGAGACGACAGATAGCTTGTAGTATAGTATAGTAATAATAATTAATAGTCAGTATACTTGTATTTTGTGTAGCCCACTAGGCTAGTGGAGTGAGGATGAAGCAGTCTAGTAGCCTAAGTTTCAGCGGCGTGAGTGGTCGACGGCTGAACACTGCTGCATCCCTTTATGTACCTCGTCGAGACAAATGCTGTTCACTGCTGGGAAGTTGCGCGGTTGGCTCAGTGTTTATCAGTATCCCCCTGCGAGTGAGAGCGGGTGCTCGTTTTAGCTTTTTGACGCACCTTCGCCAGCTCCCATTAACGGTAGTATGGCCAGTCAAACCATAACATTGCATTACGTAACCTTACCGACAAACCTGATGGACCTTTATTTTCCTACCTCCCTCTCGCACATTTTGATATGAAACATTATCACCCTACATTTTGACTTCGGTGAATGCTGAATTAATTGGTTACTGTGGCCTGCATACACACAGGTTATCAGTGCTAACGCAGCTGGGCGTCTAGCTCCAAAGCTAAATCATGCTTATTTCATCAGCTGCCCAGCTAATCCATGACCTTTAGCAATATTAGCGAACGATACCACTACGACACGCAACTTCTCTATCGCGTCGTATAATTAAAGGTGCTTCAGGACCTCGACGGAAGCCCTTCCTCTTAGTTTCACTTTTGTTTTTTTGTGTAAACGGAGCGTCACTGGACACCAAATATAGCCGAACATGGCTGGTTAGTGACACTGTTTTCCGTTGCCGTTTGGCTTATTAATTAGGTTAATATGTAATACATATTTCCAGGAGTTCCATCAGGATTGTGTTTTTAGTCAGTAATTGGAAGCTGAAAATACTCACAGAACTCATGGATGGTTTCTACAGATGATTGGATAAAGAAAAAAGATTTATTGGTGCTGTGTATCTACAGTGATTATTTTCTTATTTGTTCATTTTTGCTATTACACAGTACATTTAGGGAAGTCTAAATTCATAAAATCCCATGAACATGTGACTTTGTGATATGATTTTGGAGTTCACTAAGAAGTCAATGATTTTATTGATATATTGGCTATACTTAATGAATGTTATTTTACTTTTATGTGAGTGCAATAGTGGCACATTAAATTCTTTAAAAGCTTGGAGCTTGTGACTAATTTTGAGTTGACCTAGAAATCAAAGATTGCATGTTTGTTGGCTTGAATATACATTAGATAATAATTCTGTTTTTTATTATTATATTAAATTCTTAGTACACTTATGGCAGTAAAAATGACTAAAACCCAGGAGCTTTGGGGGGCTTGGCCCCCTTTGTCCCCCCACCAGGGCGCTGCCTTGGACCCAGCTGGGGTCCCCTGGCTAAATTTTCAGATAATTTCACTTCACCCAAATCACATCCCTGATAGACTGCACCAGCAGTTTTGTTTACAAAACATTTTGTGGAAACAAGCCGTTGTTTAATTGTCAGCTGTAGATTTATTGCCCAGTTATCATTAATTCAGTAAGCTTTAATGTCTGCTTTTGATATGATTATACTAAATAACGGAACCAAAGCTTTCAGGCAAAAGTGTACATTTGGGCTGACTGTTGTGGTTTATCGCAATTTAATATCTCAACTGATTGGAATTACAAGAAAAAGGTGAAGTCATGAATTTCAGGTTCACACAAAATTGGCATGTATGTATAGAAACTTAGCAACTGCAAGGAAGTAAGTCATTCTCTCAGAGTCTGCAAGAAGTCTAACTAACCAAATACTGCAAGTCAGTGTTTTACAATAACGGCAAACTAACTTTTTTCTGCTGCTTACTCTTGGGAATGCTAAAACATTAATATGTTTGTTTACACATTCATTCCATGTTCACCTTTGTTTAATAAAACGATTCAGTACACAGTTAAAGGTATCAAGTTAAATGCAGTTGTTAGTTTGCATGAAGAACTAAGCAGGGCATTGGCCAGTCCATATGTGTGTAAATGTGTTTGTAGTACAGAACATGGCAGGGGGGGAGAGAGGGGTAAGTCAGATCCCCCCCTCCCCCTCTTTACTCTGTGGAAGAGAGCTGTGCCAGCTGTTGACGAAATCTGGCAGCAGTAGATCCCAAACTTTAACTATTTTTCAGCCATGGTGCATTTGTAAAGGGACCTTTATTTATTTATTTATTTATTGGCTGGCATATCCTGATTTTGCTCTGTTTTTTTCCAGCTTAGGAACGAGAGACTTCAGTAACGAGGTCATTAGGGACAATGTCACTTTATACTGTTGTTTGTGGCTTGGTGACTGGAGAAAGTGTAATTTTTTTTGTGAGATAATTGAGGGGTTTATTCAGATGACAGAAGGGCGGGTTTCTTTACTTTGTATTGTGTTATATCCATTGCCGGACGAGTTGTCAGTGCTGACACTGTATCCTCTTCAATCCGGTAATGTTGGTGCTGACTCTGGTTTCTGTGATTGGTCAGGTCACTATGCTTCAGGAGGAGAGGAATAGCCTGCTGGCAGAGAATGATGTGCTGACTGACCGGGCCAACCAGCTCGACTCTTTTGATGACCCCAGTACCCCTTCAGGGAAAAAACATAGCCAGCTGCAGCTGCAGTTTGAACAGCTGCAAGAGGAAAATTTTAGGTCCCGTTCACAAGTGCCGACATTGATATTTCATGTAGTATTTGTTGATGAGAAAGACACTTATAGAGTGGTTTCAATGTGGTTATTTTCTATGGTGTTGTCTGGCTGCAGATTGGAGGCTGCTAAGGATGACTACCGCATTCACTGTGAGGAGCTCGAGAAGCAGCTGATTGAGGTTCAACATCGTAATGATGAGCTGACAAGCTTGGCTGAGGAGTCACGTTCACTCAAGGATGAGCTTGACATTCTGAGGTACTGCATTCAGTGAGGAGAGAATCTTCATGCTCAATCACGTGTAATATTCGCAAGGGTTATTGCAATCTCTTGGCATTCTCTGAATGGTTGCAGATATTTTATGGAAATTCAAAAGCTTCATTACTAATACTGCCACACTGGCAAGCCTCTGATGTAGGCAAAAGAAGAAGGCGCTCACATATACTACTCAAAATTTGATAGGGATCATAGGAATTTTTTTGTGAAATGACATGCAAATTTGGTCACTGCCACTGATGAACAATATATTGGATAAATGACATGCAGTCAGACACAAAACACATTTGCAAGTGCATTTAATGACATTAAATGAGCGTGCAGCCTCACACTTTTGGCTTTCACGAACACTTCATGGTTTCACCTCTGACATGTAAAGTGAAAACAGACAGTGTTCGTTTGATGATTCATTACCACAGTTAATGTCAATAACGGGTATGGCCTCCCCTAGCTTGAATGACGGCTTGACAACGTCGGGTCATACTGTCAATCAGAACCCGGATGCTTGCAATTGGAATGTTGTTCCATTCTTCAACAAGGGCATTTCCGAGCTCTTCTAGAGTTGTGGGTTGTGCCCTACGACCGGAAATGGCGACCTGCAGCATGTTCCACACATGCTCGATAGGGTTTAGGTCCGGCGAACGCGCGGGCCAGATCATGCGGACAATTGTCTCCTGCTCTAGGAATTGATTCACCACCCTAGCACGATGGGGACGGGCGTTATCATCCATCAAGATGAAATCAGGGCCAACAGCACCAGCGTATGGTCTTACGTACACATTGAGGATCTCATCCCTGTACTGTACCCCTGTCATCGTCCCTCTCCCCATGACATGCAGGTCCGTTCTGCCGTTCCTGCTTATTCCTCCCCAGACCATAATTGATCCGCCACCATAACGGTCATGTTCGTTGATGTAGGCATCATTAAATCGCTCACGTTGTCTTCGCCACACCCGTTGCCTCCTGTCAGTAAAGTCCAAGCAATATCGGGACTCATCAGTAAAGAGAACTGGAGCCCAATCGTTGTGTGTCCATGTGACATGATCGTGAGCCCAATCCAAACGGTCACGCCTATGACGCACGGTCAGTGGGATTCGAACACATGGCCTTCTTGAGTTGAGAAGTATGGCAGTATGAAGACGATTCCGTATCGTCTGAGTGGATACCCTGACCCCCGAGGCGTTATGAAGGTCATTTCGTAGGGTGGTGGCTGTCCAGAAAGGATGACGTCGTGCCTGAAGTGTGAGAAAGTGGTCTTGTCGTTGTGTAGTTGATCTCTGACGACCACCCCCATGACGGTGTGCTGCTGTACCAAACGTTTGATGCCAGTTCCACGCTCTGTTCACAACGCTTTGGCTGACGTTAAGTGCATTAGCAACGTGACGTTGTGAGAAGCCAGAGTCAAGCATTCCGATGCATCTTCCCAATTGCTCTGAAGTCAATCGACGTCTAAGACGTGAGGAGACATTGTTATTGCTAAATGTAATGCAAAAATTTGGGAACTTCAAAATTTTCACCAACAAGCAACACACACGTCTGAGTTGAAATGGTGAAGTGTTAGTCAAAGCCAAAATGTGAGGCTGCACGCTCATTTAATGTCATGAAATGCACGTGCAAATGTGTTTTGTGTCTGGCTGCATGTCATTTATCCAATATATTGTTCATCAGTGGCAGTTACCAAATTTGCATGTCATTTCACAAAAAAATTCCTATGATCCCTATCAAATTTTGAGTAGTATATAATTTACTTTTTTGGTTTGTTTTCATTTAGGCACTGGCCTTTATTTTGTGGAAATTGATAAAGCATTTTATTAATGTTAAGATTTGTTCTGTTTAAAGAAGTTCTTTGGTGCATTTGTGTTGTTGAAATAATGAAGAAATGTTGAAGGTTGCTCGCCATGGGAACAACAGCCTTGTTTGAAATCACACACTCTTTTACTTCATACTGCTTACTCTGCATTTGACCCATCCTACAATAAGGAGCAGTGGGCAGCCACAGAGCAGCGCCCAGGGACCAACTCCAGTTCTAAAGCCAGTTTTTTGGTCAGGAGCACTGGATGGAGTGTTCCTACAGCACGTTTTTCTGGGTGGGGGAAAGCCACGCAAACGCGGGGAGAACATGCAAACTCCATGCAGAGAGGCCCTGGCCACCTGGGGCTCAAACCTGGAACCTCCCTATTGCGAGGCAGCAGTGCTAACCTCTGTGCCATCATTCCGCCAATGCAACTTATGACTAAAATGCAATTCCGCAATAAAAAAAAAAACAATCTTTTTGAATTCTGGCTTGGCAAGCAAGTGGATTCTGGAATGACCAAATTTAGCAAAAGGACAAGTATACTTTTATTTTGATTGGAATATGGATCACAGACGTGCCACGATCTATAGAGAAAGATGTCTCTGGCACTCCTTGTCAGTTATATTTTGTAATTAAAATCTGTAAAAGAACACTTTTTGATTGTAATTGTCTCTTGGCAATTATGTATTCCATTCTTCTTTTAAGTGACACAAATGTACACATTCCTTATACCAATAAATAATGTTCTAAATTGAGTAGATAAAATAAAATCCAGAGAACTGTTAACTTTTGAGTCTCGGTGTTTCGGACTGACGTGCTTCCAGTATACAGCCTCATTTTCGAGAAAAGTTGGGACGTTGAGTAAAATGTAAATAAAAACAGACATCAATGATTGGCAAATCATCATACTATTTTCCATTGATTATTAAGTTTAAAAGACAACATGTCAAAGATTGAAACTGAGCCTATTATGTACATGGATGCAAGTGATCACATCAGACTTACAGTTTATTGTTGAAAATGTAATGCTATTGCATTTGTAGTCTAGTTTGTTGTCCATTTTTGTGATCTACATATCCACTACACAAGCACTCAAATAAGCCCATGATTTGTTCCAATCAGGTACCTCAGTTTCAGCAAATGTTCACAACCGTAACTTAACGAAGGCCAGTCAGGGACAAAAATAGAAAACAAGGCTGATGTACATTGTTTGTTATCCCCAGAAAACCGGAGAATTTGCTACCAAGCGAACTTTTTACACAGCTGGCACACAGCTGGCCATTAATAAGTTAGGTGCAAGCAATGCAATGTATTCAATAGAGAAGTGTGAATAGTGAATATTTTGTCACTTGGATAGCGTTGGGTCAGCATGAAAGATTAGTGAGCTAACTTGCTGGCTAGTTTGCTGGGTACTATTAGCTGGCTATATTTGGAGCATTTAAATCGGTAAGGAACAATGTATAGTGATGATTTTGTTAGTTATTTGCATTCGGTCAGCGAGAGCAGCGAGTTGTGATTATTTAGCTAGCTAGGCGGGTCTGAGGTGTATGTCATTATGCTAGTTTGCAGGCTACTGTTGACAAGCTAAATTTGGTGCACATAAATCGGTATAGAACAGTGAATAGTGATCATTTCACTTCTTGGTTAGCATTGGGTCAGGAGAACAGTGAGTTGGTTGATTACTTTGCTAGTTTGCAGGGCCCATCTGTTAGCTATATTTGGTGCATATAAATCAATAGAGAATGGTGAATGGAGATTTTTTTTCCATTGAACTATTTAGAAAAGCAAGTTGTGATTATTTGGCTTTGTAGCTAGTTAGGTCAGTTGCGCATTGGCAAGACTGATTAGCATATTTGCCTGCTGGCATGTTTTCATGCCAACTAGCATTGGCCAAAGTTACTTGATTATAAATTTAAATATACGCTAGCGACATAACTTGATAACTAGCATAACTAAGTAAAACATGCAGTCGCTAACAATTTAGTTTAGCTTTATGGGCTTGGCTATCAAAGATAATAAGGTGTTAGCAAATTGCTAACGCAAAGCTGAACTCGTTCTCTTTGGGCATTAGGAGAGTCATGGGAGGTGTAGTTTTTAGACAGAAACAATGTAGATTATTGTTGACTACGGTCAAGAAAAGCAATGTGTTGTTACTCAGAAAGATGAATCAAAATTTCAAAATCGATGGAGGCTTGAAAATCACGGGAAGTACTTCAAAAGTGAACTCTGACACATTGAACAACTCTGCTATAGGAATGGTTGCTGTCCATTATGGACATGTTAAATGGCATCTACTAGTCGAGTGACAAAGTAGGTTGAGCTTTAGTTTTGCCATGGTTCTCACATCTGCTTTCAACACTGAAAGACACTCCCATTGGTTCCGTCTAGTATATTGTGTATAGTGCTACGCCCTGAAGATCCAACTTTCTGTTCAGTTGTGTGGAGTGCTGGAATAAAATTTCCAGTTAGGCTTTGCGACCTGGGGAAAATGGAATTTGATTAGTCCATCCTTTTATCCTTAGACCAAGCACAGGGAGAAAACTCCAGCCCTTGATGTGAGTCTTACTGATTTTGTCATACCTTTGTAAACTCTCTGCCTGTCCTTGGACAGGAGCTGTTCAGACCGGGCAGTCAAGCTTGAGGCTTCGGTAGAGACATACAGGAAGAAGCTGGAAGACCTGAGTGACCTGCGACGCCAGGTGAAGACGCTCGAGGAGAAGAACATGACCTACATGCAGAATACTGTCAGCCTGGAAGAGGAACTTCGCAAAGCCAATGCAGCTCGCACACAGCTGGAAACCTACAAGAGACAGGTGGGATATCACTGTACTATCTCCTTTCAGTCTGCAGGCGCCTCATTCAAGCTGTTGTTCAGAAATTTGCACTGGTAAGTGTACAATAAATTACGCTGAAAACGATTAATTCAATTTTATATGCAGTACCAGTCAAATGTTTGGAGGCACTTTGCTAATGTCACAGCGCTCTTTTTTTTTTTTTTTTTTTTTTTTTTTTTTTTTTAGAGAAATTTAAATGGCTTAACTTCTCTATATAATTTCAAATGGAATCTGGTAAGAGGTAAACAGTCAGAAGTTAAAAGAGAATAATTTACTTGTTTGAATAGTGTCCAAAATTTTAGAATTCTCAAAGAAGCCATATTTTGCAAAGTACGCTGACAAACAAGCTCTTTCCATTTTCCAACAGTTGTGGAATGGTTGCAGAATGATCGCACTTCTGGAAAGAGATTTCCAGGGTGGGTTTGTCTGTGACCGGTGCCAGCTAATTGAGCATTTGGAGAGCAAGATCCTTGATCTTCAGGGCCAGTTGGCAGCACAACATAGTTCGCAATCAGTAGAGTTCGTACAGGAACTAAGTAGTATGTTGTTTAGAGAAATGGTGTGTTCGCCAGAGCAGGGTTGTGCGGAGACCACAGAATAGGCAGGGAGAGAAAGTTGGCTGACTGTAGGAAATCAGCGCAGGAAAGGGTGTGCACGCCGTACAGCGACAGCTCTTCCAGTGGTTGAGGTGTCCAACCGATTCCGGCCCTTGCAGGAACTCGACTTGGCCCCTTACCCTGAGAGTGGAGGGATTGATGAGCATCAGGGCTCCCTGTTAGCCTCTTCCCCTCAGAAAAGGGAGTTAGTGATAGTGGGGGACTCAATTATTAGAGGAATAGACAGCTTAGTCTGTTTGCGCGACAAGGAGTCTCGTACGGTGTGTTGCCTGCCTGGTGCCTGGGCTGGGCGATAAATGTATCGCAATAATTTTTAAGCTCAATAAAAGTAACTGCCTCTATGGGGCAGGCAGACGAGCTTGATTATTACCTTTTCTATGCCACATACTGGTACTTTTGATTTAGTGTTGAACTAACATCAGAGGCCATTTGAAATTCTTCTGGGAAGAAAAGTGCGATTTGAAGTCTGCTAATTACCAGCGAGGTTGGACAGCCTCCATCGCCTTGGCATAATTAGCTTACCTTAAATCAATTCTTGTGTACTTTGCCTAACTTGCAATCAAGCCATTTATTCAGCCAACTGACCAATCAAAACCAAAATCTGGCCAATAATGATTAAGAAGAGATAATAAGAAGCAGACCGACCTAACCAGGCTGGCATGTTAGATTGAAAGAATGTCAGTAATCTGAATAAATAGCAGACCTCTGAATTCCGCCTCTCCTTGTGAAACTTTAACATATTTTTAAAAGGATTTCTTAAAAATAAAATCATGTTAAGATGGCCCTGGTTTTTAAGTGTTTAAAAATATACACAAAGTGGAAAACATTGTGTGACGCATATCGAACGTGAATGTGAGAGAGAAATTTTTTTCGCATTGCAAGCTATGGACAAATGCACCGAAGACTTGGCAAGCACGTTCAGGAAAATCTGTGCTGCAAATTTTTTTGCATTTTTTATTTAATAATTGAACAAGATTACTTTACTTCAAATTATTTCACAGCTCTTGATTTTAGTTACTTTTCAGTGACTAAATAGCCTACAGTGAAGGTGGAAAACATTTTGTTTAAGCGTAGCAAACGTGACATGTAAATTGTAATTGCATTCGCACACAACGGCCAAATGTAGTAATCCAGCAAACACATTCAGGCAAATTGCGTGCTGAAGCAAGCAACGTTAAGGTCTTCAAAATCATCATCCTCTACTTGTCAATTGCTTTCACCCCCTTCCCATTTACTTTGCTCAATTTGCAGTCAAACAGTTGATTCGCTCAATGAACAATTTAAATTGGTTGGCAGTCTAATTTATTTTGATATCATTTTCGTTTGTCGCATTTTGAAATTTAAATGGCCATGAAACATGGAAGAGTTGCCTGAATGAGTTTGGTACATTATTTCTAGTTTCACATTTGGTCTCTGTGTGCGAATGCGTTAACAATTTACATGTCACTTTCAATACGCTTAAACAAAATGTTTTCCACCGTCACTGTAGGCTATTTAGACACTCAAAAGTAACCAAAATCGAGAGCTATGAATTCCTTTATTTCAAATTAGTCCTATTCAATTATTAATTTGATGCATTTGTCTATTGCATGCATTGTGAAAATAATTTCTCATATTCACATTTGATATGCTTCACAAAATGTTTTCCACCTCGCGTATATTTTTAAATGCTTTAAAACCAGGGCAATCTTAAAATTATTTTATCTTTCAGAAATCTTTTTAATAATACGTAAAAATACAACGATGAGAGGTGAATTCAGAGGTCTGCTATTTATTCAGATTATTGACATTCTTTCAGTCTAACACGGTAGCCTGGTTAGGTCTATCAGCTTCTCATTATCTCTTCTAAATCATCATAGGCCACATCTTGGTTTTGATTAGTCAGCTGGCTGAATAAATGACTTGATTGCAAGTTAGGCAAAGTACACAAAATTGATTTAATGTAAGCTAATAATGCTAAGGTGAAGGGAGCTGTCCAACCTGGCTGGTAATTAGTAGACTTCAAATCTGACTTTTCTTCCCGGAAACATTTCAAATGACCTCTGATGTTTGCTCCACGCGGCATTAGGTATAGAGAAGGTAATAAGCAGGCTCACCTGTCTGCCCCATAGTGGCAGTTACTTTTATTGCGCTTAAAATTATCGCGATACATTTATCGCCCAGCCCTAGACAGGGGTGACTTGTTCAAGCCTGACGGGCTACACCTGAATCAGAGGGGTACCTTTGCACTGGGTCAGCATATGTTAAGGGTAGCACAGGGTTATTTAAACTAGGGACTTGGGGGGGCAGGGAGGTTAGAGAGTGTTATACAAAGGGAAATGCAGACTGCCGTGATGGAAGCTGACAGCGTTACATCAGAATCAGAATCAGAAAGCATTTATTGTTATTGCATAAAAGTACACAACAAAATTTTAGCAACTCAAATGGTGCAATCAACAAACAAACAAACAAACAAAAAATGCTAATAAATGTTATTAATATAAATATATTCAAAATATAAATACATTTAAATAGTATTATAAAAAATTTAAAGTGCAGCAGGTACTGGGTAGTGAAGTGCCAGTAATAAACATGTTCATTTTTGTTGATTAACAGTACGTATTGCAGTTGGAGAGAAACTGTCTCTGAGTCTGGAGGTACGTGCTTTGGCAGTCCTGTAGCGTCTGCCAGATGGTAACAATTCAAAGAGATGGTGGCCAGGGTTTGAGGGGTCTTTTAGAATGCTTTTTGCCCTGCTGGTGTAGCGCGCAGTGGCAAGTTCTTTCAGGGGGGCAGGGGGCAGCCGATGATCTTTTCTGCAGACTTGATGACTCTCTATAGAGCTTTTTCATCTGCAGCAGTTCACCCCGCATAACACACAGAGATGCAGTATGTGAGGACACACTCAATGGTTGCCCGGTAGAACGCAACCATCAGCCTCGTCGCCACACTGTTCCTCCTGAGCACTCTGAGGAAGTGGAGTCTCAGCTGTGCTCTTTTAATTGTCATGGTGGTGTTCGGTAACCAGGAGAGGTCCTCTGAAACATGAACTCCTAGGAATTTGAAAGTCTGCACCCTTTCCACACACACACACTCCGTTAATGCTAAGGGGGCGGGTCTGCGTCCCGCTTCTTCCTGAAATCCAGGATCATCTCCTTTGTTTTAGTGATATTCAGTGTAAGGTGATTCACTGAGCACCACTCCCACAGTCTCTGTACCTCATCCCTGTATGCAGATTCATTCCTCTCTAAGATGAGCCCGACAACAGTTGTGTCGTCGGCAAATTTAATGATAGTTTTGGACGAGTGAGCTGGTGAACAATCATGTGCACAGAGAATATAGGAGAGGGCTCAGCACACAGCCCTGAGGGGAGCTGGTGCTGAGGGTGATGGAGGAGGAGATGTAGGAGCCAGTTTTAACCTTCTGTGGATGCTCTGTCAGGAAATCTTTGATCCAGGAGCAGATGGAGGAGGAGAGGCCTAAGTCCAGCAGTTTGCCAGCCAGGATGTCCGGTATGACTGTGTTAAATGCCGAGCTGAAATCTATGAAGAGCAACCTCAAGTGATTTAGCGCGGTGTGGACAGTGATGGCAATAGCGTCTTCTTTTGACCTGTTGGTTCTATAGGCGAACTGATGTGGGTCAAACAAGGATGGAAGGCTGGCTTTAATGTGTTGGAGGACCAGTTTCTCAAAACACTTCATTATTACAGGAGTGAGTGCAATTGGTCGATATCCGTTGAGGTCCTCTGAGGCTGCATTTTTGGGGACTGGGATGATGGTAGCTGACTTTAAGCAGGGTGGTATGGAGGCTTGTGCCAGGAGATGTTAAAGATCTTGGTAAAGACCCCAGCGAGTTGGTCAGCACATGCCTGGAGTACTTTACTCGGTACTCCGTTCGGTCCTGCAGCTTTCCTTGGATTGACTGACCTCAACACACGCCTCACCTCCTGTTCCTTCAGTTCCAGTGGGGGGAGGGGGTCAGTGTTGGAAGGTGGCATGAAAGGTGAGGTGGTTGTTGTGTCGACCTCGAACCTGGCAAAGAACTGGTTCAGCTCCTCAGCCAGAGCACCATCAGTGGGCATAGTGCTGTTTTGTCTGCCTCTGTAGTTTGTTAGGTGCTGCAGCCCTTGCCACACCCTCCCTGGGTCATTGTGTGTGAGGTGATCCTCAATTTTTCCCTTGTAAGCCTCCTTTGCTTCCTTTATGCCCCTCTTTAATTCAGCTCTTGCAGCGCTGTTCTGTGCTTTGTCCCCTGACTTGTAAGCGGTGTTGCGGTTCTTAAGAAGCCTTTGGACCTCACTCGTCATCCAGGCTTTCTGGTTAGGAAACCTACGGATATGCCTGCGGACTGTGACATTGTCTGCACAGAATTTGATGTAAAATTACACACAGTCTGTATATTCCACCAAGTCCCCCTGGCTGAACAGGTCCCAATCTGTATTTTCAAAACAGTCCTGCAGTTGTGACAATGCACCCTCAGGCCAAGTTGTAATAGACATAGTAATTGGCTTTGTTGTTCTTCTGAGGGATGTATGTGAAGGGAACAGGAGCAGTGAGAGGTGGTCTAACTGACCCAAATGAGGGAGAGAAACAGTCCTGTATGGATGCTGGATGTTAGAATATACACGGTCCAAATTGTTTTCCCCCCTCGTAGCACAGTCCACATGTTGGTAGAAACTGGGGAGAACAGTTTTTAGGCAAGCTTGATTAAAGTCTCCTGCTATAATGTGTGCATCATCAGGGTGAGCTCTCTGCTGTTTGTTAACAATGGTTAGCAAGTGGCTAAGGGCGATGCTAACATTAGCATCGGGAGGGATGTAAACAGCAGTAATAGTAACAACACTCAGCTCACGAGGTAAAAAGAAAGGCCTGCATGACACGGAGAGGGATTCCAGATCAGGGCAGCAGTGTTGGACGACAATCCTGCTGTTAGTACACCAGTCATTGTGGATATAGATACAGAGCCCCCCTCCTCGGCTCTTACCAGACTCACTGCTCCTGTCCTGCCGGTAGCTAATGCGGCCCGCTAGCTGTACCGCGGCGTCGGGGATGAGCGGATGTAGCCAGCTTTCCATGATAACCACAGGCCTCAAATTAAGTTATTTTTAGGGCAAGGCCACATGGCCTTTTAAAATTGGGGCGTCTCAACCAAAATGTTGGGCACCAAAGGCCAAAAGTAAATAAATACATTTTGCGAGAAGAATAAGTGATAATGACATTGTATGAAGATAAAACGGTATAAATTAGGACCCAGTGTATTGAAAACCAATATTTTATTTTTTTAAATTGTTAAATTTTTTATTTGACTTGCAGCAATTTATCGACTGAACAATCAAGACCAGTACATGACCTATAATAAGAAATGATAATGAAAAAGTGAATACCTATTACCTACATATAATTGATATGGCATAGATGGCAATATACAACCCCAATTCCGAAATAGTTGGGACAAAGTGTAAATAGTGAATAAAATCAAAATGCAATGACTTTCAAATCACACCAGTCAGTATTCTATTCCCAATAGAACAGAGATAACATAGGAAATGTTGAAACTGAGAAAATTTAAAATTTTATCCACAAAATGAGCTCATTTCAAATTTGATGGCTGCTACAGGTCTCAAAAAAGTTGGGACAGGGGCCTGTTTACCATGGTGGAGCATCCCCTCTTCTTTTTAACACAGAGTGGAGGCGTCTGGGCATTGAGGAGACAAGTTTCTTTAGTTTAGCCATTGGAATTTGATCCCACTTTTGTTAAATACAGGCTTCCAGCTGCTGGAAAGTTCTGGGTCTCCTTTGACGGACTTTTATTTTAATTATGCGCCAAGGGGCGCCCCGGTGGCTCATCGGTCTGGGCGCGCGTACCATGGGGGCTGTGTCCTTGCCGTGGCGACCAGGGTTCGATTCCAGCTCGGGTCTTTTGCTGCATGTCTTCCCCATTCTTCTCCCCAACTCTCCTGCCTCTCTGCACTGTACAACTGTCAAATAGAGGAAAAATTCCCAAAAAAATAATCTTTAATTTTGCGCCAAATGTTTTCAATCGGTGAAAGATTAGGACTGCAGGCAAGGCCAGTTCAGCACACGGACTCTTATACTACAAAGCCATGCTGTTGCAATAGCTGCAGTATGTGGTTTTGCATTGTCCTGCTGAAATACACAAGGCCTTTCCTGGAATAGATGTCGTCTGGAGGGGAGCATATGTTGCTCTAAAACCTTTATATACCTTTCAGCATTCATGGTGCTTTTTAAAACATGCAAGTGTCCCACACCACATACACTAATGCATCCCCATACCATCAGAGATGCTGGCTTTTGAACTGAACGCTGATAACGGGAGGGGTGGTCTTTCTCCTCTTTAGCCTGGAGGACACGACGCCCATGATTTCCAACAAGAACGTCAAATTTGGACTCGTCTGACCACAGGACACTTTGTCACTTTGCTACAGTCCATTTTAAATGAGCCTTGGCCCACAGCACACGGTGGCGCTTCTGGATCATGCTCAGCAATGGCTTCCTTTTTGCATGATAGAGTTTTAGGTGGCATCTGTGGATGACACGGCAGACTGTGTTTACAGACAGTGGTTTCTTGAAGCATTCCTGGGCCCATTTAGTAATGTCAATGACAATCATGCCGGTGAGTGATGCAGTGGCATCTGAGGGCCCGAAGATCGCGGGCATCCAGTAAAGGTCTTAGGCCTTGTCCCTTACGTGCAGAGATTTTTCCAGTTTCTCTGAATCTTTTGATGATGTTATGCGCTGTCGATGATGAGACCTTCAAAGCCTTTGCAATTTGATGTTGAGGAACATTGTTGTAAAAGTATTCCACAATTTTGTTACGCAAGCCTTCACAGGTTGTAGAGCCTGTGGCCATCTTTACTTCTGAGAGACTCAGCCTCTCTAAGACATCCCTTTTATAGCCAATCATGTTTCACACCTGATGCCAGTTAACTGAATTACTTGCTAAATGTTCTGTCAGCTGATTCTCTTATATATTAATTGCTTTCTCAGCCCTTTTTTGCCTGTTTCCCGACTTTTTTGCGACCTGTTGCAGCCATAAAATTTACACTTCGTCCCAACTATTTTTGAATTGGGGTTGGATTTATTTATTGCCATGGTTAGTTTGTTTTTTGCATTTTATCGATATTTTATGTTTTTGTGTATTTTACTGTTCTTTCATGTGTTTTACTGTCCATTTCTCCTTTTTTTTCTGTAAAGCAAATCGATTGGTATTTCGTGTTTGGGATGTGCTGAATGAATTAAGTTCATAATTATTATTTTTATTATTATGTGTTGATTACTGTAAGGAAGAATGATAAAGCTGCATTCTGTGATGTCTAATGGCGCATTTTCCATCAGGTTCAGGAGCTGCACAGAAAATTGTCAGAGGAGTCCCGGAGAGCAGATAATTTGGCCTTTGAAATGAAAAAGTTTGAGGAAAAGCATGAAACTATGTTAAAAGAGAAAGAGGTATTGGTGGCTTTGGATTGCTATTCATATGTTTGAATTCTTATGCATTCGTGATCGAGGATCAATGAAAATGTTAAGATGTCAAGGAAAACGCTAGTTTTGATTTGAATCTTTCTTGCTTCATTTCCAGAGGATAATCATTGAACGGGACTCCTTAAAAGAAACCAATGAGGAACTAAGATGTACACAAGCCCAGCAAGATCAGCTAATGCAAGCAGGTATCTCACTTTAAGTGCTAATAAAAGTGAAATGGTCCTGAATATGAAAGGACAACAATGCTAGATTCTCACTTAATTTTTCTTTCTCTATGCTAAAGGACTTTTTTCTGCTGGAAGTCCCAGCCATGACAACCTTGCTGCTGAAATCTTGCCTATAGATTTCAGGTACTTGATTCATTGCCATTTTTCTGCCCAATATCAGAGATTTTTCTGGGATCTGCCGAGGATCACACTGCATGAAGCAGCTGAGTCGTGCCAGTTGGTTCGGCTCTTTTAATTACAAAGATTCCATCAGTGGCTGTTGGTGATGAGTGTTTTTTTTTTGTGGTTCTTTTCTTTTAAAGTGTTTTTACTGTACCACCTACCACAGAAAACCATCCATCAAAAATGTGATTCTGTATTTGATACTTCAACCTAGTAATGCAAAGAAATTCCTGATTCTTTTTTTGTTTGATGCTGCGTTCAGCAAGCAGATTTCCCTGTAATTGTGAGGTTGTGTGTTCTAATGCAGAATTGAATAGAAAAACATGTTGATGATACAGTGCATCATGCCTGTGTTGGAGTGACTGTTCATAGTATGGTTTTGCATCATTTCCTATTTGACCCTGTTGTGCTTAGGCTGCTTTTCTCGTGGCTGCAGGGAGAAGTTTATTCGACTCCAGCATGAGAACAAGATGCTGCGTGTGCAGCAGGAGGGCTCTGTGAATGAGCGCATTGCTGAGCTGCTGACTCAACTTGAAGAGGCCCACCGCCACAAAAGTGAGCTGGATACTGAGAACAGGTGCCGTACTCTGATTGGCTGATGTATCCTGAAATAATTCATGGATTGATTTGTCTGGTACACAGATTCATAGTCATTATCTACCTCTGTATGGTGTAAAGATGCATCTTAACGCAGTATAGGTAAAGGCACTGCCCGTTCATATTGAAGGTTGCTGTTTGGATCAAATACTTTAGAGTCTGTGATTGAATCATTATTGTAGTGATGAATATGTTTCAGCTGGCAATAATTATTTTGATCCTGATTCAGTGCGTAACTTCTCATTTCTTAAAAAACCATGTAGGAAGACATATCTCATGGTTGTTTAAAAGATGTTTGTGTTTCAAGAGGGGCAAATTACTGGCAAGCATCGAGCAAAGAAAACTGCTAAGGACATTACTGAAATCACTGGAATTAGGTCAGGAACTGTCCAACAATTTATTAAAACCTGGAAGGATAGTGATAAACTGTCAACTTTGCGGAAATAATGGGTTGGAGAAAAATCATGGCTGATCCAGATCGAAGATCACTAAAATGCTCGGTGAAGTCTCATCTTAATAAAAACCAACAGTAGAGCTCATGGCCAAGTTTAATTATGAAGTAAAGAGCATTTCCACACGCAAAATGCAACAAGAACTTGGAGGATTGGGATTGAACAGCTGCTTGGCTACAAGAAATCACTTCTTAGTGAGGCTTATTGGGGAAAGAATTAGTTTAGTTTGCATGGGAGCATAAAGATTGGATTGAGGAGCAATGGAAAATGGTCATGTGGTCTAATGAGTCCAGACTTACCCTATTCCACAGTGATGGGCACGTCAGGGTATGAAAGGAAGATCATGAAGCGATGTACCCGTCATGCATAGTGTTGACTGTAATAACCTCTTGAGGCGGTATTATAATTTGGGATTGTTTCAATTGATCAGGTCTTAGCTCAGCACTGTTCTGCAGCAATAAAATGAATTCAGCGGACTACCTGAATATGCTGAATGACCAGTAGCCCATCAGTGGACTTTGTAATCCCTGATTGCACAGCATATTCCAGGATGACAATGCCAAGACTCATCAGGCTGAAATTGTGGAAGAATGGTTCATCAAGCACGAGGAATCATTTTCACGCATGAAATTGCCACCTCAGAGTCTGGACCTTAGCCAACTGAAAGTCTTTGGGATGTGCTGGAGAAGGCTTAATAGTATGGTTTGACTCACCCATCGTCAGTACAATATCTCGGCCAAAAATGAAAGCAGATCTGGTCGGAAATAAATATGGCATTTTAGAAGATTGTTAAAACGATATCACTACGAATGTAAGCTGTGATCTAAGCTAAAGGTAGCCCAACAAAATATAGTGTACAACTTTTTTTTTTTTTTTTTGGACGGGCATTGTATATTATCGACAGAAAGTAGTAATTTGAAAAAAAAATTCTGTGACAAATACTTTGATCAAAGCAACTTTAACCACTTGTTTCCCGTATATTTTCATTACCGCAACTCACGCCTTCACGATCTCTTATCAGTTGGCTTATTGAACTTGCGCGGAAACGTGTGTACTCGTATTACTGCCGACCGGCTCGAGTCCTGGAGCCGTCTTATCACATTGCTCGCTTTGCATCTAAACACGCAGAACTGTTATCATGAATGCTTTTTGCTTTGCATCTAAACACAGACAATGGTTTGAGTTCATGTGACATTATGATTGGTCTTGGGTGATATAAGAAGTAACGTGCATACATTCCATTACTTTCAGCTTGTAAATTTTGTTTCGTTCATTTTCACCGTGATCACATTGTGACAGCCAAACGAACTGATGCTGGTTCTGCTGTGGCAGGACAAAAAGCTTGTGAAGATGCTGTCAACCATACACCGGGCCACCATGTGTGAAACAGTGAAGAGGAATCGTCAGGGTGAGCGAATGGTGAAACCACGTTGTATTGTTGATAACAACTACAGTATGAGCGGTGTTGATCACAGTGATCAACTAGCTAGTTCGCACCCGCCGACTGCGAAAAAGTTGAGACTGTGCGAATCTTGTGTAGTTTACGCCAAGAACGGTGTAAGGAAAGAGGCACGCTACATGTGCCCCAAATAGCAAGCACCTCCGCTCCGGATCCGCCCCGGCTCTGAGCCGGATCAGCTGGAGTCGGCACAGAGCCGGGGCAGATCCGGAGCGGAGGTGCTTGCTATCTGGGGCGTGAGTTATGAGATTCCATTATGCGTCGAACCGTGCTTCAAAACTTACATAAAATATTATTGACAGTATGGTAAGTTTTTTTTTTTTTTTTTGTCGCCGTCATTCTGTCACCTCGCAATCTGTTTTTTTGTGTGTAAAAGATGTATATAGCGTAATTGATTGCATCCTTATCGTATATCGCATGAACTCAAGTCAGTGTTTGGATGGTTTAGATGCTGAACAGCACAGTTCTTATCACCCATTATGCCAACGACCATCAGTGAAAATAATTTGGGCCAGTGCGCACGGCAGCACTCACTGCTGACCTGTTAACACGACCCGCATGAGCTATCGTTCATAGACTGATTTGGGACTCGAGCCCGGCGATTGTTCACGAGTAAACACGGCTCCGAACACTAACCCCCGAATTCATAAAGGGTGATGATCACCCGATTATTTTAGTCACGCACAACTACTGTACGGTGGCTAAAACAGAGAAGTACGCGTGTGGATAAACTACTGTGACTAGCGCAATTCAGGTAGAACATAATTGGGTGTTTACCCATCTGTATACAAGTCCCCGCTTAGCCGATGTGTAGTGGTGTCATGTGCATGGTATTACGTAATATGTGTACCAAAAGGGCATGCCTATCTGAAGAAACCCGGAGATCGCGGCACATGTGCTCTGCTGATTTCCGCTCAATTGAGAAAGTCAGGACCAAAGTGTCGAAAAAACGCGCTGACAGTTTCACCCATGACCAGAAAATGGGTCTAATTGAGTGTGTAAAAGGTAGGAGAACAGTCATAGAGGATGAAAAGAGTGACACTGATGCCAATCGAAAGAAAACTGAACTGCATCAGGTGGTTGCAGACAGTTGAGACTGAAATAGCGTTTTCTGTTATAAAAACGTGCAGCGTTAATGCCTCCTGGGTTAACAATTGTGACGTGGGTGCCGTCAATAGCACCGATCACTCCTAGAAAATTATCTACAACATGAAATCCTTGAATAACTGCTCGTCTTTCATTCTCTTCCTAGAGAAATCTTATGAAGTAGTTTTTCCTGGCACATATTGCCTCGGTAACACGACAAACTACTTGACAACAGGTAGCCTGTGATACACCACTCGTGTCACCACCAACCATTTGGAATGCACCACATGCATATAAGCGCAGGGCAATACATAGTTGGTGTACTGGAAGAAGGGCATGGTTTCGTCTTGTGGGATGGTCAATGTCTGCTTCGATTAGGTCTAGAATATAACGGTACGATTCTTTGGAAACTCTGTATCGCTTGACAAATTTCGTGTCGCTATACTCTTCTAAAGGATTCGTCCTGTCTTTGAAAACCCTCAATTCGGCACCTTGCCTTTTGTCAGCCATCTCTTCCTGTGCTATTTCAATTATGCGCAAGAGATCCATGGTCATACGTCCAGCCACACAAGCAAGCCAACAGAGAATTGGTAACTTCACGAGATAAACAAGCCCCTTGGGACGATTATAATTTCTATTGTTACTTAGACAGGTGTGACAACCATGTACGTTGGATAAACAGCAGCTGATCTGATCTCTCTTTATGAATTCGGGCCTAAATTTGTCCGCTCGATCATCACCTGTTTATACACTGTTTAGCGAAATTAACCGTGATCAAGAGAAAAACACCCTTTTTGAATGCGGGGGTAAGTGATTAAGAAATTCCAGACCAAAGGAAGAGCGTAATCCACTTGTATGTTATATTATTGGGACAGCAGTCCTATTGACTCTGAAAAAATTTATTTAAAATGTTGCTCATTAATGTTTTGCTTAGATGTTACCTACTTCAAAGTTCAGTTGTTGTGGAGATGGGTGTTTTTTTTTTTTTTTTTCAGGTTGAACCAGGAAAGGATTTGTGAACTTCAGCTTCAAGTGGAGGATCTCCAGAAAGCACTACAGGGTCAGGGAGCCAAGACTGAGGATGTACGTGAAATATTATGCAGAATTTATTTTGGCTACACTTTGTTAATTCTTTTCCTCTTTTTACCCGAGGCCAAAATATGGCCATCGGGTATTGCGAAGACCTTGCGTCTATCTGTCTGTGTGCACAATAACTCCTTTCCTATTAATGTCAGGGTAATGAAATTCACAGGGACTGTTCTTGGGACATATAGCTTGGACAAGTTCGAAGATGGGTAACCTTGATCAACTTCTAAGGGGTCAAAAGGTCATGTTGTTTCTGAACAGTGTTACTTTCATTACACCTTTGCACTACCATGACATTTTTTGGTGTAGCTATGTCAAATTTATAAGGTGTACTCACTGGATAATCAAGTTGGAGGACATGGAAGCTACATGGCCTTCACCTACTTTAAATACCTTCAAATAACAATTTCATGTAGCAACATTATCAACCAAACTGTTCAGTCACCTTCAACGTAACATCGAATTTTGATGACTGCGCATCATGTCAGACTTCATATTCTGAATGCCTAACGATGTAAAGTCCCAGCTGTCCTGTTCCACACTTTCCATATAACCTGCCAGGTCCTAGATGAAATTGGACAATTACCTCTGTCTTCCTTTTGACTCTTGAAACTTCTCTCAAGCCCGAAAGTATTAAACACATTGTGTTACATAGGCATACATTTAAAAACCCTTTACATGTTGTAATTCCTTGTCTTATGCACATACGGCCGAGGGTACTTTAGCATTGTGTTCTATATTTTGAGTATCTACACTTGAGTGTTTCCTTTTCTTGTGTGTAAGTGCAGTTTTTGTTTCTGCTTACTGTTGGTTTTGGTTTTACAGTGATCCGTACATTCAGACAGTAAGACACAGCGTTTCTTTTGAAGCTGTCAATATTTTCGGTTTAATTGGCTATTGCTTCTGTTCTTTAATTCCAGTCTCACCTGAAAAAGAAGCTTGATGCTCACATGTAAGTACCCTCTTTATAATTTTTGTTCATTATTCAACTGCTGCATGTGTCCTGATTGTTGCACATTTTTGGAAGGACCTGGTTAAACATTGCAGAATTAATTAATTTCCTGACTGTGTAACCGAGCTCTGGTCTAAAACTCTGGGTAAAGGTGGATGCAGTGTGGGTGGTGTTGGTGGATGGTGAGTAGATTAAGGTTGGAGGTAGATGCATCATGGTGTGCTCCTTTGTTTTTGTTTTTTTTTTTTTTTCAGGGTCCAGTTAAATGAAGCTCAGGATGAGATTATGAAGAAGAAAGAGCTGATTGAAGACTTGCAGCCTGACAATACACAGACCTGTGAGTGTACAGAAGTGTTATTGTTAAAAATAACAAGTTAAAGGACTATGTGCAGTTTCCTGTCATGAAATGTTATCGTCACATTGAAAACATGCTCACTGTGTGAATACATGAGGATATCGCCTGCTCTTAAAGCCCTAGCTGGGGCGCTGGATTCATTTTAGATGTGGGGAGGCCAAAGCTCATGTCAACAGTCAACTCCACAACCTATCTAATGCTGTGGCTCTCATCGTCAGTCCTGATACCCCCGTATTTGCTGGTTTTCGTTCCAATCGCAACAGCAATTGCTATTTAAAACAGCCGGTAATTTTTTTTATTTCTGAATTAGGTCCTTGCCATGTTTTATTTACTCTGTTTTGCCTCATTGTCCGAAATAGCTATAGCTGTACATGTAGACTAAAAACTGTTTTACTGCAATAACGGCACGCATTTTAACGGACCGAATTAAGGAATATTTTCAGGAATTTTCTAAGCCCCGCCTTTCAAACCGAAGCAGATAGATGGTTCTCTGTGAATGAAACCAAAAGTGGTTTCAATGTCGTCAAGTCACCTGGTTTTTCCCAGAATGAAGCTAGCCTTGGTGCAGTGGCTTCAAAGAATTCCTCCATTGAGTTCGAGGCAAGCATCAGGCGTAACATCACGAGGAACGAGATGGGTGCAAAGGTGTTAGTTGTGTTTGCCGCGGTTAGGTCAGTCTGCATCAAATGACCTTCAGAGTAGTTCATGCGACAGGGGTCACCTAGAACTTGAAAAGGGCACTTGGCCATTTTAAGCGAAAGGTACCGGTTTAATGATTGCCAGCTCTTTTTGCTCATACAGTGTTTCCCACAGGTCAGGAAGCAATGTATGATGGCAGACCGGGGGAGAGGGTACATGCTTTTTATTTTGTTGAGCGGGGGCAGGGAGTTGCTGCTTCTTATTTTGTTGAGTTTGGGGGGGGATGTCTTTCCTTTTGTTGACCGAGGGAGCATGGCACTAATATTGCGCACATTACACGTCTTCCAGTACTTTTAATTTTACTGTTTTTTTTTTTTTTTTTTCTTTTCACGCACGCAGATGAGAATGCGATAGAGAAAATTGCGTTGGGGCAGAATCAATTTGTGGCGGTCCAAGTTGATTCTGTGGCGGCCCGCCACACAATGGTCTATGTGTGGGAAACCCTGTCATATAATGATGCTCAGGGTATGAGAAATACATAGATGGAGTTTGACTTCCATGTTTGGGGTTGCTCTTGGGGGGGTGGTGTTGACCTGGGGGACCTTCCTTCATGTAAAGGGGGTGGTTGGGGTATGTCCCTGAAGAAAATTTTTTTATTATTTGACTAAAAACTATGCATTTCTGCATTATTTGGACCATTGCTGTTAGGTTTTATATTTAATATAATTAAATTAATGGCCCGAGCTTTGATTTACTTCAATCACTTAACTCAACCAGCCTGTTTTGTCAATATGGGACAGGTCTTTAATCTTAAATTCCTTTCGCACAAAACTCTGGCTCAGGAAAGATGGGAAATACTATGAAATTATTTATTTAAACCAGTTTGCTAATCAGTTTTTTTTTCCCTCAGTCCAAATCAGGTTTTGGACAACGTGTGGAAGTTGGTGGAAATCCAGGAACTGCACTTGTTCTTAGGGAATAACTTCAGCTACATTAAAAAGTAAAAACGCATTGGTCATATTTCATGCGACACTAAATTCAACAAGGAGCAATGGTTAGAAACCTGTGGGTTCCCAACCTGACATCTTTCGTGTATTATTTGGTGGAGTTGTTGATTAATAAGGCAAAAGAATGCAATTAATGTTAATCAGCATTATAAGAAATCTAAATGTTACATGCAGCTTGATCTTTGCTTTAGCTATGATATTCCAAGGTAATAGCCTGCGAACACGGAGAACAACCTCATGGAAGTGATATTTGACGGTTCCTCATTATATAAACAAATGAAATTTGTTAAAGCAAGTACTTTGGCATTTTCAAAGTCATTATCTTAAAGCTGAAGTCAGGAAGATTGCTCGACCGAGAGGACTTAGTCAGATTTTTGAACGAGTACAACTTTCAAGCCCCTCCCCCATTTGCACTGAGATCCAAGCCAGTCCCTCCCTCGATTTTTTGTGCACATCTGATTGACTGTGATTGACAGGCAGTTAGCCCCCCCCTTCTTTGCTGATTGGTTATTTGAGCCTGGAGCCGTAGAATTTTGCAGATCGCACTACAGGCTGTGGGTGGAGATTTTTTTCTAAAATCACCCGATTCATATTCGCATGTCGCACTCACATTCGCAAGCATAGTGACAGTTTCAGTAAATACGACCAAAAAAATCTTCCTGACTTCAGCTTTAAGCTGAGATTGACTCTTATCGGCCTATATTAGGTTCGTGTTTAGAGGCTGCCGGTGCAAATCTTCTGTAATAGCCAAGCAGGATCAACATGAATTGGTTACCAATGAGTGCTTAGCACAGTCCTTTTGCCGAGGCAGTCGGTGCATTTTTTTTATCTGCAGCACTGAAAATAGATGAGCTGCTTGCTGCCCTGAAGAAGAAAGATGAAGACATGAGAGCAATGGAGGATCGCTACAAGATGTACCTGGAAAAGGCCCGGAATGTAAGTCCCTTCTCAGTGTTGTGGATTTCACTTGGTGAACCAAATGTCTAATGTATTTTAAGATATCTGTAGGGGTCAGTAATTGTGATTTATTTATTTTTGTTTTTTTAAAGCGTAATGAGATAATGGGGCATATAGCTGTATTCATCTTGGAACCTTAATACCTGATGCGGCCTTTCCAAAAACAGCAACCAAACATCTGTGGCCAAGTGAAATACTTTAAAAAAAAAACTGCTGATATCAGTGCCTGTCAGTGACATGCTGATCATGAAGAATGCAGTTGGCAGTATCCTCTCCTATTAACCAATGATTACTCTCAACTCATTCTTATTGACTTAGCTTGATTAGCAATAAAACAATTGATTTGCTCAATTTCAAAGACTATGCGATAGGCTGGCCAACTTATATTCAGACAACATTACTGTTGGTTGTTTTCTTAACTTTAAATATTCATGATACAGCACTGATTTGTGTAAATGACTGCTTGACTTGGAGTATGTTTGGTTGTTTCGTGCAAATCTGAAAATATGTCAAAACTATGGTTCAGTACTATGAAAATGTTTTACGGCTTGAGAGTATGTTTTTGAAAGCTTATAATGAAATCAAGCGCCGTCTATAAATACATCAAAATTTTTAATGAATGTTCTAGAATTTCTCCTGAAAAAAAAAAATGCCACAATAGGAAATCTAGAAAGTTCAGATTTTTTTTTTTTTTTTTGTTTCCAATAATTCACATTTTTGCCGATCTTGGAGTCTCACATCATTGCCAAGTGAAGCATATCTGCCTCTGTATACATCTTCATTGTTATGCAACACAGGTAACACCTTGGTTTTGATTTGTTGGTCAATAAATTGGTTGACTGTTATTCAGGCAAGATTCACTGGAACAAGTGGAGGACATGCATTAAGGTGACAAAATGTGCTACCTCAAAAATAGGTCAGACATACAGTAGTGTGCAGTGATAATTACACACCAACACTTTTGTCTAAAAGGGGTCGCACTATATTACTTCACTATAATTTTTTGGTAAAAATGTATTGAAAAATACTTATTGTAGGCAATGAGAACAAAAGAAGTCATTCACGCAAGTATACTGAGGTAAAAATATGGGTAATAAACAAAAACACTGAAAACATCAATTTTTTATAACAAGAAAAATGTGTCACAAATTTTTTTGACTCTTGCTAAATGCATGTTTTAAGATTCCATGATTATTGATGCTAAAAATACTGTTTAAATGCAGTTTGAGGCAACATTATTCTGCAAAATGACCTCTGATGGTCAGTTGTTTCAGTATATAAGGTGACATGAACTCCGAGCAGTGTCAGTGTTAAACGCGGTGGCACGTCGGAAGGATCCCTCTGAGATTGTTCGTAGCCTCATTGTGGCTTTACATGATGCTGGAGACTTTAAATGCCTCCATGGCACTGGAAGAAACACCATCAAGTATTTCAAAGAGCCGGTTCGCTGAAAACTAGTGGCAATAAAGGAGCAGAGGGGAAGTTAAGTGCCTCTGATGTTCGTTATCCATGTATGACAAGAAAAAAAAAAAAAATCAGTTGACAGCAAGAGAACTGTGATATTATTGGCGCCTGAAGTGACCTGACCTTGGCTTGGCATCAACATATCCCCTAATTTTCCACCCTTTAATCATGAATGGAACAGTACTGACTGGCATTTTCAAGTCTTTGGATATCTGTTTATATCCTTTCCTATCTTCAAAAAGTTAGACTACCTAGTTAAGAAGGTCCTTAGACAAGCCTTTTTCGCTCCTCTTGGTTCAGTGTCTAGCCAGATCAGTGTATCCACTCGGGAGTTAATATGACTATACACCGACATCCGTTACCAACCAGTTTTTTGTCGTATTCACCCAAAATAAATCAAATGACCAAATTAGCTATTTTGTTATTTGAAGTACAAGGGAAGACTTGGACATAGCCATTTAAATTGTAACTATGATATAAAAAGACCTATGATACAAAATACACCAATTTTCTAACTCTGTTACAGCGTGACCTGGCCCAGTTGTATATTGTATGGATGACAGACAAACGAACAATAACATTGTTAATATGCATTTATGGACCATACTGTATGAATGGCTTTGAGGACATTTTTCCTGGTACGGCAGGTGATAAGGGCTCTGGATCCCAAGCTGAACCCAGCCACGGTTGAGATTCAATCCCTGAAGAATCAGCTTGCAGAGAAGGATAAGAGAATCTTCAGTCTGGAGGTATGGAAGTATTAATAACCTACATTATGTGTAGTTATTCATACAGTACTTGCCAAGGTTCAGGTACATTTGGAACTATTTAGTAAGGCTAAGATGCTACCAGAATCATCCATCTGTATCTATGGGGTTTCATGAGTTGCAAACATTTATTTTTTAAATTTATTGTTTACGTTCACATTTGGTGTCTCAAATGTGCACTTTATCTCAGCAACTCTAGCGTAGAAAAGGAGAACATCAAAAAAAAATAAATCCAAAACATTTACGTTGTACTGTCATATATATAGGCTCATGTGTGCATACACAGTGTGCAAATACACCAATAAGCCAAAACATTATGATGAAGCGAATAATGATGATCTTGTAAAAACAGCTGCGGTTCCATCAGTCAACTTGTTAGATACAGGAGAAATGGGACTTGTGCGACATTGACAATGGCCAAAGAGATGTGGTCAGACTACTAGATCCGAGCATTGCCAAACGAACTGGCTTGTGAGGTTTTTGTGGTCAGCAGTGATATCTACTAACAGTAGACATGGAGGATGGGGGAAAAAACAAACAAACTGGTGCCAGTGTGGTGCACCCAAGACGTGGTATGCCCGAGGGAAACAGGCTATCCCGTCCGGTCAGGACAGAATGATGGGCTATTGTGGCAGAAGTCACAGGAAATTTTAATGATGTCTATGAGAGGAATGTGTCACAACATGCAGTGCGTCGCAGCCTGCTAGCTAAGAGACTTAGTTGCCATTAACTGGTCAGATTGTATATCCTAAACTGTCCAGCCATCAAAGGCGCCTACAGTGGGCACATAAGCTTCAGAACTGGATGTTGGAGCAATGGAAGAAGGTAGCCTGATCCAACTGGTCCTGTTGTCTTTTACATCATATGTATCGGGTAGGCATGTGTGCCTCATTTACCTGGGGAGGAGATGGTTCCTGCATCCAGTGCAGATCCTGGAATACAAGTTGGTGGAGGGAGTGTGATGCTCTTGGAAATGTTATGCTAGGAGACCAAGGTCCTGGCGTTCATGTGGACGTCAATTTGACAGGGCTGTTTTGGCTGCACATAGTGGAGCAACTGCATTTTTAGCATTTTTGTAATGTTTTTGCTTATCTGTATGTGTGTGCGTGTGTGTCTGTGAGTATGTAATTATACATATGTTTATTTCAAGCCATTGCATTTCAGTTTATATGCTTAGCTTGATATTGGCATACTGTTTAAGTAAACATAAATATAAGCAAAGCTAAAAATTGCAATTAACCTCTCCATGCAAAGGGGCAGTAACTGTAGATTCAGGTGTCTAAATGATGTTGTAATTGTGATTACTCCTGATACTGTTTGTCGAAAACGGTCGTCTGAAAATTCTCTCACTCTGCACATCTTTTCCAGTTAAAGGTTGATTATGGAGTATGAGCAGAATACCAACATCTAGTGTCTCAAGATCGTTGTCGCAACAACAGAAAAAAATTCCAGCAGTCGGGTTGCCAGGTTTGTTGCCGAGTGTGTCAAGCGATCAAGCCATTTCTGCGTGCGTGTTCATGCCGTGGAAATCCTTTATCCGAGTCCATCGAGCATATGCTTCGCCGATATTGACTCTCGTCTTTGCCCTTCTCCAGTCACTCCGCTGCTGGGACGGATAACGCACCAGTTGCCAGGGCTCTGAAGCAGCTCCAGCAGGACTTGCAGACTCTGCCATTTTACCCAGTGCCAGCCTAGCTGTGCCGAGCATAGAGACCGTATTTGGCAACCCGCAATGCCCCAGCCGCTAACAGGAAGTCATTGTCGAACCCTTCAAAATTTTTAAATTATTTAATTCAGACTAAATGTATTTTTTTACCGAAAAGAAATACGTTTATTCTGCACTGCTCTAAACGCACCGTGGATGTATTATTTTTGAAAAAATATAGCATTTAATGCGCATTCTCCATAATCAACCTTTAAATATTTTAAGATCTTTGCAGATATTCAAGATGTTGGTGTGGAAACGGTCCCAAGATTGTGGGAATGTGCATGCTTAGAACTGCTAAGCAGCAGATCTCAATAGCTAGCACAAATTACTGTGTTTGTTGTGTTTGTCTCCTGAATTTTCAACAGTTTGGGGGTGATAGTGATTATTCCAATTAGCACTAGCCTTTCTGTTTCAATATTTTTCTCAAAGGCTTGCAACACCTCTACCGCTATCGCCTTGGAGTTTGAATTGAATTGAAGCATCAATTGCACAAACTCGTGTTATGTCTGAAATAAACATTAATTTAGTCGTGGATTGATCTGAAATGGAGACAATTGTGAAACGTCATGCCATTAAAATGAAATTATGATAATATACTTCGGAGTGAAGCATAATGTCCAACAGAGTGAGTTTCTCTGTACGTATTAATAACACTGAGTCTGTGAAGATAAATTTTCATTATTTTTCCATTTTAGGGACTAGATTACGTCATATGGGAGGATTTTGTTAAGTTTTATAGCCAGATAACTTTCAGTTACAGTGATCGGGTTAGGCGGATTCGCATCGCAAAATGCGAATCAAATTTCAGCAGTTTTGACAAAATGCTAATCAATATAACAATCCCTTCGCAAAAAAATGTGATACAAAAAAATCTTAAAGATATTTCATGGATCCCGACTCACTAGCTTACGAACTTCCGAATTCCCGAGCCACATCGCAATAGGAGAAGTTTTCACGACTTTGATTGGCTGGAAAATGATGTTCGTCATTCGTATACCAACAGTTTCTGGGGAGTGTATTCATGCACTTGGGACTTGGGAGGCTTTCTGGTACAGTCAAGCGCTCTACTGTCATGACGGTTAGACTGCTATGTGAGCCATCCGGAGCCATCGCGTATTAAATTAGATTGCTATTTGGATATAGCCACCTAGTTGGCTAGTAAGCTAACTAACATTAACAATGGAAAGTCTTTGTAAATGATCATCATATCAAGGCGATATGATTTGTTTCTGGCCCAAACTTAAGTAACTTTGCCAGCTATCATAGGCATGAAGTTATTTGAGGTTTAGCGGCAGTTTCGTGCAACCCAACTGAACTTTCTCATTTTTGGGACATTTGCGAGTTTGCTGGCTAGTTCAAAAGTAATCGCTTAGGTACAGATAGCTGGCTAGTGAACCTATGATAGTTATGATGCCTATTCGAGAAGTTTTAATAACTCTGATTTGTCACTTTCAACGCCACCGCATGCAGACGATCTCTTTCAACATTGATTACCTGCTTATTTTACTTAAAGAGCAAACAGACAGTTCGGGCCTGAAACGTGTTATTTCATAGCTAGTTTTTGCTGCATTATCTTGTCATGTATGCAATCGCTTATTAAGTTACTATTCAGATTATAAAGCTATTCATAAAGGGAATCTTTGTAATCATTGTTATACCAAAGCGATTTGGTTTTTGCCCTAATGGAAAGAATTCCGAATCAGACCTCCACTTTTTTAGGCTTTAGGCGTGACTTCTTTTAATTCCTTGGTCCTCGGGCTTTTTTCCACAGACAAGAAGAGAGGAGGGTGAAATAAAAATAAAAATAAAATTTTATTTTCCACTTCCTCAAAATGGTAATTGGCAGGTACGAGAGAGGAGGAAGAAAAATAAATAAATATTCATTTCTAAAATAAAGATGTTATTTTTCATGATGCATTTTTTTTGCTGCTTCACTTCATCCCACAGGATTTATTACTCCAGTGGGATTACCATGGGGAATGATTTTGAAAATCATGCAAGTCATTTCTTTTTAGTTGGGCCTATTTATGTTGTTGTTGCCTGCGTGTACCTGCATTATTGTTAAGGATTCTTTGGTCATTTCTGTCAAACTAATCTAAGTGGAGAGTCGTACACCAGCCCGTAACCACCTTCTAATTTGTATCGTAGTCTATGCACAACACCTCAGCAATAATGCATATTTTCCTGTCCTCTACCTACATACCCTTTATCTTGTCTTGCTGTTCATGTTGGGGTGCTTGCAGTAGTTTTTAGTTTTCACCTGCACAACATCACTGTTACCAGACTGGTTGACAGTCGCTCAGTATGATCAGAAATGAAATACATGTACGCTGGTGGGGAGCTCAGTAGTGAGGAAACAGCTGATGTGTGTAGACTGCATAGATGCAGTTTAAAGAGGGATGGCTGAGAGTCCCAAGCCTCTGAAAATGATGAGGGAGCTCTCCACTTTATGTCATCATTTCAGATTTACCACACAGCTGCTGCAAAATTACAGAATGCACATGAATAAATGACAATCCAGTAACTGCTCTTTTCAAGAACATCTGATTGATAGGATGTGATCAATGGGCATACGAACATAAACTGACGGTGACAGATGCACCAGTCAAATTGAACTTGTGGCTACGAGTTCTTGTGAATGTCTGACATTTTTGTGTAAGGAATCAACGGGGAATTGCGCAATCAAACGCTGTACATGTGTATGTGCGATTAGATAAAATGAAATGAACCACCTTCATCTCAGCTTATTGTTTTGCTTATACTGTCTTGCCTTGCATGCATGCAGTTGTAGCTGTACTGTTATATACCCACTTTTCTGGAAGAAACTTTGCTATAAGCTCCTGATAACTATTTCTTCCAAAACGAAACAATTCCGACAGCAAGCTACTAAATCAGCTCATAGCAGAAACACGCAAACGGTCTAAGTGTTGCTTGTGTGGAGCTCGCAAATCGATAACTTGTACCGGGAAAAAATCCGAATCCAGTTTCCACTTTTTCAGCTTGTAATTAGCCAGAACAATTTTAAATGCATTCCTGACCGTAGACTGTTCGTGACGCAGACTTCTATTTCAGGCATTGCGCTGACAAGCATATGGTCGTTGCTGGAGTACATTGGGAGGCATAACCAGTTAGTTTCTGAATCAGTTGTTTTGAACTTTTTATGCAATTGACAAAATACTATTCTAGGGGCCGCTGGCCAATTATCTGAACTCCAAAGAAAACTGACTATAAACCTATAAGAACCTCAGCTTTTCTCATCTATCGAACTCTAATGAAAACTAGATAGTGACTTTTGGGTACTATGGATTTGCGGTGGTCGCACGTTTGCGTCCTGGCCCAGAAGTAGCCTATCTCTGCATGAGGGAAACGATAGAAGATAAATGATAGTGATAGAAGAATAACAGTATGAATATTTTTTCAAATTTTTGCTTCAGAAAACCAATTTTTCTTAACTACTAATTTGAATACCACTGGCTCAGTATAGATGAAGTGGTTGCTACAGAGGACAACAAATTTTTCAGTCACAAGAAAGCATTTTTGAAACTGCTAGATAGATAGTATGGGCAAATATATTGAGCAGATTGCACAGGAGGCTTAGCTGAGGAGTTTCATTTATGCAAGTCTTGAAAAACAGGGTTGGGACTGAACTCGCCAATATTGTAAACTGTGCTTGAAGTTGGCTTGCTGGTGAATATTTAATAACTGGTCCAGAACCCTGTAAAAAGGTATAAGATTTTATCCCACCTGCAAGCTTTGAAATGTGATATTGCCATGATCCAAGAGACGCACCTAACTAAGCAGGAATCTCTGAAATTAAAACAAAGGTGGGTGGGTCAAGTATTTTCCTCTCCGGGTTCGGGAGCTGCCAGAGGTGTTAGCATACTGATAGCTAAAAGAATTTCTTTTAAACTGCTGGAATTGAGAATGGATGAAGATGGGCGCTATGTAGTTTTGTCGGGTATACTTCAGAATGAAAAATGCACCTTGGTTAACATTTATGCACCAAACTCAGCTCAGGCCCTTTTTCTCTCTCCCCTCACTACCTTGTTAGCTCAGTATGCAGACACTCCTTTATTGGTGGGTGGCGACCTTAACTTAGTCAATGATGCTAATGTGGATCGATCTGGTAGCCCTCTACCATCAGATAGAGCATTATCTGCAGCCTTTGGTGAAATGCTGAGCTCACTGGCACTGACTGATGTGTGGCGTTTGGTTAACCCACAAGAACGGAGGTATACATACTATTCACATGCACACAATTCTTATTCGAGGATTGATTACCTCCTCATTTCATCTACTCATACAATGAATGTCATTGACACAGAAATCCATAACATTCTCATTTCAGATCATGCTCCGCTGTCAATGATTTTCAGCCCTATATTTGATAACCAGCATAGAACACGACAATGGAGATTTAATAATTCATTATTGAAGGATGCAGAATTTGTTTCCCTAATAGGACAGAGAACCAACGAATTTTTTAAAATAAACATGAGTTCAGTCTCTTCCATCCAAACAGTCTGGGAAGCTTTTAAGGTAACATGCAGGGGCTGGATAATTAGTTATTCTACCGCCCAACGCAAGTTGAAAAGCGAAAAAGAAAAATAATCTACTTGCTATAATTAAGGCACTAGAAACCCAACATATGCTTGATACAACAAATTTGGCCTTAAAGAGAAAGCTTTTAATAGCTAGAGCTGATTTACAAGGAATACTCCACGAGGAGACTGCCTTTGCTCTCTTTCGTCTGCGTAGAAGATATTTTGAGAGTGGTGACAAAGCAGGTAAAATGTTAGCGTATCAACTTAAACAGCAGGAAAATAAGCAATCGATACCAGCGATAAGAGATTGCAGCGGCAACATTATTGTAGATCAAGCTTCAGTATGCACTTCATTTAAAGAGTTTTATTCCAAACTATATCAAGCAGAATGTCAATCTCAGGAGCACAAGGTGGAAGAGTTCCTTAAGGATATCCACCTTCCTAAATTGAGTATGCAGCACAGAGATGAGTTTGAGGCACCTGTTAGGGAAACAGAGATTCTCACTGCAATTAAAAGGCTTGCCAACGGCAAATCTCCAGGGGGAGATGGCTATACCATAGAATTCTACAAACAATTCCAGAATAACCTGTTGCCAGTTTTGTCCCTGCTATTCAATAACATAATTGAAAACAAGTCAATGCCAGTGACAATGCGTACGGCCACAATTTCACTTCTTCCGAAACCAGGAAAGGATCACTTAGACATGGGTAATTTCCGTCCCCTAAGTTTACTGAATAACGACTATAAAGTGTTTGCAAAAATTCTGGCTCTTCGTTTAGAGAAGGCTATGACCTCCTTGGTGCACATAGACCAGGTAGGATTTATACCAGGCAGATTTCCAGCCAATAATATGAGAAGACTGTTTCAAGTCATGTATAAAGCCAGCTCTCTCCAGTGTCCAGCGGTAGCGATATCGCTGGACGCGGAGAAAGCCTTTGACAGAATAGAGTGGCCTTACCTATTCCAGATACTGCTGAAATATGGCTTCGGTCCAACCTCTATGCAGTGGTTCAAGGCACTCTATAACAACCCTGTCTCCTCAGTCAAGGCTAATGGTCTGATTTCTGAACCCTTTGACCTTTACCGCGGCACAAGACAGGGCTGTCCATTAAGCCCTTTAATATTTGTCTTAGCCCTGGAACCATTAGCATGTGCGATTCGTGATAATATTAAAATAACCTGCATAATGATAGGCAACCATGATTTTAAGTTAAATATGTACGTGGACGATATTTTACTGACCTTATCGGACCCAGCACATTCTATACCAGAAGTTCTGGAATTAATCAAATCATTTAGCTCGTTCTCAGGCTACCAAATCAACTGGAGCAAGAGTGAAGCAATTCCATTGAATCCTAGAACACTCTCTGTGGATCTGAACTCCGCCCCGTTTGTTTGGAAGCCTGAGGGAATGAGATACTTAGGAATAACGATCACAACGCCGATCTCAAAAATCTTTGAGCTTAACGGACCCTCTTTACTGAGAACAATCCGAGATGACATTAAACGATGGACGGTTCTCCCATTGTCATTGTGGGGTAGAGCGGAGGTAATCAAAACAAACATACTGCCCAGACTTACCTATATTATATCTGCTCTCCCATTACAATTTCCACAAGGCTGGTTTAAAGAAATTGATGCTCTTTTTTCCACTTTCTTATGGAGAGATAAGAAGCCAAAAATAAACCGCAGAAAGCTCTCAAAACCAAGAACTCAAGGTGGACTAGGTGTTCCAGATGTATTTTTGTATTATTTGTCGTATAATGCGAGATTCCCGCTTTCTTGGGGTTACAATGATACTGTTGCACGGGGCACCTGGGAATGGCTTGAAAGTGAATTAATTACTGAAAGTAACAGGTCCATTTCATTATCTTCTTTATGGTACTGGCCTAAACCCCCTGCCAAATTAGACAATCCAATAATTAAGTTCTCCTGTGACGTGGTGAAAAAGCTGCATAGCAAACTGGGCATCAACGGAACCTCCCTCCCCTCTTGTCCTTTATGGAACAACCCATTGTTATCAGTAAGTGGGAATCCACTGTCTGACAAATCATGGCAGAGACAGAACATACATAAGCTTGGGCAGGTGCTGAAGGATGGTTCAATGCTTTCATTAATGGCACTCAATACAAAATTTGGACTGAGCAGTAATTCTTTTTTAACATATGCACAACTTAAAGCGACATTAACCAGACTATCGAAGTTGGGTAATCCTATCGGTAGCCATGGGGAAATAGATGAGAAGTTGGAGGTTATTGCTCATGGAAGAGGAATAGTCTCCAAACTTTATTGGCTGTTGTGCCTTTCAGCCCCCAACTGTAATATCCTGACCCAACTGCAATGGCAGCGAGATCTGGGAATTAACTTGTCATCTTCAGAATGGGATAGTTTGTGGAGGAACTCAATCTGTATGAGTAAATGTGTCAGATACAGAGTAATTCAGATGAAAATATTGCATAGGGCGTATTTAACTCCCGCAAAACTAAAAAAGATGGACCAGAGCTTATCTGACCAATGTTGGCATGGATGTGGAGAGGTGGGTACTCTCATCCATATGCTATGGCACTGCCCTGTCATTGTTTCCCTGTGGAGGGAGGTGGAATTTATTCTGTCAGGGGTCCTCAACATTGACCTGCAATTTTCGCCTACTACATGCCTGCTGGGGGCCCATGTCGAAAATATCCAAAGCACTAAACACCAAAGAGTGATCGCCCTGGCGTGCCTTACAACAAAACGCCTAATCTTAATGAACTGGAAGGTGAGGAAACCCTCCTGCTTCACCAGAGAGAGATGGCTGGGGGAATTCCTCCATCTTTTAAGCATGGAGAAAGCCTCCTCCATCCTCAGGGACCTAGACATGGACACGAGTGAGCTTTGGGTTACTTTAAGATCTTTTCTTGATGCACAACCTCACAAATATTTTTTCCCTGCATAACCAGCGTACAGTACATATAGAATGCTAGTCTATTCTTTTTTTTTTTTTTTTTAGTGTGTTTTTACCAAAGAAAGTTAATCTTGCCTAGAGCGTTTCATCAGTCTACTCAACCACCTTTCTTTTTACTTATCTACTTATCTTAAATCTTCCGTAGGGATGCTGACATGTATCATGCCCGCATCCTAGTTGAACAAGTGCACTGTGATCCCCTTCTCCTTTCTTGTATGTCAGTGTAATTTGTCTTCATATATTGTTGTAGGTCTGATTTATTGTTTTTGTTGTTATTGTATTGTTGTTATTTATTATTGTAGGTCTTGTTATTGTTTTTGTTGTTATTGTCTGGTATTTATTTAGGTAGGTCTTGTTAATTGTTTTTGTTGCTATCGTTGTCTATTATTGTTGTGGATTCTAAAAATAATAAAAGAAATACTTAAAAAAATAAAAAATAAAAAATAAAAAAATTAAAAAAAAATAACTGGTCCAGGTGTGCCATCTAGTGAGAGAGTAGTGTAACTGCGTGCATAAATAGAGCAGCTCCATGTCCGCTGGCATCAACATCTGCACTGACGGGTTATGGGTCGGACCGGAACGTACGTACGTGTGTGTGTGTGTCTATATATATATATATATATATACACTCGCACTCGCATGTATGAACTGAAGACATAAAAACCTCCGTTGAAACCAGTGACCACAAAAATGGTCAAATGTTATTTCAGACAGTACAAATGTTATTTCAGTTGTATTTCATTGTCATTCCACATTAGTTCTTTGTAAATTTTCTTGATGCAAATGAAATTACTTCAGTTAATTTATTCATGCACCCATTATTCTTCGTAAATTATGTTCGGCACGACAGGCTGAGCCATGAAGTTACGTACGCGAATATTCCTCGGAGGTTTAGCTTATCTTAATGGTAACGCTGGCGAACAGATGCTGATGACCTACCGAGCCTGTAGTGTATTTAGTGAATACATAACGTTTGCTAATGAACCTTGCATTAGGCAAACACTAGCTTTGCTAAGCAGTAATTCCATTTAAGGTAGACTGCAAACAGTGGAATATCGCATTCCTGAACATATGTTTCTCTTTTCAACGTTATATTTCTATCAAATGCTTCTTTATCCTTGATTGTTTGACAAAGAGAGCAATGTTTTAAAATAGTGCCGAATTAGCTTAGACCTGGCAGCGAAAATAAACAGCCTGGGAAATGAGGTAGGTTACCTTTTTAAGATTGGGAATTTCAAATTTCAATAAGCGCAAAATTGCTGGCTAGTTTAACTTTGTTCTGATGATGACACACAGAATGCACACTTGTCCACTCGCTCACTCACTGTCTTTATATTGTTTTCAATGTAGAACATTCACAACATAATGCCGTACATAGTGGGTTAGTGTACATTTCGAATGCGCTCTATTCTAACCGAATCATACCCATGGAAACACAGCTGAGCTGTTAGATATCAAATCAGTCAATCACAGAAGGCCATGGCAGGACTGGTTCCCCACGCACAGAGAATCGCTGAGTTACTTAGTCAAAGAAATCCTTGCTCGCGCACACCTCAAACTCTTGCTTCTCACGCAAAAAACTTTCATCCTGTCACAAATGTAACCACATCTTTCAAGGCACGAGACTTTGCTGAGTGTGGATGTCTTTTTTATTTCTCTGGGTGATATAATATTGGAATTACAGCGATCTAAAAACTCTGTACGTTTGCTGTTCTCCCAAAGATTTTTGGGTGATTATTGAATTGGAAAAATAGAGAAATTAGACGTGCCTCATGTCCTTTGACTGCTCCCTGAGGCAAATCTATGCACTTCTGTGCTAAAAAAACTATAGTACTGTGACAACAACAAATTTTCCTACGTTTTTGTGAAATTTCATGAGGAGGGATTCAAACTTGTGGAAGTTACAGTGATATGAAAAATAGTTTTTGCAGCCTCTGTGCTCCCAGGTCCCACTCTAGGTGTGACATCATGCGCACTAGCAATGAGAACCCAACTCCCATTCTTTCCAGTGGGAAAATTTTTGTTGGTTTTTTGGGAATATTTCGGACACCGCAAGATGAAACTCAACCAAAATCGATAGGCTTCATCCTCTAACCACTATCAACGTGCATGTGAAATATCAAAAGGATCAGAGAAGAATTGCAGTTTGTAGAGCGTTCACAAGAAAATCTCCGCGGACGCGCAATGACTGCAAATCCATTGTACCCCCGGACACTCCGTCCGGGGCTACAATAAATCATCTTGTACTCAGAAATGCATTTTTAAAGGGGATGAAATTCTGTCACGGCAATGCAGAGAAATCGTTTGTTATACCAGACACAGCTTTGGCATCAGAGATCTAGCCCACCCTTACAAAAATTCTCAATGGTAAATGAATGGTATCCAATGGTAAATTAAATGGTATTTTTTTATAAGGGCGCATGACGGCAAAGTTCCCGGCTGACCCCGGATAAGCAAAACGATCGTTTCACAGCAGCTGTGAACAAACCCAAACACGCACCTTAAGCTCTGCAAAGCCTACGTCTGGTCTAATTGCAGCCTTATCAGCCCAACTTAGACACATGCAACGCCTCTCCAGTTAGCTTCAGCTGTAGCGGCTACGATCAGGTAATGTTATGACGAAACTACCACCTTGATTACTAACCAAAGTAACGCAAGCATACCAGTCAGAATTGCTGCATATAAGTCAACCAGGAGCGCTTCCAGTAGCGCAACACGCGAAGAAACATGCGGTAGTAAATGAGTGCTCATAGCAATCACAGAGACTAACTTTACCGGGAAATACAAGTTTTTACAGACACTAGGTTCCGTGAACAGTCGACTGTCAACTGATGGCCAGCGCGGCAACATGGAAATCGTCGACGCGATGGTTATTCCGGACGGCTTAATTCTTTATTTTTCAGAATAGTGATACGTTCAGAGCAGAGGAAAGATAAAAAATAAAGATCGCTAGCCTTCCAGGAGGCGGCGGGCGGAATGAAAATAAAAATAATACACTTTTTTTTATTCCATTTTTGGGATTTTTCTGGGCGGCGGGCCCGAGGACATGCAAAAAATGAAAATAAAAAATTTTCTGTTTTGGGCAATTTCCATGGCGGTGGGCCCGAGGACCAAGGAATAAAAAAAAAAAGTCTGGCCTTAACTCTGAATCGCCTTGACTGGATGTACGCTTTAAGTTTTTACACACCCGGATGTTCCTCCAGCTACCCAAACATCACGGTAAGCCGATCAAAGTAATCAAAACTTGTCCCATTGCGATGTGGTTTAGGGAATCGCAAGTTCGCCAGCGTCTCCTGAAACATGTACAATGATCTCTGATCATTTAAATACATAATGTGTGATGTCAACATGTGACTGAGTTGGAAAGTGCCTTGTGTGACTGGATTTTAATGGGAATGGATCCTTTCACATCTCTGATCAGGTGTTAAACAAGACTACGCTACAGTAACGTATAGATAAGACAGCTGTACCACCAGTAACAAGTAGCCTTGTTTACAGAAATTTCATTGGGAAACGGAAGTGTGCTGTATTAAATTATGATTGCTCGGGGTAAAATTGGTGCCTTTTGGAAATGATTTGTTTTGCTTTCAGAGTGGAGTTCTATTTCTCTTGTCATTGTAATTTGTCATTTGGAAAGAATAAAAAAAGCCCTTTTGTCATTTAAAATCTGATATACTGTTTTCTAATTTTTGCTAACGATTTTTCAGATGTGCAAATCAATTGGTATAATGATTAGCAAAAAATGCTAATCAATTTTTTTTTTCCTTTATCTGATCACTGAGTTAGTTTCCTGTTTAGTTTGGAGAGCAATTGGAAGGGTACTATATGAGACCCCCTCATTTTCACTGTCAAAAAGATTTAAAAATGTTAATATTTTGCATTGGATGCAGACGCTTATACCATGTGGCAAAATGGTCGGTAGTAAAAGAGTGCATTATTTAAAAATTACTCAGAAGCAAAAATCCATCTATTTTTAGCTTTTTGGAGAGGTAGGGGCAGCAGCATATATTTGGCCTCACTGATAATATTTTGCACGGAGTGTGACTCTGCGATTTAGCACACTTCTGGCCAATGAGTTTATCAACCAGAAAATGTTTTGTTTTACCTCCAAGCTATTTTTTGTTTCTCAATATCCGGTTACTTAGCACTGTAAATGTTGAATTTTCATGAAGTTTCCTTGTGTTTGTGACAATTTGTTGTCCCAAAAGAAAGTTTTATTTTTGGATGATGCAAGTGTCTCGTGTCATTGAAGTCATTTCTCCAGTCTCTGTGACTCTCAAATCCTGAGTAATAAAGTCTTAAACAGTTGTCATAAACAATAGAAAAAGATTGGCTTAATTTGGCATCTGCATAAAGGGGTTAAGCAAATTAATTTAACTGATTTGGCTGTAAAAAGTTGTACATTAGGTTTGATCATTTCAAGTGGCAGAAAAGTCAGAATGGTGGGGGGAAAAAAACTAATTGCTGTTGGTCAGTGGGAATGATCACCCTCCTGACTGTGAGTCAGTCTGCACTTTTTTCCTGCTGTTTCATTGCTGTTGTCTCTCTCTCTAAACAGCGTGAGTGTGAGCAGGCAAAACTTCGAGAATATGAAGAAAAGCTGATTGTTACTGCTTGGTACAACAAGGTATGATTGGAACTGACCTTCGCACATACTTTCCAAAAATTAAATCTGTGTCTAGTGCTGACCTACATATGTACATTGCGTGTTCTTCAGTGTGAGAAGACTTGTGCAGTGTCGACCTTGTTTTGAGTTGACAGACCATTGTGAATTTGAGATTATCTATCTACTATCACAGATCTTTTGAACAAGAGGATAATTTTGTGTCCAAACACCAAGGTTTGACACCCCATATTCTCATGTCGCTGAAACTCCATAAGATGTATACTGATGAATTAAGTATTCTTTAAACTTTTTTTTTGCAGAAATGTTTATTGGTTTCATGATTAATGGTTAATTTGTGTGGGCCAAGTCAGCCATTTTGATTGCACAATTTTTTTTTTTTATTAAACGCTCTGTAACTTTGAAATTATGACCTGAATTGGCAGTATTACCGATGAAGGTACAAGCAATCCAAAACAACAACCAAACACCCTCATTTTAAATGATCATTTCTTTCCTTAAAGAAACAGTTATTCAAACCTATACCATCCATGTGAAAAAATAATTTACCCCCTAAACCTAATAACTTCATAAAGTCGCACTATGTCAGACCAGACATATGGAGCTTAACTTCTCAATTTAATTTTTGTACACTTGATACTATAGATTGTTCTGGTTTAAAATTGTGAAGGTCATTTTCTTCTGTCAGAAGGAATAAATCTGCAAATTTATCACATTAATGACTATTATCATTGCAGAACCTGCATAGTCCACTGCAGGGACATCTAATTGACTATGCAGTAGGGAAGCACCAATACCACTTTTTTCAGACCGAGTGCAAATGCTTGCATTTGAGTACTGGCCGATACCAAGAACTGACATGAGTACTTAATAATGCCACTACAATTCTTACTATTACTTTGAGAATGTGTTTTCATCAAATATTGTCCATTTTCTGACTAACAAATTGTTGTTGCTGACATTTGAACATTCAACAATGTTCTTCTTAAAAATGGCACTGTCACATATTGACTTAAAAATAACCACACTTTTAAGTGTAACACATTTGTCATACTTACATTTTAACACTCTGTACTTTTCTGAAACATGGCACTGCCACACATTTCACTAAATATAACCAAACAGGTATAGCATGTCAAGATCAAATGATCAAGATATACGTCAATTATTAAATAAACAAGTGAAATTAAATATTACTTTACATTCAACAGTTTATTTACAGTACAATAAGAATCTTCGACATCGGGCTTGTTTGCCCGCACCACCTGCATGCTTAAATATGGCTGTGACATCTTGACGAAGGGCAATTCCACTAATTAGTAAAACTATAGGTGGAATTTTCAAAATAGTGCTACACATCTCTGTAATACATCATTTTAAAGGTTTATAGCCCTATTTTTCAAAACCAATGTGTAAACCTGAGTGGAAGGTATATATTTATATAAATATCAGTGTTTTTGTAAGATGGAATAAAGGAGTCTGGATATCCCTGATTGATGCATATTTAAATAATTTTATTTTTTTCTATCTAAGATTATCATTTTTGCAAATTTTTGTTGGAGTGATTTTTACGTAAGGCCCTAGTATTTATTGCATTGATAAAAAATCAGTTCGATTTAAAATGAAAAATTTATTTGCATACTAAGTATGCCATCTTTTCACATGTATGTCCGACACCAAAAATGATTCTTTATAACTGTTCCATCAATATGCACTGTCAAACTAACTTGATATCCTGGATTAAATGTGTATATAATGTCTTTATTATAATGGACTAGTTTATTGTCATCAGGTATTTGCAACATGCTGGGAATACTGCTATCAAATTTTGTACGTCCGACACCACAATTTCCAGCAGTTTAAAGCTCATGGACACTATAATTGGTAACAAGAATAGTGATTACTTTCATACCAGTTCTGGAATTGGAGGAAAGCATTTCATAGGGATAGGAGGAGGAATAGGAACTGATCAGCTGCCATCTGATAGCTGGAATTGGAACTATGTTGTGTGATTGAATCTTCTTTTTGCCATCACCTTTGTACTGGAGGGAAATATGATTTTGAAGTTTGATTTTGAGGTTCCACAGATTTTAAGACACTGGACTTGAAAAAAGGTGAGTGCAAGGAGGTGAATGTGTCCAAATTGTTGGTTATAAATCATGGCATATGATCATCTGGTAGCTATGTGGAACTCTCAGTCATTCGGGGCTTTGCAGCGCGTCCTCCAATCGCGTATCGCAACTCGGCTGGATTGCGCTACGGTAGTCAAAATGGGTGTATTGCTTTTTCTGGTACACGTTTTGGTCGCATCCTTGTAGGGAAGTCTTAAGTTGATGACGTAGCTCACACATTGGCACACAAGTGCCATTTTTAATTTTTCGATTTGATAAGCGGGAACCAACTGAATTTTTAACGCAAACATGTTGTTTGAGTTTCTGCTCACGAAAGCAACGACCGTTTTATTGAATGCAAGTAAAATAATCATTGAAACCTGTAATATATTCATTTCTATATATCTCCCCATCAGTGTGCTGAATGTGAGCGAATTGAGCGATTGATTGATCAAGTAGTGAGTGACATTTGAATCTCATCACAGCACTCCTTTCTAAGCTTTGCTTGTCCAGAAGTAAAAATGTGGTTTTGCTGACTTAGGGTGCGCATGTTAAGGCTGCTCATGTAAAAATAAAACTCTTTCTACTACCAGTGGCATTACCAAAATGCAGGTTAACACTCAACCTGCTTCCAAGTGAGAATCGGGAAATTGATTGAATTAATTTACCAAGCAAAGTGTTATGTATTCAATAGGACAAACTGAATATTTGATGCCAGTTGTGCTTGATTCCTGCAGAGTTATTTATTTGTTGAGTTACCTTACTTATCAGCCAACTTGCCAAGGTTTGAAGTTCTGTTTTGTTCATTATATGGGGATCGAGTTGTCTTAAAATTACATTTAGACCCTGTACGTCCGACATCAAAAAATGTTTTTATATATGTTATTTTTTAGTCACCTACTCATAAATCCACTTGCAGAGGTTTTAATGTGGTATTTTGTTCATTGAGATATGACAAAGTTTAAAATATGTTTGTTGGAGACTAGGATCCAGTTGATGTAAAATAACCTTCTGACCTTGTACGTCCGACACCAAAAATGGTTTGATACGTTACTTTTTTAGTAACCTTACTCATAAATGTTTGAAGTTGTGGTATTTTGTTCATTTTATATGATAAAGTTTAAAATACATTTGTTAGAGATGAAGATCCAGTTGAATTTTAAATTACATTCAGACGCCGTACGTCCGGCACCAAAAAATGTACGTCCGACACTGTGTTTGGTGGTACATTACATGCTCATAATAAAAAGTATGGATTCCTTTATGTAATCTTGTTTGAGTATACTGTCTTGGGGAATCAGTCATGGATTAATCATTGGAAAAAGTTTAAACACTTCACAGAGATCCTAAAACAAATCATGTACATGTCATCAATTACATTTGTCTGAGTACGTCCGACACCAAAGTATTTTGGAGCAATATCTCCTGCACTAGTGTTTCCCAAACCTCTCCTGGAGGCCCACCTGTCCTGCATGTTTTAGATTTCTCCCTGCTCCAGCACAGGTGATTCAAATGATCTGCTCGTTAATTACCCCCTAAAGCTGATTGATGACAACCTGATCATTTGAATCACCTGTGCTGGAGCAGAGAGAAATCTAAAACATGCAGGATAGGTGGGCTTCCAGGAGAGGTTTGGGAAGCACTGTCCTACACTATGATGAGGAGCTACACCCCTGCATACCAGATGATTGCCATAACCAGGATATGTAATCTGCCCAAATGACAGCTATCTCCTCACTTCACTGTGCTCTTAATTGACCTATGAAGTGCCTGAAATGTACGTCCGACACCACGGTACTGCCTCAAAGCAAACTCTGATGAGCCCTACTGAAAAAATATGTAAAGTATTCTGCACATAAGAGGCTGGGAACGGGCGAAGTATTTCTTACCCGATTAAGCTGTTCACCGATTTACCGGATACAATGTCTCACTAACGAAAGTCACACAATTATTTCTCTTTGCCGCGCAAAAGCAACTGGATCATTCCTTTCTCACTGCACTGGCATAACACTGGAAAGAACGTAAACATCGCGCAAGTAAACCATTGTCCGGTTTTAATGAATGACTTATCAGCCGTGCATGGGTTGTAGAAATTCGTACATATCAGAAAGCAGCGAGACTCCATGCAAAGAAAGACGATTAAGGCTACAAATAATATGCCTTACGAAAGCTGAACTTCCCTGCTACCTTTTTAGCACATCAGGCGATCTAACCTGCAATTTATGATTGTTTCAATTATTTAACCTTTAGCGTGCTCCCGGCGACCGTACTCGCCCATATATTCCTTATTCTGTGCAACTGCCGGCGACCGTACTCGCCCATATATTCCTTATTCTGTGCAACTGCCGGCGACCGCAGTCGCCACGTTTGTTTGCCGGCGAGATCGCTCGACAAGAAGAACTGTGTTTAGGAATGCCAAGATCCAAATATCATTTCAGCGGCAAGTGCTAATATAACTTCATTTTAAAGTGAGTACATGACGCAGTATGAGTGCGGTCGCGCTGATAGCGAGCAATGGAGAGAGTGGATATGCATGCGACCATTGCCAAATGTGACAGATTATTAAATGCTGATATTATGGATTTTGTGTCCCACATCTGTCTTGCATTGTTCTTGCTAGCTATGTAGACAATTCTTGTTGGACAGGTATTGCAAATCTAGCCATTTTTCATCATACATGCGAATGTAAAATGATTGTTGTGATCGCTGTACAGTACTAGCACACTCATACTACATCAAATAGTTCCCTTTTTGTTCTTTTTTTTAACGAACCAAATAAATCTATGTGAAATGTTGAATTAGAACTTATTTTGTCTCACAAATGAATACAAAAAATGGCGCATATAATACATAGTTTACCGTGCTCGTGTTTGTTGCGTCTGGGGAATTTCGGAACTCGTTGGGCCGCGGAATCCCTCCGCGGCCCAACTCGTTTCGAAATTCTAATCCGCTACAAACACTTGTGCTGTAACCTATATTTAAAAAGAACCAACGATCACGTGGCCAATATTAGCCATATGAATACGGGAGACTCCATTGCGTCATCGTAATGGCTTGTTTTGAGTGGTTGAGGTCTGTAATTCTGGGTTATTTCCGTGGAAACGACCCAATTTTTTAGTATCAGTAGGTGTGATATCTGGATCAGTCTTGAAAATAAGCCAGTTGCAGACTATATTACACTGATCCAGAACTCAGCTGCCAGCATGCAATAGGCTTAAATTAACTTAGCATGCTAAAGGTTAAACTAAATCAAAGACAAAGGAACACCTGTGCACAATTTAGAATCAGGCCGATTGAAATGCACCAAGTTGCGCGACCAGATGAATGATTATCGTCTTGCCTTGCTGGGGAGAGCTTGCAACACCTGATGGTGTGAAGTGTTTTCGAAGTGAATGTATTGTTAGGAAAGATGATTGGGCACAGATAATTGTTTTAAATTGATTTCTTTCCCAATTTTCAGTTCTGGCGTCACCAATGTTGTTCGCACCAGTTGAACAGGTGCGTGATTTTAAATACCTCGGTGTAATATTGGAGGAGTCCTTGACATGGAATCGGCACGTTGACAAAGTTTGTGATAAACTTTCACAAATAATGGGGCGTATTCGTCAAATCAAAATGAATCTCTCAAGTAATGTTTTAATCACGCTATACAATGGATTAATTTGACCACATATTGACCATGTTCTTGTTGTGTGGGGTAAAAGTTCTCATGATCTAAAACACTCAAGTAAGTCCACCTCTGAATGGCTTAAAAGAAACAACATGAATTGAAGTGGTCTAGTCAAACTCCTGACAATGATTGATAGGCTGTGGCCTGACCTTAAACGGACAGTTTATGCTCGAAAACCCTCTAATGCGGCTGAATTAAAGCACTTCTACAAAGAATGGAAAGCAAAACTTCCTCCACAGCAGTGTAAAGTACTCTTTTTCAGTTAACCTAAACATTTAAGTGCAGTTGTTGCCACCAAGGGTGGCACAACCAGTTATTAGGTTTTGGTGGGGCAATTATCTTTTCACATGGATTGTATACGTTTTGAATAACTCTTTACCTTCAAGAGGGGTAATCATCATTTAAAAGCACCATTTTGTGTTTACTCGCATTGTCTTTGCTGTATTAAAATTTGTTGAATGATATGAAAAATTTAAATATAACATAAGCAAAATGGAACAATGGAATTTAGCCAATGAAGGGAATGGGATGATAAATTTGAAGGATTTACCTTTGTTTTATGTAGAAAGCCACCTCATTCTGTTTACAGAGCCTCACCTTCCAGAAACTAGCGATAGAGTCCCGGCTGGCTGGCCGTGCCGCCTCCTCCATTGTGCCGCCCGGCCAGTCTTTCCTTGCCCAGCAGCGACAAGTGACCAACGCTCGGCGCACGGTCTCAGTCAACGTGCCAGCCCCTTCGTCGAAGTAGCTGCACTTCTGCATGCCCTGCCCACACGTAATCTCAAGTGACCTTAAGCACTCCCCTCTCAGCCCTCTGAAGCCACTTCTTGGAGACATCCGCGTGACATGAACACAAGGTCTTGGGACCTTGCTTCAGCTTCTTCATGGCTTTCAGCTGAAGTTGTATTCCTGGGCCTCCATCTAGACAGAAGTACATCTGCCATCTGGCATCAGGTGTCATTGACAAGAGTAGTGAATACATGTTCATATAGAACTGATCTAACTTTGATTTGTCTTCTCTTGTTTTGTCATTAAGTCAGGGAAATGAAAAAAAAAAGTTTTTACTTGTATATCTGTGTAGCACAGCAAGATTTAAAATTAAATTAAATGAAGACGTACTTCTGCTGTATTTATATTTATACCTGCTGTCAATATCTGTTTTGGCAGTGGGGTTTTTAAAACAATAATTCAAGTGATTTCAGGACTGACTGCACAGTTATCAGTTGAATGTTGCATACAGAATTAATTGTAAATATTTCTGACCAAGCTATGCATTTTTGAGATGAGTTTAACATTAATTGAAGATTGATCTTGGTTAAATAAAATTCAGCTGGACTTGAATAATCTGAAAATTATATAAAAAAAATAGCATTTCCAACAAAGGCAGATTGGTGCTGGACATCATAATTTCTCTTTTGTGTGCATATAAATTTGCTCTTCCCGTACAGTACAAAAAAAAAGTTGTTAAAAGAAGAATACAATATATTACTATTATGAACATTTTTCTTATGGAGAATTGGATTGAAAATGTGAAGAGAGATTACTAAGAATGTTGATGAATTAGACATGAATAGACTTGATATGATACTTTTGGTTATAAGTGAGAAATGATCGCTGCATGCTCTGCGGAAATCATTTAAGAAACCCTTTTTTCATGCTGTATTGTATCTATAGTGTTGAGTAAGGATTCTTTTATGCTGACATGTCATTGACATACCAGGTACATGAAGGGTTTACGTACCAGAATTTGAATTTCGTTTACATACAATAATTCTGATATTTAAAAGTGCGCTGATTTAAGTTAATGGTTTTGCAGGACAAATAAGCATACGTGCCCATAATGTCTTGATGTTTCTAACTGTTCTTCATTGAACTCTTGATCCAGTGAGATAAAAAATCGCAATAGATAACTTGTGCAGCATAACAATCCTGTGTGCAAGCTAGGCCATAGGACATCAGGAATTGGTCTAACGTGCACTGCTACTTGTTTTGGCTGAATTTGCTCAGGTTCAATATCAAGAAAGCTGCAGCCTCAAATTTACACTTGTCTCTTTATAAGAAAATACTTATTAGATTCATGTGTGAATACACTGTACATGAACTGAATCAGAATTTCATGGACATAAAAGTACAGTGGAGTTAAATCTCAGAGTTGGTCTTGATTAAACCAAAATTAACTGCTCAGATTATGCCGATTGTTTGAAAAATAACATCTGTGAAATGTCATTTACCAATGGAGTAAATTTTGGATGTACTTTTTATGCCTTTGAAATTCAAAAAATAAAAATTGTGAACTTTCTAAGGATGGATTCTTTCTTTTTTTCTTTTTAAAATTATTTCTTTTTTAAATAAAAATTTGGCAATCCCACCCAAATCTGGAATGCCCAATTTGAGAACTATTTACAAGGCTTGCTCGTATGCGACCCCTTATTGCCAGTTCAGGAGAGAGACCGTTTGCGGCTCCCCTCTGAAGCACGCACCTGTCAGCCCCTGCATCTTTGCACTCATTGGTCGAAACTTTCGCAAGTTCAGAACAAGGGCGAAGGATATCCGAACATGAGCAAGCTTAAAGTCTCACTGAGGAGCGCTCGGCTGGCTAACAGGAGGCGCTTGAGCAACAAACAAGGCAACCATTTTAATATCCCTTCCCGGCAGTCCCTTCCCAATTTGCTTACCCGCAGCGCTCTAGCCAATCGTGCACTGCACTGAACTGACCACTGCCGGTTGGTACGACCAGGGATCGAACCCGCGCCGTGGTAGTCACCACTGCTCCCCGAGTGCAGCGCCTTAACCAAGTGAGCCAACCCGGCAGCAAGGATGGATTCTTTCTAATACAATTTTTTTTTTTTTATAATGGGTTGCCAGCCGATGCTAGGCTTGGACAGACTACTTTGTTAAAATGCGCATGCACAGTGCATTATCCACTAGAGGGCAGTGCCGAGATTGTGCACTGCTGTGCAGCCTCAGCTGGAACAATGTTGCTGTGCCCGCTTAGGACATATCACTCCGTACTTCCAAAGTTGACAAGAGTTCTCTCAAGGTGTTTCTGAGGTATACAAAACAGTGCATATGCACACATGCTGCTCAGCAATTGATTGATTGATGTCTTTAATTCAAACAAGTAAAATAACATCTAAAACGAGCGCTCAGAGCACAACGTCCTCTGCCAGAGTTGCGACTGCGATATGCATTTCATCAGTCTATCTGCAACATACACTGCTCAAAAAAATAAAGGGAACACTAAAATAACACATCCTAGATCTGAATGAATGAAATATTCTTATTGAATACTTTGTTCTTTACATAGTTGAATGTGCTGACAACAAAATCACACAAAAATTATCAATGGAAATCAAATTTATTAACCCATGGAGGTCTGGATTTGGAGTCACACTCAAAAATTAAAGTGGAAAAAACACACTACAGGCTGATCCAACTTTGATGTAATGTCCTTAAAACAAGTCAAAATGAGGCTCAGTAGTGTGTGTGGCCTCCACGTGCCTGTATGACCTCCCTACAACGCCTGGGCATGCTCCTGATGAGGTGGCGGATGGTCTCCTGAGGGATCTCCTCCCAGACCTGGACTATAGCATCCGCCAACTCCTGGACAGTCTGTGGTGCAACGTGGCGTTGGTGGATGGAGCGAGACATGATGTCCCAGATGTGCTCAATTGGATTCAGGTCTGGGGAATGGGCGGGCCAGTCCATAGCATCAATGCCTTCGTCTTGCAGGAACTGCTGACACACTCCAGCCACATTAGGTCTAGCATTGTCTTGCATTAGGAGGAACCCAGGGCCAACCGCACCAGCATATGGTCTCACAAGGGGTCTGAGGATCTCATCTCGGTACCTAATGGCAGTCAGGCTACCTCTGGCGAGCACATGGAGGGCTGTGCGGCCCCCTAAAGAAATGCCACCCCACACCATTACTGACCCACTGCCAAACCAGTCATGCTGGAGGATGTTGCAGGCAGCAGAACGTTCTCCACGGCGTCTCCAGACTCTGTCACGTCTGTCACATGCTCAGTGTGAACCTGCTTTCATCTGTGAAGAGCACAGGGCGCCAGTGGCGAATTTGCCAATCTTGGTGTTCTCTGGCAAATGCCAAACGTCCTGCACGGTGTTGGGCTGTAAGCACAACCCATACCTGTGGACGTTGGGCCCTCATACCATCCTCATGGAGTCTGTTTCTGACCATTTGAGCAGACAAATGCACATTTTTGGCCTGCTGGAGGTCATTTTGCAGGGCTCTGGCAGTGTTCCTCCTGTTCCTCCTTGCACAAAGGCAGAGGTAGCGGTCCTGCTGCTGGGTTGTTGCCCTCCTACGGCCTCCTCCACGTCTCCTGATGTACTGGCCTGTCTCCTGGTAGCGCCTCCATGCTCTGGACACTACGCTGACAGACACAGCAAACCTTCTTGCCACAGCTCGCATTGATGTGCCATCCTGGATGAGCTGCACTACTTGAGCCGCTTGTGTGGGTTGTAGAGTCCATCTCATGCTACCACTAGAGTGAAAGCACCGCCAGCATTCAAAAGTGACCAAAACATCAGCCAGAAAGCATAGGAACTGAGAAGTGGTCTGTGGTCACCAACTGCAGAACCACTCCTTTATTGGGGGTGTCTTGCTAATTGCCTATAATTTCTACCTTTTGTCTATTCCATTTGCACAAGAGCATGTGAAATTGATTGTCAATCAGTGTTGCTTCCTAAGTGGACAGTTTGATTTCACAGAAGTGTGATTGACTTGGAGTTACATTGTGTTGTTTAAGTGTTCCCTTTATTTTTTTTGAGCAGCATATATGCAAAGTTTCAGGGATGTCCTATGAAAACTGGGAGCTCATTTTGCCGGCCAAGTCCCGTCTGATACGGACAGATGGACAGACGGACTGCGTCACAATATAATCCTCCTTTGGGCTTTCGCCCAGCGGGGGATAAAAACTAAAGTTCGCATAGATGAAGAACAAGAAAGAAAAATAGGCGATAATTCCATCCGAAAGCACTCAAAACATCTACATTTACTTGAGCGAAAAGGGGTAGGAAGAAGTATGAACTTATGTGATCGTACACCTTTGTTTGCTAGTTATTTACTATCCAAAACTCCCTTACTGAAATCCTAAGGTTGTGTTATATTGACTGAATTTTTTTTTTATCTTTAAATTCCGCTAATATATGGTAAACTATTAATATGCAAAATACAAAAATATATGCCCATATACAGTCATGCAAGAAATGTACATATTTTCACATGGCAACACAATGATTTATCTAAATAAATATAAACCCCTGGTGATTATCAAAGCCCTTCCTCATCCTGTACCTTGTGAATATCATTTCGTTATACCTCTCTTTATTTTGGATTAGGGTTATTCCATATGAAATCAGCCAATATTCAGACAAGTTCCATGGGCGTAGTCATGGATTTTTTTCAAACTTTAATAGAATGTTGCTTTGGGTGCCAAATGAAAAAATACCAAGTTTTGGCTCAATCGGCCCACTAGTTTTGATTTTCTGGGAGGTCAAGAAAGTGGGCGTGGCACCCCGGTTGGCAAAATTAGCATTTTTTACATTTTTAACAGGCTGTAACTCTGGAAATAATAAAGCTAACCACATGATATTTTGTCTGGACTTGTTCTGTAGGCACTGAACTACCCTTTAATGCTAATCAAAGTAGTTTTAACCCTTGTATTGTGGTTTTATAGGCTCCCAAAAATGCTACTTTTACAAACCGGTATCAAAATATTCACATATAACTGGGTACCATTTTCACACCCATCTGATAACATATGTAGATTTGTGGTAATATCGGCTATCAGTAATGGTCAAGAGCTTTCTATAGCCACCAATTAATATCCTATAGCATTTATAGTTCTTTGGTAATATTGACCCTTATTTTACCCCCCTGTGGGGAGTGACCCTTTTTCAGGCCCTTTTTTTCAGGATGTGGGTATCCTTCAATTGTAATGAAACCTATATTTTTGGAAAGCTCTTGATGTGTACCACCGCCAAAATAATTTCATTACGAAACTAGCATACCTTCATTAAAAAAAAAAATGTTGAGTCATTTTCTTCAATTTTTGTCCTAAAATTAACCCTCTTTTAGGGGTCGTTCACAATTCTCAACACTTTTACAAGTGTACAAAGAGTACATTTTTTCAGATCCTTCTCCCCCCAAAAAATGTACTGTAAGATATTCAGTTTTACCTCAATATTTTCTTTTAACTGTAAGAAGTGCACACAGATAAACCTGTTGCGTACTTGGGGAAGATTGCCACAAAGGAATACTTATAATCCCAGAATAATGACACGGACAGTTTCTTCTACTAACTGCTTATTTACTTGCATAGAACTTCATGTCAGAAACAAGGAAGTTGCCCATTGAAAAGCAGCCAGTACAGTAAGTACACTTTGACATCAGAAAAATGTGTTTCCGTTAACTATATAACATTACCTCCCCCCTAAAATAAAGGGTTTCCTTAAAAAAAAAAAATATGTGGCCATAACAGCAACAAAATTAGTTAATTATTTTGAATGAATCTGTTTAATTCAGGCTCTGTGACAAGAACAAACAAAACACAATACCACAGCTCAGTACTAGTACTATTATTCCCTTTTTTTTGTACCATTTAAAATGGTGAACCACAAAAACTTAACACCACACCCCCCTTTTTATTTATTTATTTATTATAAGTCTAAGCGTTTTGGCACCCGCCTCACCCTAGCAGGGTAAGGGCGTTCCGCTGTGTGTTCAACTGCACAGCTAGTCGGGGACGACTTTGGGTTGGGGGTGGGTGGCTGGCTTGGTGCAGACACCCGCTCATTACCGGGATCATGTGAGCTAAGAACATCTGTTGGAAGTGGTACGTTTTCCAGTGGTTCAACTGGTGGTTTCAGCATGTCCTGTGCAAGTACCACTGTCTGACCAGGGTTTGAGGTTACCGGAGTGTCAGGGGTCTCAGGGGTCTTCCCTTGCAGCAGCTGCTCGACATGCCTTTTCCAGCTGACGTCACCCACCTGTACTGTGTGAGATACAGGCCCTGTGCGGGCTAGCACTGTCGCCGGAACCCATTTTGGTCCATTGAGGTAGTTTCTGGCCAGAACCGTGTCCCCCGGTTCAAAGAGCCTGTCTTTGGCTCTCAGCTGACGTCGGCTAATTTGTTCCTCCTGTTGTTGTTTTACCACCTCCTTAGTCGTTGGTGGTCTCAGCAAGTCAAAACTATTCCGCAGTTCTCTCTTCAACATCAGAGATGAGGGTGATGCCTCGGTAGTGGCATGAGGTGTGCTCCTGTAAGACAACAGGAAGTTATTTAACCTTTGATGCAGGGTTCCCTGGTCCCTGGATGCCTTGAGTGCATGTTTTAAGGTTTGCACAAAACTTTCAGCCTGACCATTTGTTGAGGGGTGATCTGGAGCCGACTTTATATGCTGGATCCCATTCACCTGAAGGAAGGCAGCAAACTTGAGAGGAGTGAATTGCGGACCGTTGTCGTTCACTAGCTGCACCGGTGCTCCAAAGCAACTGAATACCTCCCCCAGCTTTTCTATGGTTTTCTCGGTTGTGGACCGTGTTGCTGCCACCTCTGGCCACTTGCTATGCGCATCCATGATCACCAGGAACATCTTTTCCTCAAAGGGTCCTGCAAAGTCAATGTGAATTCTGTGCCACGCCTCTTCTGGCCAGTCCCATGGGTGAAGTGGTGCCATTTGGGGCGTGTTTCGGATCTTTTGGCAGGAGGTGCAGGCCGTAGCCTTGTTTTCAACGAATCAAGTCCAGACCACCAGAAATGGCTCCGGGCAATTTCCTTCATGCGAATCATTCCACAATGTCCAGAATGCAGCTGCTTCAGCATCTGTTTCCTCAGGGAGGGTGGAATGATCACCCCCCTTCCCCAGAGGAGGCAACTGAATTGTAAGGTCAGCTCATTCCTTCTGGATAAACATGGTTTCAGCTCTGGGGACTGTTTGGACATGTTGCCTTTCGAGAGGATATCGATCACCTTGGCTAACCCTGGGTCATTTCGAGTGCCTTGTCTCACCTGAGATGCAGTGACTGGAGCATGTTCTATCTCCCCGAAGTTGAAGATGTCTAGGTGTGGTTCAGGCCTGGTTACTGGGAGTGGCAAGCAGGACAGACCATCCGCATTTCCATGCATGTTAGCCTTGCAGTACTTGATATCATAGGTGTGTGCCGAGAGTAACAACGCCCATCTTTGCATCTGGCTGGCAGCCATTGACGGAATCCCTGCTTGTGGCCCAAAGATGCTTGCTAGGGGACGGTGGTCAGTTTATAGACTGAACTTGCATCCAAACTGAAGCTGATGGAGTTTTCGCACCCAAAACACAATTCCCAGGGCTTCTCTCTGGATTTGGGCATAATTTGACCCAGCCTTATTCAGGGTACGTGATGCGAAAGCGATGGGCCTCTCTTCACCGCACGGCATGATATGGGACACCACCGCCCCCACCCCGTAGGGTGAAGCGTCACAGGCAAGCTGGATGGGCAACTGGGGGTCAAAATGTGTTAATGCCCCCAACTTCAGAAGTGTGTCTTTAGATCTATTAAATGCTTCTTCACATTTTTCATTTCAGTTCCACTTTGTTCCTTGACACAGCAGCTTGTGTAGTGTAGCAGAGTTGCCTGGTCAGGAATGAATCTACCATAATAGTTCAGCAGGCCGATGTAGGAACGCAGCTGGCTGACGTTCATGGATGCCGATGTCTCTTGAATGGCCTTTACCTTTGAAGGTGTCTTGTGTAGACCAGGAGAATCTATTACATGCCCAAGATACTCTGTGGACTGCCGGAAAAACTCACATTTGTCTCTCCACACTTTAGGTCCGTAGGCCTTCAGCCTCCTCAGCACAGCATCCAGGTTCTGGAGATGGTCCTGTTCATCCTTCCCTGTGACAGGGATATCATCTAAATAACATTTGACGCCTGGCAGCCCACTGAGGATCTGGTCCATCGCTTACTGGAACAAAGCTGGTGCTGATGTAATACCAAAGGGTAGACGGCACTACCGGAATAGCCCCTTGTGAGTCGTGATTGTCAACATTTCCTTGGATTTTTCATCAATGTGCATTTGCAGGTATGCTTGGGCCAGATCTATTTTGCTAAATCGCTGCCCCCCTGCTAAGCCGGCGAACAGGTCATCAATGTGTGGTGAGAGATATTGCTCAGCTGACAGTGTGGGGTTTACCGTGATTTTGAAATCCCCACATATTCGAACCGAGTTATGCTTCTTTAGGACAGGCACGATGGGTGTGGCCCACTCACTTACACTCACAGGCTCCAATATCCCAACATTAATAAGCTCTTCTAGCTCTACCTCAACCTTCGGCCTAATGGCGCACGATACTGGCCGTGCCTTCATGAACTTTGGTTTGCAGTCTTGCTTCAAGCTGAACTTAACTGAGATCCCCTGCATGCTCCCTAGCTCATCCTTAAAAACCTCAGCATGTTCCTTAAGAATAGTGGTCAGCCTGGAGTCTACCAGTGACATCACATACGTACTGATGGCCAATCAGTGGTGAGCTTTTCCAGTCTACCCTTTTAACTGTACTGTTACCTCTAGACTGCCCTTAATCTCAACCCTTTCCCCAGTGTATGTTCTTAACTTTAGCTTTGTAGGCTGAAGTGGCAAGTGGCACAATGTCTCTGTGTATACAGTCTCGGATATGAGCGAAACAGCCGCTTTAGTGTTGATTTCCATATGTGCAGGCTTCCCATCTAGCCGTGGCAAAGCCCAATAGCCGTGTGACCCCCCTGTCACGGTCAGTATGTGTACAACCCCTTCGTCTGAACTGTCACTTGATGCGCTGTTTTCCTCCTCAACGTTATGCACCCTTTCTTTTTGTCAGTGAATTTCTATTTCTCTTTCCTTTCTTTGAAAATCCACATGATTTCTTTTTACCATTGCAGGCATGCTCAATATGCCCTTTTTTTCCACAAAAGTGGCATTCCAGGTCTTTGCACCAACATTCAGATGGCTGATGTCCACTCCTACTGCAGCAAAAACAGGCCCTGTCTGGCTCATTTGGTTGTCTCCCTGCTTGCTTCTCCACAGTTAGTTAATGTATTTGATTAGATGAGCTTAAGCCCTGAGCAAGTTAAATTACTTTCAGTCAACAGCCTCTTTTGAATGGCTTCTGATCGCAGCCCACACACAAGCCTGTCTCTCAGAGTGTCATTTAGAACAGCGTCAAATTTGCAGTGTTTGGACAGCTTCTTTAATTCAACCACAAACATTGTCACTGATTCCCCCTCCTCCTGATTGCGACAGTGGATTCTAAATCTTTCTGCAATTACTAATGGCTTTGGTAAAAATTGTTCACTCAGTGCTTCCACAGTCTGTGTATACGTCTTGTGCCTGGCTTCTCAGGTTGCAACAGGTTTCTTAATAGATTGAATGTTTTTAGGTCCCATAACACTTAAAAAAGTTGCAACACGTTTCTCATCTTTAAAGGGGACCTATTATGCTGATCCTTCTTTTAATACATATAGGTAATGTTATAATGTTGGATGTTCATACTCAACCTCTGAAAAGTTTCTAAACATAAGATACAGGGGTTTTGCCGTAATCCTAGAACGTGATTTCGTGAACGTGCTTTCCTCTCTGAACAGCTCCTCCCGAGAGCTTCACGAGATCTTGGCAAAACCTGTCGTCAGATTGTGCCGTCCAATTAGTACAGACCTAGCCAAAGCCAATCACGGCACTGGACCTGCCCACACCGGAAACTATTCTAGCAGACATGAACAACCACGGATCATTCTTTGCCTTAGTAGCATCTACACTTCCAGAAATACAAAAGAAGAACCGCAGATCATTTGAGGTGCAGTTTTGTCAGTATCTCTCCCAAAGCTGCTCCTCCGCTTACTTTTGGACGCGAAGAAAAGCACCTATTTCTCTCCCAAAAGACGATGCCTCCAGAAATCAGTGGGTAGCTTTTTTGTTTGCTGGCGGCGAACAGCCACGGCCAAAGGGAACGTTAGCTGTTGGTGCTCAGCATTTCACCAAAAACAGCTTTGTCAATAAAGGATAATTCGACACAGGATAAGCGTTTCAGCTGCTTCTCAAACCTGAAGCAGTTTAGCATCAATCAAACGCGCTCTGAGCCTGTACAAGCTGTACTCAGCTAATGATATAACAGTAAATAATGTAAGTGAAGCTAACAAGTTACGGGAGGCTAGCAGGACCGCTAACGATAGTTAGCACTATCAAGTGAACAAAAGTAGTTTGTTAGCCAACTAATTTAGCTGGTTAGCCAAAATGGATCGCGTTTACCAACAAATGACGATAATTGCACAAGTTGTAGTAATGCTTAGGTGCCAGCTATTAGCAGCATAGCAGACCATTACCAGAAGGAAACGAAGGCATCAAAACACTGTCGAGATGCAGTAGCAGATTTATTTGGCGAATAACGTTTGCATCAGCATTTATCTCATAAGCCTTTTACCGATCAAGAGAAAATCCGATGAGATGGACCGTACAAACTTTGAGTCGATAGTCTTGAAATCAAGTCTAATTTCACCGTCTCCGTGAGGCATTTTTTGATTCAATATTACTTAATTCATATGAGAACGTGTGGATGGAAACATGGCTACAGATGTGGAAGCAGTTGCTTCACAGCATAAGCCTACGCAACTGATGGCCTGTTGAATGTGGCTGTAGCACTGCGGCTAACGTAGCCAAGTTACTGTTGCAAATGTTTGTGTCCTAAATATGCAAGAGTAATATCAGGGGAAATTCAACCGAAGGTGTGTGTGAACATAAACCTCATTTGAAGCGAACTTTTTATACTTGTTTGTAATTTGGATGCTCGGTACAACTGCCCCCCTCGTAAGGGAATTTACTGTCTGTAAAACCTGTATTGCAGGGTAACGTTTGTCTCTGTAGTTGTTTTGACCGCCCAGTTATCAGCTACTGCATGTTCGTTCGCGTGCTGTGCAAATTAAAATGCTCCTGGTAACTTATAGGCAGTAATTATGATCGGTATGCTTGTGTTACTTCGGTAAGCATTAATGTGGCAGTTCCATCATAACGTTGCCTGATTGTAGTCACTACAGTTGAAGCTTACCGGAGAGGTGCTGTATGTGTCTGCAGAGTTGGGCTGCGAAGGCTGCAGTTAGACCAGACGTAGGTTTTGCAGAGCTTGGGGGTGCGTTTTTGGGTGCTTGTGAAATGATCGCTTTACTTATCCATGACCGGGGTCAGCCTGATACTTCTCCAATACCTGGGCAAGCTCTCTGATGCTACCGGTGAAAGCAATAGGGAAGCGCACAGGCTATAACGTGTCCGGTATAACAAACAATTTCTCTGCATTGCCGTCGATTGAATATTAAATCGGCGATTGAATATTAAATTCTTTCCTGTAAAAGTTATCGATTCGCTAGCTCCACATAAGCAACGGTTCACGCAAACGGAACTTACAGTCTGTAAAACCTGTATTATGCTCATAAGATAACTGGAGCTCTATCAAGCTCTCGCGCACTATCCATAACACGCCCATTTTCCACGAGGAAACGCTGGTCATTCCGACGCAATAAGTAAACCATTACCACGGGCAATTTCCAAAAAGGCCGTTTAGCCTGGAGATTTCGCCGCTCTGTCATATACCAGCGCAGAAGCTGTTCGTTTCTCCACGCTAACGACACACCACAGCTATGCACACGAACCAGCAGGTCCTAATACACACTGAAGCAGTCCATAAGCTGTTGGTCCACTTTTAGCTGCTCCTCACTGTCCATGTTTCCCTCTAAACTCAGACCCACGGTCTCCGGTCTACACTTGGGTGTGTCAACCCGTTCTACAAATGTGTCTGTATGTGGTGGATTCTAGCTTTCCCTGCATCCTAGCTATAGAGTAGAAAAACCGCTGCACTCACCACTGTTGCCGTAGCAAACTGTAGCTGATAGCAAATTCGAGCTTGAGCTGCCAGACTTTTGTACTGCGTCCTCAACTTTCGCCGCTGCGTTTATTAGAACAAGTTCATTTCATTAGATCTATATTCAAGTATAGCGTTAGATTTCAGAATTTCCCCGCCGATTCCTTATCAGATGGCAGACCTGTCTCACGTTTCACTCTGGGGAGGCGGACCTGGAAAACTGCATTCTGCAGCCCGTCCCCGCCCAACTCCGCCCTCCACAGAGCTGGCCAGTCAGAAGAAAGTGGGCACAGGGGGAGTGGGGGCCATAGCGGAAGAGCCTCCCCAATGAGGCGTTTCAGGGAGAGACTACAATGGACTACAAATGGGGTTTTTTGAGGATGGCAGTATGAGCTAAATAAGGACCCTGTTTTGGACTTTGAACGGTCAGGAGTACTCTAGGGGAGTCCAAGATCAAAATATAACCTTGGAAATATAGCAAAACAGGTCCCCTTTAATATTGTTTGCCTGAATGAAATACTCAAAACGTTCAGTGTAAGCAGTCCACTGTTCAGCGTTTTCATCAAATTCTCCAATCGATCTGATTATTCCTGCCATTTTTATTTTTAATACAATCCCGTGCTGAAAATCTCCGGTTACTCACCTTACATTCCTTTTCAATGAGTCCGCACTGCTGTAGCAACACCAGCTAACAGCATCCAGTCCGTCACTTTTCACAGAGATTTTTTAAAATTATTTTTGTAACTTCTTTTGCAGCCTCGCACTTGTGCAGAGGTCCGTAAAGCCTCGTCGCCAAATTATTGCATACTTGGGGAGGATTGCCACAAAGGAATACTTATAATCCCAGAATAATGACACGGAGAGTTTCTTCAACTAACTGCTTATTTAGTTACATAGAACTTCATGTGGTGTAGGAAAGAGGGGTACAGGTTTATGGGGCACTGGAACTTCTTCTGGGACAGGGGTGACCTGTTCAAGCCTGAGGGGCTACACCTGAACAGGAGGGGTACCTTTGCTCTGGGTCAGCGTATGTTGAGGGTAGCACAGGGTTATTTAAACCAGGGACTTGGGGGGCAGGGAGGTTAGAGAGTGTTATACATAGGGAAATGCAGACTGCCCTGATGGAAGCTGACAGCATTACATGCACTATTGATGATATATTTTTAAAGCAACAAAGCGTAGTGGGGGGCTTGGAGCAGCAAGCACATGGGAAATCGAAGGGTAAGAGCATTCATAATAACCTGAAATGTTTTTATTTAAATGCAAGAAGCATAAAAAATAAATTTCCGGAACTTGAGGCTGTTATGATTAGTGAGGGTTATGACATAGTTGGGATTACAGAGACATGGCTCAGTGAAGAGGATGGAGATGAACATAATATAGAAGGTTGTAAACTCTTTAGGAAGGATAGATGTAATAGGCCGGGAGGGGGTGTAGCACTCTATATGAACGAGAACATAAATGTGCAGGAAATTCCTCAAATTGAACATTCCTTGCCCTGTGGAGATATCTGGGTCAGGCTCATTGACAAACACGAGACAGGTTTAAACATAGGAGTATGCTATCGACCGCCAGCTTTGGACAGTACTGTCAATGAAATGCTCTTTAAGAGGATTAGGCAAGCTTGTAGAGGAGGAGGGACTATTATTACGGGAGACTTCAATTATCCTGGTATCGATTGGGAAATGGTGAAAGGACAGGGTAAAGGGGAGGAAGAATTTGTAGATGTTATAAATGACAATTTTTTGGTGCAGTATGTTAATAAACCTACAAGAGAGAAGGCAATTTTAGATTTAGTGCTCTGTAATGACCCTGATAGAATTAGCAATGTTGAGGTACTGGAGCCATTTGGGACTAGTGATCACTCTACTGTTAATTTTGATGTTTCATGGGAAGTTAAAAAGGTGTCTTCTAAAACCAAAATTTTCAATTTTAGGCGAGCAAACTTTGACAGGATGCGCTCATATTTAAGTGAAATTAAATGGGAGACACTCCTGGACTATGAGTCTGTAAATGAGATGTGGGAAAGATTTAAGGGGGTTTTACTTGATTCACAATGTAAATTCATTCCGAAGGTGACCAAAAATAAGCTCAAAAAGCAGAATCCTCAGTGGATGACCACAGCTATTCTTAGGAGTTTGAGAGAAAAGAGGAATCTTTATAAGATGTACATAAAGTATAACAATGAGAATACTAAGGCTTAATACTGTAAAAAGCGGGCTGTGGTCAAGAAGGAGCTGAGGAATGCTCGAAGACTGTATGAAAGGCAAATTGCAAAGGGGCAAAAACTAATCCTAAGCACTTCTTTCAGTACTGTAGCAGAAAAAGGAAAGCCAAAGAGGAGGTTAAGTGCATAAAGAATAAATATGGATCATTGCTATATGATAACAAGGATATTGCGGATACCTTAAACATTTACTTTGTTGAGAATTTTACCTCGGAGCGGGTTTTTATTCGGCCAGAGGGCATGTCCAATGCTCAAGATTATTTAGCGGAAATTGAGGTTAGGGATAATGAAGTATTAGACAAGTGGCATGAACTAAAGGCAGATAAGGCGGCGAGTCCTGATGGCTTATATCCTAGAGTTCTCAGGGAAGTTAGTGAGATCATCTTTAAACCACTCTCAGCTATCTTCAGATGGTATTTAGAAACGAGAAATACCAAATGATTGGAAGCAGGGCAATACAATACCAATATATAAGAAAGTGGACCGTACTGAGCCAGGAAATTACAGGCCGGTCAGTTTAACTTGCATTGCATGCAAAATACTGATATATCTATCATAAAAGACGAGCTGGAATTATTTGGGACCCCTGCTGTTTCTCATCTACATTAATGAACTTGATAGGAATATTGAGAGCAAATTGGTTGAATTTGCAGATGATACTAAATTGGGAGGTTTGGAAAATAGTTTAGAGTCCACTTAAGTGATTCAGGATGATTTGGATGGAATCCAGAATTGGGCAGAAATGTGGCAAATGAAATTTAATGTAGCGAAATGTAAAGTTGTACATGTAGGTAATAAAAACATTAGACAGGATTACTTCATGGGAGGTTTAAAACTGGAATGTGCTCCACATGAAAAAGAACTGGGAGTGATTGTTGACCAAACCTTCACAGGTTCAAGCTATTGTGCCGTAGCAGTTAAAAAAGCCAATCGGATGCTGGGATACATTGCCAGAAGTATTGAGTACAAATCCAAGGTTGTCATGCTTCTCTTGTACAACACATTCGTCAGACCACATCTGGAGTATTGTGTACAATTCTGGGGACCATACTTTAAGAAAGATATAGAGGCTCTAGAAGAAGTTCAGAGAAGAGCCACTAAGCTAATTCCAGGTATAAAAGATGAAAGCTATGAGAAGAGGCTTAAGATCCTTTATCTTTTTAGTCTTAGGAAAAGGAGACTTAGGGGTGATCTGATTGAGGTTTTTAAATATGTTAATTCACTTTGTTAATCCCTTTATGTTGGATTCCTTCGGCTAGGTTTTGTTAGTAGAACTCGGGTCACAAATGGAAGTTGACCAAGGGTAAATTTAGCACTGAATATTAGGAAATATTTTTTCACCCAAAGAGTAATTTCGATGTGGAATAGCTTGCCTGATCATATTGTTGAGGCAGAAAACTTGGGAATTTTCAAGAGCAGGCTTGACTTAAAGCTAGATACCATTGAGTCTTTGAGTATCTGAGGTGATATATTCACAATAGAAAAAAAAAAAAAAAAAACTGGCGAGCCTAGTTGGGCTGAATGGCCTGTTCTCACCACTCATGTTCTGTTATGTTCTGTTATGTCAGAAACAAGGAAATTGCCCATTGAAAAGAAGCCAGTACGGTAAGACAAAACCCACCCCCACCCTTGTGATGTTGAAAATTGTGAATGACCCCTTGAGCTGCTTTAGTTCTTACCAGTACCATTGCAAGAGTCGCTGGTTTCTAAACCACTTGGTGATTCTGTCAAACTCATAATCAGAAAGAGTGTACTGCCGTCCAGATCGTGCTGTACTTGGCACTGAGATGATTAAGAAATTGTTCAGGGGAACATGACAAATGTCATCTTTATCCTGGGGCCACTGAAACTTCCGCGTTTGTCCGTGAGGATGCATGAATTTGATGGTAGCGTCCTGATATTCTTCGGATGTATCCGAGACAACTGCCAGCCACCAGTAGCCATCATACAGGCAGGCTACATAAAGTCCTTTCACCAACTTGGGAAGCCATTGTCTCAAGATGTGCTCATTAGTATGTCCTGCCACCTTACAACTATTGAGGAATCACTGCTGTAATCTATTTTGGAAGGATAGCAACAAAAACAGCAACACCCTAATTTGTCTTTCATCTTGTATTGCACCATTTCATTCATTTTGCAACACAAAAAAAGATGAAAATATATGGAAAAGACACATCATTTTTTAAATGAAGGAATCCTAGTTCCATAATGAAATTTATTTTGGTGGCAGTACAAGGCAAGAGCTTTCCAAAAATATAGGTCTCATTAAAATTGAAGGATAACCACATCCTGAAAAAGGGGTCAAAAAAGGGTCACCCCCCACAGGGGGGTAAAATAAGGGTCAATATTACCAAAGAACTATAAATGCTACAGGATATTAATTGGTGGCTATAGAAAGCTGTTGACCATTACTAATAGCTGATTTTACTACAAATCCACAAATCATCAGATGGGTGTGAAAATGGTACTTTTAAATTTGTACAAGTAGCAATGTTGAGAGCCTATAAAACCACAATGAAAGGGTTAAAACTACTTTGGCTCTAAAGGGTAGTGGAGTGCCTAGAGAACAAGTCCTAAAAAATTATGGGGTTAGCTTTATTAGTTCCAGAGTTACAGCCAGTTAAAAATGGAAAAAATGCAAATTTTGCCAACCGGTGTGCCATGCCCACTTTTTTGACCTCCCAGAAAATCAAAACTAGTCGGCTGATTGAGCTAAAACCTGGTGTGTCTAATACTGGCACCCAAAGGAACATTCTATCAAAGTTTAAAGTAAATCAAAGACTATGCTCATGAGAGCCTTGGTTGACTTCATGTGGAATGACCTATCAGTCAAAAAAGAAACTTCACGCTCGTTTGGAGGTCGACAAGTTGAACATACAAGAAAAGTGGTTTTAAATAATGATTTAATTCCATTCTGTACCCATTAAGGACGGTGTACCATAAAAATCATGTTCATAATGTAACCAGTTCCACCGGAAATGCTACGGAAATGTAAGAGAGTAAAAATGGTAAGTTACAACTTGATAAAAAGCATGTCAATAGCGCCGTATGCCCTCCATGAGCGTTCACAACTGCGAAATCTAACGTCTCCTCATGGATTGAATGATGCGTCTGAACACAGCTTGGGGGATCTGATCGCCATAATTGAACCAACATGGCACCAAGTTCCTGCAAATTCTGCGGAGGGTTCCTTACTTGACGGAGTCTTCTGCCCAACACATCCCATACATGTTCTATGGGATTAAGGTCGGGAGACCTTGAGGGCCACTCCATGACATTGATGCCAGCATTCCTAAGAAAATTCGCGTTAAATTGGCCGTTTGAGGTCTGGCATTATCGTGTTGGAATGTCAGACCTGGGCCAGGAGCTGCCATGAATGGCAAAAAGCTCTGTATCCTGCAGCAGTTAGGTTTCCTTGAGCGACCATCAGTCGAGAACGGGCAGGACCATTAAAAAGCACCCCCAAACCATAACACTACTGCCCCAAAACGGTCCACTTCCTGCACACAACACTGGGCGTTGCGTTCAACGCCTCTCCTCCAAACTCTAACTCTCCCATCAGCGAAGTGCAAAATAAATCTGGATTCGTCACTAAAAACGACCCTATTTCTATCACGCTGAGTCCATCTCAGATGTCGTTGTGCCCAGAGAAGCCGTTGACGTCGGTGTAACTGGGTTAAAATTGGTCCACGATATGGCCGATGTGCATGGAGCGAGCAGTGCGCGAATTTGATTACGTATGGTTTGAGCAGTCACCGAGACCTCTAAACAATTCATTCCTAGTGGGCGTTGCAGTGAGAAATCGATTATGCAAATGACGTAAGATGCGATTTGTCGGTCTTCTGCTTGTGGATCGTCACCCGGGTCTACCTTGATTGCGAGGTCGGTCTGCTGTGGTGCCAGTTTGTTAGAGACGTGTCCGAAGATCATGGATAGTCCGTCGACTGCATCCCATAACCCTGGCAACGTCAGTGACCGGCGTTCCGTATTCAGCATGCCAATGGCACGTTCACGTTGAATGTTTGACAGTCGTGGAATTGCAAATCAACGGACAATTGACTGTAAGAAATTGTTTTTCGAGATGTCACTCTACCGTGCTAACGTGGGCTCAATTGCACGTGTCTCATAAGGTCACGTGACTAGGAACACGAGGAAACGTGCTTTTACCTTGATGTATGCTTTCGCCCGTGCTGCATGCTTGTATGCAGCTTTTATCCCGGAGTTGCGGTGTGTCATGATGTCTTTGACAACGCATTTACCCCCCAACAATAATAATAATATCTCTTGTATTAAGTTTCAAGAAAATATTTAGAAATTTTGAGTGTGAAGTTTCTTTTTTGACTGAGTATATTACGTTTTGGCATTGCTTTAGCTCCAAATTCAGTCTGTTCCTCAGCTTTGCTCTAAAGATTGCAGTACAAAAACTTTTCATTGTTGTACACAGACTAAGAGTTTTTAAATTTACCCTCCCTTTTGAATTATAACCCCCCTCTCTTTCAAAGAGCATTTTCTGATTATATTCCCGCAGCGGATTATTCCTTGCTTTACACCTTTATTTGTGCAGTTTTGAATTCCACCAAAGTCAAAGAGTTTTAAAGAGTTTTTAAAGTTTTAGACTTCAGAATAATAAATTAGCGCGTTCCCAAAAACCAGCATTATACTCATGGCTCTTTTTAGCTCACTTGGTCCAACGGACCAAAGGGAGCTTATGTGTTCACGCGGCGGCGTCCGGCATTGGTATCTAGGTTAACTTTGATCTTCTCCCAAACCACTGAAGGGATCAATGTGAAATGTGGTGGGGAGGTACATATGAATGTACAGATTATAAATTGTTAGATTGGAGCAAATCCGTCCACAAGCGGCGCAATAGAGATGTATAATGCATTTCAGGCTATATCTTCCGAACCGTAAATCGCAGAAACAAAATTCTTTTTTAGTTAGATTCTGTGGATCAAGACAAATGTGAGCCTGACCCATTTGCCTATATGGAAATTTTCCGCCATTTTGAATTGTTTGTAAAACCTTTAATTTCTATCTCCTCCTAGACGGTCCGATCAATTTGCACAAAATTTGGTAGACAGCATCTTCAGACCAAGATCTAAAATCCCAGCTAACAGAATTTTCCTAAGTGAAAGGATGTAGCCACAGTAAGCCAATTAATTTTGAGGGCGTGGCCTCTATGCATATAATGAGCTGTAAATCCTGAATGCAATGACCAAACTTCACCAAACTTGAGAGCAGTCATCCACAGGCCAGGTCACTCAAACACACACAGAGACATTGGACTTTGGTTATATTAAGTATGATGGCCTGTTTTGTGTAATCTTACACAACATTTTAGTCTATTAAAGTCCACATACTTTGTTAGGTGTTCTTGGTCATCTTCTAGATGAAATTATTTACTTTAGGAAAAAATCCCATGATTCCATGCACCTTATAGCTGGACTGGTTTGTGGACAGCCTGCACTGCATTTGCGGAGAGCTGTGGCAATTTCGTTTGGACATGATCGCCTCCCCTGACAGTTTCTGGATTCACCGCTTGAGGCGCCCAAATTCACCTTATATGATATTAACAGACAAATGCCGTCTATGACACTCGAGTCTTTGCACACTTCTAGGAGTAATAAACTTCTGTTAACTTAAAATATGCAGGGCAAAATATACCATGCACAGTTATGTGCCATGAACTGGAAATTGTTTGAAAAACATATGCAATTTGTGTCCTCACTGCTTCAAAACTGATGATTACCTCATTTTGCTTGGAGCCCGTAGTTACAGCTTGTGGTTATACATATTTCTTTCCAACACAAATTACAAAAGGTTTCTTCATTGTCCCAGTGTTGGACCCAAGCATAAAAAATACTACCACGTGTGAGCTTACATAACACAAAAGCCTGAAATAAACCAAGTGAGCTACAGTGCCCATTACACTATTTTTTTTGAAGTACTTGTATTAAAAGCAGTTGTAGTGAGCTTTCATAAGTATGTCCCCAAACCTCCAAACAGTAATTAAGAAAAGGTAAAACAAATGCCCTGACATGATTGCAATAAAAAAGATCTGAGTGCTATGCTTGCTGGGGGCCAGACAAAGCTATTTTAAGGAGTATAAACCATGATGGTGAATGGAAAAAAAATACTGCAGTGTTTGCGACATTCTTTTAATTTTTTGTAAAGAAATTAGAGTAATAATTCTTTCTGAACCAGCCCACATGAGGACAAAGTGGCCATGGAAAAATACCACCACACAGAATAATTCATTAAAATATTTTATTTATGTCCTTCTGTATCCAATACGTCTTCATGATTACCCCACAAGAAAGCTTGGATCTTTGGCTTTCTTTGTGAATATGATTATGAAAAAATTTGCCAAGTATGTGTCACATTATGCAAATTAGCTTTCATGAATATTGATGACAAAATAGGTGAAAAAAAGCAATATTTTATTTTCTTGATATCTGCAAGGAATATCACAGAAAAAGGCATCAAATTCAAAATGAGTGAATACTTCCAAAAAAAAAAGTTTATCAGTTTGAACATTAAATATCTTGACTTTGTAGTGCACTCAAATGAATATAGGTCGAAAAGGATTTGTAAATCATTGTTTTACGTTTTTATTCACGTTTTACACAACGTCCTAACTTCATTGGAATTGGGTTTTGTAGAAGCAAAGAGAATGCCGGGAGCGTTCTGTCGTTCATGTGTGTTCTTGGTCATTTTTCACATTTCACTTATGGTATTTTGTTTTCTGTAACATGAGTAGAATCTACGAATTTTTCACATGGGCATTCCAACATGAGATTTGATAAATCACAACAAGGTGTGATACAACCACAAGTTGAAGCCATTTTAGTGTCAAACTACATTTATTTTGGGTAAAATTATGGATTTTAAGAGCAATATATGAAAAGAGGTGAGTTAATTATCAAAAGCTTTGCATAAACACAACAGAATGTTCACCAAAGGCACTTTAACGAAGGGAGGCGCAGATCTTGAAAGGAACTGGTGTCAAGGTAGGTTCCTATCTGACCTTTCAGGTTTATCTCTTCTCCAGAGACAGGGGAAAAGCTGAATTTTTGAAAGATGGTGACAAAGAAGAGAAAAAGCTCCATCTTGGCCAGCTGCTCCCCAAGACACACTCGCTTACCTGGTGAGAAACATTATTTACAGTCAGATCCAGAAGTATTTGAACCATGACATAATTTCCATCATTTTGGCTACAGTGGATTTGAAATTAAATGTGGATATGATTGAAGTGTGGACTCCTAGCTTTAATGTAAAATTTTTGTCAAAAATATTGTATAAACCATGTGAGAATTACAAGCAATGTATGCATAGCCCCCCTCCCACCCCACACACATTTTATGGCTTAAAAGTAATAATATCAAAAAATTTTAAACTAATACAATCATAAATTGTCATTTTATGATACTTGGTTGGAACTTCTAAGCGGCCAATGAGTTCCCATTTAACAGCTGGTCCATTAAATTATGGTTCCTTAAAAATACTATTTATTGACAAACAAACAATAACATAGAGAAACTCAGACCGACAAGTGAGTAATACGTACTGCACTTTGTTAATGTTTCAATAGGGTCAACCAAAATTAGTCATTTAATTAAAAATCAACTGCCTCCAGATCAAGCTTTCACAATTACTGGCACCCCGAAAGAATGTTGTCAATAAAATCTACCAAAAGTAAAAAAAAAAAAAAAACTCGGATCTGTATTGTGTCATTGCATTACATCCTGTTTCTTTAGGTTATAAAAATGAGGTAACACACGGAAGGTCCCTTTGTAATCCCACACCAGAAAAAAATTAACAAACTGGAAGTTCAAAAAAGACAGATGATCTCAGACCTTCATAAATCTGTTAATGGCAACAAGAAAACCCACAAAACATCAAATATACCACTGAGCACTGAAAGGGTTTGAAACCTTAAAATTTATCTTGCACCGGTACCTCTATAGGCACCACTTATCTCTGTAACTAGTTAAACCAGCCAACTTCAAAGCAAAATCAGTGTTTTCGCCCTGTATACATTGCACATATTTCATTCCAAGAGATTTCTCTGTGGCTCATGTCTGGATTTACAAGCTCTGAATAAGGTGGTACAGTGGGGCGCCACCTACTGGCATTACTAGTTAAACCAACATAGTGCCAAAACAAAATCAGTGTTTTCACAATGTACATAAGACACACATTCCATTTCAAGAAACTTCTCCATGGCACGTCTGACATATTGGTAACAGCGCCCCCATACTGGTACATTTTTGAACATTCGTCCCCTTATATCCAGATATTTGCAAAGAGTGCCATAAAACTTCCTTTGGCATGTTAAAATATCCTGAAAGGGCTGGAGACTCAGCTAATTTCAAGGCTCTATCTTCTTGGTTAACATTTTTATGGCCCCTGAACATCATTGAATAAAGGCAAATTGGAGATTTCGTCAAAATGTCTGTAGCCGCTGCTCTAAGATGGAGCATAGTGCCAAAGATGTTTCTGGTGTCCTTTGTTTAGCCTAAAGGAAGGTTCAAATTAATTCTCTACTGATCCCCACAGGTGTCCGGTTATTAATGTCAATCCACTTGACATACAGGAAAAAATTAGCCCGTACCCGACTTTGGGAGCAAATATCTCGAAAAACCAAAAAAGTGCCAGACTAAATACCTCAATATTTTTCTCACCTTTAATGTCTGAAAATGAAACGGGTAAGATAAATTTGGCACTGGTCTGGTTTAAAAATTACAATAAGCCTGAAATTGTAAAAATATTTTTTCCACAGTACAGATTTCTTCTCATTGCACGTGAGTAAATCAATATGATCACCAGGCACTCCTACATTTAAAATGGGTATCCCAGTATCAAATATAACTAAAACTTCTTTACGACAGCAGTTATCCACAATATTCCTTCAAAAATGGGTATTTTTTCTCAAAAATGCTCAATTTGGTACCTGACTTGTCCACTTTTAGGTGGTGCTGTAGCCATATCGATAAAAATTGTGAGCTCAAACTCCGGGATTTTCTGTTACACGTATATGGGCACCATTCCGCCAAATTTCATGCAATTCTGAGATGTCAACGCCACTGAGTATCTCAAAAGTGCCGCTCTCTCAGACTATGGCTCTTAAATGACATAGTTGCTGGGACTGAGAATTAAAACTAGTTTAAGCTCTAGAAGTGAGTGCTGAGATGAATCAAAGGCTGTCTGCAAGGCAGGTAATGCATCATCCAATAAAGAAGTATAAAGCACTATATCATCAGCATAGAAGTGCACTTTACAGCCATTTTCAAAAGAGACCATATTATTAATAGACAAAGAAAAGAGAAAAGGTCCTAAAATTGAGCCCTGTGGTACCCCTTTAGTGACCTCCAAAGGATTGATTGCGTAATGTCTGCTACAATACATTGTGTTCTATTTGAAAGACAACTTGTGAACTATTGCTTTTTTAATTATGGTAGTGCACTTGTTCCGCAACTGCTTGAACAAAATCAATCAGAATGAGCCCTGGTTTTTCGAGCTTTTGCCCATGCTGAATTCCTTTCGTTCAATACTTCAGATAATTTATGAGAGAACCACAGTGTACATCTGTCCTTTATCATTATTCTCCTAAAAGGAGCATATTTGATGGCAATGATATTAAAAGCATTGGAAAAATACAGTATTTGAAGGCCAGATCAGGATTATGAATGAGGGACACCCTGTCTAAGTTGGACATTTTTGAATCATGCTGGAACCAATCATTGCCAAAGTGCCAAATTATTATTTTTTTAAATGACATGCAGCTTTGACCTACGTAATTTCACATTCCTAATACAAGCAGTAGAGCAGAGATCACTAAACTTGAGGAAAGACACCACTGGATGAATGCTTGAGGCATATAAATCAGAATAATGTCAACCAAGGAAGATATGGAGCTATTTTTTGCATTCAGTTGCTTAAGTTTAATATTGAATTGTGTCAAGTTTAGATTAGTACGCAAGTCTCTGAGGCAGTCAGACACTGCTTTTTCCCGATCTAGATTAAAATCCCCCATAATTAACAATTCTGTTGCTGTATAAGAAGAAAATATGTCAGCTAAACCTCAGGAGCTAAGAGACAAGCAAAACTTGTAAGTGTTCTTTGCAGCTATGAAGGCTGTCTATGGCCCCAGTACACATGGCCTAACCCCACTGCGAACTACAGATGGAACACTGGTGAAGGACCCCGCATCCATAAAGGCATGCTGGTGAGAGGACTTCCACAACTTGCTGAATTGCAAAGCTGTAGTTAAACAGACAGTCTATAATTAGCTGAAACAGTTTCCAACCAGACATGAACTTGCCGATTCACCTACACTTCTTGATGTAAACTTGCCATCAAGTCACCGAAAAGCGGTAAGGCAATGGGTCTTGATGGAATTCTAGCCAATGTACTGAGGCGCGATGAGAATTGTGTGTCTCCACTGCTTTATAAAAAACATGAGGACTGAAGAATAGGCACCAGCTGCCCTTAAAGATGCACTCATCGTTACCCTCCATAAGAAGGGTGATAAGGCTGATAGCGACAATTATAGAGGCATCTTGCAGCTTTCAGCCGTCATTAAACTGTTTGTAAAGATCCTATTAAATAGACTTACACAAATTGTAGAGGACATCCTACCTGACATACAGTGTGGTTTTTCAACCTGCAAGAGGTGCCACCCAAAAGGATTTTGGCCATGAGGCAAGTACAAGAAAAGTGCAAGGCACAAAGAACTGCTCTCTACACAGCCTTTTTCCATCTGACAAAGGAATATGATTCAACCTATATACAAACTCCATGGTAAACAGGGAGCAAGCATGGATGTCCTGACAACTTTATAGCAATAATTTCCTACTTCGTGATGAGATCTCTGCATCTATCTTTTGTGCAGGAGAACAAGAGGAACCATTTCCTAAGAGAGCTGGTGTTAAACAAGATAGTGTAATAGCTCCCATGCTATTTGAAGAAGAAGAAGAAGCATTATTTATATAGCACTTTTCACAGACAAAAGTCACAAAGTGCTTTACAAGTTTAAAAGCAATAACATAATAAAAAGTAATACAGTACAAAATAAAAACAACAAGTGTGTTACAAGCATAAAAGCAATGAATAGTAAAAACAAACAACTAAAAGGAATAGAAATTACATGATAAAAGCCAGCTACAATTTTAAGAACAAAGAATAGTAAGATAAGCAAAAGGCCTCGTGCAAACATGTTATCCAAATGCTTGTCTGAACACGTATGTTTTAAGCAGGCCTTTAAAAATATCCACAGAGCTTCATGGATTGTTCTGATTGATTGGCAGAGCATTCCACATCTTTAAGACTAATGCTTCAAAAGCTTGATTGCCACGAGTTTTGAGTTGGGTGCGAGGAACAGACAAAAGACCTAATTCTTTTGATCTAAGGGAGCGAGCTGGTATATAAGGATGAAGCAGATCAGCTATATAATTAGGGGCCTGTCCATGTAGAGCTCTGTAGGTGATGGTAAGGATTTTATATCTGACTCTATACATTACTGAAAGCCAATGGAGTGATTTTAATATTGGGGTAATATGGGATCTTTTATTAGTTTTAGTAAGCAGTCTGGCAGCAGCATTTTGGATTGACTGCAGACTGTGAAAAGCGGACACACTCAGCGATGAAAAAAGAACATTACAGTAGTCAATGCATGATGAGATGAAAGCATGAATAATCATCTCAAATTCAGCCATTGAAACTAGAGATCTAAGCTTGCTAATATTTTGAAGGTAGAAGAAGCATGAACTGGATAGCTGCTAAATTTGCATGTCAAATGACAGACTATGATCAAAAATCACCCCAAGGTTTCGTAGACTGGAGTGAACTGCTGAAGAGAGGGGTCCAAGGTTTTGGAGAATCTGAGGAGCAAATTAATCAGAACCTCTGTCTTATCTGGGTTTAGCTGTAGGTAGTTTTGTGCTGCCCAGTCATTTATCGCATTGAGACAGTCAAAAAGTTTTTGGAGCGCAGAAACCTCACCAGGTTTAAAAGTAAAATACAACTGAATATCGTCCGCAAATAAGTGATATGCAATATTAAAAGATTTAATTAATTGCCATGGCAGCAAATATAAAGAAAAAAGTAAAGGTCCCAAACTGATCCCTGTGGGACACCACAGGACATGGGAGAGGAGTCAGACACAAAGTCTCTGATGGAAACTGTAAAACTTCTATCAGTAAGATAGGATCTGAACCAGTCCAGAGCTATTCCAGATATGCCCACCCAGTCACGCAATCTATTTACTAGAGAATGGTGGTCAACCGTGTCGAATGCTGCAGTCAGGTCAAGAAGGACTAGAACAGTACAATCTCATTCATCAGAGGACATCAAAATGTCATTTGAAACCCTCAACAGAGCAGTTTCAGTTGAGTGCCATTTTCAAAATCCTGACTGAAATTCGTCATAGATATTGTGCCTTTCCAAAACTGCAGTGAGCTGAGTAGCCACAACTTTCTCTAGGATTTTAGGGAGAAAATGCAACTTTGATATGGGCCTTTAGTTCTTAGGCAGAGCGGGATCCAAGTTGAATTTCTTCAGTATGAGCTGTATTGTGGCATGCTTAAAATAGGATGGCATGCAACCAGTAGACAGGGAACAGTTAATAATTGACAGAACAGCGGGGGCAATAGCTGGCAAAACTTTTAACAATAGAGAGGATGGGAGTATATTTGCTCTCTTTATGGGTGCTGCCCTGCAGCTGGCAGAGCCATTTAGGACATTTGGAGTTCAAATAACCAATCGATGTGACGATAACATGTTCAACCTACAGCAGCTACGGCTAAATCCAAGGTGTCTACAGAAGCAATCGAGGAACTCCAACATGCTGACGATGACGCAGTGTGCTTGACATCAGAGGATCGGCTTGAGAGAATAATAAATGCGTTTACAAAAGCCTACAGCAGATTTGGTCCATCACTGAACTGTACAAAAACAGGTTATGTATCGATCTACCTCTGATTTCACCTCCCCAATAATCACCAAGCCTGAAATCACTGTGGACATAACCATTCTTAAGATGGTTTCAAACTTCAAATATTTTGGCAGCAGTGTAGCAAGTGATGTGTCCCTGGACCATGAAATAAACAACAGGATCAGCATTGCTGCAACAGCTTTTGGTAAACGGCGTAAGCGGGATTTTGATCATCACAACCTTGCATTGGAAACCAAGCTTCAAGTATACAAGGCTGTCATCATTACAACACTTCTCTGTGATGCAGACACATGGACCACCAATCGGTACCATGTAAAACAGCAAGAGAATTTCCATCAAAGATATCTGCGGTTGATTATGAATATCAAATGGTATGATTCCATTACCAATTCTGCAAACAAAATCAGTAAAGATGTGGTTAGAATGGATGGACAACAAATACTCCTCAATTAACTCTCACTGGAACTTGAAGTGTTGGTGCCCAAAAGAAGCAATACAAGGAAGTTCTCAAAAGTGCCTTTAAAGATGGTGGGATTACTGACTGGATCATAGCTCCAACAGTAAGAATGTTGTGGAAGGGAGTGGTTTGTGAAGGAGCCAAAACCTTTGAAATCATAAAGTGGAAAGTGGAGGAAGCGAGACGCGCTCATTAAAAAGCTGCTGAATGCCTCAAACTGGGCCTAGCTCCTGGCTAGATGAACAAATTATCTCTCGTATGGACTGCAATGCTTGTGTAGAGCTGCAGTGATGATGATGATGACATTTTTGTTTGATAAGAAATTAGACTAATTATGGTGGAAAGGTATTTGTAAAAACAGATTGATTCAAACAGAGTAAAGTCAAGTGAATGCCCGATAGTTTCCGTTTTGGACGTGGATGGGAAATGTGGCTGAAGACGGTAGGTATAAGTGGACCAAGAAAGACTTTAAAATATTCCTGTACCTGATTCATGAGAAACCCATGATGGAAATACTTGGTATAAAGCAGTATCAAAATTCATTAATTTTCCAAGAATTGGAGGCAGCGATGTCAAGTAAAGGATATGACGAGCCATGGACAATTTAAAGCAATAAATATAAGTCTGACACAGAGCTTATCCTGTGCTTTAGATTCGGCCTGTATTTCTTATTGTATTTTTTTCATGAAAGTTAAGCTGTCAGCATTGTATTACTCTAAAAGCTGATGGAAATGCAATCTGATTGACAGATTTATTTTTGCAATATTTGAAATACCCACCCAATTTTTATTTGAACCTGAGAGGACGGTTGAGTCTTTGAGGAATTCGACGTAAGTAAGACAAGGTAAGATGTTTCTTTCTGCTGCCCTGCACTAAACAACTACATGGTCTGATGTGATTTGCTAAGTGTTCGGTAAGAGGCAGGTTTGAAATCAGTCTGTCACACAGCATTTTTGAAGGCAAATGTGCCTCTTCTGCTTTTGCAGCAGTGTACAGGGAGAAATTGGGAGTGCTTCTTTTAATGTAATTCTCCAACACAAGAACAGCAGAATCGTTGCCAATTCAGAATGAGGTTCTTTTTAAAAAGTGATTATGCAGCCCCAAGGGTGGTGTTACACAGTGACAACAGTTGACTGCCAACTTTTTTGGACTCAGTCGCAGTCATCCCATGGCATAAGCATTTAAATTAATTAAAATTGAATAATGTTCTTTATATGGTAAAGGGTGAATGGACTTTTCAAATCAGTCCTTCTTGAAGTTATTTGCAATTTACATGATTTACCCACTTTTTAAATTGTATTTTTATTTCATTTCCAGTCAGGGATGCCAATTATTCTGGAACCCACAGCAAATAAATGATTATTTGCCTTGTCTGAAATTTATTGGATACAGTTATATAACAATTACCTGCAGAGAAGGGCATGAATGCATCCTGTCTTACAAACTTTCCATCTGAATCCAAGAAGTGTCCAGGGTCGAAGGTATCTGGTGTCTGCCACACAGTCTTGTCAAACATCACCGAGGTCAAGTTTGTCAACATTGATGTGCCCTGAACACAATAAAAACAATTTTCCTCAGGAAATATTATTAACTTTGGATTTTGAGCACTGGCAAGCTGAAATATGCACGTGTAAAACAAACATTTTGTATTCCTCTCGCTGAAAAGTGGTTTGTACTGTGATAATCTGAATTATTTTGATAGTTTCCATAGGTGTCACACCGTACACATTTTTCAAAATTTAAGTTTCACTGCCATTCACATCATTACTAAAATTATTTGAACAAATCATTTGGTTATTACTTTGGCAAAATATCTGCATTCAAGAGTCATTTTAATTTTTGTGACACATACACCAACATATCTGCAAGCACAGTAAGCTCCAGTTCAACATTTACTTTTGGAATAAAGTATCCTCCCACGGTTGTGTCTTTGATGGCCATTCTGGGTGCATTTATGGGAACAATGTTTCCCATTCTTTGAATCTCGTGGATCACGGCATCAGTGTAAGGCATGTTTGCTCTGTCTGCAAAGGAGGGCTGTCGTGACTGGCCAATGATTCTATCAATCTCAGCTTGGACCTTCTCTATGGGGGGACAAGTCCAATATTAACCAGTGCACATTATTCATGAAATTTTAATCACAGGCTTAACCACATATAACTAATCAACCTTTATTAAAGTAATATTAATATTTAGGCAAAATTAGAATACTAGAGGTATTTTAATTTTCCAGTTTTATTTTTGTTGTTACCACACACTTTGTATCTCAGGGTATTTCATCATGTAGAGCAAGCCCCAGCGCAGTGTGGTGGAGGTAGTCTCAGTTCCAGCGAGAAACAGATCCATAGCACACATGACCAGGTTGACCTCATGAAAGCCAGCCTCAGGGTCTTGTTCATTCTGACAAATCACAAAATAAATAAACAACATAACATTCAATAATGTATATATTGTTATTTCCCCCTTTCAGATTTCCTCCATTTTTGCATATTTGTCAGACTTAATTTTTTTTCTGATCTACATTTACATTTATTTATTTAAGAAGTAGGGACAGTACATATTGATGAACATAAACATGTAAATATGTCAGACTATAGCCAAAGGCTAATTTACATCTGTTGTCCCTAAGCAGGTTGATGTTTAGAAAAACAGTACAAAAATACAATAATACATAACAAAAATACACAAACCAGTAATACACAACAATTTTACAAAACTATAAAAAAAAACAATACAAATATACAATAATACATAACAAAAATACACAACCAATAATACATAATTTAACAATAAAACACAGAGGTGATTCAGGCTTGTAGCTCAGGAAAAATCTGAATGTGGCCATCGGATAACAGTGCTAACAAGAAGAGGCAAGTACTGAAAAATTACACAGCCCTAATTTGTCACAAAGTGCAAAAATGAATTGCACTAAGCCCATAATTCTAAAGTGCTATAGCATATTGCACATAGCCATGTTATTGTACTGTGATATATTGCACTAGGCCCAATGAAAGGAGGAATAAATATGAAGAAAAGAACAAGTTAAAGTGCTAATAATATTACATTTTGATCAATATATTACACGTTGCCCTATTGCACATTAATGCCTGCATTTTGGTCAGTACATTGCACATTGCCCTATTGCACATTAATGCCTGCATTTTGGTCAGTATATTGCACGTTGCCCTACTGCACATTTATGCCCGCATTTTAGTCAGTATATTGTACTTTGCCCTATTGCACTTAACAAATAATACCTCACTATTCATCATGGTCACAAATTTGATTTGATCTAAGCCACATCTTTAGATGACCTTTAAGGCAACAACAAAACTGGAATACTCCCTTACGGAGGGTGGTAAACTGTTCCACAATACGCTACCCTTGAAAGAGAAAACATTTTGACCAAAAGAGGTTCTTCTAACAGGTACCTCACAGTCACCCCTGGCTATGGCCCTAGTGGTCCGAGTTGTTGAATTACTGGTTATTCTGTACTTTACATAGTCATTTAGCGGAGGCGGAGCTAGCCCATTTAAGATTTTACACATCTGGCAGGCAGTTTTACATTTTTTAAAATTCTCATAGCTTAACAAGTTGTATCTTGACAGAATATAACAACTATGATATGAGAAGGGCTTTTTATCTAGTACTTTCAATGCCTTTTTATAGAGTGACTCCATTGGTTTCAGAGTTGTTACTCCTGCCAAAGACCAGCTGGTTAGACAATAACTTAAATGTGAAAAAATCATGGAATGAAGGAACAACATGGCAACTTCATCAGTAAGAGACCTTATTTGTTTGAAATCTGCAAAGAAAATGTAATGTAGGACAACATAAATACAAACAACTGTTTATAAATGATACTGCATTTATTCAAGGAGAAAAGTAACCTAACAGCAAGGGGCCCAGTGTGAAAACGTGTTTACTCAATATTGCTCGAGAGCACATTGCAGACTAATCTGTGAGAAACAGTAGGCCTCGCTCGCCCCAGATATGATCAATGTTCATGATTCTACCATTTGAAAGAGACTGGGCAAAAATGGTATCCATGGGTGTACTGCAAGGTAAAAACCTGTGCCAGCCAAGCGGAACGCTCATTTAATATCCAACCAATAGGATGATGATGGTCTCGAAGCTGGAGGGGGTTGCTGCTGATGAATCCTTGTGTGGCTCAAAGGCCAAAACATGACTGACACTGTCTGCCACAAACTTGGCAAGTGAAGCATGATTGGGTTTGAGGAGGCACGTGAGTTTGACGTTCTCGATGGCACTTTAAGGTAGCCATCTTGCGTTTCTTCTCAACTCTATCTACGCTTTTCTTGAAGGCATCTCTCCACTTGCTGTGGCCTAAGGCCAGCTTCTTCCAAGTTCAAGGGTCGATTTCAGCCTTTTTTAAAACTTCGATCTACAGCATCTTTGTAATGTAATTGCTGGTCTCCATGTTTGCAAGCCCCAATGAATAGTTGACTGTAAAGGATGTCCTTAGGCAATCTGCCATCAGGCATCCTGACCACATGACCTGCCCAACGCAGCTGGGCAGCCAGGACTATTGAGGATAGCGTTGGCACTCCTGCATGAGAGAGGACTTCAGTGTTAAAGATCTTGTATTTCCAAGTGATTTTCAGCAGCGATGATGCTGTTGTAGATGATCAAGTTGGCGCAAATGCTTCTGGTATGGGCACCATGTCTCACAATCATACAAAAGGGATGTTAAGACCATGGCTCTATAAACCTTGCACTTGGTAGACAGTCAGATACTTTGTGACCAGACACGGCCCTGGAGCCGACCAAAAGCAAAGCAGGCCTGCCTCATGTGAGACTATATCTCAGAGTCGAGGGAGGTGGTAGATGTAAGCTTGCTGCCTAAGTAGCAAAACTCAGTAACGGCAGTCAGCTGAGCATTATCAATTAAGATGACTGGATCTTCATAGAGCAATTGAAAGGCTGGTTCGTATAAAACCTAAATTTTTTTCAGGTTGATTGTCCAGCCAAAGTTTTTTGGTACCCTGGCAAAAAAACAAAAAAAACTGGTCATCTCCTGGAGTTCATGGAGAGAATGGGCAACAAGAGCACAATCATCTACAAACTGTAATTCATGCACTATTACATCACTGACCTTGTCTTTTGCCCTGAGTCTTGCAAGATTGAGGAGACCACCATCAGTTCTGGTCTGAAGAAAGACCCCAAAAAAGTTTGATGTGGCCTCATGGAGCACCACCACAAAGAAAACCCCAAAGAGGGTAGGAGCCAGAACACATCCCTGTTTGACATTGTTACTGATAGGAAAGGGATCTGAGAGTTCAGAGCCCATGTTGATCCAGGCTTCTATGCCCATGTGAAATTCGCAAATGATCTTGCTCAGGCGCGGTGGACAATCAAATTTTGGTAAAAGCTTCCACAGAACCTCTCTGTCAACTGAGTCAAATGCTTTGGTTAGATCCACAAATGTGATGTAGAGGCTTTTCTGTTGTTTTATACACTTCTCCTGCAGCTGCCATAGCAAGAGTATCATATCAACGGTGCTGCGGGCAACCCTGAGGCTACATTGGCTTTCTGAAGGAAGGAGATTGCATGACCAAATGACAGAGGATAATCTTTGCAAAACATTTTCCTGCTACAACGAGAAGTGAGATTCCTTGGTAGTTATTGCACCCTTTATCTCCCTTGTTTTGGCGGATGGCCTTCACACTGATCGTGTCCTTAAATCTTGTGGCGCTTCAGTTGCTTCCCTATATCAGGTGAATAATTGGTGCAGACTAGCATTCAAAATTGACCCACCGTATTTACAGATTTCTGCTATTATCCCCTGAGGGCCTGCCACCTTGTTTAGCTTAAGTTACCGAATGGCCTTGAGCACCTCTTCCATAGAGGGAGGAGCATCAAGCTCATGCAGCATTGGTTGGGAACTGAACTCCACTTAGCGCTTCATCAGTAATAGTGCTAGGTCTATTTAAGAACTTGTCAATGTGCTCTTACCATCTCCTCATGTGATCGGTTTTCTCAGTAAGAATTCTGTTGTCTTTGCTTAAGAGTTTAGACGGTTTTGCTTAGACGGACGAAAAAACAATTTTGATCCAGGGCCTCGAGTCATTGTGATTGGTGTGCCCTTGTAATTCCTGTGCTTGGTGTGCCCTTGTAATTCCTGTGCTTTCCTATCCCACCACTGATCTTTCATAACCCTGAGCTGCTTTTGCAGGATTTATATCACATGATTGAAGGCTTCCTTTGTCACAGAGGAGTTGGGTTGCTGGAGAAAAGCTTGAGAAGCAGCTGCTTTCACTCGCAAGAGCCTTTGTATGTTGTCGTCCTTTTCATCAAACCAATCTTGACGTTTGTGTTTTACCTTACCCACGGTTTCGGGAACAACATTACAGAAGGTTTCCTTGAAAGCTTTCCAGTGGTCAGTTATGCTCTCAGGTGGCTTCTTATTCAAGTTACATAGAGATACATGCTGATTGGACCGTAGAGAAGCTACATAAGTGTGATCCTCGAGCTTGATGACATCCAACTTATTGGGTGGTCAGACAGCATTTCTTCTGTGGCGGGTTGATAGACAGAGACAAAGGTTGGACCAGACCATCTGGTGATCTGTTGAGAACTCTGCACTATGTTTAACATAGATAAAACTGACATCAGAGAGATCACGTTGCTGGTGAGAAAAACAGCCAATGAGATGCCAGTTTCTTGAGCATGGATGCATCCAAGTACACTTCAGTTTATTGGGCAGTCTGAACAGTGCATTGGTTATAACAAGGCTAAGTTCAGAGCACATAGACAAGAGAGGGAGACCATTGCTGTTACTAGTGCCAACTCCATGTCAACTGATCACATCAGGACATTTGATACAGACCAAGCCCACACGGGCATTAAAGTCTCCTAACAACAGCAGCTTATCAGAGTTGCACACCCCATTAATTGTGTGCTTTAGTTCTTCATAGAGTGCTTCTTTCATTTCACTTGGATTGATGAGAGTAGGCGCATAGATATTTATTATGGTGAGCTGACGTCTGCCATGCAGTGGTAGCCACAGTGTTTGAATGTGATCATTGATAGCAAGAGGCAATGTTGGTAGCTTTGCCACCATGGAAGTCTTGATAGCCAGGCAGACTCCAGATTCCCTACAGTGTTCTCCAGGCTTCCCAGACCAGAGGAAGGTGTAGCCACCATCCAGTTCACAAAATGCCCTCCCTCCAGCAAGTTGGGACTCTTGGGGAGCAGCAATATCAAAGTTGTAATCACTGAGCACTCTGGCAATAAGTGCTGTTCTTCTCTCTGGTCAATCAGTTTTAGCATTGTCCAATAGTGTCCGAATATTCTATGAGGTACGATAAGTTTGTACAGTTTTGTTTTTACCACTAGCGTGGATGACCCGCCAGCTGCAGCATACTGGCCAGGTTGGTATGAGCAGGCTTTATTTGGGTCACCTTGTCTAGGCTCCTCCCTAGCCATATGGTAAGCAGTGCCTCCCTAAATGGGGCTGCTCAGTCGCAGAGGGTGCTGCCTCACTGAATCCCCGCTCTGCGATCCAAGTGTGACCACTCTCCCTCTGCCACCAGCATGCAGACTTGCGACTACAGCTGCCAGCTGGTTAGGCCTACTGCTTTACCGCTCGTGCATCACTACAGGACTTGGTGTCTTAAGAGTACTCCACTCCTCATGAGGAACAGTGTGCGCCTGATTGGATTTTAGGTGGGTAAGGGGTCGCACAGATCCAGATCCACCCTCTCAATTTCACTTCCTGGATCCAGTGGCATGGTGGGGTCCAATACAGCTGGGGAAGTTCAGTTGCAGTGGAATAGCCAAACCCGACTACATTGTTTGGAATGCCTGAATTTAAGAGCATGTTTGCTGAATTTAGCAATTTCTGCAAAGCAGCTTGTGCCAAAAAAATGTTTGAGTCATTGAAAGCACTTATTTGCAGCTTCATAAGGTGGCACAACCAGTCAATGGGTTTAGTGGGGCAATAACTTTTTCTGATTGCTAATATAAATGATAGATCACCCCTTCCTTTCAACAGATGGAGAGATCTTTTAAAAACTTTATTTCCACATGGTCTCTTTGTTTAATATCACATTCAGTATGAAGACCTGAATCCATTTGGAGCGAAAAATATGCAAAAATAGAGGAAATCAAGAGGAGGCAAACACCTTTTCACAGAACTGTAACCAATTTCTGTATCCCAGGAAGTACAATGTGAGAGTTATTTTAATGAGCTCAAGAGGTTTATGATTGATGTGACAAAGCCAGCAATCATGAATCTGTGTATCTCCAGAACCAGTGGATGCTTTGGGGTCAATGTCTCACATGTGTTTTGCTTCTTACTCCACAAAAAAAAAAAAAAACCGATATTGTATTAACCACAATTTACTTGTTCTATCTCAGCAAGGAAGGAGTCAATATAGTCGCGTGGCACAGATGGGTCCCAGTCCGCTTTATGTTTCTCCAGCTCCACTCTCACAAAAGCACAAATTTCTTTGTAATGTTTGAAGATTTTATTATGTGGTCCAGGGAGAAATGTCATCACAGTTGGAAAAGCCTCATACAGCTGTGGAAGAAAATATATAAATGCATTAATTTTTCATTATTAATTGGTTATGTATGTTATTGCCCCCATACAGTAAAAACAGCCTGCCAATATATACTCAGCGCCATTAAAACGCACAGGTTAGGTATGTACTGTATTTGCGGCAAATTGAAGAATCGATTGATTTTTATTGCTTTTCCAGTGAGGCACGAGAGGAAATAAAGAAAAGTGTGTGGTATTGTAATCCTTGCGCGCACCACGTGCATGCGCCAAGCACTTCAGTAATAACCAACATTGAGCTGTTCCTGATGTGTACATTGACTCTTGACTTGTTCCTTTTTGGTGTAATAATAGCCTACATGAAGCCAACAAAAAGCAAAAAAATGTTACTGCATCAAGAAAAATGGAACGGCCAGACACAGGAGAGAAAGAGTCTTTTGCATGTTATGGGCAGATCTCAGTCAGCCGAGAGGTGGTGCTGCCATTTGCACTGTCACCATTCAACAATCAGTCGGCTGTCTATCCGAGAATGGAACACAGGCACTGTCACTGACTGACCCTGCTTAGGGCACCCACGAGTGACGATGGCAGTTCAAGGGCGCCACATCTGGTTACAGCCTGTACGTGACAGATTTCGGACAGCAACCAAAACTGATCATGAGATGAGGGGTCCGAGACGATTGAGGGTGAGCACAAGTACCGTTTGATGCCGGGCCTTCACGAGCAAAAAATGCGCACACGCCCCTACAGAAAAACCCATTTTTGCCTTATCAACAGGAGTAGGAACTCTTCACTTGACCGTGGGGCACCTGCCTCTGTGTAATTTTTGGCACTTTATTTCCTGTTTTGTCTGAGAATGGAAAAACAGGACTGTCGCTGACCGACTACGGTATAAGCTATGCGTGAAATGGGCAAACAGGGCTTTGTTGGGCCTTGTGCACGTGACAAGGTTTTACGAACGGTGTCAAACGGCATTGTGCTTACCCTCAATCATCTCGACCTCATCTCATGATCAGTTTTGTTGCTGTCCGGAATCTATCACGTACAGGCTGTATCCAGATGTGGCGCTCTTGAGCTGCCATCGTCACTCGTGGGTGCCCTAAGCAGGGTCAGTCAGTGATTGTGCCTGTGTTCCATTCTCGGATAGACAGCCAACTGATTGTTGAACGGTGACAGTGCAAATGACGCACCACCTCTCGGCGGCTGAGATCTGCCCATAACATGCCAAGGGCTCTTTTTCTCTCCTGTGTCACAAGCCGTTCCATTTTCTTGATGCAGTAACATTTTTCGTTTTTTTTGTTGGCCTTATGTAGGCTATTGACCATACCAAAAAGAACAAGTCAAGTGTCACTGTATACATCACAAACAGCTCAATGTTTGTTATTACTTGAAGTGCTTGGCGCGTGCACGTGGTGCGCATCAGGATTACAATACCACGCGCTTTTATTTCTCGTGCCTCACTGGAAAAGCAATAAAAATCAATCGATTCTTCAATTTGCCGCAAATACAGTACATACCTCACCTGTGTGTTTTTAATGGCGCTGAGTATATCTTGTTTTGGCCGACCTGTATTGGCTGAGGTCAGTACGTACACAAGTAACCATTAGCAACTGTGGCATTCGCTCTCTTCAGAGAAGCAGACGACAGTTGCGGACCTAGCATTTAGCTCTTTAATGAGTCTTGAAGTCGCTGCATTGTGTCATAGTCATAATATTGTCATGATAGCACAACATACTTAACCAATTAATACAAATATTATAAATTTCTTATTTTTGCATTGCTTTGGTATTGGCCTTTCAGTCGCGGTAACTGTGGCATTCGCTCTCTTCAAAGAAGCAGACGACAGTCGCGGACCTAGCATTTAGCTCTTAATGAGTCTTGAAGTCGCGTACTTCAGAAGTCATAGTCATAATATTGTCATGATAGCACAACATACTTAACCAATTACCGCTAAACGGTTGCGAATTGCTTTATTTTCGCATTGCTTTCGCAGTATTGGCCTTCAGTCGCTGTAACTGTGGCATTCGCTCTCTTCAAAGAAGCAGACGATAGCTTCCACCAGCATTAGCTCTTAATGAGTCTTGAAGTTGCGTACCTCAGAAGTAATAGTCATAATATTGTCATGATAGCACAACATTCTTAACCAACTAATAAAAAAATATTATAAATTGCTTATTTTCGCATTGCCTTGGTATTGGTTTTTAGGTCATGAAACTGTGGCATTCTCTTCAAAGAAAGGCTATGACGACAAATGCTGACCTGCATTTAGCTTCTAATGAGTCTTAAGTCACAGACTAGAATTCATAGTCACATTATTGTCATGATATATACCATATACAACCAATTAATAAAAAATATTATAAATTGCTTATTTGCCCATTGCCTTGGTATTGGTTTTGGGTCGTGGTATTAGCCAACACGGCAACCCTTAGGCCAATACCAAGGCAATACGGAAATAAGCAATTAATAACACATATTACATAAATACAGTTGACTACAGTATAGGTCATTACAATGAATGTCATTGAACAACAAATAAATACAACCCCATTTCCAGAAAAGTTGAAGTAAAATGTAAATAAAAACAATGCAATGATTTGCAAATAATTTAAACCCTATATTTAATTTCAAATAGTGCAAAGACAACATATCAAATGTTGAAACTGAGAAATGTGTTTTTTTTAATAATATTTGCTTATTTTGAATTTTATGACAGCAACATGTTTCAATAAAGATGAGACAGGGGCAATGTTTACCACTATGTTGCATCACCTTTTCTTTTAACAATACTCTGAAACAGGGCGTCAGAAGCTTTCCAAATGTGGGGGGACCATATGACGGGGCTGTGGATCCTCCCCCAGAAAAAAATTTAAAGAAATAGATGCCATTTCCTGCATTCTGGTGCATTCTAACAGGGTATAGATAGGTAGTTAGGTAGGTATCAGCCTAGTTGTTCATCCACACATTAACACCCCATATGAAGAAAGAATTAGTAAAAACTTATAAAAGAAGAAATACAAAATGCTAAGGCTATGTGTATGTATATTACAAAAGAGGCCCATTTCGCATATTCCTCATACAAAGCATTTATTAGAATCAAATATGAATCCAGTGCACATCATGAATGAGCGGCACTGCTTGAATGTATAAATTTAAACAGATTGCTGGTTAGAAAAAATGCCAGCACACAGTATTGACTACTTGTTGCTGGGCTTACGCCCTTAGTCACGCAAAGACCAAAAATGTAAATAAATAGTAGAGAAAAATCTCCAATTACAAAAGGAGGTTCATGATTGTGGACCTTGTATAAGAGTACTACTTATCCAAGTCTATCAAGTAAAAATGTTATTTGTTACATTAACTTTAACTACTTAAGGTCAGAGGTCAAATACGACTGGTCACGTGTGTGACTTCACACGGAAACAGGTTTTTCATAACTCTATTTGACTTCAAAAACTCTGTGAAGTTGAAAAATCTAGAATTTTCATAGTTTTGGGGTATGGAGAATAGCAAGGAATAAATTTGATACCTTTCATTAATTTTCAAAGTATTTCTTTATTTGATGACATCTGGTCATGTGTGTGACATTTTGGTTCACTTCTCAAAGAATGGCCCTGCTCGATGTGACAAACAAGCTCTGTGATCAAGGTAGTAAACCAAAAATAAGAAATAGCTGGCTAGTTAGCCTGCAGGCTAAAAGTAAAGATAGAGTGACACCATACAAAGACAGCTTTACTCACTTTTCAAGAGAATCATTGAGCTCTTCCTCAAAAGTATCAATGCTCTCGGCCCTCAAGTCTGTTCCATTCAGAATAACTGCTATTTTCCATATCAGAATCACATTTCCATCCCGTAAATAAGCACAGCTCTCCAGGCTGAGTTCTGGAAGCTTTTTGTTCCCAAGCAACACGTCAGTCTCAGCTGCGTAAAGTTTAGTGAACATAACTCTATCAACCAAGTATTTTAATATGGTTTTAGGGTCCAATCAATGTCTTTCACTTACATAATTAAGGGATGCTTAATTCAACTAGTCCTGTTCACAAGCTGAATTTTGACTTTTAAGCCTTCCTATTGTCATGAGAAGATGTGCCTTCATAGGAAATACACTGCAGTCATTCTACTATCAATTTCAGTCATCACATACTAAAACCGCGCAATTTCCTACCGTGGATTTACGCGTAGATCTGTCGGTCAAAGACTTCAGCTGTCTTTTGGAGCCTCATTCAAGCTCTCATGGAAATACAATCACTTTAATGGTGATTCAATGGTATCTGCGTGAAAGCCCAGCTGCAGTTCACGCCAACGTGAAATTTTCCCAGTAATTACCAATTGATTGAGACGATTTTTATCAAATTGCAGACAGTATAAGCTTTCCTCAGTAAGAACACCCGCTTTGCAACATTGACTAAACATACGGAAGATGCACAATTCAAAGAAATCCGACTAAACCATAAACTGGTTATTTTTTATTGTTGTTCATTCCAAGCCCTAGATAGCATCGATTTTCCTCACGAGTACAGTTAGATATTTACTCTATTTTCAAACCCTCCCAGGAATCCCCCCTCCTAGATCTACATGTGTGCAACACCATATAGGCCTACTTTCTTGGCCTTATTCTTGGTCCTCAAAAACTGCCTAACTGGCGATAAAATACCGCATACCTGTCAACTCTCCCGATTTCGTCGGGAGTTTAAGTGGCATATTCACGTTCCCATGCCGTTGTCAGCAATTATTCAGTCAATGCGTATTTAAAAGATTCTCAAGCGGAATTGAAGTTCTTGCACATGGAAGTTTATCACTTTCACGTGCGTAACAGTGAATTTCACCACAAGTAATATGGAAACTGATTATGACTTAGGATTTGTCGCGCTTTTCTTTTTCTCAGGGGTTGGAAGCAATGCTTGTGTTTCATAATTGTTTAAATGATATAAGACCGTGTGAAACGTCTTAAATTCCATTGCTTCCAATACCCGTCATTTCATAACAACGTAGAGGTTCTAGTATGGAATCACAACTAGCTCTACCGCTAGTTCCAGCCGGATTCTCATTGCCATCAGCTAGCCTAGCCCTAGCTCTGGTATTGTCTCGTCATGGAAAGGCTAACAGGTTTACCACCAACAAACACAACTTAGCTGAATTTGGCCACGGGAGGCACACTTAACTAGAATCATTTGCTGCGAATGAAGGTAATTTTTATAAACCGTTTTTGCAATTTTTCTCATTTCTTAAAAAACTTCAAATATCCATGTCTTGGAAGCAAATATCAATAACCAAGAAAGAAATTAATCTAGAGACCATAGGCCACAGGTTAAAGTAAGCTTTCATTGTTTTCATTATAACTACTTCAACATTTACCTAGCGCATTCTGTCGCTGACAGGGCATCTAGAGCAACACAATTTGGCAAATGCTGAACATTTGTAATGTTAATGAGTGTATTATACCTGATTTAATTTAATCCATCGAACTCCATCCCATGAGTGGTTCGATCTCGATTTAGTGAGTGCGTGTGCACGTGAGCTGTGAGGAGTAGCCTAAAATACATTGAAAACATGGAGTGGATTTCTATGGATATGGGCATTCTCTTGTTGTGTAACTGGAATGGATTTAATAACGAGGCAATGGAAAGAGCACTGAGCACTGAGTGACATGTCTGAGATGATTATGACGGTGTTTCCCCAAAGAAAAAAATGTGGAGGTCCCACCTGAAGGATTTTCAAATGGGCGGAGATCTCCCTGCTCCAGCACAGGTGATTCAAATGATCAGGTTGTCATCAATCAGCTTTTGGGGGGTGATTAACGAGCTGATCATTTGAATCACCTATGCTGGAACAGGGAGAGATCTGAAACATCAGGACAGGTCAACCTCCAGCAGACTCCTTTGTCATGGATTTTTCTCATAATGTGCCAAATATTTTCAGTGGAAAATGTGGGGGGTCCAAACGTGCTGAGGATTTTCAACTGCAATTAGTAGTTATCAATCATTTTCCCCCTCCAGAGTTTTAATGGATTGGCAACCAAACCCATGGCTCTGAAAGCATTAACAGCGATTAAACTGGGCTAAATTCAGTACAGTTTCAGAACAAGAACAGAGAGTTTGGGTTGCACAAAATGTTTAAAACAACTATTCTTGTTCTCAGTCATTTTCAAATTATCAGAAGGTTAGCAGACTCCTTTGTTCATATTTTTTCTCATAATGTTTGCCAAATATTCCCAAAAAAGTGCATTGGGTGACATCTGGGCAACTCGGCGATAGGTAAACTAATGAGAGTGTGCTCGGAAATGACCGCCCTTACTTTGGATTACAATTAGTAGTTCTCAATCATTTTCCTTTATCAATTCTGCCAGCCTTTTATTTATACACAAAATATGCATTTCAATTAACTTCATCTGTATTTCAAGTCCCATATCTTTTTCTCTCCAAACAATATGAATGCAGATCAAAAAACAGCTACAAATAAAAAATCATGGGCTCATACAAAAATTCAGCTGCTTCAGAGATTTACAGTTTCAGAGCAAGAACAGAGAATTGGGTTGCATAAACTTAAACTTCCGTTTAAAACAATTATTAGTCCTGACCTGTTCTCAGTCATTTTCTTTTTAAAAATAATTAACAGAAGGTTCATAAGTGCAATACTGCTTGCAAACCAGCCTCCAGTTTACCTGGCTCAGAGGACGCTAATCCTTGGTTCGCATAATTCAAACAGAATTTAATGGGAAATCCCATAGGAAAATGACAAAGCTAGCGGAGTTAATATTACACTTTTAAAAAATTGAGATAAGAATCGATCATGAAAACGGACTGTCCATGTGCTTCAGAGCTTCTTAGAAGTGCAGTACTGCTTGCAAACTAGTCTCCAGACAAAGCTAGCAAGTTATCGATGTACTTTTTTGATTGAAATAACTACCGATCATGCAAACAGACTATCCCCGTGAACTCATACTAACTTTAAAGGATATACAGGAGCCGTGCAAAACAAGCAAAGGGACAAGGGAGCATTGGCACAAGACATAACGGGCAGAAATTACCATAACTGCTGAACACACAACGAGCTACGCTAGCGCACCATTAGCATTTTGACTTCATTACATTACAAACTCCTAAACAACCTGAAACTCCAGGTCCTAACAGAGTGGGCACAGCTCTGTCTTCAGAACCAACTGGTGAAAATACCCCACATTAAAGGTGACATAGAATGGTTGAACGCGGTATTTATCCTTGTTCTGTGATGTGAGATATAGACAACAAAATTTTGGTTGGGTCTGTAATGCCTCAGAAGCTTCCTAAAAACCTCTCTCAAAAAGCTATGTTAGGGTGGGGGATTTTGAACGCATTGTTTTGCTCCTATTTGGTGACCTTTCGGGCTTAACTGGCAACCTCATTATGAAATGCAAGCACTTGATGCTGATTGGCTGGCTTTGCTGCCACCGAAAAGAATGTAACTTCGCCCAGAACGGTAGGGAAAATGGAAAACACTCACCGGCTTCGGAACACAGACAGACCAACTTTAAGCAGCTATGGCATATTCAGAGATTCAGCCTAATATGTTTGAGCCCGAATCGGATGAGGACACTGAATTGGAGGAAGAACCAGTCCAGCAAAGGCTGGATTTAAATGTTTCTGAATGGTAAGTATTTTTGAACGTTTTTTTTTTTACAAACATAATAGAGACAGCTAGATAGGCTACTTCAGAGCTGCCGAGGCTTACGCATTTGGAGTGAGTCTCTCGCATTGACATTCCTGTGCCGTGGTCAGCAAGTATTCAATCAAAGCGCACTGAAGAAATTTATTTGCGAATTTAAGTCCTTGTGCAATAAGTTAATCCATTTCACGTGCATTACTGTGGACTTCTCCACTAGTGACACGGAAATCGATTATGACTGGAATTCTCATGCTTGTCTTTACTGAGGGATTGGAAGCAATGGAATTGCATAAAGACGTGTATGCAAATTATTTTGAAGGGGAGGAAATGGAATGAGAGTGGGGGGGGCAGTGAGATACATGTGACATCATATGTATCTGTTGTTCAGATTGGCCTGTTTTCTGGCGGTCATTTTGAAAAGAGGAATTTCTATGAAACGGAGATGTTCAGAATGTCTAGCACTTTTCGTATGTTCTTGAATGCGGGTAGACTACCATTATTCAACATAGACAAAGTAAAAATGGTTTTTGATTCTATGTCACCTTTGGATTGTGTCCAATTCACGAAGCAGTCCTCGGTAAAATGACGGTAACATAGATAAAGGCTGGGGATGTTACTGCTGAGAAATCTAGGTAAAAATGACTTTTAACCACTGTCTCTTCCTTTGGAAGTCCATGCAAATTGAACTTGAAATCGTATCCAAACGCGCAGAGTCTCCACTGCGACATGACAATAACCCCAAGCACACACACACAGCTGCAGGTCTCTGCTTAAAGTAGCTGTGTATGTGGGCATAACCTGCTTTATTCAAGGATGTTCCCACTAGGTTTTTGGCAGGAAAATTTAATTTGTGACATCACCAACTAAAGAAAAAATAGCCAAACTCTATTGGGGTGTTTCAGAGAGCACTAGAGCACTAGGAGGGAGAGAGCTAACACCAGTGGTGACTTTGGGTTATTTTCATATGCTGCACTTTTACATGCACATAAAAACTGTATGACATGCACAAGGACTGTATGACATGAAAAACCATAATAGGTGCACTCTAAATGATTTGCAAATCATTGCATTCAGTTTTTATTTAAATTTTACGCACCATCCCTACTCTTCTGAAAATGGGGTTATAATTGACATGAAACAAGCATTCACTTCCGCGATTATTTCCATTTTTATATCAAACATCCATATATTTACATTAAAGATACTTTTATAAATCTTTCAGGATCAACCACACCTACCTGTCCCCATATGGAACCTTCCATCTGAATTACGTCTGAACAACAACCTCAGAAGCATTTGGAAATTTTGATCGCTGTAATCAAATCTGTGTCCAAATACCATTACACAAATTATATTGGAGAATGAATTGTTGAGAAGCCAGTGTGGATCAAAGGGGTTACCTAGTAATGATGAGAATTGTAATCCATATTTCACAGAAAAAAATACATTTATACAAGTCATGCAGTCATATGCTTGTTTGGGACATCTAATAAAATACAATTCCATGAGTTTCAAACCTTCAATCATTTTTTCTTAAAATCATAAGATTCGTATTATTGTTTTCAATAAATTGGAGCCAGCTACTCATACAAAATTGTTACTCAAGATGGACAGTGGTACAGTAGATTATTTGGTCTAGAGAGAGGAGTGAACACTGAGTTTATAAAATGCAGTGAGAGACCTGGAAGAAGCTTTACCTTGATTCTGCTCCATCTCTTCTTGGAGGAATCTACTCTCCTCACAGATGGCAGACTCTAGTGATTTCTTTCCCAATCCAAAGTTCTTCAAGGTGGTGAGAGCAAATCTCCTCTGCTTCCTCCACAAGTAGCCATTGCTCATGAATAAACCTGAGAGGTAAAGGTGGAAACTCCTGATATCTTTTCCGTTCAACTGTGAATTTCATTAACGAGAAAGGTATATTTCCTGAAGGAAACTTGGGAGTGATTGCTCCATGCTCTTGCCCAACATTTTGCTGCACAAGGCTGCAGGAGTTTTCTCTGTTGAAACAAAAGGCCCGTCTTGGAGCAGAATACTCCTCCACCCTTGTTCACAAGCAGCTTATATTTGTTCAAATTGGTACTACCAACTGGCACATTCATACAAAATTTTATATGTGTCAGTAGAACCTCTGAGAAGTCACTGCAGATGTCCCTTTTGGTGACAACTGATATTTTGTTTGGGAGATACAGCTTTTTATTGTTGCTGCACTTAAAAAGTCAACTGACTTACATCAGAAAATTCATTTATCACAGTAACCAGTATGACGTTAATATTAACTTTTTTGAAATATTTTCATCTACGGTTTGATATACTTCTCAAAATATTCTTTGATTTTGTAATTGATGAAATCAAACATACAATGATAAATTGGTAATTTTATATAACTTGATTAACATTTTTACTCCATTGAATGACTCTTGTCATTCAATCAACATTTCTTAAATTTTAAATGTTGCTATATAGCTTCAGTCTTTGTGATGGGTTTGTGACTTTGAGCCTCAAGTGATGATTTCTTAAAGGAATATGAGTCCTTGTAGGTTGACAATTTAAAAAAAAAAAAACTTACTGCTTTAACTTTTTTGATAATTTTAATCATTTCCTACAGTCCATGTGACACTTTAATGTGACTCATAAGTGCAGATTAGGTACAAGCTGTGACTTTGCTTCTAATTTGATGCGAGAATTGAAGTAATGTGTCTATGTATACTGACCAAAAAAAGAAACGCAATTTTCTATTTCTTGATTTTATGAGTGTAACTGTGATTAATCAACACTTCATTGGTATCAAATGAAAGAGGGAATCTCAGACAATAGATATAACAGAAAATCGGGTTGAAATATCGCCATGTTGGCTTTTATTTAACAAGGAGAAGTTCGACATTATGAAACACAAATGACACTATCAGTATCTCGTATGTCCCCCGTTAGTGTCATGCACGGCAGTACACCTGCATCTCATAGACATCACCAGATGTCTGATTGTTGCTTGTGGAACGCTGTTCCACTCTTCGGTCAGTGCTTGTCTTAGCTGACTTAGTGTAGCTGGCGGTGTTTGACGTCTCCGGATCACTCTATCCAGAATGTCCCACAAGTGTTCAATAGGTAAAATATTTGGAGAAAACGCTGGCCAGGGAAGGATTTGAATGTTTTCGGCCTGAAGGAACTCCATACAGATGCGTGCCACGTGCGGACGCGCATTGTCCTGTTGGAAAGTCAGTCAGTGACGTCAGACTAACGGAAGGATGACTGGACAGAGAATTTAATAGTGATAACGGATGGCGTTGAGGTTTCCTTCAACACAATGAAGATTGGTTCGGTGTGTAGCACACGGTCGGTCGTGATACGACGGTTAAGATGCTGAAGTTGTAACTCGTGGCCCACCAGATCTGGGGCGATCGGCTGTGTGTCCAGTGGCATTAAACCTGGTTCTGAGGTGACTAATTGTCACAGAATGCATGCCGAATTGACAAGCAACTCTATCTACTCGACCTCTGGCCAGTAGCATCCCAATCGCATGTCCTCGTTGAACTTCGGTTTGTCATGACATTATAACCCATCTGATTTTTACTCATTTTCGGTCAGACTTTTATAGGCCCCAGTGTCTACGAGGAACTCAAAACAAAAATGGGAGTGAAAGGACAATGGTAGTCCTCGAACCCAAGCACTGCCGATTGTTTGGTTCCGGACGAATGGTGGTTCCAGAATATGCGCTGTGACCGCAAAAAATTTGTATGGTAGAAGTACTCACCTCCAAAAATAACTCAGAGCAAAAGCATCTTTCTCAATGGGTTTGTCGAAATTTGGCACCGGATTATGTAATTGTTTCTTTTTTTTAGGGTCATTATAGTTTTAGTGCAAAAGCATGTTCATCCTTAGTTTACCTCACGTTTCAGTAAAAATTTTGTTTGATGTTTTTTTCACATGAGAGCAGAATTAAACAACTCTTGCCAAACAAAGCCTCCTTGAAATTTTGAGTTAAAGTGGATATAAAATCAGCAGAACAACAATTATCAACTATAAACACTAATAAACTAGGAGAGATGGATAATTTAGATAGTAAGCTCTGGAAATTGGTGGCTAGCTGGTAGGCTGAACTAATTTATCACATATTAATGCAAGAATAAGGGTCTGTGTCCACAGGAAACATTTTTTTTTGCGCTGAAAGCGTCTATTTTCTATGTAAATTTTATGAAGTTCAGCATTGACAGTGATCAGCATCCTCAACACAAAAACTCCTTGGACTTTCAGCTTTTTTCTGCTCCACTCACTGTGCTTTTTGGAACAGCACTGGACTTGTCAATGTCACTTTTCTCTCTACAACCAATCAAAGTTAAGAAGAGGGAGGGACTTACAATATCAACAGCAATGTTGGAGGAGAAACTGAGCTAGCTGCTATAGTCATGCTTCAAATCAATTAGCTACAGTTTAGGTTTGCTTACTGTTCTCTGTTCAGGGATTCTAGGTTTGCTGATAAGTTAGTTAGTTTGTATTCATCATGTTTACTACAGCTGTAGAGCCCAACAGCTGTAGCTAGGTACTCTATTATCGCATAGGTTCCCTTTTATTTTAATCAGGGCAGCTAGTACATTTCCCCAAGCATAGTAACGGGCTACTTTAGCACCTTGGTTACGTTGTTCACACCCTGACAGTATAAGGTTCCTATTACGCTTTTTTGGGAAATGAACATTCTGTAGCTCAGTTACTAAGTCTATTCACAATTTATTTTCATTGTATTAGCAAACCTTTATAAGGTAACACATTTACATATTGTTAAACTACAGAGACTTGACATTCGCAATGATGAATTGTGGAAGTGCTAAGACGGTTTTTGTAACTTAGCAACAATAAGCGCTGGAGAGAAGTGCTCTGAAAATGAAGTCATGGGCTCTTCCAGCGCAAAAACGCTTCCTGTGGACACAGGCCCTCAATGTCGTCTTCACAGATGTGCAAGTTACCCATGGCACAAGCATTAATGCACCACCATACTATCTTGGCTGCTAGGCTTTGAACTGTGTGCTGATTAAAAGCCGAATGTTCCCTCTCCTTCTTAGTCCAGAGTATGTGGCATCCTCGATTTCCAAAAAAAAATTCTAATTTTGATTGGTCAGACCACATAGTTTTCCACTTCATCTCAGGCCATCATAAATGAACTTAGGCCCGGAGGAGGCGGCAGCATTTCTGGATCTTATTTATTTATGGTTTATTTCTTTACATAATTAAGTTTTAACTTGTATTTGTGGATGCAGTAACAAATTCTGCTCACTGAGAATGGTCTTCAGAAGTGTTCCTGAGCCCATGCCTTGATTTCCACTACAGAATCCTGTTCGTTTTTAATGCAGTGCCACCTGATGGCCTGAAGATCACGGCCTTCCAGAATTGGTTTTTGGCTTTGTCCCTTGCATACAGAGATTTATTCCCATTCTCTGAATAAATTTATGATATTACATACCATAGATGATTAAATACCCGTTTTCTTGGCAATTAATTGTCGAACAATTTTCCCATGCACTTTGTCACAGAGTGGTGAAGCCCTCACCATCTTCTGAAAGACTCAGCCTCTCTGAGATGCTCTTTTCATACCCCTTCATGCCACTGACCCATTGGCAATTAATCTAATTAGCAGTGAAATGTTCCACCAGGTGCATTTTTTAGCATTATAAAACATTTCCAATCTTTCGTTGGCCTTGTCTCAGCTTTTTTGAAACAAATTGCTGGCATCAAATTCAAAATGAGCAAATATTTTTCTAAAGCCAATAACTTTCTCAGTTTCAGCATTTGATATACTGTCTTTGAACCATTTTTGATTAAATATAGGGTTTAAATGATGTACAAATCATTGCATACTGTTTTTATTTAAATTTTACACTGCATCCCAACTTCTCTGGAAATGGGTTTGTACATACTTACATTGAGAGAAATATTCAAACCCATGATCATTATATGCACATTTCACAGTGATTCAGCCGGGTATACTTAGGGTCACTGGAAACCTTGGGATGTCCAAAAGAATTTAAAATAGGTCTAAAGTTCCACAGGTTTGAATACAGGAGCTGCACTTGATGAACCCATTTATGGGTCCACAGATTTTATGTGGTTAATCCATCAAAAACAAAAAGTATTGTATTCAAATCAAACTACTGACTTAAACATTGGCCACTGTGAAACTTGTCTGTGCAGGAGTAACTGTGGAACAGGCAGAGGAAACCAAAGTCCTTGGAGTAACATTAAACAGCAGATTTAAGTGGTCAAAGCAGATAATTCATGATTATATAACATGCTTTTATAACATGACCAATTATATAACCTGGCAGTTATTAAGAGGTGTGCTAGAACACCATTTTTTTATGACCACAGCATTACATCAAATGGAAAATATCTAAATCTTGTACATCATTTTATAGACATTTCCCTGTAATTCAACAGGACATATCTGGAATCATTGGAAACCTAGGGATCTTCACTAGAATTTAAAATAAGCCTGAAGTTCCACAGGTTTGAATACAGCAGCAGCTGTATTTGATGGACCAGAATATGGGTCCGCAGATATAATGAGGTTAACCTGCCGTGCCAACTTATCTTTATGGCATTTCTGATTACGAACTTAGGGTTTGATGAGCCAGCTCAAGCAAAGAAAGTTGAACTTAATTTGTTGTACATTTTGCTTCTTTGGTAGTGGCTAATGAAGATCCAAATAAAAAAAATTTCAGAAACTTCTTCATAAGACCTAGAAGTTCAGGCAAATAAATAGCTTGTAAAGCCATTGTTTAGGAACCACTTTATTATTACATGAAATTCATTCCTTTAAGAAAAAAAGTAGGCACATCAACAAATCAATATTAGTAATTGAATTACACTGCCGGGCCAAAAAATGTCCCACACTCTTAATATTTAATTGGGGCGCCTTAACCTTTGATTACAGCGCGCATTCGCCTTGGCATTGTTTCGATAAGCATATGCAATGCTGTAACATTTTATTCTGTCCAGATTTGCATTAAATTTTTTGTCAAGATCTTGTATTAATGATGAGTGAATTGGACTGTTGTGTTAAGTCTTCTCCAGCACATCCCAAAGATTTTCAATGGTGCTAAGGTCTGGACTCTGTGGCGGCCAATCCATTTGTGAAAATGATGTTCCATGTTCGCTGAACCACTCTTTCACAATTTGAGTCTGATGAATCTTGGCATTGTCATCCTGGAACATAACCGTGCCATCAGGGGAAGAAAACATTTATTGATGGAAAAACCTGGTCATTCAACATATTCAGGTAGTCAGGTGACCTCAGTTTTTTGGGCGCATATCATCACTGAACCTAGACCTGACCACGTGAAACAACCCCAGATCATAACACTGCCCTCCAGGATTGTACAGTGGGCACCAGACATGATGGGTGCATTACCTCATCTGCCTTGCTTCTTACACAGCTGTTAAGTCCCAATCCCTTGAGTTCTCTTTGCACTGTGCATGTGAAAATGCTCTTACTTTCATATTAAACATAGCTGTGAGTTCAACTCTTGATTTTTTACAAATTGATTTCAACAAACATTGAAATAAGTGATCTGCGATCATGATCATTCAAGATTTTTTCCCGACTACATTTCCTCCTCAAAGATATGGTTCACCACTATCCTTCCAGGTTATTTATAAAGGACAGCTGGACAGTTCTTGACCCAATTTTAGCAGTTTCGGCAATCTCCGTAGTAGTTTTCTTTGCTCGATGCAGGCCAGTAATTTGACCCTTCTGAAACAGAGTGACATCTTTTCCCCAACCACAGGATATGTCTTTCGACATGGTTGTTTAAGAAATGAGAAGCTACTCATAGCATCAGTTAGGGTTAAATAACTTGTTGACAGCTGCAACATATTAATCACTGCAGGAATTATCCAATGGAAGGCTCTGACCTATTTGCTCTGTTATTTTATTTATTTATTTATTTATTTATACTGGGAGTCCGATTGAGAGCAAGCTCTCTTTTGCAACTGAGCCCAGTCATGAATCAATAAAAACATGCACTACAACAATAAATTAAAAACAAAAAAACTAAGGAACTACAGAACACATGTACATTCCAGCTTCATGGCATCCAATAACAGACATTTAAAACAATTAAATGAGATACGTTTTTCCAATTTCAGTGTCTGCTGAAGCCTATTCCATTTCTGTGGGGAATAGTACATAAAAGCAGTTTTACCCAGTTCAGAATGAACCCTTGGGACATCTGAAGTCAGATAATCAAGAGCACAAAGATGGTACTCCCCCCTTCTAAAATTAAGCAGACTGGCAATATATCCAGGCAGCTTACCCAACAACGCCTTGAAAATAAAAAGACAACAATGTTGCTCCCTTCTCATGGCCAGTGAAGACCAACCCACCTTGAAATAAAGACTACAGTGATGCATTCTGAAGTCCATCTCCTGTTATAAACCTTAAGGCAGCATGGTATACTGCATCAAGAGGCTTCAGTGATGAGGGAGCTGAGTGCATATAAATTATGTCACCATAATCTATTCTAGAAAGAATAGTTGCCTGCACAATCTGCCTTCTGCAACTCCTCGGCAGGCAGGCTTTATTTCTATAAAGCATCGCCAATTTAACTTTCAGATTCTTGGTTAGCTCATCAACATGCTTCCTAAATTTAAGCTTCTCATCCACCCAAATGCCCAGATATATGTAGCAAGGAACTCTTTCAATTTGTATTCCACTTGTTGTAGAAATGCTACCATTATAAAATGTAGCAGCAGGTTTCTGAGAGAATAACATATATTTAGTCTTCTCAGAATTTAATAAAAGTTTAAGGTCTAAAAGAGCCTGTTGGAAGATTTGAAAATCTGACTGTAGATTTTGAAAAGCTAGCTCAGCAGAAGGAGCAGCTGAATAGATGACCATATCATCTGCATATAGATGGATTGTACTATTGGTAAAATTAGTGCCAAAATCATTAATAAAAAGGGCAAATAGCAAGGGCCCCAAGATAGAACCTTGTGGAATCCCTTTGCTAAGATAGATAAATTTTGATTGATAGCCATCAGCCACAACTGCTTGACACCTACCAGTTAAATAATTATAAAACCAATTCAGAGATTTAATATTAAACCCAATGGCGCCTAGCCGCTTTATGAGTATAGAATAATCGACTGTGTCAAATGCCTTTGATAAGTTAATAAAAAGGGCAGCACAATCCTGCTTATTGTCCAAGGCAGAAACAATATCATTTAATATCCTAGCTGCAGCTGACACAGTGCTATGACCCGCTCTGAAGCCTGACTGAAATGCATTCAGGATAGCATGGTCAGATAGATATGATCTAATTTGATTATTGACCAGCCTCTCTAAGACCTTTGCTAAGCACGGCAGTTTTGAAATTGGCCGATAGTTATTCAGGTCATCTGAAGAGCCACCCTTATGCAAGGGAAGAACAAAGGCTGTCTTCCACAAGACAGGAGTTGAACCAGTCAACAGGGTTAAATTAAAAATGTGAGTCTAGATATTAACAATCCAGGGTGAAGCCAGCAATAAAAGACCTGGGTTTAATTTATCTGCCCCAGTGGATTGCTTAGGGTCAATGCCACAAAGTGCTTCAAGCACTTCCCCTTCAAGAAAAGGACGGAAGGAAAAACTATAGGAGTCATGAGGCACAGGGACAGAAGGCGTGTTATCACAGCAAGGAACAGCCTGCAATAACCCTAAATTTTCAAAGAGATGGCCCACATTAAAGGTTGTATCAGCGATTCTGAGCCAAAACATAATTTGTCACGTACAGGAGATTTTTTCCGCATTTAACTGGAGATTCCTCTCATGAGTGGGTGGTGAAAACTCCGGTCTCTGTAGGCTACCTACAGCCAGGTAGACAATGAGAAAGTGGGTGGTGAAAACATCAACAAAAGTGTTCCAACGAATCGGAGGGCAGGGGTGGGTCTTCTGCGCCAGTTTTGTGCTCATGCACGACAAGTGGGTGGGACTGAGCAACGAAAGGAACTGGCTGTGGCACTACCAATGCAAAAGCATGGTGGAAGCTAAACCAAAAAAGAGAGGCTCGAATGTCGATCGCAGCTATGCGAAGTCCCGAATAAACATAGGGAAAGCATACCAACGGTGGAGAGAATTCGGGAGTTGAATGGTTTTAATTCTGACGCCCATGTCGCCTTTTGTTTTTCTACTTGAGGTGAGTAGAGCTGGTGCTAATCAACAAAAGTGTTGGAACGAATCATGCCCCTTGCCCGAGAGTAAATTGTCATTTGGGGGTGGGCTAAGGCTATCTTGCATAGATCATGCTGGTCAGAATGAATCAAACAGTAGAGAGTAGGGATGTGAATCTCCACCACTGAGCCGATTCGATACGCATCTCGATACGCTGCCAGCGATATACGATACATTAACGATACAGTGAAGCCCCTTGTCCCGCTCACCCTTGTTCAGGATTAGATGCGATTCGGTTCGATACGATTCGATTCAGCACTATGCAAATAATTTATAAGCCCACATTTGGTTTCTACCTCACCAGCACAATTACTTTCCTTGTCAGGGATGTATTCAATACTTGATTGTTTTCTATTACCCAAATCAATAAATTCAATAAAATAAATAAAAATGCAATTCAAAATGGTACAGACAGAGGTGGCAATTTATTTCTTATTGAGGCACAAAACGTAATTTCAAGATTAATCAATATTATAACAATATAAACAAGCCGCATACTCCAGATGAGAGGAGAAAACGCCTGTGATCTGTCGCTGTCTGACTGAACAGCCTCATGGAAATTATATTTTACAATTCTTCATATTATAAACTAACGAAATTCGTTAACGCAAGTAGTTTGGTGCTTTCATGGTCATGGGTGTTGAGCTCAGATAGATTCCATAATCTGCTCGCATTCAGACGCTGCGGGTGGCCGGCACGGTGTGTGCTGCGGTGTCAGACTGTCGGCTAAATAAAGTCAGCGATCACTCAAAGTTAAAAAGCAAAGTTATAAAACGCATCCACTCACTGGGTGGGAGGTCTAAGATGGATTCAGGAGATTTTTCTTTATTCAGTGAGAGCCCCATTTCACTAAAGCCCGCTGCATCTCTGAAGTGTTTTGCATAAAGTATGAATCCAGTGTTCTTGTAGTTTTGAGCTTTCACCTGGAGTTTTGTCTGAGATTTTAAATGTTGCAGTGAGCCGACTGTTGAGCCTCAGATTTGATCCCTCCGTCCAGTGCGTCCTCATTATTAAATATTTTGAAGTAGGATTATGAATTTTCCACTCAGAGCTGATGTCAAAAATCGTGTTGTGTTAGTCTAATTCAGATTACAGACCCACAAGTTACTTAACTAACTGCGTTAACGGTCAGAAGTGTTTGAATTCAGGGCGTTTTGTGATTGTTAATCAATTAAGGCCGATGTTAATCGCACTTATACGAGTGGCCAGTGATGAATTTTTTTCTTGGCCACACTTAGCCTACTCGCTGCGCCAGTTGATGACCATTCCAGTTTTTAGAAAGTACCGCTTAAAATAGCCTACGTTTGGCCAAGAAAAAAATTTTACCTTTGGACACACTTATTTTAAGTGTGGGCATTGGAGCAATGTGCTTCTTGGGCACACTTATAAGTGCGTCTAACGCGAATTTCGATCAATTTTTGTGCTTGGACGCATTTAAATAAGTGTGAATAGTCAGTTCGATTAAGTTAAGTAGCTATTCTCTTCCCCTGCACATATATATATATACACACACACACACACACACACACACACACACACAGCTGTTCCGCCTGCGCACAAACACAGCTGTTGAATATGTTTTAAGAAAGTAAAATAGGCCTACATATTTTCTAAATATATTCCATTATCTTATGAATATTTTTTAAATATTTTTTTTCCGGGTTTCTCGTTTTTCTGTTTCGGAAATTGGTTTGGAGGTCAAATCCGGGAATCCTGTTTCCGGGATTAAACCCTACATTCAGGGCGCCTCGGAAACACCTGAGCGAGGGGAATAAAACTTGAAATTATCGTGTAAACCACATGTTTTACCGATACAGGGACGTTAGGAACGATACATTGCGAATCAGCTGACATTTGTGACCGATACACACTGAAGCTACCGATGCAGTCGCATCGCAAACGTTTGTATCGGACCACCGATACGCACCGGTGAATCTCGCCATCCCTAGTAGAGAGATCAAAATTTCCTCTTTGGGGCGAGTTAGCAACCTTTGCTAACTCTCGGTTGGCAAGCTAGTGAGTTTGCTAATTCTGTCTGATCAAACCAGAGTTTGTGTTCGTGTAATAACAGAGCGAGAGGCTCTGATGTGTTTTGAGAACGTTTCAACTGTCAACAATAGTGACATCATATCGCTGATACAGCCTTTAATAAAGTGCTCATTGAAAATATCACAAAGCTTCCCCTTATCAGAAATAATAACCGAATCCTTGGTAATTCTACTAGGTAAGGCTGAGGAGGGGGACCGGGACAAGGATTTAAAAGTCTTCCAAATTTCACAGGATTGCTGCTGGAGTCTGTTAACTTAGAGAAATAATATGACGATTTGGCTTTCCGAATAGCTGTCAGGCGTCTATTACGAAGGTAACGAAAATGCTGCCAGTCAGAACTCATCCCAGAAACACGCGTTTTTTTCCATGCAAAATCCCTAGCCTTTAACAATTCAGAAATATCAGGGGAAAACCAGGAAAATTACTCTGTTCTTAATTCTCAACTTTTTAAAGGGGGCATGCTTATCCACCACAACATTAAATGACTTGAGAAAATGACTAAGGCTATATCAGAGTCAGGGATAGTAGCAGAGTAATGCATGTCACTCAGATACAAGTCATGCAAAAAGGCTTGTTCTGAGAAATGTTTACGACGACCCTAGTTTCTGATTTTTTATTACTATTATTCCTGACACAAGCAACAAGACAGTGGTCACTAAAATCCAGAGGGAAAACGCCATTTGTTTTAAAATTATGTGGCCTGTTAGTTAAAATAAGATCTAAAAGGGTAGCTCTTCTAGGATCCTTAGGGTCAGGCCTTGTAGGACATGAGATTAGCTGAGACAAATTCAAATTAACGCATACATCTTTCAAGCCATTTGAAGCATCCCAAAGCCAGTCAATATTCAAATCTCCAAGTAAAATGATTTCAGTGTTTTCATGAGCAGACTAATTTTCGATTGCGTTGGACTGAGCAGATGGTGGACAATAAACCCCAATTACAGTCAGTCTACTACAGTTTACATTATTTCCTAAACAAACACTCAACACTAAAAATTCAAAGCACCTGTACAACGACAGAGTTTAAAATAGAAACCGTAAAACATTCCTTAACATAAATGGCCACACCTCCTCCCCTTGAAGGTCTAACTCTATCTGAACGAAAAACATTGTATCCCTCAAGCGAAATCACATCATCATTGACCTTGCTGGACAGCCAAGACTCGGTGAACACAAAAATATCAGCTTTCGTTAAATCCAGGTGGTTACTTTTCTTGGCTGGGCAATGTATGCCAATTATACAATTATATATAATTGAATATGATATATAATTAAATTATATCAATTATATAATTATACAAAAAGTAAGAGAACATAACGTGAATTTACTCACAAAACAGATATGCAATGCTGTTTGTTACAAGTTCTTTATTTCAGTAATTGAGGCCACCTGGCCCAGATTACAAAGTTTATCAACATTTCATTTTTTTAGTGTGTGAAGCATACAGTTGAAGTAAATCCACAGTTACAGAGAAGGCAGGTTTTTCTTTAAATATACAGCCACATTTCTCAGTACCTTTACACTAGTGGAGTTCATAAGTTGTACAAATTTAGTGGTACTAGGAGGTTTGTGAAAATAACTAGGAATTAATAGATTTCTACTATCACTGTAAAATGGACATTCTAAAAGAAAACAAGAGGCTCCTCAGAGCCTGTACTCGGGCCGGGTCCAGGCCTGGGCCAATCGCGAAACCGTGCGCGCGCATGAGCAGGACAATCGCGACCCAGAAAAAAAAAAAAAAAAAGAAGAACGGAGCTGGAACGTAGACTCGTGGCCTACCGGACCCGAGTAATGATATTTTTTTCAACAGACATAGTAGGCTATCACACTTGACACAAAGCAGATTTGTATTATCAGAATCACTTCTATAGAGCATCTTCTGTAGGCTACATTCAGAGTCTGTGGCGTAATATACGAAACTTGGACAACATTCGTTTCAAATCCTTGGAAATACATTTTGTTGATAAGTACAATTCTAGAGTCAGTAATGATTTATATGAATAATGAGATAGAAACTTCGAATTGCTCAGTTGTTGATGCCAATTTTGTTTTCCAATGTCTATACATCTTTGCTTAAATACTGAGATAAACTGTTTTACATCCCCACAGTCTTGAGATAAAAATGCATATGAAAACTCAGTCTTATACAATAATATTTGCACATGGGAGACCCAGTTCATATTACCTTTCTCATCATATGCTTTAAGCATCATATAACAAGCATAAGGGTATCGTTTTGGAACCATAAGTGTTGTGTTCCAGGGTCCTGGGCCTTTGGCCAGGACAGTATTTTGTTTTAACAGTGTCTTGTGCCAGGTTTCATAGTTCATAGTCATCACTCATTATGGTTTTAACAGGTTCTTGTATCAGGACTCATATGTCACAGTTTTCACATTTATTGTTCTTGTTTTATTTTCCATGTTTTGCTTTTTGCCAGGTCTGCCCAGCCACTCCACCGCTTGTCTGCGTTCCGCCCCCATGTCTTCGTTTCGCACACTTCTGAGCTCTGGTTGGCTTTTTGGTATTTCCCCTTCCTTCTGTGCTGTGCTGGATTCAGGGCTGCCTTTAATTGGCAATTAACTGTTTTAAGACTAACATTTACTAACAACGGGGAGGTGTAAAAGACAAACATTACTAACACTACTAATTTAGATAGGGAGTTTATTGTCATGATTCCTGCTTTGCTATTTCAAGATCTTGCTGTGCTTTTCTGTTTTAACATTCATGCTTCCTTCCAATCTGCATGCTTCATTTAGTTTTGTTTGAGCACGCTCATTTTCTTAATGAGCAAGTCATGTCAGCCTATCATTGTCCTTGTCTCATGATCTTGCCTTGCCCCTTGTTTCTTCTCCAGGTGTTGCCCCTCATGTGTGCTGATTTTCCTCCCTTTATCTGGAGTCGGTGGAAGTTGGCTGGCAGACAGAGTCTCGAGTTTCACGCCCATGTGTTTAGTGTATCAGTGCAGTGTTACGTCTTTTAGCCAAGTCTTGTTTGTACTATAGCCTGACTATTCTTTTCTGTTTGTGGTTTTCTCCCTGGAGGTTCCAGTGGTTTTTGTTTTTTGTTTTTGGACCTTTTTAGTTGTCAGCTCTGTGAAGCTTACCTTAGTTGGATTTTGCAACCCTTTGGGCCAAGTTTTCTGTTGGCCCTCGTGCCTGTTTTCTTTTGTTTAATAAATTCCCATGAATCGCATCTTAAGGTCTGGTGTCTTTGGATCACATAAGTATTAACCTACACCAGTACTGAACACATCTTGCAAAATAATTGGCGCACAAATTAGGTCTGCCGGTTTCACCCAGGACAGCTGTTGTTGAGCAATATTTACTCGGAAGTGTCTAGAGACACGGCAGTTTTTATTGGTACGGCAGTCGATTTCAAGGGATTAGGATTAGGATTCGGGATTATGGTTAGGGGAAGGGTTGGGGTAAGGGTTAGGGTTAGGGGTTAGGTTTACGGTTAGGGTTAGGTTAGGGCAGGGCTTGAAATGGGGACTGCCGTACCTCTCCCCATTGAAATGCATTGAAAAACTGCCATACCCATAGCAACTGCCTATTTACTCAAACCAAGATATCTCTTAATATATAAACTATGTACTTTTTTCAATATTATCCCTTATAATGTACCCCCATATTTCACTCCCATAACATAAAATGGATGCGATTTTCATATCAAACAAAGTTAGACATGATTTCAAAGAGAATTCCGTGTATATATATATGGAACAATTTGTAAACAGGAAAACAAGCTTTGCGAGCCTGAAGCGCTAAAGTATCACACGCCTATGTCCAAACTAATTTGGGAGTGAATATTAAACCTAAATATTTATAGCATGAGGACACTGTCATTTCATTTTCTTTATAAAACCATTTTCAGATTGCTTAAGATAACCTCCATTACGGAAAACAACAACACTTGATTTCTGCATATTAACTTCGAAACCCCATTTATCACAAAACGATGACAAGATATCAAATTTTCTTTGAAGGTCAATCATAGAGTCTGCAAACATTACGACATCATCAGCAAACAGGAGAACCCTTATGCAGTCTATTAGCCTACTTCATTAACGAAGATCCCACGCGTATTTTGACTCTCCAGTTCTACAAGTTGGTTTATAAAAATAATAAACAATAAAGGGCTCAGCATACATCCTTGCCTGACACCACTTTAAGTATTGAAAAAGATGGTTCTAAAAGAGTTATGTTTAACACATGCATATACATTTTCATACATATTTTTTACAACAGCAAACATTTTTCCATGATAACCATGTTGTAATAGAATATATAAAAGCTTCTTCCGATCAACATAGTCAAAAGCCTTTTTGAAATCAATAAAGGCTGCATAGAAACGATGCTTGGGTTTACAAAGATATTTTTGACACAGAGCTTGCAATACGAAAATATTATCTATAGTAGAGTGGTCCTCTCTGAAACCAGATTGAGACTCTGATAATAAACTATTAACTTCGACCCATGATCTGAGTCTCATTCAAGAATAGAAGTGAGCGGGGGGCCCTTTAGTTCAGGGGGCAATTTAGTAATGGGATCCCTACTTGATTTTCCTACTTGATTTTTCCCTTTACATTTTCTATCTATTTGGGTTTAATTAAACCAACAGGGCAGGAGGGCGGGGATGTTGTTCGATGATAAAAACGCGCCGTTAGATAGTATATAAAAGATAATATATAATTAATAATTTTTTTTTTTTTATATACAGTCCATGTATGCCATCTGCATGTGTATCGTTTCAATATTTTTTGCTCATCTGCGATAGGGCTTACCGGCTGTTCATCATCTTTGCCAATGCTCATTGGCTGGTTGGGCAGCACCCAAAACAAAGCAGGGATTAACATAAAGCACAAATACCCAAGTGCTATCAAAATTAAACAAAATGAGATGAAAGCCGAATAGGAAAGGCCAAAATACCAAAAACAACATCACTGTACCAGCAGGTAGCAAATTTAGATTTCTAAACGTGATTTGCAGATGCTCCAGAACTCTTCACCCAGTTGCTAGAGAAAATAGAATCATTTAGCTCCTAGTCCAAGCTTTAAATGCCTCCAGTTTCAGGCCCCAATCCTTTTACAGCAGAGCTCTTTGATTTACCACCAGACCCGGCCAACGTTTGTAATTTTCCAGCTCAGCTTTGAGTCCATATTTTAAGCGGACAAACAGCCCAGCCCATTACATTATCATTATCTTTCATTCATCGAGACAGGTGGAATAGTTGAAAACCTTTTATCATATGCTAATTTTGTTTAATTAACAACCTTTTTTTGTCCAAAAAAAATTATGTCAGCTGGCTGGTGAGTAACGTTAGTGCAGTACCCTTCTAAGCCAAAAATACAGAACAAACTTTGCAAGCATAAGGTTTGATGAAATAAAGCTATGAAAAACAGCTACTAACTGTCCCAACACAAAAGCTGCAAAAATGCTGAATATTCTATTCATTTTCAAAGGACACCTGCGTTTAGCGCTGCAACAATGCTTCAAACCGTCCGGTGTCCATTCTAAATGAATATTTTGGAAACATTCCATAGAATTATAAGTATTCAGTTCTATCCACCAGACTCTGTCGAAGCTGAGGTAGCTGGCTCTTCCGTTAGTGCAGCATCCTTTGGGGATACAAGAAACACAAAGCAAACATCGTTTGCATTACTGTATTGGTTTTTTCGTGTTTTGACTGGATCAAGAATAATTTTATGAATTCGCTTTAGTTTTTTTGCGAACTATCTGATAGACTAAACCAAAGCAAAGATAAGCCACACAGACCTATCGTGGGAAAAACAAGCTGACAGTTCAAGGATAACTATGGTTTTCATGTAACTAGATCTTTTAGCAAGCTGACAAAGCTCGGGATCATAAAATCCATCGGGAGAAACACTTGTAATGTTTGTAAAGTCTGGCTCGGATTGCTTTGTGTATTTGTGTATAAAGGATCTTAAGCTGGGTGGGGATATATTTTTTTTTCTGTTCTTTTTATGGCTACTTTTCTTTTGTACAGAATGTTTGTTTAAACCTGTTCCGTCAAGTGAACTTAAATGAAAAAGAATATTCTACAATTCATTAATGTTACAAAAAAGCCACTTGTTAAAATTTGTGATGCCTAAAAAATAAACATTTTTAAAGCATTAAGAGAACAATTCAATCCCATGTCACTCTATTATTGTTTTTTTAGATACATTTGAGGAGGGGGAAAATAGTAGAACCTGCAGGGGGGGCCCCAAAATATTCTGCAACGCCACTGATCTGAGTCTACATTCAAGAATAGAAGTGAGCACTTTACCTAAGAAATTTAATAATGAGATCCTCTATGACACCGGATCAGCAGAATGGTGGGACTTGAACATCGGGAAGGGATAATTAAACCAACATTCCAGGAATTGGGGATGTTGCCTGATGACAAAAATTTGTTAAATAGCATTTTCAAAAAAGTGGTATAGTGTTGACAGCAGTCTTATAGTGGGGGTGGTTTATGCCATCTGCAAGAGACTGGAGCGCTCTGAACTGGGGTAATGCAAAGTGTGACAAGCTGTAGCGGGAATACATTTTAGGTCAGGGTGCTGCATATTAGGTAGCCAAGTTAATGGGGAAGTTTCTTCCTATATAGCATATATATTATTCTACCATTCATTCCAGCGAATACTGCATTTTGATTGGTTTACACCAGGTATCTATTCACCGTAAACTACCATCAAACCTGTGGAAACTTACAAATATTCATCTGTTTAAAATACTGCCATGAAATCGCTATGTATTTCTGACATTCCCTGTTCAAAATTCGACTTAAGACTTTTTAGAGAAAATATTTCATAATGATGATATCAAACCTGAATGGTTTGATTATGATTTTGATATTTCTGAACCAGTTAACACCGCAACGTTTCATATAAATGAAATTATAAGAATTCGTTTATAAACTTCGTAAATTTGCCTCAGTAAAACATCATTTGAACAGTTCAAAGTATCCTATTACATAAAAAAAAAAAAAAAAAAAAATCACAGCCAAATTTGTTGTTTCTGTCTAAACTTTGCCCATGTAGATACCGATGTAGTGTAACTTATGTATATTTTGAATATATTACCATGAAATGACAGTCAACCATTCCTGCAACACAAGGTTTATCTTTATGGGGGTGGAGTGGAATTCTTTCCCAACACAAAGTACAAATCAATACTGAGTATTCATGATACAGGAGTGAAGGTCAGGGTTGGCCTGCGCACTCCCAACACTATTCTTCCAACCCTAAGCTTCCCATCTGAATATCTGAATATTTTGTAGAATTATAAGTATTCAGTTCTACTAGACCAGACATGCGACCTGAGGTTATTGCCTCTTCCTGTGTATCCCCAAAAGACTTTTGGGGATACGATGGTTTTGGAAGAAGAAAACTACCGCCGCCGCTGTGTCTGCAACAGATATTTTGGTGTCATTGCTGGCGAGCAAGAAATAGTTCATGGATTTCTTTAATTTTTGGCATTTGGCTGGACGGGAACCTAAACCAAAGCAATTTAGATAAACCGGGTGATTCAAACTTATCGTTGGGCCTATGAAGGCCAAAATGGGGCAAAAATGGTGATTTCACATTATAGCCAGATCTTTTTTGGCGCCGTCCAAACATTTGCTCAAAAATATGTCACAAACAACTGCACGTCTCAGCTTGTCAGTCTGGCCCCTGGTTAGGCCACTTTGGTTGTGTTGGGGAGGGGGGTGTTGCTGAAGGGGAGAAGGGTGTCTACAGATATTTGTGCGATCCGACAGTCCCCCGCCCATGTGTTCTACTTTTTCTCCTGTCTTCCCTCAAGTAGGCCCAAAGTCAGAAAAAGCTTTTTTTTTCATACTGTAGGAAAATGTCACATACATATTCTGTATTTGCAAGCTGCAGTGCTTCACTAAAGCTACTTCACACTTATGTATATTGAGAGAAATATTCAAACCCAGGACACAATATTTTTATGGCTGCAACATTACATCAAATGGAAAATACATAGAACTTGTACATCATTTTATACACATTTTTCTCTAATTCAGCAGGACGTATTTGGAATCATTGGAAATCTTGGGATTTCCTACAAAGATTAAAATAGGCATGATGTTCGACATGTTTTAATACAGCAGATGCATTTGATGGATCCATATATGGGTCCGTGGGTTTTATGGGGTTGACAGACAATAACAAATATGCATTATTTTATCATCAAAGGATGCAAGTGAGCACATGAGGATTTATGCATGGAAGATACATATCCTGGCAAGTCTTTGGCTTACAGAATGAATTCTGCCAGCAGGCTGAAGAACTGGTCTGGATGGCAAATCTATGCTTATCTTGAAAACATTGTTATACTTATGTCAAATTTGATATTGGTTTTCAATGCAATAAGTTACAAAATTTTGTGAAGATATGCAGTTTAATTTTAGGGGAAAAGTCAACAAGTGCAAATAGGGGAACTGAAAGACTGTCGCAAAATGAAAAGTAGTTTCACCTCCAGCATGTTTAACTCACTCTTTAAAAAAAAGTGTTTTAAAAGACATTCATTTTTCTCAGAATCTGCATAGGAGTTTAAAAATGTATTTTTCCCATTCTTTACAGCTGTCATTCAGTCAATACAGCCTTTTCATTCAACATAAAGCTATAAAGCTGAGATCTTGAAAGGATAACACTTGCCTGTTCCTGAATAGACTCTGTCTGCCAAGGGGCTTGGAGGCCGGTCCACGAAGTTCTCTCCTTGAGTAACCAATACTTCCTTCACCATTTTGTATCCAGTCACCAATACATTTTTCTCTCTACCCAGGCGGATGCTGAACACATTTCCATAAATCTTAGCCAGCTTTGAAAATGAAATAAAAAACAAGAAGACATTGTCACCAATATCCTCTCCCACCATTGAATCCTGTTTTCGAACCCAATCATGGTCAAGACTAATAACATACGCATACAATATTTCATAAATCTAGGTAAAATAGTTCCTGAGAAAACTACAGTGCTGTTAAAAAAGTATTTGCCCCCTTCTCGATTATTTGTCATATTCATATGTTTCATATCATTCAACTAATTTTAATATGAAACCAAGACTACATGAGTAAACACAAAATGCAGCTTTTAAATTATCATTTCATTTATTGAAGATAATTGGTTATTCAAAACCTATATCACCCATGTGAACAAATAATTGCCCTCCTAAACCTAATAACTGGTTATTCCACCCTGGCCAGCGACAACTGCAATGAAGAGTTCGCATTAACTGGCAATGAGTCTTTTAAATTGCTGTGGAGAAATTTTGGCCCACTCCTCTTTAAAGAGTTGTTTAAATTCAGCCACATTGGAGGGTTTTCGTGCATGTACTGCCTGTTTAAAGTCATGCCGCAGCATCTCTATGGGATTCAAGCCAGGACTTAGACCTTAATTAAACCTTCATTTTGTTTCTGATCAGCCATTCAGATGTAGACTTGCTTCTGTGCTTTTTCATTGCCCTGCTGCATAACCCAACTCCATTTTTAGTAACAAACTGATAGCCGGATATTCTCCTTTGGGTTTTTCTGGTACAGAGCAAAATTCATGATTCCATCAATCATGGCAAGTCACTCAAGACCTAAAGCAGCAAAGCAGACCCCGACCATCACATAACCACCTCCGACTTTGACTGTTAGTATGATGTTCTTATTGTGCAATGGTGAGTCAGTTTTACACCTGATGTACCTGGACCCATGTCTTCTGAAATGTTGTCATTTTGACTCATCACGCACAAAAAATTCTCCATAAATATTTGGGGCTATCAAGATCTTTTCTAGCAAATGTGAGATGAGCCTTTATGTTCTTTTTGGTCAACAGTGACTTTTGTCATGCTGCTTTCCCATGGATGCCAGTTTTGCCCAGTCTCTTTCTTAAATTGGAATCATTACAGACCTTAACTGAGGAAAGTGAGGCCTGCTGTTCTTCAGAGGTTAGGCTGGGTTCTTTTGTGACCTGCTGGGCGAGTCTTTAATGCACTACTCTTAGAAGGCTTTTGGTAGGCTGGCCACTCCTTGGAAAGTTCACCATTGTTCCAAGTTTTTTCTATTTGTAGATAATGGCTCTCACTGCAGTAGAAATGGCTTTGTAACCCTTCCTAGACTTATGTCGACAACTTTGTTTCTCATTTGTTCTTGAATATCTTGAAATCACAGCATCTTGTGCTACTTTTTGCCTACTATCCACAGCAAGAGAGGTTCCATTCAAGTGATATTTACATTCAACAGGGCTGGCAGAAATCATGCTTGGGTGTGTATAATGAAATTGAAACCAATTATCAATTGAATTTGTTTAACTGAGTGGTTTAGTAACAAAGTGGGCTATTAACTTTTCACATAGGGCCGAGTAGGTGTCACAAACCTCGTCTGAATGCCTATGGTGTATCTTCCTATTCAGCAACTTGCATGTCTATTAGACATATGTCTGCTTTTGATTGGTTGATGTCTTGTGTGTTTGCCACTCCTTGGCTGTCTCCTTTCATGTTTATTACTTAGTGACTGACATGTATTTGAGCCCCTTGCTTTGTGTTGCAAGTTGCTGGATTGTAATTTGTCTTTTTTTGTTTAGAATTAGTAAGTATTCCCAGTAGAAACTTTTTGTCTTTGCTAAGTGTAACGTGTCCTTTAATGGCAGCAATTCCCAGAAGCTTTCCTCTTCATTCAGTTAACTTGAACAAGCTTCCAACCCTACTCAGGGTCAAGGATTGGGACCATGTTCAAGTCAACACAGCTCAAGTCAGTTGGGCAGTCCAGTTTAATAGCAACAAGCTCCCAAGCCTAATCAGTGTCTATGATTGGGACTGCATTCTTGTCAACCCTTCCAAGTCTGCTCCTCTGTCCAGTTTTCCAGGAACAAGCTGCCAATCCTTCTATGGTAATCAAGATTGGAACCAAGTTCCCCTCAAGCAACTTCATCCTCCTGTGGTGCAGTTCGGCGTTGGAGAAGTGTGCACTCCACTTAGCTGCTATCATGGAAATCACTGGCTGGCAACTGACAGCTCAGTTTTGCTGACAACATCTGCACTGAACTGTGCTATCCTTATCCAGGGTCCCATCCCCACTGCTTCTTTTAGAGTTCCATTCCTCAAATTACTGAATAAGCTATCAATGAAACTACAGTACCTATTGGACTGCATACTCTCCCTCAGCACTTGATTCCTGGTCTGGAACATAACAGGTGGGGTAGGTTTGCATTATTTTATCATTTTAATTCTCTTCCACATACAGCGGGCTCCAGAATTACTGGCACACCTGACTGGCTATGCACAAACAATACAAAAAATACATAAACAATATAATTATAGAGAAATGGAATATACCAACATGTGAAATACTTCATTAATGTTTTTATGGAAACTACCAAAGCCATAACAATCATTTAATACATAATAAATTTCAAAAAATTAATGGTTTCACTATCATTGGCACCCTTCATATACAACCCCAATTCCGAAATAGTTGGGACAAAGTGTAAATTGTGAATAAAATCAAAACACAATGGCCCTCATTTATCAAACTTGCGTAGGATCTGGTGTAGATTCTGGTGTAAATATCAGCGTTCACCAGGTGTCACGTCTGATTTACTAAAAGTGTGTACGTCGCTGATTTCGGTGTAGAACTGGCGTGGCATTGATAAATCTGGCGGCTGAAACCATCGTAATTTACATGACACGCCCCTATAAATTCATGCTCTGGGAGGCATGGACCAGCCCACTTTATGACATGGACTCTCGAAAGACGGTAAAGAAGAAAGAACTTCCCTGAGGAGGAAATATCATCGGCCTGCTGATAAAACCTTGTATCTACAGTTTGATAAGAAACAAAAACTCGTATGTCCACGATAATAAAATAAACATTGCAAAATACAAAATTTTATTGATTGGATACATTCTTGGAGGAAAAATAGTCATCCTACCTGAACACAGCTCAACTGCATTCTTACATGCAAAATTAAACTTTTTTTTTTTTGCTCTCCTGTAAAGTTTTATCATTTTGAAGATACAAGGTTTTATCAGCAGGCCGACGATAGATGGAGAAAAACAAAATAATTTAATGTGGAAGCCTTAAGAGTGGCATAAAGGGAGCCCAGAAGGCAGTTTGGAAAACTATTGCTGCTGCAGTAAACACCGTTGGGGTGGAAAACCGGAGTGCAGCAGAGGTTTGATTTTAATAATCGGTGGAAAACTATGCAGCAGAGGTTTGATTATTTAATAAATCGAAGCGACCCTTATTTAAGTGCGTCCAAGCACAAAAATTGACCAAAATTCTTGTTAGACGCACTTATTAGTGTGGCCAAGATGCACATTTCTCCATTGCCCACACTTATTTTAAGTGTGTCCAAAGCTAAACATTTTTCTTGGTCAAACTTATTTTAAGCGGTACTTTCTAAGCGGCACTGGAATGGTCATCAACTGGCGCACTTATAAGTGTGGTCAAGAAAAAAATTCAGCATTGGCCACGCGTATAAGTGCAAATAATATCGGCCTTAATAAATTCAATTTATAGATCCATGATATTTCATGTTATATAGCCTACATAATTGACAATCCAAATGCTTTACATGTAGGTTAAAAAAGTGGTCCGATTTTAAGATCACCACCAAAAAACGGGTTGCTGCAGCGCACGGACCAGTGGAGACCAACCAGACAGCTGTCACCGTTCGAGGAGCGCATGGCAGCACTGATAGGCTCCCCCTCCATCGCGGGAACACGAGGCGGTGGGGACATGGATGAGTCCCCTCCGCCTCGATCGGAGCTGCATGAGGCGGGTAATTGTTAAAATATGGTCTGTAGAAATCACTCTTCATTGTACTTTTATCACTGTTACTCCATGACATTTTATTGGGTGCCACACAAAACGAGCAGCCACTCGCCACTTTCCCAGAGGAGCCTGAAAGTTCCTCTCATGTCGGACAGAACTTATTCCTTTAGAGGATCTTTATTTGATTCATTCATATATTCATTTAATTAATTTAGACCTCAAAATAAAGAAAAAGTTTGATCTATTTAAATTTGATTTTCTAAAATTTATTCATTTTACTTTAAATAAGTTTCTTTTGTTGTTCAGTATATATCTGACTGGATGAACATCTGACATACCACACTGCATATCTGACTTTTAATCATAGCTGCATATGGCCAATTTATTATTTAGCCTATTTATTCATTTTTAAGAGCAACAACAGCACAGCTGCATATGGTTTATTACTCATTTTGACAGCTGCACTCGTTCCTGCATGTTGTTCGCTGGTTTCAAATCTGCGTACACCTGGTCAGACCTGGCATGAGATTTTTGCGGACCGTTCGCTCACGTTCAGATTGATAAATGTCGATCCTTGCGGGAGTTTTGGCGTACACCCATTTTTTTGGTGTACGCACGTTTGATAAATGAGGGCCAATGACTTTCAAATCACACCAGCCAGTATTTTTTTCACCAGTTTTTTTCACAATAGAACAGAGATAACATAACAACTGTTGAAACTTATAAATTTTACAATTTTATCCACAAAATTAGCTCATTTCAAATTTGATGGCTGCTACTGGTCTCAAAAAAGTTGGGACAGGGGCCTGTTTACCATGGTGTAGCATCCCCTCTTTTTTAACACAGAGTGGAGGCATCTGGGCATTGAGGAGACACGTTTCTTGAGTTCAGCCATTTGAATTTGATTCCACTCTTGTGTAATACAGGTTTCCAGCTGCTGGAGAGTTTTGGGTCTCCTTTGATGTACTTTTCATTTAATTATGTGCCAAATGTTCTCAATCGGTGAAAGATCAAGACTGCAGGCAGGCCAGCTCAGCACACGGACTCTTCTACTACGAAGCCATGTTGTTGTAATAGCTGCAGTATGTGGTTTTGCATTGTCCTGCTGAAATACACAAGGCCTTCCCTGGAATAGATGTCGTCTGGAGGGGAGCATATGTTGCTCTAAAACCTTTATATACCTTTCAGCATTCATGGTATTTTTTAAAATATGCAAGTGTCCCACACCAAATGCACTAATGCATCCCCATACCATCAGAGATGCAGGCTTTTAAACTGAACACTGATAACAGGAGGGATGGTCTTTCTCCTCTTTAGCCCGGATGACACGACGCCCATGATTTCCAACAAAAATGTCAAATTTGGACTCGTCTGACCACAGGACACTTTGCCACTTTGCTACAGTCCATTTTAAATGAGCCTTGGCCAACAGAACACAGCGGCACTTCTGGATCATGCTCAACAATGGTTTCCTTTTTTGCATGATAGCGTTTTAGGTGGCATCTGTGGATGGTATGGCAGACTGCGTTTACAGACAGTGGTTTCTTGAAGTATTCCTGGGCCAATTTAGTAATGTCAATGACAGAATCATGCCGATGAGTGATGCAGTGGCATCTGAGGGCCCAAAGATCACAGGCATCCAGTAAAGGTCTTCGGCCTTGTCCCTTACGCACAGTGATTTTTCCAGTTTCTCTGAATCTTTTGATGATGTTATGCACTGTCAATGATGAGACCTTCAAAGCCTTTGCAATTTGACGTTGAGGAACATTGTTTTTAAAGCATTCCACAATTTTTTCACGCAAGCCTTCACAGGTTGGAGAGCCTCTGGCCATCTTTACTTCTGAGAGACTCAGCCTCTCTAAGACAACCCTTTTATAGCCAATCATGTTACACACCTGATGCCAGTTAACCTAATTACTTGCTACGGCCCTTTTTTGCCTGCGTCCCAACTTTTTTGAGACCTGTTGCAGCCAGAAAATTTGAAATAAGCTCATTTTGTGGATAAAAATGTAAAATTTCTCAGTTTCAACATTTGAAATGTTATCTATGTTCTATTGTAAATAACATATTGGCTCATGTGATTTGAAAGTCATTGCATTTTGATTTTATTCACAATTTACACTTTGTCCCAACTATTTTGGAATTGGGGTTGTAGTACTTAGCGCAACTTCCTCTGGCAAGGATAACAGCATGAAGTCTTTTCCTGTAATTTTTGACTAGGTTAAAAACGCTCCCACATTTGGGAGGATTTTCCACCATTCCTCTACGCACATCCTTTCAAGATCATTCACATTCTTGGGTTGGCGTTTATCAGCTGCCCTCTTCAACTCAGCCCACGGGTTTTCAATTGGATTGAGGTCAGGCGACTAAGATGGCCATTGCAGAATGTTGATTTTGTTGTCACATAACTATTTCTGCATGGATCTTGTCATATGCTTTGGGTCATTGTCTTGGAAAGTCCACCTACGGCCAAGTCCCAGCCTTCTGGTGAAAGCAACAAGATTGTCAGCCAAATTATGCTGATACTTGGTGGAATTTATTATGCCATTAATCTTAACCACTACCCCTGGACCTCTTGTATTAAAACAACCCCAAAACATGACTGACCCAACATCATATATATACCATAGGTATGAGGCGCTTCTCCATGTATGCACCTCTGTTTCGACGCCAAATATGCCGCTGCTGTGTCTGACCGAAACCTACGATTTTGGTCTCATCTGATGAAAGCATCTTTTTCCAGTCACAGTTGAAATGACATTTGGCAAACACAAAGTGCTTGCTTCTCTGTCTTCTGGTCAGAAAAAGGCTTTCTTCTGGCAACCCTTCAAAAGAGCCTGAGGTTGTGAAGGTGGCGCCTGATGGTGCTATTGGAAACCAGGTGACCCCAAGATGCCACCAAGGTCTGCAATTCCTTCACAGTGATTTTGGGGACTTTGTTGCTTCTCCCACCATTCTCCTCAGTATCCTGGGGGACAAAATGCAGTTGTGTTCTCTACCCTTGAGGTTTTTCAACACTTCTGTATCTTTGGAATTTTTCTTAAATAACTGCCCTGGGAGTACTCAGTGGCATATTCAATCGTTTGTCAGTCTTCTTGTTGCCATTACCAGATTTATGAAGGTCTATGACCATCTGCCTCTTTTGAACAGGCATTTATTTTGTTTTTCATGGTTTTATAGTTAGATATAGCTAAATATAGTTCCTTAACACTCAGATAAAACTTAAATAAGTGGAATTTAATACCTGGTTTAATTTTGGTTGATATTACTTCCAACAATCATTAAGGGTGCCATTAATTGTTAAACCTTGATTTAAAAGAAGTTGATTTTTAATGAAATCAGGAAATGATTTTGATTTGTTCCACTGAAACATTAATATTGAACAGTATTTCTCACATGTTGTTATTTAAAGTTTCTCTATTAATATATTTTTAGAATTTTTTGAATTATTGTTTGTGCATTCCCACTCAGGGTGCCAGTAATTTTGGAGACCAATGTAGTCTGCTTATATTTTTATACATTGAACAATTGTGTTGCATTAACATGGCTTAACTTTACCTTTATTCCATATAACCAGTTCTTATAATTTAAGATAGTTCAAATGACCTGAAACATTTTTCTTTTTGCAATGTAGTCAGTGTAAAAATAATGTATGAAATGGAATTTTTAAAAATTCTTTCTAATGATGGGGCCAAATAATAAAATCATGCTCAAATATCAAACATATCATCAATGTCATTTGGCCATGATATAAACAAGTCTTGTAAAACAAACAAAAAAATGAGAGCCTGCCTGAAGATTATCTTTCCACAAAAATAATTTTCATTGACAAAAACTGAGGAAAAAAAAAAAAAAAAAACCTTTGGGCTGAAGAATACGCTTCAATATAATACCCAGTTTGCCAGTAGCATTCTTATTTCCATAAACTGCTTCAAAAAATGTATAGGTGCCAGGTCTTGGGGCAAACTGGTGAGAAAAACTTTGCATTTTTATCACGTGTCCTTGTCATCCCACAACATTTTGAATGGAAGTAAAATCATTTCCTTGAATAGTTGAACTGAATTTCAATGCCAAATTCAAATAAGACAAGCACACATATCATTTTAAATGGATCCCCCTTACCTTTGTCAGGTAAATATGTGGTTGTTCGGTGTCGATGTGGAAGATATTTCCCACAATTGGAAGGGCCCAGGGTCCAGGGGGGAAGTTAGGGGGGTTTCTGTATTTCATAAAGTCAGTGATCAAAAGGAAGGCTACGAGGAAAAGAAGAAGCCCTTTGATGTCAAACTCTTCCAGCAAGGAATGCAGCATTTTGAACAGAAAAGGACACCAGTCACTGCAGAATGAAATGTCAAAGCTCTTCCTGCAGCAATGTTGCTAGAATCCAGTTATCTATCACGCACAGTATATATCGCAAGTTGTACTGACAGTTCCCTAGATATGGTTATCAACAGGGCGTCGATGATCCAGCGTATATACCACCTGTTTTCTGTAAAATCAGGAAGCCAGGGAGGCCACCCCCTCCCTGTGAAGCCCAGTCTGTTCTGATTGGTCAGCTCCCACGAACCTGAGCAGGTACCGCCCAAAATGCAGTGGTGGTTTCGTCACTTGAAAACTATCCGTCTGGCGGCTCACGTTGTGTCAGCCTGATTTTGAAGCTGCGTCATTTATGAGAAAGCAGTTTTGAACTTGACAAACCTCAGTGATCGCAGCGGAGGAGGTTGATGGAACGGAGGTGGGCGCGACAACAGCAACGTGACTTCAGTCTGTTGGCTCCTCTCACGCTTTTCCTCTAAATAGTACCGGTCTGGCAAAAACGGTTAAACTGTATAAGAATTGCACGGTGATAAAACCTGTTATCCCTTTGTTCTGTGGTTACCTCAAAGTTTGGCAGCGTAGTCAGTGGCCAGATACTAGACCGAAAAATGCCCCCTGCCTTGAAATGCATTATTGCGGGGAGCGGGCGCACTTCTTTCTATTCGGAAGGAGAAATAATTATGTGCCTGCAGCAATGCAGACACATATTATAATCCTGCATACTTCTTTATTATTAACTTGCAGAGGAAGTATGTTTTCTCAGACTGTTAAAAAAAAAAAAAAACTGTTATTGCTTTGCAACATACCATAAGTTATTACGTAATTCCATATTCTTCCGTAATCGCAAATTTAGCATACACCTTCAATTTTTATTCTACCACATCACTTTCTAACCGAGGTAGTCAAAAAGAACCTGAAATGATATGAGCGAGTGTATTTCAAGTTGCATATAAAACAAGCGGCAACCTGCGGGCTGAAAAAACATGGACTTCTGAAACCTGCAGTTTTAATGGAAGTGAGGCTGACTGCAGAAAACTCAATCCCCTTCACCCCCATGTTAAAACTCATATATTCAGGGTTAAGAAATTTGAACCAACTCCCAAACATTGAAAAGCAACGCCTTCCCAACAGGTTAGGAACTTAACTGGCAACCACCCAGAACATTAGCAACCACCAGAACACCATAACAACCACCCAGAACACCATAGCAAGCTGATTCCCTAGCAACCATCCAAAAGTATTTGGAGGGCTTGACACCATAGCAATTGCCATGATTAGAACACCAGTAGATTCACACAGCAGTATCTTGTAGAACTGCCCAGAACACCATAGCAACGTTCAATTTTCAGCCCGAGCAACCACCCAGAACACCATAGCAAAGGCTAGCAACGCCCTATCAACATACCTAGAACACCATAGCAACGTTATCTAGCAAGCTATCTAGCTAACCAAAAAAACACCACATGAAGACCATCATCAACACCCTAGCAACCACCCAGAACACCTAAGCAACTGCCTACGAAAATGCCCTAGCAACCACCCAGAACATATTAGCTGTTGCTAGGATTAAAGCCTTTAGCAACTGAAAGAACACCAAGCAACCGCCTATAAAAAAAAAAGCAACCACCCAGAACACCATAGCTAATATAAGGGACAGAGATTAGCAACCAGCCAGAAAACCATGGAGCCTTTGTAGCAGAGCCCCAGCTGTATTAGAATTGATGAGCCAACGTATGCTGGCTACAGTAACCAATTAATGCAGCATTCACCGAAGTCAAAATGTAGGGTGGAAGTACTTCATATCAAAAGCAACCACCCAGAACACCAAAATAAAGGTCCGTCAGGTTTGCCCAGCAACCACCCAGAACACAATGTTATCAACCACTGGCCAAGTGCCGTTAATGGGACCTGGCAAGGTGCGTAGCAAGAGCTAAGCAACCACCCAGAACACCATAGGAACCAGTGAGCCAACCACCTAGCAACCACCCAGAACACCATAACAACGTTAGAAACTCCCCACCAACCACCCAGAACAACATGGTAAACCGCTTAGCAAAATAAACAGCAAGTACCCAGAACACCATGTCAACCACTTTCCAGAATCCATTGCTTTACTGAACAGATATGTAGAGCAGCAGGCACATTCAAAATTTCATCGAATTTTCTAGTTAGCGTTTTAATGTTTGGAACCAAACTCACCAAAAATAGAAACACTTAGATTAACAGTGTTTCAGAGGAAGTATGCTCCATGTTATTGCTTTGCAACATACCATGCCCGCCCATGGGCTTTAATCAGCTCCAGCAACATAAATGCCTTTTTACACCATTTTTTTATTCTACCACATCGCTTTCTAAGTGCCAAGATGGCGAAAAAGAACCTGAAATGGATATTCAGAAACCTATGGGTGACGTCACGGAGGTTGCATATAAAATAGCTAAAGAACAGGGTGCGCTGGACCTTCAGCACTTGCCCGGTCAGGCAAGAAAATTTTCAAACAGTTGCAAAACGCATGCCCGAAATGGAATTTTACTCGCCCGAAAAAAAATGCAAATAAACATATGACACTATACATTGCACAGCAAGTCACTTATTAGTTTTAATACACACAAATCACCAAAAATATTGCCCATAGACCAGCTTTTTTGGATCACTGAACCTCTTTTATTTCACTTTCTTCTCTAATTTTGAAAGCACGTCTTATTTTGAGACTATCTAACAATACTTCTTTACTCACATCATGTACACTTGATGCATGTGGCATGTATATCTCTTGTCTGAGTCCAAACAGTAAAGCAAAAACAGTATAAAGCATATTTCTGTAAACATAGGGGAGAGCTGGTATGAAAGTAACATTTTTCACATAGACGTCATTTTAAAAGATAATGTGACAGACCGAAAAAAATTTTCGGAGCGATTAACTACTTTCCTGTGTGCTCTGTCAATATCAGGTGCTAAATCATCCCAATATATATTGACTTCGGCATAGTTTGACGTCGAATGGAAGTTGCGCATTGCTACTTTCGACCCCTCCAGTCGGGATGAAAGTAGCACACAGGCCGGACAAAAATTACTGTCGTTAAAACAGAAACAAAAAAAATCAGACATTTGTTTTAAACATTTTAATTTGCTTCAAATGTTTCAAAAGTAAACGTGAACATGTTTAACGTGCAATTGTTCTATTTAGAAAAATTGTGAAATTATTTTACTCATTATCACAGTTGTGACAGATATAATGAGCTGCACCCTCAGTGCATGCCTCATGTGACCACAGCAGACAAAAGATGCACCGCACCCACACTTCTCCAGGCAAAGATGAGGCAAATGTCTCCCCACAAACAAGACATTCCTCATCATTGCCCTGAGAAACTGTGGTTGCAGTGTGTCCACTAAACAATGTTTTCTTTGGGCGTTTTGAAGAAGACTGTTTTTTTCTGGCCCCTCTGCCGACTCTCCTCCTCCAAAGCAGCTTTTACTGGGGTGTCGATCAGTATTGCTGTTGACCTGCAACATTCAATGAGATGATAGTCAGAATCAGCTTGTTTTTATACAAGCAAGAAAATCAAGACAAGTTAAAAACGACACTCTGCTCACCTCTTTCTGCCTCTTCTTTTATTTTCTTTCCTCGAGCCAGTCTTTGGATATAGGCGAACCTTTTCTGGGCTGAACCTCTGTATTGGCGTGCCACTAGATGTTCCTGGAACCACAAGCATACCTGGATAGATAATATTTCAAAAAAAAAATGCTGGGCAAGGCTCAACATGCACATTTAAAGACACACACAGACACAAACTCTCACCATCTGCAGGAATGGCAGACTCATGGGGATGCAGCTCAAATGGGCTCTGGCTAGGTTGGTGGTGTCTTATGGGAGCGGGCGCTGGTGATGGAGCGGACATTGGTGATGAAGAGGGTGCTGGTGATGAAGCGGACATTGGTGTTGAAGAGGGCGTTGGTGATGAAGAGGGCGCTGGTGATGGAGCTGGCGCTGGTGATGAAGAGGGCGCTGGTGATGGAGCTGCTGGTGATGAAGCTGGCGCTGGTGATGGAGCTGGCGCTGGTGATGGAGCTGGTGCTGGATGATGAAAGGGCGCTGGTGATGGAGCTGGCACTGGCACTGGGGATGGAGCTGGTACTGGTGCAGGACGGTTGGTCACAAAAGCTGGAGCAAAGTCTGTCTCACTGAAAATATCTGGATTCAAGGGCCAGATACCGGTACACTCGAACCCAGATGAAATGCTGCTTGCTGTCGCAGCTTGAGGCAGAGCTTTAGCCAGAAGACTTGGGATGTAGTAGATGGTCAAAGTTCTTCCAGGGTTCATTCGCATCCAATTGTCTGCTGCATTGTTAATGTAGTGCTTCAGAGGACCAAAAACGCTTCGGTCTAGTGGCTGAAGACGGTGGGAGCAGTGGGGTGGAAAAGACAGGAGTACAATGCCATGTGACTTGCAAAAGTCAATAGCTACCACAGAGAGGTGTGATGGATGATTGTCTAAGAGTAGCAGCAACTTTGACTCTGGGGTCACGCAGGTGTGTCTTGCAAAATGCTGTAAAAATGCCAAGAAATCTGTCTCCTGCATCCACCCCGATCCATTGGCAGAACCAGTGCAGCCAAGGGGCCATCCTGGATGAAGTGGTCCTGGAACTTCTTCCTTGGGAAGATAAAGTAAGGGGAACAAAGTTGCCTTGTCATGCGTTGGCAGCAAAGGCAACAGTCACCAATGTCCCTCTTTCCCCAGAGGTCACAGCACCGACCTGGCGCTTACGAGTTTTTGCCCCTTGGTGGCAATGATTTTGTCTGGATTTTGTCTGGCACTTGAACCGTTGTCGTACCTGAAATAATAAATAAAATGAATTATTGCTGTTGCAAATCACTGTTGCTTTTTAATTTATCTAAATATAAATTTTTACCTGTTTCATCCATGTTCCAGATGTCCTTTGCTTCAAAATTATAGTGGGTGAGGACAGTCTTTAGGTTTTTAAAAAACGCTGTCACGTTGGTCTTGTTGAAGCTGGTGGAATGGGACATGCTGGTGGCTTGAGGTCGATGGATGGACAGGGTTTTGTTGTGCTCGAGGAAGGAGGTGAGCCAATCCTTCCCTGCCATCTGGTTTTTCTCCCATGAACATGGAGTTTTGAGTCCAATATTTTCGGCCAGCTCATATGCAAACTTTCGCACCTAAAACAGCATGAAAAAAAGAGGTTAATTCCCAGATAGCAAGCACCTCCGCTCCGGATCTGCCCTGGCTCTGTGCCGACTCCAGCTGATCCGGCTCAGAGCCGGGGCAGATCGGAGCGGAGGTGCTTGCTATCTTAGGCAAATGGCGGTAGTGGTGTAGCTCTGTCTGCAGTGTTACTCCAACCTTTTTAGGACTCAGGCCAAAATACATATCAGCTGCTCTCTTTATATATGCCTGCAGTCTCTTCTCCTGTTCTTCTGTGAAGACTTTGTTGTGAGCCCTGTACCCTGGGGCTCTGGTCTGCTGGTCTGCTGCCCTCCTGCCTCTGCCCTCCTCTTGCAGTACCTGAACAGGGTGACACAAACGCCATGCACAAACGCCATGCACCTAAACCTGCTGCCCTCCTGGGTAGTTTATAACTCTTGGCATTTTCTGTCGGCATTTTTTAATGAGCTTCGGACATCAAAAAGGGCCCTTCCTTTGGACATCAAAAAACCTGCTGGTCAACCTTTCCTCTCTGGGTAGTTCTGACCCTAACTCTTGGCATTTTCTGTCGGTAAAATATAACACACACATTTTTTAATGAGCTTTAAAACAAAAAAAGGGGCCACATTAGCAGAGAGGGACAAACGTAACCGTTGGTACTTCCGTCCCGCACCTCTTCTGCCCTCCTTATACTCTCGCCTCTTTGGACATCAAAAAAGGCCCTTTCGTAAACCTGCTAGTCAACCTTTCCTCTCTGGTTAGTTCTGACCCTAACTCTTGGCATTTTCTGTCGGTAAAATATAACACACATTTTTTAATGAGCTTTAAAACAGAAAATTCGGCTGCATTAGCAGAGAGGGACGAACTTAACCATTGCTACTTCTGCCCTGACAGTGACTCCTGACATTTGAACCAGGATTGCTTTTAAAGTGGAAAAAGTCTGACATTTCAAACTTCAGGATATGTTACAAAACTAAATGACCTATCATTTCATCATAAATATGACACATGGAGCGATAAAGACAATCTTTAAATCAAAAAAGTTTACCATTCGTCTGAATTTACTCACCACTGTGGAAAACGGTTTTCCCGGTCTCGTTTCGCGGGGAAGCGACAAAACCTCAAGATTTTTCCCGGGTCTGGAGAGTGTCGCAAGCTGCACGTGCTGACCTAATTTGACGCATTGAAGTGCGGATGGCTGTGAGTAAATCGCCGTATTACTTTCATCCCACGTTACTTTCGCACCAGCTCTCCCCTACTAAAAGAACATTTTATCTTTCACAAAAAAGAAGCAATCACATCTTTAAATGAAAGAAAGACTCATTGAGAGTTCATGTACTACATGCTTATTTTATGTGAATCACTGCATTGTTGATCTTTGTCATTCATTTAAATTTATAAACGGAGCCTTAGTTAACTTCCATCATGGTTTCAAACACTCTCTCAGACTATAAGTTGGTGCAACCCTCTTTCTTTGTGTGCCAGTGCTGTATAAACTGAAAGAGCCAAGGCATTTCAGAGGGTCAAGGTTTAATGCACATGTACCAGTAAATTGCCCATAAACATTACTGTTCCTAAAACAAAACAGTTTATATTGGGGCTTTGCAAAGACTACATTCTCCGCTGATGGAAAATCAAAATATTTTTGGAAAAAAAATGCCAACAAGAAAACAAATTTCTTATAACCACTGTTTACCAACGATGGTCGCGGAAGAAAATGACATAGTTTTCGAGGCATGCTGAGTGGATATTACCATAGTGGGGTAAAAATAGGCCACCAAAATTATTATGCGCTTTTTGTCATGAATAAGCTCTTTAAACATCCCAGAAAGCAACAGGAATTGGCCCGATTCTGTTTTAGTGTCGGCACTGTCGGCATAATGTCAGATCCGGGACTAACCAGCCGTAAAAATTATGACTGCGCCGAATCGGGCCAGCTCTGGCAATGTATAGACTGTACGGAATACGGCTTGATTCCATGAACACGCAGTTTGTAACGGAGCTCCGCCATTCACCTGCAGCCTCGGGTAGCTTCAACACAGCCGTAATCTTGCCGATTCCGCCTGGCCGTATGCCATATGAACTACCGCACACCGGAGTCGGGCCGATTCTGGTCCGTCGGAGTTGGCCCAATTCCCACTTGAGTGTCAGCACATGACTCTACGGATATGCACGAGTCAACTTCTGGAGCCGTCTATTCAGTCCCTGTGTCTTCATCGTCGTCGTCTGAGAAACAGGTTAGTGGTTTTTAGTGTTGGCAAGTACGATACCTGAAACGAATATTTTTCTTACAGTTTTGCTTTTTAAATATTGCTAGCTGTCATGCTGTAATTAGAGCTAAAATACCGGCTGAGCTATTTAACTGTAAGGCCTAAGTTAAGTCATGAGGAAGCTAGCGAAGTTGGCACCGTAACGTAACCATGAACGTTAGAGCTCTTTTCAGTTGGTGATCTCGAGCGAACATTGCGTGCCAAATTTATTACCTTAACTTCACGTTTGTATAACAACCACTTGCTTGACTTTAGCAAATTCACTAGGTAGCTCCTAAGTTTTACTTTAAGAAAATTGGAAAGATTTTTTTTTTAATTATGTTAAATGAATTCACAAGCTTGTTTGGTACATGAGCAGTATTGATCATTGCAGTTGTGCTGTTGGGTCTAATGCTATCGTTAGCTGGCAGACCTAATGTTATTCCTCTATCAGGACTGGAGATGCTGTTTGTGAGTTAGCTGGCTGGCTTGGAATGCGAAGTAAGTTAATCCCTGTGAGATGTTGGTCAGTTAAGCTAAATGTTAACGTTACAAAATGCTTGTGTTTGACATTGCATTGTTGCATTCTAAGGTAAACATTACCGTGTATGCTTCATAAATCTTTTTGTCTTTCAGACTGAGTTGAGCCGCCTCTCCACTTGGACTTAATGTTAGCTTGCAAGCTGACAACTCGAAGGTAAGAAGCTGGAAATGGCTAGCTTAATTTAGCTAACCTGAGTTTGTGATTGTGATACCTCGCTTGCAAGTTGCCAACTTAATTCTTATCGGGCTTTTGTCTTGCGTTACCGTCAAACCTAAGGTATGGTAACATTTATCGCTTGCAAGCTCGTTTCGTGGAGTGCCTTAGCTAATTTGCTACAGCTGCCTTTTTTTTTTTTTTTTGCATGCAAGTTAGTTTTGGTCAATATGATAAACTTGGTCGTGCATTTAATGAAGCGAACTTGTATTACATCATATTGGTGTGGTAGCTAGCTAGCTTTCAATGCTTGGAGGCATCGTTACTGTTACAGAAATGCCAGACCTCAACAAAATGCCGAACTTGGCAATGGAGAAATGTTTATCAGTTAGCTAGCTAGATATATTTGTTCATTAGCTAACACACGTCGTTGTTTCATAAATTGTCATGCCATTTTTTACGAGCGCACACTTAAATTTGCACGGCTCAAATTGAATTAAACACCACAGTTAATGTGTAGGCATCCATTTGGGGGAAGAAAAACTTGACTACAGTTTGTTGGCCACATTGGTATTTGGTAAATTGTAAAATGTCTGTTTTATTTGTTGTGGTTTTTGGTTTAGCGTATCATTTACATGAATTATTGGTTATATTAATCCAAACACTTCGTCCCATGAATAACAAAAGGTCGCAAGTGACGTTCCTGATGAAACCTGTTTTTCTGCGCGGCGCAGAAAAACGGGTTTCATCAGGAATGTCAGTTGCGACCTTTTGTTATTCATGGGACGACTATGGTACTATGGCTGTAGAACTGGGCGGCGTTTCACAGAGATCGTAAGAAATACGATAAGCGGAAAGATACGATAATCTAAGATACGAGAGGCGTTTCACGCAAAGCCTCGTAAAATTAGAAAATCGTAAGCAGAAAATTATGAAAACCATCGTAACTTTTAAGATACGACTCATTCCGCTTCCATTTCAATGTGTTAACATGGCAACGCCCCGGTCAACAGAGACGAAACGCACCGTAAGTATTTATGCAAACGTTTCTTGTTCTTTAATAATAGGGGAAAGCGAGGTAAGTTGAGCCACTTTTCATATTCAGGATTCCTGCATTACGGCAATTATAGTTGTGTTGCGAACTAATATACCAGCATATATTTCAGGATTTTGTGCACCCCTACAAACAATCTGAATGACTGTAAACATAACTGTTTTGATAATATAGCATGTTCAAAAAAAGTGGTCTTGTGGCACAACTTACCCTGTGTATGGGGTAAGTTGAGCACAGTACCGGGGTAAGTTGAGCTGCCTCCCTCCCTCCTTCCTTCCTTTTCTCCCCCTCCCTGAATTACGATATTCCACAGTGAAAAATGTCTGTACTGAATGAAATAAGTCACATCTTCAAATCCTTGTTTATTTATAAAACACAATTTAACAAGTTGGCCTACAATAACTTTTTAAAAAAATAATTATTGCATTTAAAACTATTTTAACAAAAAGTGAGAGATCCGACGCATCAGTATATGGGTATTTTTCTCAATACAGGCACTTTTTGGATGTCTTTTTTTTTTTTTTAAGTTGTCTGATTCTGATTCTTTTTTCCCCGAGGGGTAGGGTTGCCCCTAAGGTACTCAAAAAACCACGAGGCAGAGCTTGAACCAGAGCAGAATTTTTTGGGCAGGCCATTTTAATTTTTTTTAATTCAATTTAATTGCAGTGTCCCCGGATCCACTCAACTCCGTTACTTTTTCTAGTGAGGCTCTCTCCTGGTACATTGTAATTAGTGCTGGGTACCGTTACGCGGTATACCGTATCACCGGTACCAAAGTTGCGATAAGATAACCGGTTGTCAAATTCGTGCGGAAACGATACACGTATCGAATCATTTCTCACCTACCGTTCGCTAGTTTCCAAAAACTGCAGGCCACGCTGGTGACAGAACTGCACAACGACACTAACAAACTTAACATCGTCCAATCCAACTACGATCTGAAACATTCTTGCTGTCATATACATTGTTTTTCTCTCGGTGAATCTCACCAGAAACGATAATTTTGTTGCGAAAGAAGCGGCATATCCAAGCTGAAGCTGCTAAGGGGTCCCCGACCATATTTGGAAGTTAAAATCAGCCTCGTCATGCGCTACCATGGTTACCAATCTGGGGCCGGAGACATGCAAATGAGGTGCGCGCTCTCTGCACTACGATTGGTTCGCCTGTTTACTATAAATTCCCATGTAGTAAAACTATGAATGAAACTCCGATCCGGAAACAGCCGAGTGAAAGCCGACCCTGCCGCGCATAATTTATGCATGCCGACACATGAGTCATTACGCAAAAAACGCAACAAACAACTTATTCCAGAGGCATCATCGAAATAATTTTACATTGACTGCGTTTACATGCACCCCATATTCCTGTATTAATCGGAATATGAGCATATTCCGATTGCGTACCTTTCATGTAAACGCGTGCAATAACCGGAAAATGCCCCCGAACAGAATATTTGATTACGTCTGCGCTTGTTCAATTCGCAAAGAATTGGCATTTTTAGAGCGAAGAGGAGACGACTGTGTGCATTCAAATAATGAATGACATGGATATAATGGAATGTATCGATGGGCGAAAGCACCGTAACGACGATATCTTTAAGGTGTGCGAGAAGTGGAGAGAGGCTGGTTTTGTGTGAACTGCCAACCAAGTTAAGCATCGCTGGAAAACTCTGAAGGCGGCATATTCCCAAGCGAAAAAAATAAATGCGGTGGCTATTTTTACACCAGTCGTAATGTTACTCCAATTAGCTATTCTTACGAGCTTCCGTATGTTCATGCACAATGTAGGAAATCTGGACTTGGACCCATAGACTGATTTATACAGTCTATGCTTATACCACGGCATTAGCTATAATATATCAGCTGATATTAGCTAGTGGGATGGCTGAAACATTAACTGTTACTTATGTTTTCTTGCTAGTTGCTTAATTAGCTAACGGGTTAGGTGGTTAAGGGAGTGTAATTTTAGGTTCAACGTTTGCTCGCTAATATTTGGGGAACTGTCAGGTCGTCACTCTCCACTATCAATAGTCAGTAGTGATCTGTGTCGTGTAGAAGAGCTGATAGCTGCACAAAGTTTGTCCTCGCAAGAAAATTTTGAGTACAAGTTGGCTAATGAGTTAGATGGAAAGCTGGCAAAGTTAGCTGGCTAATAACTAACCCTACCTACCTAACTTGAGTAGAGGACATCCTGACTGTAACTTAAAGTGTAAGCCGGCCAGCCGGTCTAGTAATGATAATCACAAGGCACGCAGCGAAAGCGGGATGTTTTCAACCCAGTTGAGTAGCAATTTTTTTTCCGAGGCCGAATTTCCTATTGTGCATGCGGATACGGGAGTTCGTAAGAATAGCAAATTACAGTAAGCTCACGACTGGCGAAAAAAATAGCCACTGCCAAAAACAAAATACCAGCGGCCTAATCCAGCCAGTTTCATTTATTTCGCGGTCATGAATGAAATTCTGGGACAGAGACCACTGGCGATGGCAATGGCCAAGAGCGTGGAGTCGATGTCCAAGTGGTGAAAATGATAATCAACATGTAAACGGAATATTCCCATCGCTCAGCGCATATAAACATCTTATTCAGAATATTACCTTAACCCGAATATGGACCTTAATCGGAATATGGTGTGCATGTTGTTCGCTCACCCGTTCGAGAATGGGAGCGATACTTGCATCTATAGTGTCACCAGTCCACATAATGGACAATATGAATTTTAATTTGAAACATTTCAGGAGGAAATTCCTATACCCCGACGAAAACCTTGGTGTAACTAATCCCGGGATGCCTGGTATTCATGTGGTTACAAGCAGGGTCCGCTATCATTCATTCCCACAAGGCGAGACTGCACGTCGTCGCCTGGCTGTGTCATTCCTTATCATACAAATCGCAAAGATCGCAAATATGCCGCCTACCGTCAAAAGCAAGGTGTGGAATCACTTTGTAAAAACTCCTCTCGGTGGTAAATGCAACCACTGTGACAAAGATGTCTCAAGCAAGGGAGGAAACACAAGTCGCCTCGCAAGCCATCTGCGCCGTTCACACAAAATTGAAGTGCAGCCACATCCGTCCATAGTCGGTAAGCCTCGCCATTCCGTCGTGACCATTCATAACAAAACCGGTTCAAATGTAATAAAAGTTCGACGAAAATTGTTTTGTCTAACCCTTTGATACCAGGGACTCCCCATGGCAATAACGATGAGTTTTATCAATTTTCTTTCTGACAATCGGCTTCATAAAATTTCTATCGTGAGTTCTCCTTGTGCATATTGTCAGAAACGAGTATTCCGGGAAATATCAGACTGTTACACGGTACTATAATCAAGACCTCTATCGGTAGTCCAACGCTAATCTGAGCAAAGAATATTTGGGCCGTGGATCAGACTACAATGACGCACTCTGAATTGAAGTGAACTGTGTTAGCTTGTCGAAATGTGACCCGAGAACGTAAGTAATATTTAAGCACTTATGTCTCCAGGGGATGCTGGCAATAATACAGCTGGGCTAATGCCTCATAAAAAAGAAATAAATGTGTTATTTTTTAACTTATGGGGACGAATTTTCAACAAGAATTAAAAGCAAATATTATGAATTATTCATTTTTGAATCTTCAAAATTGAAAGGTACGAACAAATATTTGAAGCAACATGAAAAAATATGAAGCAACATGGCTGCAAGAGACAATTGGTCATGATAATAAAAGTGAAATATGGACTATTTGTAATGCTTAACTCAAGGTCATATGAATATACAAGAAAAATGAACCATTTTTCTATTGTTCAACTAATGGTTTTCTGGATTTATCTTACTGAATAAAACAAAGAATGAAATAAGACATTAACTTCTACGGATTTATGTGTATTATCTGAATAAAGACTATGTTCTAAAAAGATTTGTGTATGTTGATGTATCGCGATAAATATCGTGTATCGTATCAATGATATGATACGATATATCGTATCGTATCATCCATACGATACCCAGCACTAATTGTAATATACCAAAGTTCTGAAACTGAGTGAATATCACCCTTTTCAGTGCCTCTGATTGAAACTAATAAACCATTACCATGTACCATTACCATTTTACTCACCTCCATAACCAATATTTGTAACAGAGTTGAGGTTATGGAGTGGAGTGTTTTTCAGAAAAGTGTAATTTTCCATGCACCAGTACAGTAACATTTGATGCTTCCTACCATACCATGGAGGGTTTTGCGCAAGTATTATCAAAAGCATGATTTAAAATTTGTAATACCATTACCATGGATTTTAATGAAGGTAACGGAGTGGGGTTTAAAAAGTATACTCACCATAGGATGCCAACATTTTGAGAAATTTTGAAATAATCATAGAGCCATTTTGAAAAAAGTCCACATGGCCGCTACGGGGGTCACACAAAGGTTCTGTTGGCATGGGCCATATGCTGTGATTTCAGCTTCTGTCTCCAGGGGGAGTCTGTGTAGCGATGGTTATGGAGTTGAGTGGGTTTTTTCGGACACACCTATTTTCAGTTATTTTTCTCAGATAACCACCACCTTTGATTTTTTTTTTTTTTTTTTTTTGGCTTAGGATATTTATCTCACAGTGTCTTTTAATGTATGCATACAGTTTCCAGCCAAAGGAATTTGAAATCATTGGAGTATTATGAGTTTCAAAAATATCATTCAGATTTGGGACACTCCCAAAATGCACTTTTAACTCAGCACACCCTGTGGCTCTCCGGGACCAGGGTTAGCTATACTCCTGCACGAAGGGAATAATAAGGCAATCAATCAATTACCAGGAACTACCCACAAGACTCCTAGAGCCAATTCAGCAGACATGCAGGTTGTGACAGCAGTCTACATGGAAACCAAGATTTGTCAATGTAGTTGGACATTTAGCATAGTAGTAATTCGGACAAAGTAGAAGTACAAAGTAAAGATAAAAGTTTATAGGGCAGGGGTTGCTAATCCTGGTCCTGTAGAGCCACAGAGTGTGCTGAGTATGGTTCTCTCCACCCTATTTAAACCTAAGACACCAGGTGAGATGAATTAAGCATGTAATCAACTGCTTTCATTCATCAATTAAGTGCTGAGTAACATCAAAAACCAGCAGACACTGCAGCTCTCCAGGACCAGGGTTGACCACCACTGCCTTAGGGCTAATACCCCCGTTCCACAGAGCTTTCTGGCTCATCGGTCACTCATCGGAAGCAAAGTTTATTTCTTCCGGTCACCGACGAAAGACTATCGTATCACAGGCCGAGGAATCAGATTTGTGTTTGTGCGCTATCAGGTCAGCGTCCGATGTGTCGGGCATGATCCGATGAGGCGAAATCAGCTTAGTTCCTTCATCGGACAATTTCGCCTCATTGGATCAAAGAAATAAACTTTGCTTCCGACGAGTGACCGATGAGCCAGAAAGCTCTGCGGAACAGCGGTATAACTTGACATTTAACACTGTTTTCATGTAGGTACCTTTATGATGTGGCTATGTAGTCTGTCTGGACTTGTTTCAACTAATACCCTACCACTAATTAAAAGTACTTAAGCGAAAATAAATCCATTCATATTGCTGAAGCTTCAAGACATTAATTGCATTCAGTGTGAACCAGATGCTTATTATCTCCATTAGTCTTGCTTGCATAGGCTATGTTTTGCGGTGTTAAGGGAAATCCTCCCAGTTTAGGAGCACAACCCTCCAACAAAATTATTCTTTCATAGGTTCAACCATAAAGTTCAATAAATATGTAAATGTGCAGGTGATGCCATATATTTGAGTACGCCTATTATTAACCCTTTTTTATGGTGAGCTTCATGCTTTTAAAATGTTTGACTTTCTATTTACATTTATAATGGGAGTCAGTGGAAGTGATGCTCAAACCTAACCGTTTTAGAACTCTGACTGCTTTTTACTTTCATGTACAAACTGCATTCAAATTTCAGACTGCTTAGCACAAGTTATAGTGTATTAATGTGAAACAACTTTTGACATTCTCTTATTTTTCATGTTGTATTGCAGGCTTAACATGGCGATTGAAGGGTCATCTCCCGAACAATGCCTCCCCCTGTAGGACTGTAAAATTCTAAGCAGAGCAGAGGATTTTATTAAATTATATAATTAATTTTATTTTTTTTTGAATAATTGAAACGTTCTTCATTTATTAAGAGATGTTAGTGCCTTCATGTTATTCATTATTATCACACTAAAATAAAAATAATTACCCCAAGATGCCTGTGGATGTTGCAGTTATTCAGGATTTTAGCATGAAAAACGCATGAAAAAAGAAATGGTTTTGGCAAATGTTACTGTAAATAGTTCTTTTTGCAGATATCATTGACTTCATCTTTGTATTATGATTATAAATACTTCTACTATTTTATTTTAAAATATATAATTAGCATTACGGTGCTATTTTTCTTAATTTAATATTTTTTTATTGACAACTGTAAGGACCTTCAGGCATTTTCTGGTTTGCTTAAAGAGCAAGCATACTGTAAAATATTTGTAACATTACGATTTAGTATTATTATTATTATTATCTAAAATATGATATCGTAACTCCTATTCCTAGAGTTTGTAAAGATCCAGTGTTCTGACAATTTGTGCAGCCTTGTCAAAAAATACTACCGCAGTGCAAAGCGATCGTAAAGTCTTTGTTTTCGTCTTAATATTGCAATATGAATCAGTCTACGGAAGTAACTTTGTTATTTCTTTGCTTATTATAACGTAAGCAGATGTTACAATGAGTTGGACAAGTTTGTTTAAAAAGATATTTGCCGCACGCCATTATCACCTAAGTTCTGCATTTTCAGGAAAACCCAGCGTGTACATTCAGAAATACATACGCTTACAAGTCGAAAGGCGCACTGAAAAAATGCATTTTTTTTTTTTTTTTGACTATTGAAGGTAAAGATGTAAGCGAAGAAACAGAGCCCAAGATTTCGGGTCAGCACAATCACAGAACCGCAAAGTAGCATATTTTGATATGCAAAAACTGACAGAACACTGGCAGCAAATAACACTGGTATGGCTCGGAACTGGGCCGCATGTGGCAAGATTCTGGCGATGTGCAGGCAGTGTCGGCTGAGTTGCGGTGAGTGGTAATCGGGCCAGATTAATTTTTCTACAACTGGGCCGCATGTGGCGGGATTCTGGCAATGTGCAGGCAGTGTCGGCTGAGTTCCGGTGAGTGCTAATCGAGCCAGATCAATTTTTCTGCAACTGAGGCGCATTTGGCGGCATTCTGGCGATGTGCGGGCAGTGTCGGCTGAGTTCCGGTGAGTGGTAATCGGGCCAGATCAATTTTTCTGTAATCGGGCCGGATCTGGCTGAATAATGGCAAATTGACGGCGGCGACGGCAGAAAGGCAATTGCGCCAGAATCGGGCAGTCATTCAATCTGATTCTGGGCCGATTACGGCCATACGGAATCGGCAGTGGCGTTTTTAAGTGTAAAAACTTGGTGGGGCAAGAATGTATTTCAGGTCTGGGGGGGTATGGGGTGATTTCTATACAACAATTTGTGATAAATTAGTTTGTCTGCTGCCGTTTTACCTTACAAGCTTTTAGTTAAAAGTCAACATTATCGCTCACACACGGAGGAGACGAGGGAGAGAGAGCGCGCGCGAGTGAAAGTTCGCCAATACGGAGATCGACGTTTGTTTAAAAGCCATCTGCCACCGTTGCTCCACAACACTCAGAGCCTACAAGGCCATAAACAAAGTAGAGCGCTCAACACCACTAAGTGCCACAGTAAACCGCACGCATAGACAACTTATTAGGATCGATCCACTCTATGACAGCATTATGACAACAACCTTATTCATATGTCTTACTGTCATAATGTTGTGGGCCTGTCTACATGTAATAAGTAGCCGCCAGCTGATGTGTACGCGTGGTATACTAGCTATGCTATTTCATATTTAGACTTGAAGCTACAAACCATGATGATCTAGTCATCTTTTTGGCATGTGTCCAAATCAAGTCGTGACCACGATCAGTCCATTACAAGCCGGTAATGAGTAAAAGTGAAAATTCAAGAGTCCTATTCTCAGGACAGAGTTGTGCAAAGAGCTGTGTTGCTGTGTTCTGTGCGAGCAACCACACAGACTGAATGAACGACATTGTTTCATTCAATCCTCACTTTCTTCTCACTCCAGTGTCCACCAGTGAAGGTTTTAAATGCATTATATGCGATCAATAAATTGGCCTGGGTTGCACCAATAAGGGTCTTATACCTACGCGAATGTATAATCCTTATTTTTAACATATTATGTGATATATGAATAATACGATGTACATTTAGAAAAGCTTAGAGTTTTGCAGAGGAAGGTTGTGAGATCTATTTTAATATGCCTTATAATGAACATTCTGATCCATTATTCAAACAACTGAAAATGGTAAAGGTGAATCAAATAACTGAGTACCAAGTTGGAAATTTTATGTATAAATTACTGAAAATGAATAACCAAAATATTTTTGCATTTTTCAAATGTAATTTTGAAGTTTATAATTATCAGACAAGAAGAGCAATGAATATTTATCATAGTAGGGTCACACTTGCTGTCACTAAGAGAAGTATAATTTTTAGAGGTCCTGCATTATGGAACACCTCGAGTCAAAATTTGGAGAACTTTTCATCCTTTAGTAGATTTAATTTGTATTATAGGATGTATTTACTGACAGGTCAGTAATGCATTATTTCTTATGTTGTGGTTATTTTCAGTTATTAGATTTAGATCTGTTTATATATTTATTATTTTTTTACATAACCATTCTTTTGTGTATTATTGTTTTTTGTTTGAGGTTGACAGTGGCTGTTACATATTATAGAACATATTTACATTAAATTGTATACTAGTAGATTTATAATTTAATGGCTACAGCCTCCAGCTTCATTGTCAACCGGAAAATGTGGCAATCGATTTTCCATGTGCTTTTACTATCATACTATGTACGTATTTGTGTCATGTTTCAAAATAAACTACCTGCCTGTCTGCCTGTTTAAGATATTTGAAGGGCCCCTGCTTGCTTGCTCAATGCCCATAAAATATCACACTTGAAATAGATGGCAGTGAAACCCATATTTACCTTGACTGATGTAATTCACATTAATTTGTAAACATACTGTACCTTGGTATGTTCCTCAGTCTGTATTATGAAGTGGTATTTGTTATTTTACAGGTCAGTCTTCCCTGTGGTTATGAATATCATGTGTGCAGTTTCAACAAGGTCCCTGGAGGGTTCAAAGCAGTTTCGCATTGCAGTTGAGAGTGAATCTAAAGTACTGCAATGGCTAAAGGACTATCAAGAAGAAACAAAAGTTACACCCCGTTTGAAGACAATGTTTTCAAATGTTGGCCGTGTCAATCTTTTCAAGATGTCATACAGATGCCAGCACAACACTTTAGCAAGGCCTGAGACTGGGAATACCAGACTTGGAAGCAAAAACAAACTGTCCAGCACAAATGATGGTGATTTTGAGACGATATGTTGGGAAGAAAAGCAAGTAAGTTGTGACTAATTTCCAGTCCATTTCCAGCGATTTCAAATAAGGTAACTTTGACAGGAGGCTACAGTAAATCCAACCAAGGTGTACAAGATGTCTGATTATAAATAGCAGAAAAGGGAGTTAGTGAGATCTTCCAGTCACTAGGGATTGGCAAAGGGTTGAGAACCTTTGGTTGCTGTTGAAATTGTTTCCCATTACAAATGCATGTTGAGACGCTGATGAACAAACAATTGGAAGTGGCAGCCAAAAATGAAATCACCAATTCTTGCTGAGGCTGTACAGCCATTTAGGCCTAATTTGATGCTGCATTCACTATTGCTTTTCCATTTTACTTGTATGTCCTTGTGAGGTAGCATTCAGGAACCAGACGCGAGAACCAAGCAGTGCAGTAGAGTTGGATTTTATTAAGGAAGGGGGCGAACCCCCGCAGAGCAGGAGGCAACAGTACAGAGTCCACAAACCAAAAATCAAAATCCAAAGAGCAAAATCCAAGTCATAACCAGGGCAGCAAACACAGGACTCGTGGTCGGGCAAAAAAGGGTTTGATACACAGATGCAGACAGTAATCCAAAACAGAGCCAAAATCGTAAAACAGGGACGGTCCAGTCAGAAGAGAATCTCAAAGAATACAAGGCGAAAACAAGCGTAGCACAGGCAAACCAAGAGAAACGTTCTGACAGGGAACTGCTGTGAACAGACTGTTTAAATACACGTAAGGGAGGTCACATGCTATGATTGGGAACAGGTGAAGTGGATCAGACTAATTACGAAGGAACAGACACGAGGAAGAACCTAACCACATGAAATGAGCAAAAGCCAAAACGTGGACAGGGATCACAAGACAGCCTACTGACGAACATACGGCTCCGGTTAGGGAGTTCTAACGTGCACAGATAATGAGAGGCAGAACAGAGTTAAACAGGTGCGGAGGATCCGCTGAAACGCAGCAAAGCAGATTGAGTGAAGACAAGGGGCGGAGACTAGAATAGGGCGAGTGCTGAGAGCTTGTTAGTCAATTAGTAAAGTGCAGCTATACAATCCCTAGTGCTCGTTAGTAAGTTAGTACTATATACAATGTTAGTCAGAGTTAGTAGATTTAACTAAAATAACAAACTGTTAGTAATGGTTAGTAATGACAGAACAGCAAGGCGAAGGAAGCAAACGAGATTAGAAGGAACGATTGAAAACCCAGAAACCATGAAATCACCTGAAAGCGTGGCACGCAATACTGGGGAAAATAAGCTGTCACATAACACAAGACCAGACAGGGGAGACAAGTGCAATACATGGCAAAATACAAAACAATGACCGGAATATAACTGAGGGAATTGACGATGGAAGAATAAACAGGAATAAACAGAAACAAAACATGGCATGGATCGAGATATAGGCAAAACATGAACAGAACATGGCAGAAACATAACAGTCCTTGAATATTTCATTTATTCATCTTTATTCATTATTTCAGGGCAAAAGTTAAAGATCTTCATTTGCCTAAGTTTCCCACGATTGTCAAATTAGAATTCACTCATAACCATGGAATCAACACGGCTGATGCTCTGAAACATCGAGATGTTAGTGAGAAGACCGAAGCAACTTTGAAAGCTTTGTTTGAGAAAAGTCACTCCCCAGCTTATGCTCTGAGCTCATTCAAGATGGATCTTCAAACTGAACATGGACCAGAGTATGTTCTGAAGGCAGCTGACAGGGCCACTTGTCCAGATATTCAGTTTTGCCACAGGCATGTAAACTATTGCTCTCTGTTGATTGGTTTAGTTCCAGGAATTCAGCTCGATTTTGCTGATTCTGGTACATAATGAATGCCTTAGTTGAAGTGAACAAAATGGCTAGGTGTTAAACTGCAACAACACATTTATTAATCTACAGAACTTTACCAGATTTTGTTGGCAAGTTGATCTCAGGATATTCCGTTTGTCCCCATGGCCATGGCTCTTACCAGAACTTCTAATGAAGTCATCATTGATACCGAAATGAGCACATTGTCCCTGGACCATTCATTCTTCCATTTTTGATGAATTATGGTGAGCTAACCATCAAAATTTATTTGAGATTCCTCACATAGTCCCACATCTCGTCTTTACTACAAAAGACTGGTGCTGGAAACATACTTACAGTTAGCTTTCTACATGTTGGCTGCTCTCCAAAAGATAATGTCACCTACTTTCTAATGGCAGTTTTTAAACTTCTGCATTTCATTGCCAGGTTGCAATGTATCTGGGTATCATGTGCATTTACACACTGAGTATACATCAAGCTTGATTTTTGTTGGAGTATCTGAATATCTGGCTGAAGTTGAATGCAGTGTATTATAGATATGACAGAATATGAACACTAAGTTTTGGTTTCACGCAGAATATTTTCCTCCTCCACTGCCATCAACACCGCATTAAAAAATAACAGAATCTAATTCTACCCCCCAGTGGTTACATAGATTCTTCAGATTCTTTTCTGATCATACAGGTGATGAAATCACTTCTCTGAAAGTATCCAGAAAGTGATAGTCGGTCAATTAAGGTAAATACATTTGTTTACTCTTTTTTATCATTGTGTTGTTTATTTCAGGTTGTATAGGAAAGTCTACGAAAAAGCTTATGGGGCTCCATCTTGGGAAAACATGCTGGTTGACTTGGAAGCAATCATCAAGTCCTACAATAAGGAACAAGGCATGGAATGTGTGAAGATTTCTCAAGAAGTGGGAAAGATTGCAATAGCAGCTTGTACGCCAATAATGCGACGGATCCATGAGGAACATTCACACAGTGGTGAACTGGTATTCATAGATGCATCAGGTGGCATGGACAGGTTTGACTGTCGCATATTCCTGTTGTTGACACACAGTCCTGCTGGAGGACTACCGCTTGGATGTTTGATTACGACTTTGGAATCTCGCGAGACAATAACTTTGGCACTGAAATTGTTTAATGAAGTGATTCCAGAGAAAGCCTTCTTTGGCAGGGTTCAAAAAGGGCCTGAAGTCTTTTTGACCGATGATTCAGAAACAGAGAGGAGAAGCTTGAAAACAGTTTACCCTGATGCTAACTTGAGCTATGTGTGTTTCATTTGCTGCAGGCTTTGTGGAGGTACCTGTGGGAGGCTAAAAATGCCATTCAGCAGAAGGACAGACCACACTTATTAGGGCTTGTAAAAGGCATGGTTTATGCTGATACTGAACCAGAGTTAGATGATGCTTTCATATATTTGAATGACGATCCAACTGCTGTTAGGTATCATGATTTCTTGGCACATTCTGAGAAACTCTACGACCGTCGAGCTGAATGGGCTTGTTGCCTGCGGAAGGACCTGCCACTGCCAGGTAATAACACGAACAATTATGTAGAAGCTGCCTTTAGGGTCTTAAAAGACCAAATTTTTGAGCGTGTTCGTGCTTACAGTCCAGTGCAGCTACTAGATTTTATGCTAGTACGGATGCCTGCATATTATGAGAGGAGACTGATCGATGTTGCAAATGGTCGCTTTGAAATGACGCTGTCCAAAAGGTATCTCCCTGGAAACGGGAAGATAACCTCAGACATGATATCAGAAACAGATACAAATGGCCTGTACCGTGTGACGAGTGAAAAAGGCCCTGATCAAGTGCATGATGTTGACATAGTGCACGGAATGTGCACCTGTCATGTTGGCATAAATGGAGCACCGTGCAAACATCAATATGCTGTGACCAAGCACTACAACATCAGGACTTCAAACTTTGTACCTACTACTGATGAGAGTTCACGGCTGCATCTCTTCTACCTAGCCACTGGTACAAAGTGTGTTCCAGATGGCTGGTTTGCTCCCCTTCACTGTGGTGAAGACAACTCCTTGCAGGCAATTTCTCCAGGGACTGATATTGGCACTGATAGTCTCCAAGACACATTCCATGATGACATTCCCCTTCATCCAGATCCTGCTGTTCTTTCTCTTGACATTCAGAGGCAGATGCAAAACAGATTCAGTGGCAAGCATAGCAGTCTGCCTGTGCTTTGTGTAGGTGAAAACCCAACATCTGATGTTGGAAAATCTGTGCCAGATTTGTCATCTTTTGAGGCAGGTATAAAAAATGTGGCAGATAGACTCATTTTGAATTTGAGGAATAACCCAGCTGAACTTTCTGATGCTGTCACCTGTTATTTAAAAAACTTTGACGAGCTGAAGACTGATTCTGCCATGGTTTCAGCACTGAAAACTTTTGGAAAATATACTGGTGCTGCAGAATCACTATCATCATGTAAGCGAGCAAGCAGCACGAAATCAAGTCAACCTCGAAAGCATGGGAAAATGATTAAAGTCCAACCAACAGCAGTGAGTAGGAGGTGAAACACTACTGTTGTTGGAGGGTGTAGGTGTCTCCAAACAGGACGCAAAGTTGCCTCTTCAAATGATGAAAGAAATGCAAACGTGAGAGAAAGTTGTCATCTGTTGCCAAACAAAAGGCCACGACGTGCACCTCACAACTTAAGCCAGTGTGTATCAAACAATGAAAATATTGGCAAAAGCCATACTTCTAAATGGTAGAATTTACAATGTCACAATTTCGCGTAACATCATTGTACAATTTGAAGTTGCAGACCCGCAAATTTAAACTCAACTCTGCCAACAGTGTTCAAAACTAGGTTGCTCAAGGACATGTATCAAGAGATGGAGTGGGTTTCCTTTTCTTTGTGGTGTTGCAGGTGTTTTTGTTATTTTTGTTGTAAAACCATGAGCATCTCTTCATCAACTTTGTAGTTATGATGAGGGGAGGTGTGCTTAAACCTACATGTATTCTATCAGGGATACTGTACAAACAGCTAATACACACAGACTTGGGCTGTGAAAAAAACAAAGAGCATAAATATTACTGCATAATAGAACCTGTATGAACCCTGAAAGATCTCCATGTATGTCAGTTCTTGTGAAAACTGAATCTTTTAGCTGTTCTTAACTTGAATAAACTACTTTATACCTTGTGACAATAGCATCACTGCTTTATTGATTTTGTGCTTCAGAAGAAATGACTTGCAGAATATTACATTCATAGCACCCATCGCCCAAGGTCACACATTAAGGAAAATCCAAGCAAGCGAAAGTGCTTTGCACTACAGCGCGGAAACTGCCGGTAAATTGTCCCACACCATGGAAAATGCAGGTAGTTCGTATGGGTTAAGTGCGTTGCGCAAGGTTCAATACCGCGGAATATTGCAATAGAGCATAGCCTACTTTGTCCAAGGTCCCAAATCAAAGCAAGTCAAGTGCTTCTCACGCTCGCTCGCGAGTCAACGAAAAAAATCAATACAAGTCAAGCGCTTCTCACGCTCGCGAGTCAACGAAAAACACGTGTTAGCGAGTGAATATAAACAATCTTTTCAGAAGCTCTCTCAGCCAATCAGAAGGCTGGAATTTCGCATAATGGACATCGCGTTTAGGAAAAAAAAATATTCGCGGCCGGGTCTAGGCCTGGGCCAATGGCGAAACCGCGCGCGCGTGAGCAGGACAATCACGACCCCGAAAAAAAAGGCTCCTAAGAGCCTGGGCGGTATACTACGAAGCAGGATAAGTATGGCAAGCCGTTTTAACATTTAATCGAACCACACTCCTATCTGTAATTACATTTTAGATATCCATAATAGCATTTCTCCAAGTCAAAATGTAATTTTGACTAGTCAGAATGGTAATTAAAGATATCTGCAATAACATTCTTAATAGTAGAAATGTTATTTTAAGATATCTACAACTTTGATTGTACTAGTCAAAACTAAATTTAAGATATCTAAAAATCCTTAAAAACTGTAAGTGGCCGTTTTAACATTTAATAGCTAGACTGGATATGTATTGCAGATGTCTGTAATTCAATTATTCCTAGTCAAAAAGAACATTTCAGATATCCACAATGACATTCTTCCTATCCTCAATTGTCATTTCAGATATCCACAATGACATTCTTCCTAGGACAAATGACGTCACTTTTGCCATGCATGTGTATTGGGCTTTCAATTTCAGTATCCACAATTACATTCTGGATATCTAGAATGAACATTTTGGATATCTGCAATTGAATTCTTACTAGGAAAAACTCCCATTTCAGATATCTTCAATCAAATTGTTACTAGTCATAATTTTCATTTCAGATATCCAAAATGAAAAACTAGTCCTGTCTACCCGTCAACAGATATCAACAATACTTTTATGGATATCTGCAATTGTATTGTTGCTAGTCATAATTCTAATTGTAGATATCTGAAATTACATTTTTACTAGTCATAATACGAATTGTGGATATCCATAATGACATTTTTACTAGTCACGATGTATTTTGGATATTCAAAATTACATTCTGGATATCTGGAATAGATATGGACCTTTTCATTATTGTATATTTATCTAGACCATTGTCTGTTAACCACCACTAGGTGGATGGTGCCCTCTAAAATGTCAGGACAACACCTAACTAGGCTGTTTGATTGACAAGTCTGCCGTCAACTACACAGTCTATATAAGGGCGTCTCTCCCCATTTTCTGTTTGCACTGAGGATGGTCTGATTGTGACCGAAAACGTTTTGCACTGCACGCACTTTGGTAGCACTTTGCACTTTCTGATGTAATAAAACCTAATTATTTTTTGTATTGGCTATTTTGGTGTGGGAGTTTCTATGGGAATTTTTGCCCATTCACCCAGAAAAACATTGATGAGGTTGGGCTCTGATGGTGGACAAGAAGGCCTTGGTCACAGTCTTCATTCTGGTTCATCCCAAATACATTTGATGGGACTGAGGTCATGGCTCTGTGCAGGCCAGTCAAGTTCCTCTGAACCAAACTCACCAAACCATGTCTTCATGGACCTTGCTTTGTGCACTGGGGCACAGTCATGCTGGAACAGAAAAGACACTTCCCCAAACGGTTCCCAAAAAGTAGGAGGCATAGAATTGACCAAAATGTCTTGCTGTGCTGAAGCATTAACCCCTTTTGTGCAGAAGCCAAATATGGCTATTTATGCATTACCCTATTTAATGCTTTGCAATTCAAGATTTGAGCTTCATATAGAGGATGAGTATGGCTCATCCGAGACAAGACACGTGCAGCATTGAGAATTCCTTCGTATTTCAGTTTATTTTCATGACTTTGATCGAAAAAAAGGGCTGCAAACATAAAAAATCTTCATGAATATTCAGCATTGAAATTGAAAAAATAATAATGAGGATTGAAAAATGGCTGGGAGTAAAAAAAAAAAATACATTTCTAGGATCATAAACTCCCAGGGCTATTCAACCTTATCCTTAAAAGGGCTGGTGTGGGCGCAGGCTTTCATTCCAACCAGCACTTACACACCTGACACCACTAATCCACCCCAAGAGTCTTTGCAAATGAGCTTGATTAGTAGTATCACGTGTCTAAGTTCTTGGTTGGAATGAAAGCCTGCGCCCAGCCTGGCCCTTGCAGGGCAATGTTGAATAACCCTGTCCTAGACCATAGGTATTCTTCATCTGAGCACAAATTCTAAATTATCCACTCTTTAGGAGCCAAATAAGACCGCTCTCCAGGTGGCTCCCCAGACTGTTAGAGCTCTCATAATGGTGTACTGTCAAATCATAAAATAATCATATTTTTAACACGAATCAACTTTTGATGCATGAAATTCAATATGAATTAACGATTTTCTGGTTGAATTTAGCATGAGTTTATCAATATAGAGCAGCTGGACATCAATGGTCAACAGTATCCTCTCCAAACCCAAAACATGCCTTTTCTCCATGAAAAAGTCTAGAATTTTGACCATTTTTTTTTCTGTGAAACAAAGTACAAGCTGCCTCCTCTTTTTCCAAACAGCTAAAAATGGAGAGATTTTTGGTTTAGTGTGAATAATAAATAATGCAATCTCATACTACCAACCGTCTTCACGCGTGGTACGAACTTTTACATCAAATGCAAGTGAATATTATTATTTTGAAACGTTTTTGACAGTCAAAATGAGGGAGTCTCGCATAATACCTATCCATTCACTCTCCAAACTAAACAGAAATCAAACTGAAAGTTACGCGGCTATAAAACTTGATACAATCCTTCAATGTTATGTGATCTAGTCCTCAGAATGAAAAATAATGCAAACCTGTACTCACTGTCTCCATGTTTGCAATGCATACCGACGACGTCATTCTCTGTCGTACATTATGCAATACACCAAAGTATGTTATGATAATTCCATTGTAGTGGCATGAAGTTTTACAAATGTTGCTGTTTCCTATCAATCCACAAGCAATTAAAACTAATTTCATAAATAACACACGTTCACACTATTTCTTTGGGAATATCCATGCATTGGTATTTGTGTTTGATACCAGGGGAAATGGACTATTTAGGCAAAATCCATGAGTTGGCTTTACAATTGTAGCTAACCTACAAATATAAAAATTATTTAATGGAAATAATTTAAATCTTGGAAGCAGAACAACTTACCATTTTCCTCAGGCCATTGCATCTTATCGTAGCATTATGATTGCTCGTCATATAAGTGTTAATACTCAATTACTCCTTTTCCACCAAAAGAAACCTGGTGCTAGTGCCATGCTGGTGCTAATGCCAGTGCTTAGTTGGTTCAACCCACGCACCTCCTAAGAACCTGTTTGCTTCTCCATCGCCTCGGAGCCAACTCAGAGCCACGCGATTACGTCACCATGTAATGTCAGTACGTCACTGTATACTCATGGGCTCACCAGGCTCACTACGGCCTGATTTGTTTAGCAACGTAAGTGCGAGCGGCTGGAATTATTGGAATTATTTTCTGTCGCTGTTTGGGTATAGGACCGGATCTGACAGGTTATTTGGATGGGAAATAGACATCTAATTCGTGCATGACTACATAAACATTCGGTTTCATTGATTTCCACTGCTGTATTTACGGTCCTAACAAGCGAAAATACCGCAGCACTTTCAAAATGCCATTTTGGGGCTTACCATGGGGCATCAGATGAGCAGAGTTTGAACACTTTTATTCCTCATCGCGCACGTTTGTCCCGAATGTAAACTTTGAAGCCAAGTCGACCTTTGTATTTGTATAATGTCTCGTCGATTGAAATGTTTCCATGGAGAACAAAAACATTCTTGCTATTCTGCAGCATAGAATTCAGTATCGGCTTTATTTTCTAAAGAAATAGTCATAGATACGTGTCTGATCCAATGACAAACCAATGTATTAAAACAAAAATAAGAATTAAAAAATTGATATGTGTTGGATCCATTAACAAACTAATGTTTTTTTTAAAAAAAAAAGGCATTTCTTCAGTGCAAGTTTCCTTGTAAACTAGTTTCCCGACTTGGCAGCGGTCATAATAAGACGTTGGTTATCAATGTTCCTGGCATTTGCAATGATAAATTATCCAACAAGTTAACAAGTGCCCCGTCATAGATTGTGCTGCTAGAGAAAATAAACCCGGCCTTACAAAACAAGATGTGTCATAAAATTTCCGTACCGCCCCTGACGTAATCGCTGCTTGGCTCTAGACCAGCAAGGAGTTGGTTCTTGCTCTAGCACCATTTTTGAGAGCCAGGAGCTTAGGATGTGGAAAAGCAAAAAAACAGTGCTAAGTCAGGCTCTGGCTCTGAACTAGCACTGCAACCAGCTTGGTGGAAAAATGGTAAATGACAACAGGACATTTAACTTCCAACTCATTTAGTAAATGAGTCAATCCATCTCGGATCGTCAAATGGTCCCTGCCTGACTCCCTCAGATTTGCCCAAAAAAATTCTGTGTGGTGGGTAATATTCCCAATAGACTAATTCCAAATTTCAGATCTCTACTCTTTTATTTTTCTAACAAAAAAAGTCCTAAGTGGAGCAAAATGGACCCGTTTTTAGATGTTGTTGTCTGGGTGACCATTTTCAAACTGGAATATCCCTAGAACTATTTGTTGCAGAGCCGTGAAATTTTGTGGGCTAAGAGTCCTGGTCCAGTATGTCATGGAAGTAGACTTAGAACGTTGTTACTCAATTCATACCTGATGAAGGATCATTTTGATCGAAACGTTGACACAATAAACTTTTGGGGAGCATTGTCCTTCAGTGTGCAGACTTTATTATTTTATTTTGCGGATTCTCAAATTGTCCTGCACCTGTAATTGAGTGGATGTGCATGCTTTATTTTCTTAATTTTAAGCTACTGGTAATATTACCCACCACATAGAATTTTTTCAGGCAAACCTGAGGGGGTCAGGTGGGGAACTTTCCATAATTTATTTATTTAACCCTTATTTAACCAGGGAAGTCCCGTTGAGATTGAGATCTCTGTTTTCAAGGGAGCCCTGGGGGTAGAGGTGGGGAGGGAGAGGGCAATATGCACAGCCAATTAGATCAGGGGATGATTAAGTGGCAGGTCGAAAGGGCCAGGTTGGGACGTTAGCCACGACACCGGGGAACCCCCTACTCTTATCGAAGAGTGTCATAAGATCTTTAATGACCACAGTGAGTCAGGACCTCGGTGTAACGTCTCATCTGAAAGATAGCGTCTCCTTCAGTGCAGTATCCCCGTCACTGCACTGGGGCATTGGGAATTATTCCACCGGAGGGAAGATCGCAACCTACTGGCCACCAACATCTCTTCCAGCAGCAACTTGATTTTCCCAGGTGGTCTCCAGTAGTACTAACCAAGCCCACACCTGCTTAGCTTCAGCCACCCGGCCGAGGCAGATTGAATAATGGTATGGCTGCTGGTATTTGATGAATTGAGACGGTCTGACTCACATAATAATGGTTCAAGATCCCACAATTAATTTTATACAGAATATTTGCAAAAAATAGATCTCTCATTTGATGAAGGTTTTGTTCTGGTACTACTTGTGTCATTTTTTTGCTGAACGAACTTGAAAATTGGTCAAATTGAAGATTTTTCAGATTTTGGCACCTGTTTTCTCTAGAAATATTCTTCTGATGAACATGCAATTCATGGTGCTTATAAACCTTGCAGTGTAGAAGCCACACATGTAATATCTTTGTGTTGCTCTGAATATTTCTCATGTTAGAGCAATCCAAATATGGGGTTGTGATTAAGGGCTCTATCTTTCACACTGCCTTACCCGTTGCCACTACCCGCAACCCGTGAATTACGCATTTAGCAGCTTTCACTATCCCTAAACGATATCTTGCGGCCACACTACCCGCTATGCATTATGCCGAATCCTTTGTTTGCGCCTGGAGGTGTGCCCGTGGGCGTGTTTATGCGCTTTTCCTACAATTGCTATCTTGACCACACACGTTAGGGAAGGCGTATAGCGGGCCCTAAAACCACCCGCTACCCGCATTTGGGCTTTCACAAGTGCGCTATGCACTAGCACTCAGCAACGGAAATTTTTTTTCCAGCGAGAGCGGCATTTCAGAATTCTCTTGCGAATGAAGGTAATTTCGGCGACAAGTATGTACACCTGTTTTTGCAGCCCGGTCACGCAACTTGCTGTAAAAAAAAATAGACAGCTGTCCGATTGGAAAATGTAAACGGACGAAACCACGTACTTGTCACCAGAATTACCTTCATTCGCTGAAGAGTTCTGAAATGCCGCTCTCACTGGGAAAAAAAAAAGTTACGTCGCTGAGTGCCAGTGCATATACCTAATTTTATTTTTCTAAAATGGGATTTTCTTCTATGCTTCATTTCAGACGGGAGAGGGAGTTGGAAGTGCATGGCTAAACGCATTTTTTTCTTTTTCTTTTTTTTTGAAGTTTCCATCACAAAAGGGGTAGGCTTGATTTTTTTTTACTACATGCCAAACATTACAATATGTCAATGTCAAATAATAATAATAATAATAATAATAATACAATTCATGATTAACTTAACAAAAACAGATCCTCCCCTGACTGGATTTGACCTCATGCACGGGCAATTTAACTTCGTCAACGGAGAAACGTGGCGACCTTCCTCTCTTCATCACGGATTTCGGTTTGAGGATTTGGGATAGCGCAGCCTGCTCCGAAAGGCAGTGGCACCTGGCACGCTGATTGGTTTAACTGGCGTAACGCCCAAACCACGCCTATGCATAATGTAACGGGTAGCGCTGGTGTTTTAGGGATATAGGCAGGTGTGCAAGATAGCAACTTTCGCGGGGGAACGCCTCTTACGCAATGCAAAATCCCCAAATAACGGGTTTAGGGACTCTGGCGTAAGATAGGGCCCATATTGTCCAATGTGTATTCCATATATTGTTCCTTGGGATGTAAAAAATTAATGCAGAGAATGCAGAGAAGTTGTTACGATCATGGTGGCAACTAGTGGGTTATAATATTCAGTTTCAACCACATTGATTAATACAAATGTGAGAAGGCTATGCGTGCAAAGGGTCAATTAAACAAAACTAGCCTCATAGCAAGTCATTTGGCTATTTGTCTGGTGATGTTGTTTAAATGAAGTAAATAAATACTTAATGCACTAAGTTTGCACATGAAATGAAATGTTATCATACAACCCCAATTCCAAAATAGTTGGGACAAAGTGTAAATTGTGAATAGAATCAAAACGCAATGACTTTCAAATCACACCAGCCAGTATTTTATTCACAATAGAACAGAGATAACATAGCAAATGTTGAAACTGATAAATTTTACAATTTTATTCACAAAATGAGCTCATTTCAAATTTGATGGCTGCTATAGGTCTCAAAAAAGTTGGGCCAGGGCTTGTTTACCATGGTTTACCATCCCCTATTCTTTTTAACACAGAGTGGAGGCGTCCAGGCATTGAGGAGACAAGTTTCTTGAGTTTAGCCACTGGAATTTGATCCCACTCTTGTTTAATGCAGGCTTCCAGCAGCTGGAGAGTTTTGGGTCTCCTTTGACAGACTTTTCGTTTAATTATGCGCCGAAGGTTCTCAATTGGTGAAAGATCAGGACTGCAGGCTGGCCAGTTCAGCACCCGGACTCTTCTACTACAAAGCCATGCTGTTTTAATTGCTGCAGTATGTGGTTTTGCATTGTCCTGCTGAAATACAAAAGGCCTTCCCTGGAATAGATGTCATCTGGAGGGAAGCATATGTTGCTCTAAAACCTTAATATACCTTTCAGCATTTATGTTGCTTTTTAAAACATGAAAGTTTCCCACACCACATGCACTAATGCATCCCCATACCATCAGAGATGCTTGCTTTTGAACTGAACGCTGATAACAGGAGGGGTGGTCTTTCTCCTCTTTAGCCCTGAGGACATGACACCCATGATTTCCTTCAAGAATGTCAAATTTGGACTCGTCTGACCAAAGGACACTTTGTCACTTTGCTACAGTCCATTTTAAATGATCCTTGGCCCACAGAACACGGCTGCGCTTCTGGATAATGCTCACAAATGGCTTCCTTTTTGCATAATTGAGTTTTAGGTGGCATCTGTGGATGGCATGGAAAACTGTGTTTACAGACAGTGGTTTCTTGAAGTATTCCTGGGCCCAAACAGTAATGTCAATGATAGAATCATGCCGGCGAGTGATGCAGTGGAGTCTGAAGGCCCGAAGATCACGGGCATCCAGTAAAGGTCTTTGGCCTTGTCCCTTACGCACAGAGATTTTTCCAGTTTCTCTGAATCTTTTGATGATGTTATACACTGCCGATGATGAGACCTTCAAAGCCTTTGCAATTTGATATTGAGGAACATTGTTTTTAAAGTATTCCACAATTTTTTTACGCAAGCCTTCACAGGTTGGAGAGCCTTTGGCCATCTTTACTTCTGAGAGACTCAGCCTCTCTAAGTCATCCCTTTTATAGCCAATCATGTTACACACCTGATGGCAGTTAACTTAATTACTTGCTAAATGTTCTTTCAGCTGATTCTCTTATATATTAATTGTTTTTTTCAGCCCTTTTTTTGCCTGTATCCCAACTTTTTTGAGACCTGTTGCAGCCAGAAAATTTGAAATAAGCTCATTTTGTGGATAAAAATGTAAAATATCTCAGTTTCAACATTTGAAATGTTATCTTTGTTCTATTGTAAATAACATGTTGGCTCATGTGATCTGAAAGTCATTGCATTTTGATTTTATTCACAATTTACATTTCGTACCAACTATTTCAGAATTGGGGTTGTAGATATCTGTGTTTGTCTGCTACTTTAACTTAATAATTGTTTGCAGCTAGCAAATCATCATATTGGATTCTTTCCTCCAGTTCGCCAGACTTGCCAGACATCTAGTGAAAACTCCCATTAGCGTCCAGCAGGGATAAGCAAATGCCAATTTGATTTGTGCCATGCCGCTGCAGTGTGTTCATACCATTATGCTTAACAGCAACCCACATAGCGCACAGTGTTGTTAAACATAACATAACATAACATAACATGAGTGGCGAGAACAGACCGTTCAGCCCAACTAGGCTTGCCAGTTTCTTTTTACTGTAGTGAATATATCACTTCCGATACTCAATGACTCAATGGTATCTAGCTTTAAGTCAAGTCTGCTCTTGAAAATTCCCAAGGTTTCTGCCTCTACAATATGGTCAGGCAAGCTATTCCACATCGAAATTACTCTTTGGGTGAAAAAATATTTCCTAATATCTGTGCTAAATTTACCCTTGGTCGACTTCCATTTGTGACCCTGAGTGCTACTAACAAAATTTGGCCGAAGGAATCCTACATAATTCACTTTGTTAATCCCTTTAACATATTTAAAAACCTCAATCGGATCACCCCTGAGTCGCCTTTTCCTAAGACTAAAGAGATTAAGGATCTTCAGCCTCTTCTCATAGCTTTCATCTTTTATACCTGGAATTAGCTTAGTGGCTCTTCTCTGAACTTTTTCTAGAGCCTCTATATCTTTCTTAAAGTATGGTCCCCAGAACTGTACGAAGTACTCCAGATGTGGTCTGACGAATGTGTTGTACAAGAGAAGTATGACCTCCTTGGATTTGTACTCAATACTTTTGGCAATGTATCCCAGCATCCGATTGGCTTTTTTTAACTGCTACGGCACAATGGCTAGAACCTGTGAGGGTTTAGTCAACAATCACTCCTAGATCTTTTTCATGTGGAGCACATTCCAGTTTTAAACCTCCCATGAAGTAATCCTGTCTAATGTTTTTATTACCTACATGTACAACTTTACATTTCACTACATTAAATTTCATTTGCCACATTTCTGGCCAATTCTGGATTCTATCCAAATCATCCTGAATCACTTTAGTGGACTCAAAACTATTTGCCAAACCTCCCAATTTAGTATCATCTGCAAATTTAACTAATTTACTCTCAATATTCCTATCAAGGTCATTAATGTAGATGAGGAACAGCAGGGGTCCCAACACCGATCCCTGAGGGATGCCACTCCCCACCATACCTAGCTCAGATGAGATTCCACAGACCACCACTCTTTGTGTTCTGTCCAGTAACCAGTTTTGAATCCACTCCAGAATACCTCTTGTAGCTCCAATGGAGCTCATTTTAAAAATTAGTCTCTTATGCGGTACTGTCTCAAATGCTTTCTGAAAATCCAAGTATATGATGTCATAAGCCCTGCTCTGATCATAAGTCTTGGTGGCCTCTTCAAAGAATTCCAGGAGGTGTGTTAGGCATGACCTTCCCTTACGGAAACCATGTTGGTTATCCCTCAAGATATTATTACGTTCAAAAAATAATTCCAGCTCATCTTTTATGATAGATTCCAGTATTGAAATGTAATTGTAATGCAATGTAATTTCCTGGCTCAGTACGGTCCCCTTTCTTATTGGTATTATATTGCCCTGCTTCCAATCATTTGTTTCTCCAGTTTCTTAAGACCGTCTGAAAATAGCGGAGAGCGGTTTAAAGATGATCTCACTAACTTCCCTGAGCACTCTAGGATATAAGCCATCGGGACCCGCCACCTTATCTGCCTTTAGTTTTTGCAACTTGTCTAATACTTCATTATCCCTAACCTCAATTTCCGCTAAGTAATCTTCAGCATTGGACATGCCCTCTGGCCGAATAAAAACCCGCTCTGAGGTAAAATTCTCAACAAAGTAACTGTTTAAGGTATCCGTAATATCCTTGTTAATCATATAGCAGCGATCCATATTTATTCTTCATGCACTTAACCTTTCCTTTTTCTGCTATAGTAGTGAAAGAAGCGCTTAGGATTAGGTCTTGCCCTCTCTGCAATTTGCCTTTCATACAGTCTTCTAGCATTCCTCAGCTCTTCTTTTTGACCACAGCCCGCAGTTCATAGTATTCAGCTTTAGTATTCCCAGTTATCCTTTATGTGTCAGGGTTTAGTCCCGCTGGATGCAACAAGCAATCCGGCGGGCACTGTAACCATGTACCCAAAGACTGAAAAAGGGGACCCACTCGCACAGGCTGGTAAGAAAAATAGAAGATATTTAATGAATATACTTTTAAAAATGACAAAGAGACAGGGGAGCAGCAGCAACACATACGAGACTAAAATACCAGAAACTTCACCTCCACTTCAACGAGCAACAGGTGTGGCTCGTTGAAGTGGAGGTGAAGACAGCAGGAGGGGGAGGGACTGCAGGGCAGAACCATCACAGTACCCTCCTCCCAAGGCATGCCTCCTGGCGAGCCAGGAAAGGGCCCCCGGAACTCATGGCGCCGCCGGACCCTGGAACACCTGGCACCAGCCAGACCCCGAACCCCTGGCTCCGCCGGACCCTGGAACTCATGGCGCAACCCATGGCGCCGCCGGACCCCGGAACTCATGGCGCCGCCAGACTCTGAATGCATGGCACCAGCCGGACCTGGAACACTGGAACAACCAGCACACAGAAGCACACCTCCGCCCGGCACAGACTGGACCACGCCTCCGCCCGGCACACACTGGAGCATGCCTCTGCCCGGCTCACACTAGAGCACGCCTCCGCCCAGATCACACTAGAGCACGCCTCCTTCCGGATCACACTGGAGCACACCTCCGCCCGGAACACACTGGAGCACGCCTCCGCCCGGATCACACTGGAGCACACCTCCCCTGGAACACACTGGAGCAGGCCTCCGCCCAGATCACACTGGAGCACACCTCCACCTGGAACGCACTGGAGCACGCCTCCGGCCGGATCACACTGGAGCACACCTCCACCCGGAACACACTGGAGCACGCCTCCACCCCGATCACACTGGAGCACACCTCCACCCGGAACACACTGGAGCACGCCTCCGCCCGGATCACACTGGAGCACACCTCCACCCGGAACACACTGGAGCTCACCTCCGCACGGATCACACTGGAGCACACCTCCACCCAGAACACACTGGAGCATGCCTCCACCTGGAACACACTGGAGCACGCCTCCGCCCGGATCACACTAGAGCACGCGTCCACCCAGATCACACTGGAGCACACCTCCGCCCGGAACACACTGGAGCATGCCTCCACTTGGAACACACTGGAGCACGCCTCCGCCCGGAACACATGGGAGCATGCCTCCGCCGGACCCCACTGGAGCACGCCTCCGGCGGACCCCACTGGAGCGCACCTCCGCCGGACCCAGAACACTGCTCCCCTACAAAAAAAAACACAGCTGCTGCTCCCATCACAACCAGCCTGGCTGGGTCCCAAACTGGCAGCGGCATTCTGTCATGGTTTAGTCCCGCCGGACGCAACAAGCAATCCGGCGGGCACTGGGACCATGTACCCAAAGGCTGAAAAAGGGACCCACTCGCACAGGCTGGTAAGAAAAATAGAAGACATTTAATAAATATACTTTTTAAGAATGACAAAGAGACAGGGGAGCAGCAGCAACACATACAATGCTAAAATACCAGAATGCAGCTAAACTTCACTTCCACTTCAACGAGCCACACGTGTTGCTCGTTGAAGTGGAGGTGAGGTTTAAAGTATTTAAGAGCTGCACTGCCAATAGGAGTGATCTGATATAGCACGAAACTGACGTAAATAGGGAGATGAGATGAAGGAAGGGGATTTTTTTGTCGACATCCGCACCTCCGGTAATAAGACCAGCTTCGCCAAGCCAATGCATGCATGACGAAATGCGATGAGCATTGCGCAGCTTCGCAGTCGAATACCATCGTGGATACACAGATATGAACATGAAAATACTGCAAAATTCAAATAAACGCAACAAACGAGTCAAAGCCGGAGTTCACGTTTTGGAACGAAACGCTATAAACCGCCATTATATTAGCTAGCGTTCGACCGCGCGGATATGAGCGGAAGTTCACTCGTCGACATTTTTACATTTGACCTGTGATTTTCTGACATCATATCCGCCTGACGATGTGCCGTATTGTACATCAGATCGCTCCTATTGGCAGTGCAGCTGCATTCTGGTATTTTAGCATTATATGTGTTGCTGCTGCTCCCCTGTCTTTTTGTCATTCTTAAAAAGTATATTTATTAAATGTCTTCCATTTTTCTTACCAGCCTGTGCGAGTGGGTCCCTTTTTCAGGGTACATTGTCCCAGTGCCCGCCGGATTGCTTGTTGCGTCCGGCGGGACTAAACCATGACAGAATGTACATCTTATAAAGATTCCTCTTTTCTCTCAAACTCCTATGAATAGCTGTGGTCATCCACGGAGGATTCTGCTTTTTCAGCTTACTTTTGAAAACCTTTGGAATAAATTTGCATTGTGAATCAAGTAAAACCCCCTTAAATCTTTCCCACATCTCATTTACGGACTCACAGTCCAGGAGTGTCTCCCATTTTATTTCGCTTAGATATGAGCACATCCTGTCAAAGTTTGCTTGCCTAAAATTGAAACTTTTGGTTTTTGAAGACACCTTTTTAACCTCCCATGAAACATCAAAATTAACAGTAGAGTGATCACTAGTCCCAAGAGGCTCCAGGCAGTACCTCAACATTGCTAATTCTATCAGGGTCATTACAAAGCACAAAATCTAAAATTGCCTTCTCTCTTGTAGGTTTATAAACATACTGTACCAAAAAATTGTCATTTATAAAATTCTTCCTCCCCTTTACCCTGTCCTTTCACCATTTCCCAATCGATACCAGGATAATTGAAGTCGCCCATAATAATAGTCCCTCCTCCTCTACAAGCTTGCCTAATCCTCTTAAAGAGCATTTCATTGACAATATTGTCCAAAGCTGGCAGTCGATAGCATACTCCTATGTTTAAACCTGCCTCGTGTTTGCCAATGAGCCTGACCTAGATATCTTCACAGGGCAAGGAATGTTCAATTTCAGGAATTTCCTGCACATTTACGTTTTCATTCACACACATTTCATGCACATTTGTCAGCGTCCTCTGTCAAACGCAGCTGCATTGCTTGTTGATTCAAGGCATATATTTGCCTTCAGCCACTTTGTATCTTGGGAGCAAAATCATCTTTCCTTCTTAAGATTACTTTTTTTAAAATTCTTAAATAAAGATCAGCAAGCCACTAAAGCACCATTTAAATCTTTCCCAAAACTCCAAATCACTCCAGACATGCTTCAGATTTCCCTGCAAGCCAGTGCATATTGCAGCCACTGCACACATATCCACCAGGAGAAACTCATGTGGGAAGGCTAGATTGAGAATGATTACAGCTACTGAGGCTAACCCTTAACTCCTTCAACCCCACAGCCCTCTACAGAGGGCTGACCAACATATCCCTTCAACCCCAAATGTAGGAAATTTCAAACAATCTGACTAATTTTGGAACATATCAGGTTACATTTAATGGGATTCCAGAGATAACAGTAAGATACAATGTCCAGATAATGACCAGCCCTCTACAGAGGGCTGTGGGGATGAAGGGTATAGTGATGCTAGAATATCTGGGGTTGAAAGAGTTAAAGTATCACCTGCATGCAATAGAGAAAGAGAGCTGAGGTATGACCAACCAAATGCATTTCAACAGCTTTTTGCATAGCCTGTAGATGCCAGTGGCACTTTTAATTACACTGAACAAAAATATAAACGCACGAACCAAAAATGCTGAGCTAAATTGACCTATAATGAAATATACCCACAAATAGTGTTTATTGGTGTACTGAATGATTTGTTTTGATCAATTCTGGTGACCAACTTCTCATTGACCACTCCCTGTGAGATTACTCATTGAGTTGTTCCACCCCTGAGCTGCATAAAGCAGAACATTGAGTTCGTCAGTCAGCGTGACCAATACACAGGCACTCCTTGCACCAGGGTCAATAAAAGGCCACCCCAAAATGTGCACTTTTGTCACAAGTCACAATGCCACAGATGTCACAAGTCATGAGGGAGTGTCCCATTGGCATGCTGAACGCTGGGATATCTGTGACAGCGGTGTCAACACACTTGAATGTTCATCATTCCACCATCAGCTGGTTGAGAAGTCGATTCAGAGAGACTGGCAGCACTGTGAATTGTCCACATTAGTGATCGACCAATATGGGTTTTTCAGTGGCCGATGCCGATGCCGATATTTAGATAGCAGGGCAGCCGATGGCCAATATATAATGCCGATTTTTATTATTATTTATTTTTTTAATGGTGAATTACAGGGCGGTCCTATTAACCCCCAGAACTCCGCTGGGGTGCTGGTGATCCCGGCAGCAGGGTTAATATTTTGTCTCATATCTGTCTGGAACCACACAGTGGAACTTAATGGGGAAAACTGTGATCAGAAGCTTACTCTTTTGGCGATCTACGGTGGGCTCCAGGCAATTATATCCCTTTCAAAAGATTTTCAGTCCAGCCGTTAGTGTTGCTTTTTTTTCCACCTTATAGCCAAGGCCTGAGAGACCGATATTCAAAAATTAACAAGCTTGTTCATTGTTGATCTGTTTTTTTTTTAATTAAATTCTATGAAATTCAATTTCTGTGTTTTCTTTTGTCTTCATAGTCATATGAATATTATTACATTCATGTGACATCATTTCTGTATACATATTTGTGATAGCCTAGGTTGTCAAAAAAACAAACCAAAAAACACGTTTATTACTTGATTTTGCTTGATTGGGTTGAGATTATACATGCTTTATTACACAGAAATACCAGTCGAACGAAAAATAGAAAAAAATGGAAGTAGTGGCTTGGTTAACATCAGTGTATCATTTATTTGAACACAGAAAAACTTGAAAATGTATTTAAAAAACAGTGCACTGTCTCCTTTTGCTCACTTAGATATGCACTCTGCACTTGAAATAAAAATATGTCCACAAGTAATAAAAAAAACTGTAAAATAAATAAATTTAAAAAAAAAAACCTAGTGTAAACATATTTGAGTGCACTTAACAGCAGCTTTTTCAATGTTTGTTTGTTTGTTTGTTTGTTTCTTAAAGAGAACTAAAATGTGTAAATCCTTGCATAAATGAAATTGAACAGTGTTAGTGTACTGCACATATTAGCTACATGCAGCGACCAGCACTCGGAATGCACCGACCACCACTCAGTCCAGATAGTGCTTTTCCCGCCCGGCAATATTTTTTCAAAGATCAGCAAAAACGACTGCATCCAGTGTCCAATAAAATCGCTGGAAACAAAACATAAATGACCCTAAATATGCTCCCCCCCTTCTTGTTATTGTCAGAATAGCGAACTTTCGTTTCCGACCCGCGCCCCGTCTGCGCTGGTCTTCATTGATACTGAAAAACCTGCCCAACAGTGATGGAAACACCGAGTGCCATCCGAGCCCGCGTGTGCTGGGTATTCATGGGCGAATTAAATCTAAGGCTGTGGGGAAGTAATCGGTGCCGTTGTCTCAATCTAATGAAAGACAGGAAATTATAATCGGGGCATGGTGATTGATTTCTGTGGCGCTGTGCTTTGCATGCCGAGAGAAAAGTTTGCTCGTTATATAAACAACAGCAAAGCTAAATAAATCTCTTTCAAGGACAGTAACATTCTTTACATGTTAATCTATCAGTGTTTAATAAACAGTGGCGGTCGGTGGATGGAAAACCGAGGAGGCGGAAACATACCTTGAAACGGATGAGATTATTGACCCGATTTTAATCATTGTTCTTGGTTAACACGTTTTCCAGCAATATGAATAATCCAATAAAATGTCAAGGCGAGTGAATCATAAATTTAAATAAAAATGTTTAATTCACGTGCCTTAAAAGGTAACCCTTCACGAAAAAACTACTGTGGATTTTTCCGTCCTTTTGCCACATCTTACAAAGCAAGCCATCAAACCCTCGCTTCATGATTGTTGAATTGAAAACAAAGATTGAAAATGCGCACTTCTTTGCCTTCAGTTGACGCGTTTTATCTCTCGTCTTAACGAAGAGAATTAGCAACACCTGAGAAAGGAGAGTTAAAGTATATTTTATCAAGTAAAATGACTGAAACAGATCAAGACTAATAAGCAGTTTAAAGACGTTTATCACCCTTTTTGTTCTCTGTCCAACGGGCGCCACTGAAGAAATGTTTGAAACATAAATGACAGTTGTTAAGTCGTATTCAGAAATTTAATCAAAAGCATTTGGATACAAAATAGAAAAACAAGTTTATGAATATGGCATCTATCTATGAAAATTAGAGGCATCTCGCTACGCACCGAGGAGAACATCAAAGAAACACAGTGATCTCTGGTGACTGAGAGACAATATCTGCTTTCGAACTGACGCTAAAAAAATTTTGAGGGATACTAACAATTCTCCGACCACCACTCCGAAGCGTCCTGGGCAGAACCCTGCCAATATTTTCATTTAAACCCAATTTCAGCATCCTACACCCATTGGTGTGGAGAGAATAGAATAAGAGGCATTTTCGGACCAAATCTGCTTTTTGCACGGTCCTGAGTTGCAGTCATTTTTAATCGGTTCGAGGGCTGGCATCGGCCAAATTAATAAAATGCCTAATAAATACTTTATTAATCCGATTGAACCTCTAGTCCACATGCCCCACGACCACGTGTGACCATGCCCTCACAGGATCGGCACATGCGGTTCCAGCACCTCCGTGATCGGCTCCGACAAGCCACCAGGACAGCTGACAAGACCGGACTGCACAACAGGTGGATATCAGCTCAGACTGTCCGAAACCGTCTGAGGCAGGCAGACCTCCAAGTCCGCCGACCACACCGAGGTCTCGACCTGACCGCCATCCGTCGCTAGTACAGACTCGACTGGGCCAACAGTCACCTTCGCTGGACACTTGCACGGTGGAGGACGGTGTTATTCAGCGATGAATCGCGATTCCAACTGATGGCAGACAACACGTATGGCGACGTGTGTGCAAGCGTTACGCTGACACCAATGTCCTGCCTCGGGTGGCACATGGTGGTGCAAGAGTAATGGTATGGGCAGGCATATGCCATGGGCAGCGTTCCTGTCTGCATTTCATTGAGTGTAACTTGAACGGGCAGCGGTACCGATGAGATCCTGAGGCCCATAGTCGTACCCTTCGAGCGACTCCATCACGTGACATTCCAGCACGATAATGCCCGGCCACACACTACCTGGATCTGCTAAGAGTTTATTGATGAGGAGGATGTTCCTGTTCTCAATTGGACAGCATATTCACCCGGTATGTCGCCAGTTGAACACCTTTGGGATGTTCTGGATCAGCGGGTCAGACAACGTGTTCCGGTTCCAGAAAACGTGCGCCAGCTCCGAGTTGCGCTGCAGGACGAATGGGACAACATTCCACAGGCCACTATTGACAATCTTGTGAACTCCATGTGCCGGAGAAGTACCGCTTTACATGATGCCGATGGTGGACAAACTCGTTACTGAGTGCTATGAACTCTGCCCGCTGACCCCTGTTGGGTTCAGGCTGTGATAACTCATGAATTGTGTACAATAAATTGTTAGTCATGTCTCTGTTGCTTGAATATTAAGGCAAGAATAAAATAATAATTGTTTTGTTGAAATATTTCCTGATTGATAAAAAATAATTCGAAAAAAATTACTTTGTGCGTTTATATTTTTGTTCAGTGTAGTTGCAGAAAACTTATATACAAGTGTAGCAGGTTTAGATTGGCTGCTTGCAGCAGCTTGCATGCAGGGGACTGGTTCATTGCTAAAATCCACCACAAGTGAACGCTCATTATAATGCAATGATAGCAACCATTGGCAGACACTCCAATTGAAAATGGCCATTCGCTATGCTAATGCAAATACCTGTTGAAATGTCAACCTTCCTATTTGTTCCTTTTGACATACCCAATTCATCGCTTCTGGCTAGAACAGAAACAATTACTAAATGTATGTTTGATTAACCAGCTCGTAATGTTGGACTATATGTGATAAGTTGCCAATAGAAAGGCAATGTCTGCAGGCTAGCAACTTTGAGAATGGCAATCACATACGAAGAAGCGCAATATGTGGATGCCATACCAGTCCAACTACTCCTGAAATTCAGCTCATTTATCAACTGATATCAAAAATAATTAATACTTTTTTAGCTCTTTTCCATAGCACTAGTCCATTTCCAGACGGGGGTGCTAAAAATTTTGGAGCCCACTGTATACTTATTATCATGAGAGGCCCTCCTGGAGGAACAAGCTCTTTGTTTTTCATTGCCATGCCCTGAATCTAGTATATTTATATTGTAATGGATTTTTCTCCCTGTGAGAGTTTTTCTTCCTGTTGTGAGTTATTTGCAAATTTGGGGATTTAGGCCATGCCCCACCCTCTTTCACTCTGTAAAGCATCTTTGTGACTGTCCCCCTTTGAAAAACTCTATATAAATACAGCTTGAATGTCTGATAATGTGACTGTGTACTTTTCATTATTCATGGCATATCCTTATCCCCCTTTTCAACCTTTTCAATCTCTCAGAAAAAAGATGATATTGAAGCTGGCTTCAATACTGAGACATTAACTATTTGCACTCTGGACATGTTTGAAGCTGGGACTGAGGCGGTGTCAACTACTCTGCGTTGGGGATTTGTCTTCATGATGAAGGACCCAGATATTCAGAGTAGGTGTTCATAGATTTTTTTATTTTTTCGTGGCTTGAGAGAGTTTGTGAGAATTTACAATTTCTTGTGCCCAAGCAACAATTTTAAGTGATAAAACTGTGATTGAGTTACCAACTGAATTAAATAAATTAAACATCTAGAAGATTACTAGACAAATGTGGTTGATGGACGACACCAGGGTATATCTACAAAATGGTGGCATTCTCCCTATTGGTAAAATTCATAGTCTGGCCGAGAATTGGTGCTACAAGAATCGGTAAAGGGTCAAAAAAATCAACAGAGGAACTATACAAGGTATGAAAATTTCTTGTGAAGTTTGGCCTTCGAATCATCGGAGTTCAATTTCAAGGTCACTAAATGAAAGTTTACATACATGTATATGACATCATATATGTCTCTTATTCAATCCTAAGCTCTGAAACCCTTTTGGTGATAGAAGTAATTGAAAATTCAGTATGTCAATTTTGAACTTTAAAGGTCTCTGAAGGTCAAGTTGAGGTCACCAAATGGACTTCATATACAACTTTCTATAGGTTAAACTTAGGTTCTCTGTGTGACTGTTTTGGTGATACAAGCTATTGTGATTTCACCATGTCAAGTTTGACTTTCGAAGGTCACCGACAATCAAGCTGAATGTCACCAAATGAAAGTTCACACGTGAGTACCTACTGTATATGTCTCTTATACAAACCTAGGCGCTATCTGAGACCATATTAGTGATATAAGTCATTGAATTTTTACTGGGTCGAGTTTTACCTTTAAAGGTTAATATAAAGGACACCATATGAAAGCTCATTTGTAACCTCCTATATGTCTCAAGTATTCTCCTTGGCTCTATCTTTGACTGTCTTAGTGACACGAGTCAGTGTAATTTCAGCTGTCAAGTTTGACATTCGAAGATCACCAAATTACTTCATAAATAACTTTTTATATGCCTCTATTACAAACCTAGGCTCTATTTGTGACCGTTTAGGTGTTACAATTCATTGAAATTTCACTTTGTCAAGTTTGGCCTTTGAAGATCACGGAAGGACATATTCAAGGTCACCAGATGAAACTTCATATATGATTCCTATATGTCGCTAATAAAAACCTAAGCTCTGTCTGTAATAGTTTTGGTGAAAGAGGTCATTGAAATTTCACAGGTTTGACCTTCGAAGGTCACCAAAGGTCAAGTTCCAGGTCAATCACTTCCAGTGATTCAATCAAAATGACACTTGCACTGTTCACTGAGGATGCCAAGGTGACTTAATTGCTTGGTTTAGAAAAAAGATATTGGACAGTTTTTGAAAAATAATTTATTTTTGAAATTTAAGTCCTATCTTTTAACGTTGCGCCAAAATTTCAAAGGCCCATAAAATGGACAAAAATGTTTCAACCAAAAATCAAACACAAAATGTCCAGAGTTATGGTCAAGTAGTATGTTATGGCCAAAAAAGAGGGTAAAAAATGTTTCGGGTGACAGACAAAAAACCACAACAATAGTGTATTGGCCCGTATGGCGGTAAGCGAAAAAGTTTGTTTAGTTGCTATTTGATTGCTATTTGGACCTGATCTTAGATAGACTGTCACCAAAACCCCCTCCTGCCATAGCCACAGTGCAAACTCTGAATGATTTAATCAAACTGAGGAATTTGGTTGATATCTGGCGTCTTCAGCATCCTACTGAAAAGGATTTTTCATTTCACTTTTATGTTAAGTTCTACACTAAGATTGGCTATTTTCTGGCATCTTCTGAACTATTACTCAGTAATATAAACTCTACCTATTACAATAGTTCGATATCTGACCATAGCCTGGTCAGATACTATTTTAAAAATATCTAGTCTAAACAAAACTTTAACTGGCGTTTTAACCTTCTCCTTCTGCAACACCACTCTTTAGTTAAGGATATAACTGCAATTATTGGTAAGCTTCTTGCCACTCTTGGCAATTGGGAGATCTCGGACTCTACTGTATGGGAAGCCTTTCAGGTTGTACAGAGGGACCACATTATTTCATTTGAAACATCTAAAAAAACACTAACTATACTGTTGATTTAGCGATAATTTAAAAAAAATGCTTCCAGCACTTGAATAGACTTATAGGACCTCTCTCCAGCGGTCTGATTACTATAAGATTTTAAAACAGAAATATGATGCTATTCTCAGCAAATGCATTGGCAGCCTGCTCCGTCCACTGCTCATGATGAAAATTGCTTGAGTTGGGGTCTAAGCAAGCTCCAGATCATGCTAGGATTTCATGCTCAAAGTGAGTATAAAAATGAACTCGAAAAGCTTTATAACCTTGGCAATGTAAGTCTGAATATGGGGCTGAGTCTGAAAGCTGAGTCGAGCACAAAATCATACTCTAAACAATTGCATAACCTTGGGCCCAAAACTGCTGTAAAACTGCAAATCTGGATGCCTCTGGAAATGGTTATACTGTACATTTGTTGTGGTTTCCCGACTAGATGTTTACATATTTTTGAGGTTGCCTTGTTCGTGAATAATTGGAGGGAGACAAAATCTTCAGAAGCCATCTTTATTCCCACGGTGAGCAGTCCCTGGCCAGGCAGTGCTAGCTCGGCATTCTTTACAGAGCAATATTTATGGGAAAAACTCAACCAACTTTGCTCCAATCAAAATACATGGGTTGTAACCATCTTATCTCTAACAAACTTTGCTCCAATCACATTTCATGGGTTGTAACCATCTTATCTTTAACTTTTTTTTACTCTCCAACTTTGCTTTGTTAAACCATGGTGGAAAATTGAAGTATAGGTTTTTTAAAAAAAGAAAAAGAATATACACTAAAATGGACTGGAAAATTACAGTTCAAGAGTGGACAAACATTGCCAAAGGAATAGGATAAAAGTAGATACTTAAATGATTCAATTGATTATGTTTTTTTCAGTAACAACTAATGATTTTACTGAACAAATATTGATCAAAGCTACAGAAATCAAATGCATCACCTGATTATGTTTTTGAATCAACTAAACAGAAGCCTGCTTACTAATCAAAGCTACAGAAGCGTGCTGCTTATGTGTGTGAGCTGCTCATGCATGTGGGAATTGAATTGCTTGTATGTGTGTGTGTCTGTGTGTGAACTGCTTGTATGTGTGTGTGTGTGTGTGTGTGTGTGTATGTACATGTGTACATGTGTGTTTGCACTGCTCATGTGTGTGCAAACTGCTTGTATGTGTGTGTGTGTGTGTGTGTGTTTTATGTGTATGTGTATGTTTCTGTGTGTTTGCACTGCTCATCCCCTCCCTATGCGTATGTGAACTACTTGTATGTGTGTGTGTTATGTTATGTGTGTGTGTGTTACTGCTGCTTACATAATATGGTTATTGATTATGATTATTGATTATGGTTATTAAACATGGCAATTAATCTACTGATGAATATGATGAGAAATATTGAAATATAATCTTCAACATTCCTCCCGTTGAGGCCATCCCAATCATGGCCTCACATTAATCATGGCTGAAAAATGGCACTGCATTGTCTACCCCTGGTCTATGACCCCCATCCTACACACAAGTGAATTTCTTTTGAGCCCGAACATAAAATCATTTGTTGGTCCTTTGTTGGTCCTTTCCGACTGTTACACTTTGAGTAAAAACAGTCTGTCATGTAGTATGTCAGCATGTGAACTCCAGTTGTTTTTGCGTCAAGGTTTCTTTCGTTGCTGTGGTAAATAAAGTCCAAGTCTAATGTCCCACTTGAATCCAGTAATGTTGCTTATTGCAGGTAATCAGTCCAAATTTAGTCCATTGTCCAAGTCCATATTCAACATTGATTTGCGATTTTTCCATCTGATTGTTTTGGTGAACGAGCCTTCATTACTGGAATCACTGTCTCAGTATATTTGTTCAAAACTTCAGGGAGGCTCCAGGAAGGAGCAGGCCTTGGCGGGCTGGTACACTAAACTGCCACCCGCCCGTCACTGGAGTGAGAAAATAAAATACAAACACAGGCACAGACACAGACACAGGCACATGCAGATTCACTATGTACTCGGCACATACAGAACGAGGGTCATCTGCACCTGCATAATTTCACTTAGATGTACCAGATTTTATAATATTTACTTTTGCTGTAAAGACTACGCAGACACTTTTGTGTCAGAACATTCTAAAAACAGTTTCATCCAGGCCTTTCCAATGACCTACATTTGGAATACCATAGCACCTTCATGCAATAGCCCATAATAATAATCTCCCAAAAGACTTTGATTTCAACAATGACCTGGGTGTCGACTCACCCCTGCCTTAGGTTGTCTCCTTGATAGGAGATCTTACCCGTCTCTGGAGTGAGTCACAACACACACGTAGGTGCTCTGTACTGGGGGTAGGTTTCCTCACCCCTCATAATGGGATAGTTATGAGATCATTCCAGTTGAATTGGGGCTATTGCAGCAACTTTCTGGGCATAATAGATGAAACAGTTAAAGTAATAACTCATCAATAACAATTTGAAACAGATGCTGCAATTATAGTTCTGACACTCAGATTCTTCTTTAACCAGCCAAATAAGTCCCAATTCAAGAAATTTGTCTTGTGTATTTTTCCCCTCGGTCTGAGAGTGCTTTACAAAATCATTAATGTCACCTTAATTATTTGGAGTACAGTGAGTTGTCGATGTGCCACCCTGATAAATTAATATTATTCAAAAATTCATAATTACCCAAATTGCTCACCCTCACTACTGAGCTCCTGTCAATTTTAAATCAATATTTTTGGGCAGTATATTCATAATTTTATGTTTCAGTGTATTCTGGGTCAAAAGATAGGGCAGTAACAATAATATCTTTTCACAGTATTTTTTTCAATGAATTTTGATTTAGCAACCCACCTCAATCTAGGGTTCCGCTAAGCGCATGGAGGAGATGCACAGTCAGGGCTTATTAGCCCCAGCCATGACAACTCCCCATGTCATCAGCAGAACCGGGTGGAGTTGCTTTAGACCGTGTGTTACAATATGCAGTTTTTTTTTTTTTTTTTTTTAATTCAAAAACATGGGTAAATATTCAACCGTGATACAGTTTTTTCATTGGGATCCCAGCATGTAAAGGTAAACAATCATCCCAAATTTGGTCAGCTCAGTCAGTCATTCAGTCATTACCTTTTATTTGAAAGTCCCCGTCCTTCTCACTAATAGTCAGAGGAAAAGATTTTGTCAGCCTAATCAAAATAAATTTAGAATGTGATCACGTTATTAGTCGACTTTTTCAATTATATGGTGGTCCACCTTTTGAATTTAGTCTTGTTTTAATACTCCGAATTGAATTTCCCCAAATTTATTTTAGAAGAATCTCTTCTCTTCTGGAGTGCGCACTCTGGAAAAGTTTCAATAGAATGAGTTAGATGCAAACAATGAGCTCAATCATCATAATTTTGCTGCTTTTCCTCTCGCTGGGACCTTTTCCTGTAAAAGTTCAAAATCAGAGAAAGTTTATTAGTCAATTCGTCTCCTTGAATTGTTGCTTCACTCCTGTTCAAAAACAGAGAAAAGATCATGAATTTATTAATTGCATTTCTTTGGTCAGGAAAGCTTTCAGTCACATTTGTTCACCTCATTTGTTATAGCATTGATCCTTTACATGACTCCTTTGCTGGGCAGAACTTATTCTTGTAAAACAAATTAAGAAAATTCCACATGAAATCGTATTGCTTAGACCCCCCTTTCTCCCCTTCTGTTCTCTGGCCTCTGTATGTCGGCTTTTGACCTATTTCTTTCTCCCTTATCTGCTTTTGGTAACTAAGGCTCCATTCGCGGTATTGTTTTCTCTGCGCATCTTTGTTTAAAACCCATGCAGTCATCCAGTCTCCAATCCCACAATAGTTCCCTTGATTTTTTATTCTTTCATAAATCTAATATGTACTATTAAATTTCACAACTGCTTCTTTTCTGATCATTCAACCCTATTTTTTTTAACCTTCAAATAGCAACTAAAAGTTTCCAATCCTTGATAGAGAAACCTCTGTATCAATTAAATTTACTGAATTTACTGCCCTGTATATCGTGTTTAACAGTACTTCGGCAAATTTTGAATGCTCTGTGTTATTCTTTTTGTTTCTCAGTGTTACTTTTCCTTCATTTTCTTTTCAGAGATATGCCTCTAGCACACCAATCTCACACAGTCTAATTATTTAAAGAAATATGCTTAGATTTTCTAGTTCTTCAGAATTTTACAAATATTTAACTAATTCAAATGGTGTCATTACTTCACATTCATAGTGGATATTACTGGTTTTGCTGATAGCATTCTGCCACATATGTATCATGTTGAGACCATAGTTGTTCTGGCAATTTGTCTAATTCTGTCTTAATTTGTTCTCTAAGTTCATTTCTGATTCTTCAATAGGAATTTTCACTTGCTTTATTTTCCCTGTCAATTGACAGTTAATCATAATCTTGGTCGTTGTTTGTTTTCCTGTTCCAAATCAACATTAAGGGCCCCCTTTTTTTTTGTCTAATTCTGGGCCCTAAGTGGGGTCGAATATCATTGTACAATGCCATGTTGCCTGGGGTCTTTGGGCCTCAATATACGGTATTTTCCCCAGGTACTCCAAACTTGCTCTTTAATTTGGTCTACTATATCCCCCAACCAATAAACATTTGCTAATTCACTTTTTTTAAAAAAATTTGTATGCTATACATCCCCATTGAATCAATTTCTTCTTTTGCGCTATTTAAATTTAAACCTAAAGCCTTCTAGGTGTTCTTTTACACACTACCAATGGCAATTTTGTTTCCTCAATCCCGACCCTTATAGCCATACAATTGGGTTTTCCAAATCTGATATTACTGTATATTACTCACTTCAGGTTTTTTCAGCTGCTGTCTCTCCTTCTGCTCCTGAAACTGGGGGGGCATACGGCGCTGGGTTAAACATTGTTCCTGAAACTGGGGGGACATACGGCGCTGGGTTAAACATTGTTCCTGAAACTGGGGGGGCATACGGCGCTGGGTTAAACAATTCATTGTCAGTAAACTTTTCAGATGGCTTGGACTGAGATGCAGCTTCACTTTGCTTTACAAAATATTTATCCTGATCCTGAATGTTTAGCATTCCCCTTTTCTCCAAACAATTCCAGAACTGCCAGCTCATTTTATTCTTTTTTTTTTAACCCTTTTTGCCGCCGATGCATAATTTGTCATTATACCCATTATTTTTTCACATATTGCAAGATCAAATTTCCCCTCTTCTGGCCACTTTGTTAGTCTGTTTTTTTTTTAGTTCTTTTTTCCCAGTTATTTGACAATTTTTTTTTTTTTAATCATTCTCAAAGGTAGGAAATTGCTCTCATAATTCCTCCACAGGCATTGCCATTGTCATCTATGTATTAATTTAAATTTTATTACTTAGCCAAATTATGTTTCCCCACGTATTAAATTGCAATATGTTTATTTTACCAGTTACACTGCTCACTATGCTCAGTAAACAGTTTATATTATAAACCCGCTTATGCGATTTCTCCTCTTCTTTTTAGACAGATCGTATTTTATTACGCATTCCTAAACCAGTGTTATGTTTAGTGTATACACTTAGATCCTTCGAACCTCCCTCTCCCAGGGCGCAGTTCCAGGCTAGATCCCTTTCCACAGAGATCTCCGCCCGGGCTCCCCCAGGTTCAGAACTCTGCCTTCTGCTTCCCGGTGTCTTCTTTTCAAAGCCCACCAATCACAGAAGCACCACTCGCCTACTGACGCATTCGCTTTTGGCTTGTGGAGGCCTGACTGTACATTGAGCCGAGCGCGGCGGCCACCCTCTCTGTGGTCTTACTGCCATATGCGACTCGACCGGCCGGTGACCCAGTCGATAGCGATCCCCAGATCCCGTAGTGGTTGCCAGCCACCCAGGTGGGAACCGACGGTCTGATCCCTACCCCACTTCGCTATGGGTATAGAAACTTTGACCGTTTTCACCAGCCTCGCCTGTTCACAGAGGTTCTACCACGACCTCTGCTAGGTGTGGGCTGTCACCCACGCATTCAATGGTTGCCCTCAACTTACATGCGACAAACACGCCGACTAGACGGTACCACGGCAGTATGTCAATTCATACTTCACCAGACACGGGGGCCTTCAGCCCTCTCCCCTGCACTATAAACTGTCTTTAACGTGCCCTCGGAACTTTGCAGTCCCGCCGCCGCCTGTTGACGGCAAGGTTCTGGGGGCCCAATCCCCTACCCTACCATCTAGTTGTCTAATCAATGATATTTCTTGTTTAGTTCCATTTGCCTTTTTTTGTGTTTTTTTTTCCAAACATTGGAAGTTGCTTTTACTTTTTTCCCTTCTTTTTTTCCTTTTTTTCCTCATCTACCAGCTTTGCCGTAATCATCGTTTATTTTTTAATCCAAATTTCATTTCTCGGCCAAATTGTTTTTTTTTTCTCACCTATTCAATGATGATAGTACACCAATCAAAATAATGCTAAATAATCTTTTAATACATGCAATTTGCTACTTCTTTTAATCTGCCAAATAGTAATGACCATTAATAATAAATTTAACTTATTGCATGTAAACTAGGGGTTATTTATTTATATTTAGTGCACTCTTAACACTCCCAACTAATGCAATACGCAACAAAACCACTGTTCATATCCACATTTACTCTACACTCATGCAAAAAGGGAGCCGCACCCACCCAACAAACTTCCCGTCAAAAAGCGTCTGTACGGGACCTCGCAATCCTTACTACCAGTCAGTCCACCCTTAGGACCCAGCAAACCTTACTTCCAGTCAATTGTCCTCACAAACCCATTAATCGGCTAGCTCCATACGCCAAATGTGCTGCGCGCCCTTTTGTAAAAATAATAAACAACAAGACAGACAACACTGCAAAAACGGATCCCAGTACCTCTCTAGGTCATCCAGGCCGTATCCCAATCTCAAGCGGGGAGGCCTGCAGGTTTATTCCCTCCCTTTAGGGTCCCAGCACAGGCCTCACATATAACAACAGTCGTGACACCAAACCAGTTACAGAACGGCTCTGAGTTCCAAACAATTACTCACAGTAACTTGTTGCGAATTCATTGTTAGTGGTTAGTAGTTACATATCAATTCTGCAGATTCTGTCCCCCTCCTTTTAATTTCCCCCAATTTTGTGTCTAGATTCTTTGAGCCGAAAGGTCACTTGTCTCCAGTGCTCCAGATCAGGGCCAGGACAACACAAAACAACACCCCCATTTATCTATCTGAGCAAGATAATTAAAGCAAATTAATTAAATTGCTCACCTTATCCTTAGTTTGCTGGCATCTTAGGGGTGTGTGCGTGCTCCTGCACCATCTCCGAGCACCGAAGACCGCCCACCCTTACGAGTTAAACCGACCTTTGCCGACTCCTGGCTGGGCCAAATATGTTGTGGTTTCCCGACTAGATGTTTACATATTTTTGAGGTTGCCTTGTTCGTGAATAATTGGAGGGAGACAAAATCTTCGGAAGCCATCTTTATTCCCACGGTGAGCAGTCCCTGGCCAGGCAGTGCTAGCTCGGCATTCTTTACAGAGCAATATTTATGGGAAAAACTCAACCAACTTTGCTCCAATCAAAATACATGGGTTGTAACCATCTTATCTCTAACAAACTTTGCTCCAATCACATTTCATGGGTTGTAACCATCTTATCTTTAACTTTTTTTTACTCTCCAACTTTGCTTTGTTAAACCATGGTGGAAAATTGAAGTATAGGTTTTTTAAAAAAAGAAAAAGACTATACACTAAAATGGACTGGAAAATTACAGTTCAAGAGTGGACAAACATAGCCAAAGGAATAGGATACAAGTAGATACTTAAATGATTCAATTGATTATGTTTTTTTTTTTTTTTTCAGTAACAACTAATGATTTTACTGAACAAATATTGATCAAAGCTACAGAAATCAAATGCATCACCTGATTATGTTTTTGAATCAACTAAACAGAAGCCTGCTTACTAATCAAAGCTACAGAAGCGTGCTGCTTATGTGTGTGAGCTGCTCATGCATGTGGGAATTGAATTGCTTGTATGTGTGTGTGTCTGTGTGTGAACTGCTTGTATGTGTGTGTGTGTGTGTGTGTGTTTTATGTGTATGTGTATGTTTCTGTGTGTTTGCACTGCTCATCCCCTCCCTATGCGTATGTGAACTACTTGTATGTGTGTGTGTTATGTTATGTGTGTGTGTGTTACTGCTGCTTACATAATATGGTTATTGATTATGATTATTGATTATGGTTATTAAACATAGCAATTAATCTACTGATGAATATGATGAGAAACATTGAAATATAATCTTCAACACATTTATCTATGGTCATGAATGAATCATGGGCAAGAATTATATTCGCCACTGAACAGGTCAGATCTGTGATAAAGACCCATTCCAAATGGTAGAATACAAAAGCCATCTTTTGAGTCAAACATCTATGGTGTCAAACAATGTTAAAGTATATTAGTTCCGTAGGTTTATCGGTTACAATTCACAAATGATGTATTCGCAGTAGTCCGGATTACCTTAGTTGGTAAGACATGGACATAATTTGGACACGTAGTAAAACTGTCAACCAGCGGTCAAATGAAGGATTCGCATATTGAGATGCCAAAACATAATGACTTACTGTATATTGTTCTTGAAAATTCAGTAAATTAATTGTGTGATTATTAATCAAGTAATCTGAAATAGGAATAGCTTGAAAGCAATCATGCATTTAAAGGTCAGAGGCTCACTGCACGCTATTGAAAATCCCATAAAGTCGGTGCTACCGCGAGGAGGACATTGGGCTTTAGAGAGTTAAACAAGAGGCTCCTCAGAGCCTGTACTGGGCTGGGTCTAGGCCTGGGCCAATTGCAAAACCGCGTGCGCGCGTGAGCAGGACAATCGCTACCCCGAAAAAACAAGAGGCTCCTCAGAGCCAGGGGGGTATACTATGAAGCAAGATAAGTGGGTTAGAGAGGTATGTCGAGCCTAAACCTATGCTTTTCAATGTCACAAAGGTGCCTCTCTTTTAACGTGGCTAGATTAGCATGGTAACTTACGCTGCGAACTTAACCTGGTCGAGAGCAGGTTATGTGCCGAGTTTCGGCTTTAATCGGCTATACATGTCCTGCCTTATCAGTAAACACTTCCTTTGAAGTTGACATCACCTTTCTTGAAGAATCCTGTGGACTTTGGTGCCCGAAACGTAGGCAGTTCTCTTCGGAGGGAGACTGGCATGACCTGTTAGCTTTTTCTGACGATATTCTCTATGAACGCTACAGATTGTCAGCTGAGGGAATTTGTTACTTATGCAATCTACTGGAGCCATATATTGGCAATGTAGCAAAGAGAGGCATTTAAGTTGCACGAACAGTATGCATAACGTTGCGGGTTTTTTTTTTTTTTTTTTGCCATGGGAACTGACAACATTCAGGTGGTGATGCAGAAAATATGAGCAAGAATATTGTATGCTTTGCTATACATTTTACACAGCATACCATTAAAATAATTTAAATAATTACGAAAGCAAAGCAGCATAGGGTGTACTACTTTGAAAAATGTTCTCATGCTTTGTTTTAACTTGCTGCCATGTCCTCTTCACAGTGCTGGTACTGCAACTATTAAAGCGTATTCAGCTATGAAATAGTATTTTATGCCACAGGACTACTGTAAATTTGCAATGGTGCAACTGGTTAGGGTTGGTGGTGAATTTGATTTTATTAAAATCATGCTGTATAAAAAAACAGCAATGAAAAAAATACTTAAAACCAAAAACGAAAAAATTAGTAAAACGGATTTTATTATTGGTATTTATCAGTCAGATAATAATCAATTTATAATTTAATTTCACTTTGTTTCATTTGGCCAAGAAACTAAAGTGATTTCCACTAGTCCTTCATCAGAGGACTTGGGTGATACAGAGTCTGGGCTATGGTTACAGTAACAATGTATTACAAATAGGGAAAACACAGAGGAAACAAGCTTCTTTAAATATAACGTGCAGGTAACAATACAAGCAGCACAAAGTTTCTATACAAGTTCCTATACAAGACTACAATGCTGAACAGACGTGGGTACACGAGACTTCACAATGAGACTGAGTGAAGCTCGGTTTTATTACTCACTTTTACCACCCAGTGGCAATGAGAAACAGGCGCAAGTGATAATAGAATAATGAATGAAGTGCAGTCTGGGATTTAGTAGACGGCTGGAGATGTGGCCTTACAGTAGCGCCCCCCCGAGGCGCGACTCCCGGCGTGCCTGATCTTCGGCCAGGAGGGTGTCCACTGGGGCACGGAGCAGGCTGGGTAATGTGGGCTTGATGGAAGTCAGCCAGGAGCTGTGGATCCAAGATGTCATCACGATTTACCTAGCTCCTGTCCTCTGGACCATAGCCTTCCCAGTCTACCAGATATTGGAATCTGCTTGCTCTTCTTCTGGACTGGAATAGGCTGTGCACCCGGTAGGCTGAGCCTCCGTCTACCTCCAGGAAAGGGGGCGGGTCTTCAGGGGGTAGCCTCCGCCAGGGGTCCAGCAATCACTGACCAAAGCAGAGAGGTGTGGAAAGTTTTATTTATGTGGTAGTTATGCATATGCAGATTCATTGACCATCCGGAGGACAGGGAAAAGGCCAATGAACCGTGGGCTCACTATCTTGCAGGGCTGGCTGAGGCGCAGGTCCCTCGTTGAGAGCCAGACTTGGTCCCCCGGCTGGTATTGGGGGAGTCTCGACGTTTCCGGTCTGCCTGGATCTTTTGGTGGTGGGGATCTCTTCAGATCTGAACGTTGGTGGTCTCCCAGTCCTTCTCCGCCTCCTTGAACTAGGCGTCCACTGCTGGGACTTATGTCTGGCTCTGGTCCCACAGGCACAGGGGATATTGCCATCCAAGCACGCACTGGAAGGGACTGAGTCCAGCGGAAGTGCTCTTTAAGGAGTTCTGTGCGTACTCCGCCCCCTTGGCGCTGAAGGCAGTATGCTCGGAGGAACCTCCCCCAGGTCTTGGATGGCTGTCTCCGCCTGCCCATTGGCTTCGGAGTGATATCCTGAGGTGAGGCTAACAGTGGATCCCAGCTTCTTGAAGAATGCCCTCCACACTCGGGACATGAATTGAGGCCCATGGTCGGAGACGATGTCCTCCAAAAGGCCAAAATTCCTGAATACCTGCTCGAAGATTACATGTGCAACTTGGAGTGCAGATGGTAAGATGGCGAAAGGCACAAATTTACAGAATTTAGAAAACTGATCTATAATCACCAGGATACATGTATCCATGTTACTGTCTGATGAGGGTAGATTGGTAACAAAATCAACAGCGATGTGTGACTTTGGGCGATGGGGAACTGGCAGTGGGTTAAGTTTACCTGCGGACAGCTGTCGTGGCGTTTTGGAAATCGCGCATGTTGTGCAGGAGCGCACAGCTGCTTCCACATCCAAGGCCAGGTGGGGCCACCAATATTTTAGGATAATGATGTGTGTTGTTCTTTAAACTCAAGGGTGTCCTGCCGATTGGGGGGATGGGCCTACAGAATAACTGGTAAATCAGCTCGAGGGGGGAGGATGGATGTCAGCAAAATCCTTTTATCATGAACGTCTTATTCATTTAATTATTATTAATTGTTTATCCTTGCTTTTGGCTGGCACAGAGGTAGTTTCTGGGGATTCCTCCTGGTGTTTTTTTTTGTTTATTTGAGTTCTGGGATTTTACGATGAGCATACTCCGGGCGCAACATTCCTGGATGCAAAATCAGCTCGAGGGGGAGGAGGGTAGAATCGGCTTAAACCTCTGCTTCCTTTTGGAATCCTTCTTTTCTACGAGAGTTCTCGTATCTTCTGCAGGGATAGAGCATCTGCTTTGATATTCTTCGAGCCTAGGTGATAGGATATTGAGAAATTGAAACAAGTGAAAAATAGTGCCCACCTGGCCTGCCGTGGATTCAGTCGCTGTGCCTTTCGCTGATGCTCCAAGTTGCCGTGATCAGTCAGGACGAAGAATGAATGACAGACCCCCTCTAACCAATGCCTCCATTCCTCAAACGCTAGTCTAATAGCCAACAGCTCCCGGTTTCCTACGTTGTAGTCGGCCTCTGCAGGTGTGAGCTTGTGTGAGAAGTCCGCACATGGATACAGCTTCTCTGGTGTTCCATGCCGCTGTAGCAGGATAGCTCCCAAACTTGCACTGGAGGCGTGAACTTCCACTATTAAAATTTCCAGACCCTGGTAAATTTGAGTATAGGTGCAGTAATGAACAGGGTTTTTAGTGTGTTGAAGGCGTGTTGAGCTTCCAGATTTTTGGGTTTCCTTTGAAACAGCCATATCAGGGGATGGGCAACTGCGCTGAAGTTTTTAATGAAGCATAAATGATTTAATTTGGTTCCATTGGAACATTATTTAGAGAAGAACTGTACATATGGTGGTGTGGTTTATATTGTGGTGTGCCCCTGTCGGTCCCCACAAGAGGAAACAAGACTGTTTACGAAACTGACATGCAGTGAGGGTTGATAAGGGATACCTGTTATCCTGTTTTTATGCTACACCTGCAAATTCCCAACAAATTCTTCAGAATGGACAGCATTGTTCATGCAATTGTGCCATGTTTTGTAGTGACGTGTAAGGGTAATCTATGTCTGTGTAACTGATATATAGGCATGCAGCACTGATATTTTTGTTTCTTCCTCATTGGGCATCTATTTTGATAACTTGGTTTTTCTTTTGGTCTTTGGGTATATAGTGGAATGGTTCTGGGAGACTCTTTAACATGAGCTCCTGAGAAATATTTGCATATTGTCATTTTCCCACCACATTCTGTTGCACATACTGTGATTCATACATTGTAAAATACATTTTGTTAATCTTATCGGGCTATTCCGATCTAATTGATATCCACTACACACGGTAAACCCCGATGGTGTGCTGAACTCAAATATTTTGTGGAAACCGATTACCTCAAAAAATTGTGCAGGCCAACTTAATTGCATTGTGTGGAAGGAACTTAAAGTAAATAAGGTAAATTTATTTTTCTCATTTTTAAGTGCTGTGAACACAAAATCATTACGGTGGCATACACAATTTTGTGAGGTAATCGGTTTCCACAAAACATTCGAGTTCACCTGCCACACTTGTCAGGGTTTACAGCGCACAGCTGGACATCCTAAACATACTAGCCTAAAGTCTTAGAGATATTTGTTATATAATCAAATGGAAGAATATCTTTGAAAACACAAAATCATTTTTAAGTTTCAGACTGGCCTCAGAACAGCTCACTCCACAAACATTAGTCTGATCTGACTTTTTGATTATATAAAAATGAAGATTGAGGAAGGGACCATTGTTGTTTTTAATTTTCATCAATGATTTGCCAGCAGCAGTGATGTCTAAAATGATGCCTTTTGCAGATGAGTCAACATTATTAGTAATCGGAAAAGACACCAGAATTATACAGGAAACGCTTAGTAGAGAATCATCCTTGGTCAGTGGCGGCCTTAAACATCTGGGGGCCCGTTTCAAAAGAAAATGTGAGGCCCTATAAAACATATAGAACTTCATAATTTTGCTAAATGAAAGCTCACCCCTTAGGCTATCCAGTGAAATTTCAACATTTCTGGATGAAACTTGATGTTTATTTGTGATGATTTATTAAAGGGGACCTATTATGCTGATCCTTCTTTTAATACATGTTAGTAATGTTATAATGTTGGTTGTCCATGCTCAACCTCTGAAAAGTTTCTAAACATAAGATACAGGGGTTTTGCCATAATCCAAGAGCGTGATTTCGTCAGCGTGATTTCCTCTCTGAACAGCTCCTCCCGAGATCTTCGCGAGATCTGGGCAAAACCTGATGTCAGGTTGTGCCGTCCAATTAGTACAGACCTAGCCAGAGCCAACCACTGAGCTGGACCTGCCCACACCAGAAACTATTCTAGCAGGCACTAACAACGGCAGATCATACTATGCCTTAATATTTCTACACTTTTGGAAATACAAAAGAAGAACCGCAGATCATTTGAGGTGCAATTTTGTCAGTATCTCTCCCAAAGCTGCTTGTCCGTTTACTTTTGGACGCAAAGAAAAAACAAATATTTTTCTTCCAAAAGACGATGCCACCAGAAATCAGTGGGTAGCTTTTTTTTTTGTTTGCTGGCAGCAAACAGCCACGGCCAAAGGGAACGTTTGCTGATTGTGCTCAGCATTTCACCAAAGCCAGCTTTGTCAATAAAGGATAATTCGACACAGGATAAGGGTTTCAGCTGCTTCTCAAACCTGAAGCAGTTCCATCGATCAAGGGCGCGGAGCCACAAATTGTAAGTAACGATATAACAGCAAATAATGTGAGTGAAGCTAACGTGTTACGGGTGGCTACTGGCTAGCAGGACCGCTAGCGAGAGTTTGCACTAACAACTGGCCTCAAACGCAGGCTTTGTAAAATATCTGAAGATAAAGCCTGTATCGGTCGTGACTGTCCGTGACTCACAGACACAGAAGCTGTAAGTTGCTTTTACTGCATAAGCCAACCTGACGTGATGGCCAGTTGATTGTGACTGTAGCACAACGGCTAACGTAGCCAAGTTACTGTTGCTAATGTTTGTGTCCTAAATATGCAAGAGTAATATCAGGGGAAATTCTACAGAAGGTGTGTGAACATAAACCTCATTTGAAGCTAACTTTTAATACTTGTTTGTAATTTGGATGCTTGGTACAACTGTTCACAGTAACAGAACTTGCTGTCTGTAAAACATGTATTGCAAGGGTTTGTCTCTGTGGTTATGACCGCTCGGTTACCAGCTACTGCATGTTAGTTTGCATGCCGTGCTAATTAAAAATGCTCCTGGTTGACTTATATGCAGTAATTCTGATCGGTATGCTTGTGTTGCTTCGGTAAGCATCAATGTGGCAGTTTCATCATAACGTTGCCCGATTGTAGCCACTACAGTTAGTGATTGCTTCACTTATCCATGACCGGGATCAGCCAGATACTTCAGAAATGTCTGAGCAAGCTCTCTGGTGCAACCGTGAAAGCAATGCGAAACACAGAAGCTCTACCGGTTTACAAATGATTTCTCTGCACTACCTTGACATAATTTCATCCCCCTTTAGAAATTGTTGTGGCTAGTAAAAAGCCGAAAAAGGCGGAGATTAAATAGGTAATTCTTTCCTGTAGAAGTGATCGATTCACTAGCTCCACATAAGCAACTTGTCCGCGCTAACGGAACTTACGGTCTGCAAAACCTGTATTATATTCATAACATAACCGAGCTCTCTCTAGCTGTTGCCTACTATCCATAAAGCTGTTTTCATCGGACATGAAACGAATTTTTTGCACGACAGATTAGCTACATTCAAAGTCAATGCAAAGACGCGAATACAGGCGTTATGGGGCAGCTTTCACACGGACGCGAAACAGCTTTCACAGCGGACAGATTAGGTACAAACAAATTTCAATGCAAAGACGCGAATACAGGATTAGCGTTAACATTCAAAGTCAAATGCAAAGATTAGCTACATTCAAAGTCAATGCAAAGACGTGAATACAGGCGTTATGGGCGCGTTAAGCAGCTTTCACACCGGACGCGAAGCAAATTTTTCGCACGACAGATTACATTCAAAGTCATCACCGCTTATCAGCTACTGCATGTTAGTTTGTGTGCTCTGCTAATTAAAAATGCTCCTGGTTAACTTATATGCAGCAATTATGATCGGTATGCTTGTGTTACTGCCGGTAAGCATCAATGTGACAGTTTCATCATAACGTTGCCTGATTGTAGCTACTACAGTTGAGAAGCTAACCAGAGAGGTGCTGTATGTGTCTGCCGAGTTGGGCTGCATTTAGACCAGAAGTAAGTTTTGCAGAGCTTGGGGTGCGTTTTTGGGTGCTTATGAAACGATCGCTTTACTTATCCATGACTGGGGATCAGCCTGATATTTCTCCAATACCTGGGCAAGCTCTCTGATGCTACGGTGCAATAGGGAAGCGCACACTGGATTTCTCTGCATTGCCATCGACTGAATATTAAATTCTTTTCGTAAAAGTGATCGATTCGCTAGCTCCACATAAGCAACGGTTCAAGCAGACGGAACTTACGGTCTGTAAAACCTGCATTATGTAATGACATAACCGAGCTCTAGCTAGCTCTTGCATATACCATTTTCGCGAGGAAAAGCTGGTCATTCGAAGCAATAAGTAAAATATTAAATTCCGAAAGGCCGTTTTCGCCCCATCATATACCAAAGTGTTCGGTTTCTCCACGCTAACAACACACCACAGCTATGCACACGAACCAGCAGGTCCTAATACACTCGAAGCAGTCCATAAGCTGTTAGTCCACTTTTAGCTGCTCCTCACTGTCCATGTTTCCCGCTAAACTCAGACCCCGGTTTTCTACGGTCTCCGGTCTACACTTGGGCATGTCGACCCGTTCTACAAATGTGTCTATATGGGTGGATTCTAGTTTTCCCTGCATCCTACCTACAGAATAGAAAAACAGCTGTACTCACCACTGTTGCCGATAGCAAATTCGTGCTTGAGCTGCCAGACATTCGCACTGCGTCCTCCACTTTCGCCGTTGCGTTTATTAGAACAAGTTAATTTCATTAGATATATACACAAGTACTGCATTAGATTGCAGAATATGCCCGTCGAATCCTTCGGGAGACGCGTCAGTTTCACTCTGGAGCCGGACCAGGAAAACTGTGTTCTGCTGCCTCGTCCGCCTAGATCCGCCCTCCACAGAGCTGGCCAGTCAGAAGAAAGTGGGCACACGGGGAGTGGGGGCCATAGCGGAAGAGCCACCCCAATGAGGCGTTTCAGGCCGAGACTACTATAGACTACAAATGGGGTTTTTTGAGGATGGCAGTATGAGCGAAATAAGTACCCTTTTTTTACTTTGCAGGATCAGGAGTACTCTAGGGGAGTCAAAGACCAAAATATAAACTTGGAAAAATAGCATATGAGGTCCCCTTTAAAATATTGGCAATAAAATATATGCATGTGTAAATGTGATAAATTTCTCAAAAACTGAAATGTGTTACTCACTCCAACAAGCTAGTTGCATTGCAAACTGCGGACGTCTTCGTGTACTTTATGCGTCACTGAATTAGAAATTTTTAAAAAAGTTGCCACCTAAAATGATCAAAGGTTTAAAGGCCCAATATGTAAAATTTCCCAATTCAAAGATCTATAAAATATATAGATATGTTATATTTGTTTTGGTGTTGTGTACTTCCATTATCCTTGATGTATTCAATGATTATCAAAGACAGAGATATCTGTATTATCAATGGAGGGACACGGGCCGTTTCTTTTCGTCGCATATTTGACGTCACTCCCAACACAAGGATTGCACCAGACCTAGAAAATCACCCTCTACATATGCATGCTTCGCCATTGCCAAAGAGTTTCAAGCCAAGATGGTAACATAAACGTAAGGTTACTCCACTTCAAAACATTTTTCTTGTGATGCCGCATGACAAACAGAAAGCTGATGAGTACGGCACATCGTTTGTGCGTTATGAGAAGTCAGTGCTACGTTAGCTACATTACTTGCAGTTAGAACACGGCTCCCTTGAATACTCGATTCAGTTTGGTCTATCAGCGTGTCTTGACAGATAACCGCTGGCCAGCTGGTCTGTTTGGCACATCGTTGCTAAGGAAGCTATAGCAATAGTGGCTGGAGCAACTGAAAGCGTACATTGCCAGCTGACAGTAGCATTTCCTCGATATCTGTTACCTTTAGCATTTGCATTCAGCAACTGAGTGTTCACATCTGTTATTATTCTCTACAAAGATGGGCAACATGAGCTGGCCCCACCCCCTTATCTCAGCCTCTGACCTGCAGCACATCATAAGCGCTGTAAACGGCCGACTTATCATTATCCCTTAAATTTTTTTTATTTGAATGAAATTAGATGAAGTTACATAAAAGTAAAGAAATATAACCTTACCTCGTCCATGTACATGGTTTCACCTCCTGTTTGAGTCACGTCGGAGAATTTAGCTGTCAGCGGTGCGTGTAAATTAATGCAGACAACAAGTCCCATGATTCCACGCGATCCCATTGCATCATCAAACTCGGCCTCTTGTTATTGTTTGGTTAAGCGCTCTCTAGCGGCAGAGAATTACATATTGGGCCTTTAAATACAAACGGCGCAAAGAGCCCTTATTCTTTTTTTTCTTCTTCTGAGGGAACGGAGATAGGGGATAGCTCTACAACATAATCACTGGGATAATGATACAGAAAAATTTAGATGTAATTCAAACTTCGAAATCCCATCAACATAATTTAATGTTGCTTGAGTAGACTAGGTTTAGAAGCATTCGTTGACTCGTATTGGCAGATCTGAATTCAAATTTGCATAGCTATGAACATTACGCAACACTGGGTGATGCAGTATCCTCTGTTTTGTCAGAGAATGAGGCTGGCTTTGCCATAGCCATGAAGATGTAGGCTATATAAAACCATCAATACGTTTTCAGCTTGTTCACCGTTTTAATGTTTTCATTCAATTGCGATGCCATGTGAATTAAGGAGCATGTTTTTTCGCTCAAAGTACATGTAGCTAACGTTATATTAAAATGCAGCACAGTGTGTAACGTTAATGTTATGCACTGATAACAGATAAAAAAACAGGTCCGCACTGGTCATTTTCTGCCCGCTGTTTCTGCGTGGAAATTTTTGAACTCTGATTTGTCCCAGAAAACTCGCCTCTCGTTGGCTTTGGTTGGGTTATGTCCCGAAACTCCTTGGGTGTAGAGTAGCCAGAAGTTACCTAAGAACCATAACTTCTTGGAACTTGGAAGCATACGTTCGTTTTCAAGGTGCCTAATTTCCATCAAATACTCATCAGACACCAATAAAAGGAAAGCAGAAGACTTCTTTAATGTTGCAACTTCAATTTTGCGAATTATCATTGCATTTTACCGATCAGAAACTATTTTGACTGGGTCGGATCCGGAAGCTACCAGACCATGACCTGGCCCGAATCCAAACATTTCCATAATGTTCGTAGATAATTTAATGTAAAAAAAAAAAAAAAAAAAAAAAATGATAAATAATGCTACAAAATTTACTCATCAAAGCTCACTGTTATATACAATATTAAATACCCCCGGAATGCAGCAAGCGAATTACTTTTTTATTTGTTCACATGCCAACTGATTAGCCCGAGGCGCTAGCAACATTGGCTAAAGTAACGACTGTATTGCCAAAATTCCCAGAGCATCAACTACCATTGCTCTTTTGCTGCCATCATTTGTAGACGATGAATAATTACTACACTTCTTTTCCAGCTCAGTGTCCATGCAACTATCATAATTTGATGGAGAAAACCCGTAACTATGACCACCGCAAAACCGTATATTCCGCGCATTCGCCGCAACTCAGAGAAGGGGCCCCGTCTACGGGGATTTTGAGGCACTGGCTGGGGGGTGGCTTATAAGTCATTGCAAAACGTACCAATTTCAGTGGCCGTCGGGGATCCCAAACATTTGCCTTATTTGGGGGACTCAAATATTTGCCCGGTTTGCCTTTCCAGGCTGTGCGCCTCTGCATGTTTTCATACAGTCAACGTATAGGATGTTAATTCTTGCCTGGCAGCTGGGGGCCCCCTGGAGGGCGGGGCCTGTTTCAACTGAAACGGTTGAAACATAGGTAAGGCCACCTATGTCCCTGGTAAGAGACTGGATAATTGATAATAAATTGTCAATATATTTGGGTAAGACAGAGGCTATTTTATTTTCCACTAAGCGCAAACTTAGGAAAAGGAATATAATTCATATTCAGTGTGAAAATAATACTGTCGAAAACTAGTGTCAAGTACCTTTGAGTCCCTCTTGACCAATTTGTCTTTGGGAAAGAAATTTCAGCAACAGTTTTATCTAACACTGCAAAAAGGCTTATATATGTTACACTTGTCATTTTTAATATGAAGGTAAAGGAACCTTAGGAGCATCATTAATTTGACTATGCCTGCTCTGCATGGTATAGTGGACTTCCCCAAAAAAAAAAAAAAAAAAAATGCTGGTAGCACAGAATAATAACATGAGATACGTGCTTCATCTAGGATGCATATAGGACATTGGATTATTACCTGTGGTGTCGGAAGATACAGGCTAAATGCTTCACCTAGGATGCACATCGGACATTGGATTATTACCTGTGGAAGTTAGAGTAAAACAACTGAAACCTAATCATATGTTAGATATAATTCATAAAAGGGCCCCAGAATATATTAACTGGCAGATTAATATGGTTAGAGGCTAAAATAAATGCAACTCGAAAACAAGTCTTGTAGTGTTCCACATATTAAAAGTAAAATAGCAAGAAGTTCTTTCTTAAATATCGGTATCTCCTCATGGAATTATATTAAACAAAGTCAAACAAAGGCAATTTTTAAAACAAAATTTAAGGCATCTTTGTGGGGAGAGGTAATGGTTCACTTCAAAGGGAGAGAGTATGAACCATAGGTGTTGGGTTGCAAGGGTTTGGCTTGTTCTTTGACTGCATCATCTGTCTTGTTTTCTATGCCCTGTATTTTGTTTGTTGGCTTCCATCGAGGACCACTTTGGAAATACTGTAAGTGGTTTTTGTAATGCTTTTAAGTGCAATCCTCCAGGATTTTTGTGTCATGATTCTCTTGTGAGTTATCGTGCTGTTAAAATCCAAATCAATTCCATTCAAAGCAAGGATTTTCAGCTCTGACATACTCACCATTCACAGGATGTCTGCACTCTGTAGTCACTCGCCGGTGCATGTAGTTCATCCGTTATCTATACTACTTCTTCCTCACTCGGGTCACGGGGGAGCTAGAGCCTATCCCAACTGACTACGGGCAAAAGGCAGGGACACACCCTGGACAGTTTGCCAATCCCTTGCAGCTGTACATATTACTGCCATCACAAACACATGTACTTGTATTACTGCAGGCTGTACCACCCTGAGGCATGTCCACGTCTACATTGCTAGATTGTACTCCTTCAGCACTACACTATCGTCGCATGCAGCTGTCAGATCAGAGAAAGGTTAAGGATAAATTCATATGGAGTCAAATCGTCATAAACTTTAAATCACTCTTGACCCATGAACAGGGTAAGACAACACGTGTTCCTTCATCTGTCAGATATTTCCGACTTTTTGTATATCTGAGAGAGCTTAGCCTGTCCTTGAGCCTGCTCTGGAGCTGGCTAGGTCCACAGACCTTGTTTCCATGGACAACTTGTGCCATGGTTTAGCCCACACGCTCTGTGCAACCGAAATGGGGTTTGAGATTAGGCTAATCCCGTGCTGATCCTGGGCAAATCCCTTATCCCGGTGTCGTGCAATAGGCCCCAGGATGCTTTAATCTCTTAAACCAGAGCGCCCCCAGTATAGAGGGCAATAAATATGCATAATAAATACAGCATGTTTCGTAATAGCTTCGTTGACATGCAGCATATCCTCTTAAAGGGAAGAAAATCTGCAAAAAGCTCACAATGACCATTTTTACCTCAGCCGAATACAATTCAAGCACCAAGCAAGTAAATAAACATGTAGCAAAACATAAGATAAAATAATATCAGTCCTCCATAGCTAGCATTTCTACTGAATTGGTGCTTTGCATACAAACGATACTTAAAATGGAAGAGGAAAGTTTAAAAGAATCCAATGATATAAGCCTTGTCATTTTAAACTGACACCACACTCAAAGAACAGCAGGCTTACATTTTACATTCTACTGCAATGAGCAAGAATTTTTCTTCACCTTTGCTATTTTGTAATAAAAAACTGTGCTTGAGGGTAAATCTGTGCGATCTATTGTTAGTCCAATGTGTCCGTGTTATACTGACCAAAAAAGAAATGGAATTTTCTATTTCTTGATTTTATCAAGTGTAACTGTTATTAATCAACACTTCATTGGTATCAAATGAAAGAGGGAATCTCAGACAATAGATATAACAGAAAATCGGGTTGAAATATCGCTGAGTTGGCTTTTATTTAACAAGGTGAAGTTCGACATTACGAAACACAAATGACACAATCAGTATCTCGTATGTCCCCCGTTAGCATCGCGCACAGCGATACACCTGCATCTCATAGACATCACCAGACATCTGATTGTTGCTTATGGAACGCTGTTCCACTCTTCGGTCAGTGCTTGTCTTAGCTGACGTATTGTAGCTTGCGGTGGTTGACGTCTCCGGATAGCTCTATCCAGAATGTCCCGCAATTGTTCTATAGGTGAAAGATCTGGAGAAAACACTGGCCAGGGAAGGATTTGCACGTTTTTGGCCCGAAGGAACTCCATACAGATACGTGCCACGTGTGGACCCGTGTTGTCCTGTTGGAAAGTCAGTCGGTGACGTCGGACAAACAGAAGGACAACTGGACGGAGAATTTAATCGCGGTAACGGACGGCGTTGAGGTTTCCTTCAACAAAGTGAAGGTTGGTTCGATGTGTAGCACACGGTCGTCATGATATGACGGTCAGACGCTGGAGTTGTAACACGTGGCCTACCGGATCTGGGGCGATCGGCCATGTGTCCAGTGGCATTAAACCTGGTTCTGAGGTGATTAATTGTCGCAGAATGCACGCCGAATTGAGGGGCAACACTATGCACCCGACTTCCGGCCTGTAGCATCCCAATCGCACGTTCTAGTTGAACTTCCGTTAGTCGTAGCATTATACCCCGTGTGATTTTTACTCATTTTCGGTCGGAGTTTTATAGGCCCCAGTATCTACGAGGAACTCAAAACAAAAATGGGAGTGTTAGGACAATGGTAGTACTCGAACCCAAGCACTGCCGATTGTTTGGTTCCGGACGAACAGCGGCTCCAGAGTACGCTGGGACCGCAAAAATTTGTACGGTTGATGTACTCACCTTCAAAAATTACTCAGAGTAAAAGCATCTTTCTCAATGGGTTTGTCGAAATTTGGCACCGGATTACGTAATTGCGCTTCTTTTTTTGTTCTGTATATATTGAAACTACATCTCCCAGTCTGCATGCGTGTTTTTTTTTCGGGGCACTGCTTCCATTGAGGAAAAGCCCTGAGAATTCCCATTGCTCTGAGCATTCCCATCCCAGTGATTCTCACTGTATATTAAAAGTTTGTTTTCATAAAAATGTACTGAATAAACATATCTCATGCTAACTTAAAGCGCTGAGAGCCAAAATCATAACTGATGGTTGAAACTACAATTGCAGAAATTATTCCAATGCAAACCATCAATAGAAGTAAACAGAAAGCATAAGAGTGAAGTCAAACCTTTTTCCCAGAAGTTCATCAGTCAGTCACTGCAGCTGTCAGATTCTCAGTTATGGCATGCATATGCAAGCATTACTGGTCAGCAGTACTTGCATGCCTACAACTTCACAGGTCTCACAGCAGCCATATTTCTTATGGCTCCATACACATGAGGTTGGAGCAGTCATCCTCACCAGAATCTGAGAATGCCGTGCCAGCAAGAAATTTATGTCAGAAAAATGTGTAATAGCTTGTATTGTGAGTGCCTCACTCAGATTTCCCAGTAATATCTTTGTTTTCACTGTCTTCTCCCTCAGAGAAGGTCCAGGATGAGATCGATTCCATAATTGGCCAGTCAAGGCAGCCTACCCTGGCAGACAGAGCCAACATGCCCTATACTAATGCTGTTGTCCATGAGATACAGAGGATGGGTGACGTTGTGCCACTGGGGTTCCCCAAAATGACCAGTAAAGATACAATGTTAGGAGAACATTTTATACCAAAGGTGAATATAAAAAATGGGGAGCAGAGAGACAGTGTTTTCATTTAATCAAAGAACTCATTTTACGCCACTATTGGAATGCACTGTCTGCTTCCATCAGTCCATCAAAATTTTCTCTGTAACATTTTTTTTAAAAGCAAGTGTAATAGTTGTATGCACATTACATTTATATTAATGCATTTGTTGCATAAATGTGGCAAGACAACTGTGATGCTGCGTTTCCACCAAACGCGAAACTAAATTTTTCGTGCGACCAGATTACGTACAAAGTCAATGCAAAGACACAAATACACGTGAAAAAGACGCTACTTCGGCCTGGATGTCGTGAATCACGCGGGAGACGCGGCGTGACACGATGTGAATGGCTCGCGTCGAACGGCACATATGCATGAAATTTACCTTTTGCTCCACGCCAAAATATTCTTTTGCAAAAAATTTGCATGAGTAGAGCAGTGTTCTGAATAGCATCATTGCTTCTAGCAACAACATTGGCTAGCTAGGCTACCTAGCTTCATATTCAAGTCTCAGTTAGCTTGATTGAATGAGATAATGGGAATGCTACCTACCTAGCTTGCTTGCTAGCTAGCTGTGTCAAAAAAACCTATGGATCTCACTTTCACAACAAATTAGTGGTCTAGCTCAACATCGAATATGACAGCATTATCTGTTTTATGAATGTTTTTATTCTTAAGCTGGCACACTGTTCATAAAGTAAAATGTTTGTGACATTAGCGTAGCAACATTAGCGTCGCCACCTGGATGATGATTTATGGAGATTGCCGGAAGTACCGCCCCTTGAGTGTAAACAAGGCTCAACTGGCATTGCTATCGGTCCACAGTGTGAATTTGCGTGTCAGTCCTCGGCCAGGTTGTTCTCCCATAGAAATGAATGGGATCTTCGCGTGAATAGGGCAGAAGATCTTCAAAGTGAAACAAAAAACAATGATCCGCAGTCAAATTCCAGCGAATAAAGTGAGGAGAAATTTCACTTTGCATTTGGTGGATACGCGGCTTAAAGGAAAGTGGAAAAGCGTGGTCTGATGAGTGTGTAAACTTCCCTCTCCCTCCAAAACTCATCTCATCGCTTTCCTGCCTAAAATATACTCAAAGGCAATGAAAACGCAACACCAGTTTGCATTCAAATAATTTTGTGACTCAAATTTATTTTAATTATTTTATCAATTCAAATATGTTGGGTGGGTTGACTTTGATGAATTAAATGTGTTAATGGGCCAATTTGGACAATAATAAACAGATGCATTAAACATATGAGCACAAGTTGAAAATGAAAAATCACAACAAGACTGAACGGAACACACATTTAAAAATGAACTCAAAAGAACAGTCAGTGACCCCCACGAACATCCACACAGGCAGTACAACGTCTCCTCATGGACCTGACTAAGCGTCTTAGGTTGTCTTGGGGAAGTTGTCGCCACTCTGCCTGTAGTGCATTCTGGAGTTGCTGCCTGTTTTGAGGTCTGGGTACTCTTGATGAAAGAGCTCATCCCAGTTGGACATACAACACCCAAAATGTACTGATGCTGGACGTACTACACCCAAAACAGTGAGCCACTTGCCGGGCACTTACTCCCGCCTCTAGCATACCCAGGGCCCTGTTCCGTTGTTCAGTCGACAGACGTGGCATTATGACACTTAAAAATGTTTTTTGTGTGGCTTTTATCATGCCTTTATATAGGAAAGACAACCCTCCTTCATTTCAACCACTGTACTTGCACAACTCCTAATCCCATATGTTGTACTCAATATGGATTGATGAGAGTCCAACTCACACTGTTGAGTTACATGATGATCATTCATGTGTAACGAGGTACACATTGTGACCCCAATGGTCACTTAAGAACTCAAATTGGACTACTCAGGTCCTGAGCAAAAATAAACCAAAATTTAGAGTGTTGCGTTTTCATTGCCTTTGAGTATACTTTGTGTCCACTATGCAGCCTGAAATTATGTTTTTTTGGTTTCTGAGTCTATTTTCTGTTTCTCCTCCTCAGGGCACGGTTGTGATCACTTCTCTCTCCTCTGTGCTGAAAGATAAAAATGAGTGGGAGACCCCAAACACCTTCAATCCTGGGCATTTTTTTGATTCCCAGGGCTGCTTTCGGAGAAGGAACGCATTCCTTCCTTTTTCAGCAGGTCTGTGTTTTCTCTTATTTCTACCTGGCAGAATATTTTATGATTTTAATTACTACCTGGATTCCACAAGAACTGGGACTCTATGTTAAGAGCATTTCCATGAGAGATTGGCATTTGATGCGCAGTTGACCCCCCCTGGAATTGAATGAAACTTGGAAGATAGGTAGGTATGGGTGTTTCACAGAAAAAGATGAATTTTTAGGTCCACATCTGACATTGCCTGCCGGTGGCACCACCTGGAAGCCACTAAAGTGGCTCAGTTTTGCTGTTTACACCACATTTTATATCAACTATCATGACTCAAGGGTACACAGTACCAAATATGTTATACTTTTATCATGACCTGCGACACTTCAGGTCTGGATGGACATCAGCGCCACATCAGCGCCAAGCTGGGTAATTACATTATTGAACTGGAATTATTTGATAAATAACAGTAAAAATTGAAAATGGGAATGGGAATAAAATATCCCAGACATATACCAGTCTAGAATGCTTTATTATGTGTTTACTCACAACAAGACTTCAGTGAATAGTACTTTTATATCTTGCTAGGTTAGTGCAATGGACGGCCGGAAAGATGGTCAAAATTGATTTTTGGTGCATGTTTGTGGTATATTTTCTCAGTAACCCAGATATGTACTGCTGTGGTATATGCTGTTTGTTGTGCTTTGTAACTCTATTTTCAGGGATACCAAACATTTCTTAGGTAGTATCTATACTTTCAAGCTAGACAGAGCCAAAGTTTGAGGAAACTTCAAAACGGACCATTTCATAGCAGATTGTGCCTATGTTTAGTGGCATAAATTTGTTTACCTAGCAAGATTGAGATCTGAAATTCTCTGGATACATAGTCCCTTTGGGTTATATTACAGCATTAGTAAAATCTGAATGGTAGTATTTTCAGTGTAGATAATATTCAACATCAAAATTCAGAAAATTTCTCCCCCAGGGTTCGCTGTTGGCTTAATGCAAATACTGGCTATCCCCAGCAATGTACCAAAGAAATTGTTTTTGAATTGTGATACACACAGCTAGTTCTCTCTGAAAATGAAGAGTTTAGCTTGGTACTTTGCTAGGTGGATAGCTATCTGACCAAAGGTGGCACTCTAAAGAGCTAATATTCTGCTGACCTAATATTCTATATTCCCGGACATGTACCAAAGTTCTGTCTTTTGACATATATAAAGTTCATGCACAGTTATACATAAAATTTGTAATCTCTTTGGTATAAAGCTGGGTTGTAGATTGGAAAAGAATGCTGGTGGTGATTGTTGCATTGTGTCAACATGCAAGACTTTTACCAGTGGTCAGTACAGTGCACAGTTTTGTAGTTTTGGTGCATTTTAAGAAAATAACAAATTCTCAGCATTTTTCCTTTACTCTTAGAATTAGAGAGCAGGCTTCAGTGTTAATTCTAGGATTTCCCTAGAGCATGGTGCTTGGGTATGAAAAAGGGCACAGCAGTCGCGTCAAGTGAGTGGTTGTCCTGAAAAAGGTCATAGCAAGCAAGCAACAGCCTGCCAAGAAAAGGGGAGTTCATTTGTAGTGGTAACTTGCATGCCTTCATTCTTAACACCTGCCCATGATGTCTAGCCTACGGGATGCCTGCTGGGTGGGAGGGCGGGGTTTCTGTTCAAGACTTCCCATTTCTGTGCATACTAAGCCATGGGTGTTGAGGTAACTATTGTGCCATATAGCCTGCAGCCCGCTATTTAATTCAGAGACAGACAAGCTCAATATCAATGGCCCGTAAGCAGCCCCGTAGAGACCCAGGATCTAGTGTAGTAGGGCTTGCCAAGGGCTTGACTGGCTCCGTGGGTAACATCGACCCGGATGGAACAAAGAAGGCCTTGGATGACTGCTCAGGGCCAAGGCCAAAGAGCATCTCTGGCGCGCACCACTAGATGCCGCCAACCCACGGTCGAATTCCAAAAACAGACTGAGGGATAGAGCTAGTCACATGCTGGGTTGATGTCATTTCGCTTTGATAACATGAAAAGTATAAAACAGTTTTAACTTTTGTGCTATACATTCTGTCTCCATGTACATGGTTGTGTGACTAAGCCTTTTTTTCAGAGTTCAAATTATGAACTGTTATTTTATACAAATGTACGAATAGTATTGATGCATGTCTGCATACATATACTCAGTCAAAAATGGTCACACGCATAAATTTCTTTTACATTAGTTCGTTTTTTGGAATTAGCAAAATTTTGGACTGGTCATGTTTTATAATGTGCTGTACACTGACATCTCGGAAAAACAAGTTCTTACAGTCAATTATCTGTTGATTTGCAATACCTGTCAAACATTCAACGTGAAAACTGAATACATGTATGGGATGTGCGGACTATTGATCTTCGGAACGTCTCCAACAAATCACCACCAGTTTACAACCAATGAAGCGTGTCGATTTTTATACAGAATGGGATTACTGCCCAAAATTTTATGTATAACTGTGGACCATTTTAACAGTTCATATATTTCGAAAATGGACGTGTTTGGAGATCTTTGGAATCTAGATTATGTCTGATGGGGGAAGTTTATAGAATATTGGTCAGTGGAGAACATGGTTTGGCTCTTTAATGGTCCTGCCCCACCTTTAGTGCTGCAGGATAAGAGCTTTTGCCATTCATGGCAGCATAGACACCAAATGCCAAACTTTTCATTTTCTTAGGAATGCTGGCATCAATATCATGTGGCCCTCAAGGTATCACCTTAATTAGAAAAAATGTTTCTTTGGAACCCTCCACAGAATTTGCAGGAACTTGTGCCATGTTGGATAGCCAGCTGTGTTCACATCATTCAATCCAGCCTACAGTTGTGCCCCTATTGACATGCTTTCAAATTTTTTTACAATTTTGATGTTGAACTTTGTGATCTACACCGTCCTTAATGGGTACAGAATGGAATTAAAATTATTTAAAACCACTTTTCTTGTATGTTTTATCGACCTAGTGTGAAGTTTCTTTTTTTGACTGTAAATGGTATGCCTTTTACATTAGTTCTTTTTATTTGAAAATTTTGGACCATGTTTTATAAAATTTCAGATCTCTATCTTGCTGGATAAACAAAATAATGCCAGTTTACAACCAATGAAGCTTTAACACAGGATTACAGTCTGCACTTCATATAATGACAGATCTTTGGTATATGTTGGGAGAATATTTTCCTCCAATTAGCCTTTGGCTCCATCTAGCTTGAAAAGTTTTCTACTAGCATAGAACCAAACCAAAAGAAAGTGCTTTGTGTATTTACAAAAAAATACATTGTCAGGGATAGCCAGTACTTGCAAGCCATAACAAATATTTAATTTTTTATCTACACCTACAAGTTTTACTAATGCTGTAATGTCTGGGTCTATGTATGAGAAAATATCTCTATCTTGCTGGATAAACAAAATAATGCCACCAAAAAAATCTGCTGTGAAATGGTTTTGACGTCTTTCTGGCTGTCCATTGCACTAGAACTACCAAAGAAAGATGCCCATTTATGAAACCATTCTATTCTACTGAAAATGATAGTCTTGTTGTGAGTAAACACAAAATAAACTATTCTAGATTGGTATATGTCTGGGATATTATTTTATTCCCATTCCCATTTTTAATTTTTACTGTTATTTCTCAAATAATTTTGCCTCAATAATGTAGTTACCCAGCTTGGCACTGATGTGGCGCTGATGTCCATCCAGAATTGAAGTGTTACAGGTCATGATAAAGCTATAACATATTTGGTACTGTGTACCTTTAAGTCATGATAGTTGATTTAAAATGTGGTGTCAACAGCAAAACTGAGCCACTTTAGCGGCTTCCAGGTGGCGCCACTGGCAGGCAATGTAAGATGCGGACCTAAAAATTTGGCTTTTTTCCGTGAAACATCCATACCTACCTATTTGCCAAGACTTGGGTTAACCCCTCAACTTCTTCAAAAAGTGCTATTTTCTCATACAATGGCTCTTAAATACAAAAATTCAGAAATCAGTGATTTCTGAGGTGTATTTTGTTTTACCAGCACTGGGATGATGTAAGGGTTGTATTTCATACACAGTTCAGGTGCACGAAGGACAGGAAGTTGAGGAAGGGACTCAGGTGCAAGGATGGACTTGGTTGTATTTTTATGCCAAATGCGCAGCAGAAGGCATGAACAAATCAATCAAAATCAATTAAATCAAATGCCTTTATTGTCATTGCACAGCTGTACAACGAAAGTCAAGTGCACTCTTTGTGGTACATAAAAGATCAAGATAAAAAACAACACACAACAATGAAAACAACACATAAGATGCAGCTTAACAGCAAGAGTTACATAATAAATAAATAAATGGGCAGCAGTAATCAATGCTAAAAACAGAACAATGTTTTACACCACCCCAATATGCATAGTTGTCACGTTACGAATTGAGCACTTTTATGGTGCTTGGATAAAAACTGTTCAGTAGTCTGGAAGTGGGGGCCCGAGTGGACCTGTAGCGCCTCCCAGAAGGCAGCAGTTCAAACAAACCATTTCCTGGGTGAAAACAGTCCTGGATAATGCCTTTTGTTCAGCGTAGGCATCTAGCGTGGTAGATGTCAGACAGTGAGGGAAGCTGTGTCTTTATAATGTCCTGTGCTGACTTCCGGACTCTCTCTAGAGCCTTTTTGTTAGCTATGGTGCAGCTTTTATAACGCACCAAAATGTCGTGGGTGGTGATGCTTTCCACAGCACACTCATAGAAAGATAACAGCAGTTTCTGGGACAGATTGACTTTCCTCAGTGACCTCAAAAAGTTCAGTTGCTGCTGTGCTTTTTCACAAGAGCAGTGGTGTTAACAGTCCATGTGAGGTCCTGAGAGATATGGGTCCCCAGAAACTTGAAGTTACTGACCCTCTCCACGATGTCCTCTCCAATATGAAGAGTGGCAGGTTCCTCCCTCTTGCAATACAAAATGAAGATCACAGGGGAAGAAGGGCATGTCACACTTTACCCATTTTGAGAAAATACAATTTGAAAGTCTTCAAACTTTTTAATGATTTCTTTCATCATTGTAATTTTGTTACAGCAGATAAAACAATCCCTTCTGAACATATGTGTGTAATATATTATGCATTCAAGAATTATTTTCTGTGAAATTATGGGGAAATTTTAATGAAAGGTCAATTCGGACATGTGCCCTTCTTCCCCTGTGGTCTTCAAATACAAAACAAAGTGAAAAAGGTTCCTTAATAAACACTATTAGTAATACAGACTCTGGGCATTAGCTACAGTAACAATGCATTACAAATAGGAAAGCAAAGTGGAAACGAGGTTCTGTAATATAAAGTGCTGGAATGAACATTGACAGCACCAAGTTTAAAGAGTTTAGAATATAGATACGCAAATACAGAGAATATGTCTACACAAGACTATGAATGCCACACAGGCATGTATTTACAAGACTTCACAATGAGAGAGTGTGAGTATGGAGTTAAATTACTGCCAAAACCTAATATACAAACAGAAAATGTTTTACAATTGCACAACAATTCACTAACAAACACACTGTGATTTGCAAATGCAAAACTGATTCACGTGCAAACAAAGTGTGGTTTGCAAATACGAAGAAAGATTTGCAAACAAACGCAGCGTGGCTTGCAAATATAAAAATGATTCACGTACAAACAAAGTGTGGTTTGCAAATGCAAAAACGATTTGCAAACAAAGTGTGGTTTGCAAATACAAAACACCATTAACAAACTAATATATTCTGTTTTACAAATACAAAACGTACCTATCACAAATACCCGGCGCTTCAATTCGTATGAGAAAATACTTTCCACAACCTCATGACTTTTGGCAGCTACGGTGAAATGGTGGTGCCGATTTTTGAAATGGTGGTGCGAACAAATTTTCTCACTTGTGTCCTTATCAACAGCACAAATGTCCTAGTCCATTTATTTGCTAAACATCAACAGCAGGAGACTGTCCTGAAAGAGGTCAATATCCCCACCAGACACAGTACAGAAATCAACTAATGATTTTGACGGCAAACTGGTCCTGAAAGAATACTAAATATTCCAAATTCCACCACGGAGGTTATAGCCTGATCTTAGCCAAGATAGAACTGACGTCAGTGTAGTACGACATAAGACGGTAATTCCACCACGGAAAGAAGATATAAAATGGCACAAATAGCCCGCCAATATGTTTTACGGGAGATTTATGATTTATTTTTACCCTCGTATTATCGTGATTGTATCACATAATAAAAGCAATCCTTGTTGCCGTTAATGCCAACTAAGTCGGATGGCCAGAAAGTGTGTGCACGAGAGGGGGAGTGGAATTTTGGCAGGGAATTTTGACACAAGGGAAATCATCAACCAATTTGTGAAGTGGAGTGCAAGATGTCAGAAACCCTTGCATAAGGTGATATTTTGTATCAATAGTTGGCCCACCCTTTGCCATCAAAATCATTAGTTTGATTTCTGTACTGTGTCTGGTGGGATATTAAGCTATTCTTTCACAACAGTCTCCGGTGTTGTGCCATTTAAAAATCGAGGAAAAGGACTCATAGCGCCACCTGCTGTTAAGGAGGGCAAATAACTTAGTTAGGACATTTGTTCGCAAATCCTAAGCATACAAGTGATAAAATCGGCACCACGATATCACAGGTAGAAAGCTGCCAAAAGTCATGAACTTCTAGGAGGTATTTTCTCATACGAATTGAAGCACCGCGTATTTGTGATGGCTATGTTTTGTATTTGTAAAACAGAATATACTAGTTTGTTAATGGTGTTTTGTATTTGCAAATCACAGTTTGCAAATCATTTTTGCATTTACAAAACACGCTTTGTTTGTGCGTGAATCATTTTTATATTTGCCAACCATGCTGTGTTTGTTTGCACATCTTTTTTGTACTTGCAAAGCACACTTTGTTTGCACGTGAATCAGTTTTGTATTTGCAAATCCCGTTGTGTTTGTTAGTGAATTGTTGTGCAATTGTGAAACATTTTCTGTTTGTATATTAGGTTTTGGCAGTAATTTAACTCCATAGTGTGAGGCTCAGTCTTAAATACACACTCCTACCACCCAGTGGCAATTACACACAAACAATGCAAACAATGGTGCTAACAATGGTGAGTGACATGAAGAATGCAGTCCGGGTAGACCTATGAGCTGGACGGCTGGAGGCGTGGCCTGAAAGTTGAAAATAACTTTTTTTAAAGGAGGACAATACTGACCTACACGTCTTGAGTTAATCTTGTAGTAATTAACTCCAACATAATATCCACGGTCGATTTTTTGTCCATACATACCCCCTGTTCTTTTAAATGACCATTAATTAGCCGGAATTGCTGTTTTAAAGAGGCCGCCATTAACGCCACAAGTGGCATGAGAACTTGCGAGATCATAACGTCACTGCGGCTGCCACATGCATTCATGTGTATGATGCATGCGATGTCAAAATGTCTGAATACATGGATATCTAAATAAATTTGACTACCAGCCAATTTAAAATTGTTCATTGAGCGAATCAACAGTTTGATTGCAAATTGAGCCAAGTAAATGGGAAGGGGGTGAAAGCAATTGTCGAGTAGAGGAGGATGATTTTGAAGACCTTAACTTTGCTTAGTTCAGCACGCAGTTTGCCTGAATGTGTTTGCTTGATTATTACATTTGGCCGTTGTGTGCGAATCTTGTTCAATTATTAAATAAAAAAATGTTTAAAATTTGCGGCACAGATTTGCCTGAACGCTTGCCCTGTCTTCGGTGCATTTGTCCATTGCTTGCAATGCGAAAATAATTTCTCTCTCACATTCACGTTTGATGCGCTTCCCACAATGTTTTGTACTTCGCGTATATTTTTAGATGCTTAAAAACCAGGGCCATCTTAACATGATTTTATTTTTAACAAATCTTTTTTAATAATACATGAAAGTTTTCCAACGAGAGATGGAATTCAGAGGTCTGCTATTTATTCAGATTACTGACATTATTTCAATCTAGCACGGTAGCCTGGTTCGGTTTGTCTGCTTCCCATTATCTCTTCTAAATCATTATTGGCTTGATTTTGGTTTTGATTGGTCAGTTGGCTGAATAAATGGCTTGATTACAAGTTAGGCAAAGTACACGGGAATTGATTTAAGGTGAGTTAATTATGCCAAGGTGACAGCAGCTGTCCAGCCTCGCTGGTAATTAGCAGACTTCAAATCGCACTTTTCTTTCCGGAAGCATTTCAAATGGCCTCTGATGTTAGTTCACCTCTAAATTAAAGTTGTGACGGAAAGAAAAAGGCACTAATCAAGCTCATCTCTGCCCCATATAGAGAAGCGGGAATATCTCGGTCATTCAACAATCTCAATGCAGGACCGCAGGACAATGGAAATTCATGGCGCTGACAGCCGCACTGACGTCACGATTAGGTGCGCCCCAAGCGGATTGAGGGTGAATTTTCGTCTACTGTGTTGAAAATGGCGTGGTCCACTAGTTTTGTAAAATTGCTCATAAAAATTAAAGAAATTGCAAAATAAAGAAAACAAAGTCGTTGGAGCTTTTTTCATGATATATTGAAATAATAACACCCAACTTTCCCAGCCATGATAGTCCTCCTATAAACCAATAAGGCATGTAGGTGTTACAGTCAGATTGTGAAACCAGTCATTTCTATCGTTTTGAAGCAGACAAGCCAAAGCCCATCAGTGATGTGGTAGCCTGCGAGCAGGCTCTCTTGTTTGCAGTGGGAGGCGCGAGTAAGTGTTGTGTCGTTCACAAATGATTCGTTCGAAGGAACAAATTGTTTAAGAGAACTGACTGAACTAAATCACTTTCTTGGATTTGATTCATTCATTTCTCAGTTCAGTTGAGCTCAGCAGCGAGGCCACCAGGCCAGCAGTGGAACTATTCTGTCCAAGCAAACAATGAATCACTTGCGAGGAAAACAGGTGGTGGAAACTGATCTTCTCATTGCGAGAGGATCCGTTCAACCGCTGAATGTACTACACACAGTGAACACACCACCAGTCAGTGCTGATTTGGTCAGTGAACGTACTGCTGAGACTAGTGTTGTGTCACTCGCAAACGTACTGCACACAAAGAGGGGAGTCTGTCAGGGTGGGGGGGAGTGATTCTAGTTCATTGAACAAACTGCTCACAGAGAGGGGAGTCTGTCAGGGCGGGAGAGTGATTCTCGTTCAAAGAACGAACTGCACACAGAGAGGGGACTCTTTGAGGCGGGGGGGAGAGTGATTCTCGTTCAAAGAACGAACTGCTGACACTAGCGCTCTGTGTCACTCACTCGCACACAGAGAACTGTAGCTGAGAATGTGATTCACGTTCATGTACTGCGCATTCACGTTCATAATTGTAGCCTACTACTAAAATTAGCCGCCGTGTCAACTTGCAAACACCTGTGTAGCACGTTAAGTGAATGTACTGAGCACAGAGCTGAGGACTCCATTCACTGCGTAGTAAGTTTAATGCATGAATACCACTCAAAGTAGCGCTGCCTCTCCCGCTAATGACTGTGGTCCGTGAACGCACCGTCCCTCAGTACGTGCGGTGAACGTTTTACTGAGTGAATGTGAACCTCAGGGCTGAATCATGAACTGAATGACGGATCATTTGGCAGCTTACCAGTTCAGGGAGTTGGAGAACTATGCACTATGCAGTCAGGACTCCTGCTAAGCACTGAACGATCCGGTGAACAAATTTTTTGAACGAATCTTTTTAATGAACAGATTCTAGTGATTCAGTACCGTCAAAAGAACTGCCAATCCCATCACTAGCACGAGTTGAGAGGCGGCGAGAGGATTGGGGAGAGGGTGGAAAAGAGAGCCTACATGAAAGCCAGGGGTTTTTGAATTCTGCCCCTAACAAGTTGTCAACGTGGTGACAACTCATTACGCCCCATAAAGCAAATAAACTACCAATAGGAATGAAGCAAATTGTAAACAGACATGACAGAAAATAGCACGTGCAGAGTACCTTCGCGGTAGTTTTTAGGAGATTTTCCTGATGAAACGCCAAAAAAAGTTGTAAATAGACCGAAGCGAAGAAAGCGATCGTTGCCGTATTTGCAAGTGTTGTTTCATTGTCAAGTATGGGAACGAGAAACCTAGTTGAATGTCCACTGAAAATCTATATAATGTTTAGAATAGGGAAGGCAGCCGTGGACAAGTGTTCAACTGTCAAATTCGACCAATCAGAATGCTGCGTTTGTGGATGAATGTGGGGAATTCAAAAACCCCTGGCTTTCGTGCAGGCTCTCTTTTCCCTCCCCAATCCTCTCGCTGCCTCTCAACTCGTGCCTCCCATCACAAACAAGAGAGCCTGCTTGCAGGCTAGTGATGTGGTAGCGTTAAGCACGCTGAAGCTTTGTGCCGCAATAGGCTGTAATAACAGGAACTAGTTAATTTGCCTTTCATTTCCAAAGGATGCACACAGGTAATACATTAGCTAGTAATATTAATGTTAGCTTCTGTCAAATTTCATACTAGTCGCATAGGCCTGAATGACCAAGCTACTATTATTTTGCAGTGCCCCTCTAGCTAGGTAATGCCCATTACAGTAAAATGCATGACATTTTTGTGATTATACAAACTCCAATTCCAAAGAATTTGGGACTTTGTGTAAAATGTGAATAAAAACAGAATACAATGATTTGCAAATCCTTTCAACCTATATTCAACTGAGTACACTACAAAGACAAGATATTTAATTTTCAAACTGATAAACTTTGTTTTTTTGGAAAAATTCACTCATTTTGAATTTGATGCCTGCAGCGCATTCTAAAAAAGCTAGGACGGGGCAACAAAAGACAAGGAAACTTGAGGAATGCTCAAAACACACCTGTTTGGAACATTCCACAGGTGACCAGGTAAATTGGAAACAGGTGAGTGTCATGATTAGGTATAATAGGAGCATCCCCGAAAGGCTCAGTCGTTCACAAGCAAGGATGGGGCGAGGTTCACCACTTTGTGAACAACTGCGTGAGCAAATAGTCCAATGGTATATTTCTCAATGTGCAATTGCAAGGAATGTCAGGATTTCATCATCTAGAGTCCATAATATCATCAAAAGATTCAGAGAATCTGGAGATATCTCTACACGTAAGCAGCGAGGCTGAAAACCAACATTGAATGCCCGTGACTGTTGGTCCCTCAGGTGGCACTGCATTAAAAACCAACATCATTCTGTAAAGGATATTACCATATGGGCTCAGGAACTTTTTGGAAAACCATTGTCAGTTAACACAGTTCGTCGCTGCATCTACAAGTGCAAGTTGACACTCTACCATGCAAAGCGAAAGCCATACATCAACAACACCCAGAGACGCAACCGGCTTCTCTTAGCCCGAGCTCATCTGAGATGGACTGACGCAAAGTGGAAAAGTGTGCTGTGGTCTGACAAGTCCACATTTCTGTTTCATTTTGGAAATCATGGACATTATGTCCTCCGGGCTAAAGAGGAAAAGGACCATCCAGGGCCTCATTTCCCAAAAGCATCGTAAGGCAACAATGATCGTAGAATCCCTTTTACGATGCATTTTACATTTGTGGAGTGTTTCGAAAACCATCGTAACTTAAGACGCTCTCAGAAATCGTTGTAGATCTACAAGTGCTCTCCTTCGATTAGGCAAGTACTGGTGAACTGAGTTTCAATAGAGTGGGACGGTTAAAAACGACCGCAGCTCGCACAAGCTTCTCGGAATGAGTGGGGATCGGGTGTTTGAGCTCTACGAGGTTGATGATGGTTTGGATTTTTTTTCTTTTCACAACTAAAATATGGATCATGTAGCGTGTCTTTTATTTAACAAGAGGCTCCTCAGAGCCTGTACTCGGGCCGGGTCTAGGCCTGGGCCAATCGCGAAACCAAGACGCACATGAGCAGGACAGTCGCGACCCTGAAAAAAGAAGAAGAAAGGAGCCGAAACTTAGACTCGTGGCCTACTGGCCCGAGTAATGAACATGTGCATACACACACCAGCTAGTGGGGCTGCACACTTTAATATTATCAGTACTGTATAGGCCTAGCAAGGCATGAAAGTTTGTTGGTGCCGGGATGTACCACAAGCGATCGCTGCAGCAACAGTCGCCTTGTGGCACACTGGCACCGACAAACTTTCCTTAGCAATGTCATTATTGCAGAATATTTTACTTACTTTGGCATTTTCCAGAGCCAGGGCGACTAATCTTTTCCCGCCATGATTTGAAATCAACTTTAACAATTAAACAAGCAAAAATGTTCTCTGAGCAACAAGTAACGTGAACTAGGGCTAAAACATGGGCGCCGCCATTGTTGACTGAAAGCTGTCCACTGATTAGTTGGTTGAGTTGCTAGGTTCTTCTGTCGCGAAGTGGGGAAATCGGTTGACTTGCTAGGTTTTGCCATTGGAATATCAGCATATTTAGAGGCCAAACTGCAATACACAATGCATTAACATGAAGCGAAAAACCTAGTGACTCCTAAAATTGTATCAATTGAATTTTTATGAAAAAGTGAGTTACTAGGTTTTGCCTTTGCACGGCAGAGCAGCATATCTAATCCATCAGGATAGAAAGTAAGGGATTGATGTTGACAATTATTATTACTGTAATTATTATTATTTTTGTAAGCCTTAAAATTGTCCCAGTTTACTGGTTATTAGTTGCACGTTGAATTATGTACTGTTGGGATAAAGGGAACAACTTTTTACCCATGAATTTTTTTCATAGGATGACTCTGAATTTGCTGCACAGTTTGACTGTAAGATTGTTGAGCCAAAAAGGCTGCACAGCGGTGTCACTAGTCACTACCTCTGTTCTGTTTACTGACTGGATATACTTGAAATCATTCAGCTTTGTTTCTTGCAGTTGAATTGCACAGACATAATTTTCTTGTTCTTAACAACTTTTCAATGTGAAATATTCAGATATAGATGCCTTGTTTTACAGTGTACTGAAGACCATAAACACCTTGATTTCAGAGGTTGAACAGGCAATGGGGGATTATCTTTTAACAGAAGTTGACTCCCTTCAGGAGATGTGTATTTTTTTCAACTCTGTTCACGGTATATGGCCGGGGGAACAACTTTGAAGGGAAATATTCCAGATAGGATAGGACAAATTCTGGTGCATTCTTCAGACCATCCTGGCCCAAATGGAGTTCAAAATCCCAAACCTTTCTCAACAATTTTGAACAAAAAAATTATTGACACTAAATATCATTTTATTGGCAGTTCATATATGTTCAAAAATACTGAATAATAAGAAAAGAAGACATTGAGTCGGGGGATGTTGTTGACCATGTTAAATTGTTAACAAAAATTATTATTTTTTTTTGTATGTTTAAATTGTCCCCTTTAAATACCAATAAATATACCATTTGTTATTTTTAGGAAAGGCCACTTGGCCTTTTAAATACCATCATCTCTGAAAATGTGCAAACAAATTAACTCTTTCAACCCCAGATATTCTGCATCACTATACCCTTCAACCCCACAGCCCTCTGTAGAGGGCTGGTCAAAAGGCTGGACATTGCATCTTACTGTTACTGCCTCTGTTCTGTAAATGTAACCTGGATATGTTGAAATCATTCAGATTGTTTGAATTTTCTTGCAGGAATTTGGAATTGCACAGACATCATTTTCTTGTTCTTAACATGTTTTAGCCAATGAGTTGTTCTCGTCTATAGACTGCCTTGTTGTATACAGCTTATGTACTGAACCCCAGAACACTTGATTTCAGAGGTTGAAATCAGGCAATTTTCATTTTTAAAATTGTTACATTTTTTATTCAACTTGCAGCAATTTATCAGCAGAACAATCAAGACCAATACATGACCAATAATTAAAAATGATAATGAAAAAGTGAATGTCTATTGCCAACATTTATATAATTGGCATTGTAAGGATGATAATATAAATGCAAAAATCCAAAACTTTAGTTGACTTCACGGCATTTATTTTCGCCATCCCCACGGTTGTCACTCAGTTGTGCATCATGCCAGACAACGCCCTTTAGCCATGACTACATCCAGAATCTAGAACGGATTCTCTGGGCTTATTGCTTAATGAGCCTCGCAAACTAACTTACGCAAATCTGTGCTACATGAATGCAGAAATTATAAAGGCATATTGATATTTTATGTTGTCATTTATTTGCAGAAGAAAATGCTTCAATTTTATGGTGCAATGTTCAACAATTCCACTGAAAATAAATTGGAATGCCATCGTTTAACAAATTAGTCTGAGCAGCTATTGCTACACGGGAAAAGTAAACTGTGAGATGTTTTGGTTATCAAGCATTGAAAGATGAGGTTTCCGATGGCCTTTCTTACTGCCGACGGACCGCTACTGCTGAGCACAGTTTGGCACAGCAGGAGACGCACTGCACAGGCTAACGTTTTTAGTGAATGCTCTCTACAGCTCGCTCTCAAAGTTTGGTTTCTGTCGAGGAAAGTTATACAACCATCGTTTTCACCCAGCCCAAAAACACATCTATACTTGACACCAACAGTATTTAATTGCTTGTGCTTAAAACATAATGTGACCTGATTTTTCTCAAGCCAGAAGGATGTATGACTGTAGGATACCAACTTCACACAACTTTGCCTTATTCGTGAGTGAGTGGGCGTGTGTGTCATTGGTCGCACAAAGTGCTCAGAAGTCCAGCGCAGTGTGACGATGGGAGCCGCACAGCTCAGTCGCTGTGTCGAAAATCGCCACTCAGGGTAAGTTTTGGGCACCATAGCAACTTGAACAAAAGGGCAAGCCAAACTGGCCGTTTGAGTAGTCGGGCATTACGGCCACGCAAGGGGTAGACGTCAGAAGGGATCCAGTAGAGGTACCTTCCGTTTCTACTGAATATTCTCATTGTGCCCGACAGGTAGCGCTGCTGTTGAAGTAAAATTTTGTGGATATAGTTTTATTATCATGAATAATTTAGAAATTATCAGACCCATATATAGAAACCTGGGGCGGCCAATATTTGTCATGCTATATGACATAAAAATAAAGACAACTGCTCCTAAATAAATTTTGACAGGACACTAACTCCAGAGCAATAATCAAACAAAACAGCAGCAGCCCCTATGCCTATGGCCTTTCAATGCAGTGTGTAACTTCAATTGGTTCAAGTTTTTGCTCAAGTATTTTATAGGACTCAGTCCCGGGATCCCATCAGCCCAATTTAGCTCCTCTCTGTTATAACACTTCTTCTGGACAAAGTTTTTATGTACTTTTTATTTTCATATTCCCTTTCATGTAAACTGTTGCTGGTAGAAACAACTTCTTAAACATGCTCCTAAAGTACTCTGAAAAGAAGGAATGAGAATGTGTGTTGGAGCTACGCGTTTCTTCTAGAGCACTGGCTGTTTGCCCGATCAGAATTGCCCTTCAGAAAGAATATTAATAAACGAGGACAAAATTGCACTTAAAGAATAGCCTACAACGTACAAGTAACACTGGCCACGCAACACGTGCCTCTGTTGGTGCGTGAGTCAGCATGCTCCGATTAACACTACCTGTCGGACATAATGAGATAATAATGAATATTCAACAGAAGCAGAAGGTGCCGCTACTGGATCCCTTCTGACATCTACCCACGCAGGTGGGCAACCACGGCAATTGGGGCGGGGCATGGTATAATTCATGCGCTGCATTGCTTCAGTTTGGACTGTTGACTTTTGAGTTTTGGTTTGATTCGAGCAAACAACATCTGGTCTTTGAGCCCCACCTAGCGAGTTGTGGCCTCAGGATTACAAGAATAGTGTTTTAAAAATGTGTGCAGGTGGCATTTCGGCATAAATAAATTGCACGTGCAGATCGATTTTAATAAACGTATAATTTTTGAGTATATGCTAAGAAAGTGGGAGATTCTGATTGCAAACGGGAGGTCGGGAGATTTTGTGTAATTTATGTAAAAAAAACAGGAGATTTCCCGCCAAATCGGGAGACTTGGAACCTCTGCGATTTTGTGTTTAATCGTTATGATACAATTGTTAATAAGGAGCTGTAAGGGGATATTGTGAATGCCATTGCTGTTATTAGCCTGCAGAAATAACGATTATGGGCCACAGACTAGTCAATACATTCAAAGGTTCATTGAAAAATTGACACAGGAATTGAAAAGGGGTTTTAACGCGATGCAAAAGTAATCTAAAAGTAATTTAACGGGTTGCCATTTTCAGCAGGTAATCCAGTAATGTATGTAACATAGGCTGTATAAAAAGATGGACAAAGCAACCATGATGTCACCCATTGGTTTCAGCATACCATATAGAAAGCCTTGATTTTGGCAATTTGAACAGTGCTATTTTGTCATTTTGAAACCGGATGGCATTCCTATTGGACGAGAGCGTGAATTGAAGATCCTGGGAGGAGCAAGGGGTGGATCTATGGGTGGATCTGACCGTATCTGATGAGGACCTGAGCATAGCCACGCCCCCAAAGCATATCTTATGAAACAATAAAATCTAAAAAAAACTATTTTTGAGAAATTTCAATCAGGCTTTAGACGTCAACATAGTACAGAAACGGCTCTTCTCAGGGTCACTAATGATCTTTTGATGAATGCTGATTCTGGTGACTGCTCATTATTGTTACTTTTGGACATTAGTCTTGCCTTCGTTACAGTTGATCATGTCATCATGATTGATAGGCTGAGAAATTGGGTTGGGCTCTCTGGGTCTGTTCTGAAATGGTTCTCTTCGTGTCTATCGAACAGAAAATTTTTGTTTTCCCTCGGTGAACATATATCCTCGTCTGTACTGCTTACTTCAGGTTTACCTCAAGGCTCCATACTTTGGCCTATATTTTTTTTTTTTTTTTTTTTTTGAAATTTTTTTTATTTAGAAAGGCAGATTCCATCAAATGCATTAATTACAGCCGTAATCATTCAAGGACACAGTACAGGATGGATGTAAAAAGTTAGAATGATTTTGTCCATACTGCCCTTCGGCCTATATTGTTTTGTATTTATATGTTACCTCTGGGTTTTATTATTCATCAGCATAAAACAGCTTTTCACTGTTATGCTGATGACACGCAGTTGTATATTTCAGTAAAATCCACTGATTTCAGCAATGTGTTGGTGTTGCATGACTGTTCAGCTGATGTTCAAAATTGGTTGGTTAATAATTTTTTGCAGTTAAACTCAAATAAAACCAAAGTCATTATACTTGGTCCAAAGTTGGTGTCTGATAAAATCCAATCATCTCTTGGACCTCTTGGCTCTATTAGGCCCTTTTCCCGAAATCTTGGTGTGATATTTGATACTGAACTCAAATTTGAGCTCCACGTTAAGAAGCCTTGTACAGTCATGCTACTTGCAACTCCGTAACATAGCTAAAATTAGGTCTGTTCTGTCATTTGAAGATACTGAAAAAATTATTCATGATTTTGTCTTGTCAAGATAAGACTATTGCAACTCTTTACTTGTCTTAAGAAATCTTTGAACAAACTGCAAGTAGTTCAGAATTCAGCTGCAAGATGGATCACTATAACAAATAAGAGCCCACATTACTCCAGTAATTGGCTGCCAGTCCAATTCCAAATTGATTTAAAAATTTTGTTAATTACCTTCAAAGCACTCCATGGCATGGCATCAGAAGTGAGCTTTTAAATCCTTACAGACCTAAAAGACTGCTGAGATCTTCCAAGCAAGCATTATTGGCTGTTCCAGAGTCCAAGTTAAAAACAAAGGGTGATCAAGCCTTTTCGGTTAAGGCTCCAAGACTCTGGAACAGCCTCCCAAACAATAATGAAAATGCTGAGTCTTTATCGTCTTTTAAAGACTCATTTTTTAGGCTTACTTTTGCTGATTTTACAGTTTAAATTCTTTTATTGTATGGATGTGTTCTCATGCAAGTCTCCTTTTATAATCTTTAATTCCTCCTATTTTGATGTTTAATTCCCTACTTCCCCATTTTGTTTTATTGCTTTTATGTAAATGTATTTTTACCTGTTTGTGAAGCACTTTGTGCTATATTGCTTGAAAGGTGCTAAATAAATACAACCCCAATTCCGAAATAGTTGGGACAAATTGTAAATTGTGAATAAAATCAAAATGCAATGACTTTCAGATCACATGAGCCAATATGTTATTTACAATAGAACATAGATAACATTTCAAATGTTGGAACTGAGACAATTGACATTTTTATCCACAAAATGAGCTTTTCAAATTTTCTGGCCGCAACAGGTCTCAAAAAAGTTAGGACACAGGCAAAAGAGGGCTGAAAAAGCTAATATATAAGAATCAGCTGAAAGAACATGTAGCAAGTAATTAAGTTATCTGGCATCAGTTATCTGGCATTAACATGATTGGCTATAAAAGGGATGTCTTAGAGAGGCTGAGTCTCTCGGAAGTAAAGATGGCCAGAGGCTCTCCAACCTGTGAAGGCTTGTGTGTAAAAAAAATATATATATATATATATATATATATATATAGTGGAATACTTTAAAAACTATGTTCCTCAATGTCAAATTGCAAAGGCTTTGAAGGTCTCATCGACAGTGCAGAACATCAAAAGATTCAGAGAAACTGGAAAAATCTGTGCGTAAGGGACAAAGCCGAAGACCTTTACTGGATGCCTGTGATCTTCTGGCCCTCAGACGCCACTGCATCACTCACCAGCACGATTCTGTGAGGTAGCGTTCAGGAACCAGAAGCGAGACCAAAAATATCCAGTAAACTTGTTCTTTATTGGATCTGGGGTGGAAACCCCTACAGGGCAGTAAACAACGGTACAGAGCCCACAATCCAAAATCAGAATCCAGTAGTCGTAATCCAATTCGTAAACAGGGCAGCAAACACAAAACTCAGGGTCGGGCAAAAGCAGGTTAAATTACACGGGCACAGGAATATCAGACGAAGCCAAAGCCAAAATCCAGTAGACGAAATCCAGTTCGTAAACAGGGCAGCAAATACAAAACTCAGGGTCGGGCAAAGCAGTACACGGGCACAGGAATATCAAAGACAAAGCCAAAATCAAAATCCGCGACGTTCCAATCAGAAGTATAACACGAAGAGTACAAGGTATAAACGATCACAGCACAAGGAAAACATTCTGACAAGAGCTGGTAGTGAAATGACTACTTAAATACACATACGGGAAGTCACATGCTATAATAGGGAACAGGTGAGCTGTATCAGACTAATTAACAAAGGAATGAACAAGAGGAAGTTCCTAACCACATGAAATTGGCGAAAGCCAAAACGTGGACAGGGATTACACAGACAGCCTATGACAAACAGACGACTCCGGTTAGGGAGTTCTAAAGTGCACAGAGTTAGAGGCAGAACAGTGTTTAACCAGGTGCGGAGAATCCGCTGAAGCGAAGCAAAGTAAATTGAGTGAAGGCAAGGGGCGGAGACTAGAACAGAGCGAGTGCTGAGAGCTTGTTAGTCAATTAGTAATGTGCAGCTATACAATCCCCAGTGATCGTTAGTAAGTTAGTACTATAAACAATGTTAGTTAATGTTAGTAATTTATCTAAAATAAACTGTTAGTATTTTTTAGTAAAGATAGAACAGAAAGGTGAAGGAAGCAAAACGAGATTGGAAGGAATGTTTGGAAACCCAGAAACCATGAAATCACCTGAAAACGTGGCACACAAGACTGGGGAATAAAACTGTCTCAGAACACATGACAAGACTGGGGAGACAATGTGCAATGCAGGGCATGAGAAATACAAAAACCAGAATGATAATCTGAACTGTGAATATGGGAAATGGCAGGCAAAGGACATAACAAAGAAAGACAGGCAAAATACAAAACATGGCATGGACTGAATCAAAAAACATGGCTTGGAATCAGAGTCATCACGAAAATATGGTCAGGCACAACAGAATCATAACAGATTCTGTCATTGACATTACTAGATGGGCCCAGGAATACTTCAAGAAACCACTGTCTGTGAACACAGTCCGCCGTGCTATCCACAGATGCCACCTAAAACTCTATCATGCAAAAAGGAAGCCATTGTTGAGCATGATCCAGAAGCGCCACCGTTTTCTGTGGGACCAAGGCTCATTTAAAATGGACTGCAACAAAGTGGCAAAGTGTCCTGTGGTCAGACAAGTCCAAATTTGACATTCTTGTTGGAAATCATGGATGTTGTGTCCTCTGGGCTAAAGAGGAGAAAGACCACCCCTCCTGTTATCAGCATTCAGTTCAAAAGCTGGCATCTCTGACGGTATGGGGATGCATTAGTGCATATGGTGTGGGACACTTGCATGTTTTAAAAAGCACCATGAATGCTGAAAGGTATAGAAAGGTTTTAGAGCAACAAATGCTCCCCTCCAGACGACATCTATTCCACGGAAGGCCTTGTGTATTTCAGCAGAACAATGCAAAACCACATACTGCAGCTATTACAACAGCATGGCTTCGTAGTAGAAGAGTCCGTGTGCAGAACTGGCCTGCCTGCAGTCAATTGAGAACATTTGGCGCATAATTAAACAAAAGTCTGTCAAAGGAGATCCAAAACTCTCCAGCAGCTGGAAGCCTGTATTACACAAGAGTGGGATCAAATTCCAATGGCTAAACTCAAGAAACTTGTCTCCTCAATGCCCAGACGCCTCCACTCTGTGTTAAAAAGAAGAAGGGATGCTACACCACGGTAAACAGGCCCCTGTCCCAACTTTTTTGAGACCTGTAGTTGCCATCAAATTTGAAATGAGCTCATTTTGTGGATAAAATTGTGAAATTTCTCAGTTTCAACATTTGCTATTTTATCTCTGTTCTATTGTGAATAAAATACTGGCTGGTGTGATTTGAAAGTCATTGTGTTTTGATTTTATTCACAATTTACACTTTGTCCCAACTATTTCGGAATTGGGGTTGTAATACTGGCGAGACGTCGGGTAGACGTGAAATGTGTATTGAATATTCAAGAGGAAGCGGTGCCTGTAAACTGTGTGGAATATGAATGTCAGAGGTCCCACCATTGTTGTTGAATTGTATGATTAACTCCTTTGCGCAGGAGCCAAATCTGGCTATTTATGCGTTACCCTATTTAAGGCTTCATAATTCAAGATTTGAGCTTCATTGGGGAAAATGGCTCAACTGCGACAAGAAGCTTGTAGAATTTAGAATTCCATCATATTTCAGTTTAATTAAATGATTTTAGTAGAGAACAAATGCTGCAAACATAATAAATTTTCCATGAAAATTCAGCATTGAAATTGTTAATAGAAACAAGTGGTGCCAGGCACAACATACCCCGCCCCTCACACATATTTTCACCTACTTGTACGAAATTCTATAGGGATCTAATCTGGGTCAGTGGCAATCCCTATACTGAATTTGGGAAGAATGTGCTCATTAGTTTTGCCGCTAGAGTGTTAACAAACAAACAAACAAACGCACAAACACACAAACAAACACAGAAACAAACCCAACCGAAAACAATACCCCTTCCCTCACTCTTTGGGTGTGGCGGGGTAATAAAAATACAGAGAATTGAAAAATGGCTGGGAGGTAAAACAATACATTTCTGGGATCATAAACTCCTTGACCACAAGTGTACTTCGTCTGAGTGAAACTCAAAATAATCTACTCTTTATGACCCAAATAAGACAGCTCACCAAGTGCCCCCAAACTAAAAATGGTACACTGTCAAATCATCCACTGGCATCTACATTTACGCAGAAGGGTTAAAGCTCCAAACCTGATCTACAAAAAGCCTTCCATACTTCTCAGTAGCATCCAGTCAAAAGAAATGTCTTTCATTATAAAGAAACTGGTTTTCATTGTAGCAGCAAGCTAATTACACAATTGCCCAAAGGTATGGTAATTTAGTTGTGAAACAATCCGCTTACTGAAGCAGAAATTCAACATGGGTATTGATACTAAGTCATTGTACTGTCAATTATAGCTATCAGTTATAAAAAACACATAGGGCCCTATCTTGCGCCAGAGTCCCTAAACCCGTTATTTGGGGATTTCGCATTGCGTAAAGAGGCGTTCCCCCGCAAAAGTTGCTATCTTGCACACCTGCCTATATCCCTAAAACACCTGCGCTACCCGCTATATTATGCATAGGCGTGGTTTGGGCGTTACGCCAGTTAAACCAATCAGTGTGCCAGGTGCCATTGCATTTAAGAGCAAGCTGCGCTATCCCAAATCCTCAAACCGAAACCCGTGATGGAGAGAGGAAGGGCACCACGTTTCTCCGAAGACGAAGTTAAATTGTTTGTGCATGAGGTCAAATCCAGACAGGGGAGAATCTACGGGTCCTCCTCAAGGCCTCCCAGGAGGGATGACGCAAGGCAGGCGTGGGTCGAGGTAGTGGTGGCCGTTTCCGCGTTCTCTGGCATCCACCGGACTGTTTATCAATGCAAAAAACGATTTGATACAACGAAGAGAACGGGGAAACAAAAGGTAGGCTGGTCTATACATATGTCATTTGGAAAGTAACGGAAATAGGCTAAAGCCTTAATTTGTCCTGGCGATTAATCCATTGGGATTTTCCCTTTATTCTATCATACTGCTGTATGTTGAAATTGTAGATAAAATATTTCTTCAATCACTCCCAAGGCCGCCGCTAACAGACGCGAACGGCTGGCCACAGGAGGAGGACAAGCTACGGTGCAGGTTCTCACTCCAGCCGAGGACCTCGCCACCTCCACTCTCTTCCCAGAGAGTATCTATGGAATCGGGGGACCAGTGGAGGTTGGCGGGGGCGAAGGAGGAAAGTAAATTATTTTGCCAATTGCACCTGGTTTTGTTTCGGTCTATTTCTTGGGAGTAAGGCCATGCTTGCGTTCATGATGCTTAATCATTGGATATTACTATGCGCAATCTCTGTCATTTCTCATAATACATTAATCAGAGATGGGCCTAATTATTACCGCCATGTGTAGGTGTGGAGGTATTCTAAACATTAACACCGTGAGGGCCAGGTGTGCAGACACACAATTCCAACGAAAAGCAAAATAAGGCAGCACATTTGTAATCCAAACGAAAACATATCAAAGAATTGTTCAAGATAATAATCATGCGCAAAAACCCCACAAATGATTGTTCGTTAATTAAATATGGTCAAAATGGGAATCCAACTAAGTCAGTCACAAGCTACACCTGCCCTAAGTTAACTCTGAAAATAATGTGTGATCCAAATTAATTAATGTCAACGCGGAAAAAATCACCATATTGAAATCCCATCAGATCAACATGACTAGATTAAACAATGAGGCATAGGCCTCTTTCAAAATTATATTTCAAACGTGAAAGCGAGTGGCAAGTATGCTAAAGTATCAATTACAAAGGGGAAAAGAATGAAGTACATGTACAAACTAAATTATAATTTATTCAAAATAAACAGATGAATAGACTTCTTAATGATTAATGATTGTCCATCATTCCCGCAGATGAACCACTCGACCTAGCCACCGTAGCTTTTCCTGGCGACGAAGAGGAGACAATAGACCAGGAAGGAACGGGGGGAGAGCGAGGCAAGGAGAAGGATCCTGGTGAAGGGCCGTCGGGTGCAGCAGCAGCTACACAGAGACCCCGCCGTTTCAGGAGCGTGGTCCGACCTGAGGACCACCCAATTCTCGACATCCAGCAGGCGGGGTTCCGCATGCTGGAGCGGGAATTGGGTGGCCTACAGCGGGGTCTCTGCAGCATCAACCAAGCCATGAAGCGAAGCCTAGCTGCTATGAGGCGACATGAGCGACTACTGGGCCAAGGCGTCGCGGCGCTTCAGAGAAGTGCTGCGGCACTTGAGCGTTTGGCTCACCTGGGGCCTCAAGCTCCGATGGCCCCAGTGGAGCAAGGCGCTCAAGTGGCCCAGCCGCCGGGAACAGCTGCACCATCTCGCTCTCCTCCCAACACCAGAGCGAGCCGCCAGTCTCCCACTTCTCCTCGTCGTCCCTCTCGTGGCCAGCCGTCTCGTCGTGGCCCACGCCTGCGAGTGAGGGGAGGAAAAAACATGCCATGACCTCATGCACGAGCATCTTCTTTTTTTTTTCCCCAAAACATTTGAAGGCCTGTTTTTCTTAAGTTAATCATGAATTATATTATTTTTATTATTATTTATTATTATTATTTGACATTGACATATTAATGTGTCGTATGTTATTAAAAAAAACATCAAGCCTACCCCTTTTGTGATGGAAACTTAAAAAAAAAAAAAATGCGTTCGCCATGCACTTCCAACTCCCTCTTCCGTCTGAAATGAAGCATAGAACAAAATCCCATTTAAGAAAATACCCACAGCCAAATAAATGCCTACATTGACTGCAACCATTTAAACTTTCTTCTTTATAAAGCGACTTTGAGTATTGAATAAAACACTATGAATTACATGTATTATTACATTTTTAGTAGCCTATTGGTTGCACAAATTACTTACCAGGCAGGCCGCAGATGACATGACTAGCGGTGTTGCAGCTCCGCTGCCAGCTGGTCCCTCATTGCCCCTGCTACTGCTGGCACTATATCAGCATTTGGAGTTGGCACCTGCACTTCAGCTTGCCGCCTTCTATAGTCCAGTAATAATCTATCCTCAAACTCCAGCATCATTCCATGGCGTAGGGCAATGTTGTGCAGCACACAACATGCCACAAAGAAAGATTCTACTTTCTGAGGACCATAGTGTAAGACCCCACCTGACCTGTCCAAGCAGCGGAACCGCATTTTGAGCACGCCAAATGTTCGCTCAATGACAACTCGTGCGCGTGAGTGTTTTCTATTGAAAGCAAACTCACGCAGACTTGTTGGCGTAATGTATGGCACCATGCACCACGTCTTTAATGGATAGCCATTGTCACCCAACAGCCACCCATCCAGAGGGGGGTCCCTCTGGAAGACTGCAGGAATGACCGACTGTTCCATTATAAAAGCGTCGTGGCTACCTCCAGGATGATTTGCGTATACATTCAAGATGTAACCCCATGCATCGCAAATCACCTGGGCGTTGATGGAATGGGTTCCTTACGATTCACATAGGCGCCACTGTTCAGAGCCGGAGCCCGAATCAGAACGTGTGTGCAGTCGACGGCACCCAGAACCCTAGGGAACCCATATCTTGCCAAAAAATCCCGCTTTACCCTGCGTTGTCTCTCAGGTGTCACAGGGATGCCAGTGATGTACCTACTGGCATGTCGGACTATGCTGGCAGTGACTGCAGTTATAGCCGAGCTTACGGCAGATTGGGTCATGCCTACAATTGAGCTGAGTGGGTGTTGGAATGACCCACTAGCATAGAAAAATAGTGCCACAGTAACCCTAACAGCAACGGGCAAGGCATACTGACAGCTGGCAGCGGTGTATACATCATCTGCAACCAGGTGACAATTCCGTCACTGCCTGACGGGAGAGGCGCAGTTTTGTCACGCATTCTCGTTCTGTGGGAAATAATACTTGTATTACTATAATTTTAAAATATTATAAATAATATATATCATTAAAATATATTATATAAAATCATTACATATTATTATAAAAGCGGAAAAAATGATTGATACAAAATACAAACAATATAGACTTACCTGAAAGGCCCAGGTAGCTGGTGCGCTGGCGGTACACGCGTTCTGAGCGTCTTCTATTATTTAACTGGCGATAAAGGTGATTTAGTAATATCTCTGCCATTTTCTTAGGTGTTCAACTGAGGCTAAAGCAAGGTGGCTTTTATAGGCGAGTTAATTTGGGAAGTGGAGCCGCACGTGCACGTCCACATGTGTCCAAGTTGACGCGCAATCAAGCCGCCTGGGCGCGCTCTTGTAAAAGCCCAAATGGGTAGCGGGTGGTTTGAGGACCCGCTATACGCTTTCCCTAAAGCGTGTGGTCAAGATAGCAATTGTAGGGAAAGCGCATAAACACGCCCACGGGCACACCTTCAGGCGAAAATAAGGGAGTTGGCATAATGCATAGCGGGTAGTGTGGCCGCAAGATATCATTTAGGGATAGTGGAAGCTGCTAAATGCGTAATTCACGGGTTGCGGGTAGTGGCAACGGGTAAGGCAGTGTGAAAGATAGAGCCCATAGTATCCTACCATTGATTTATGCGTAAATTCATCCCTCATAGAATTCATTGGTCATTAAATATCTAAAACAATCGGAAATGCTGTCATTTTAGTGTTTGCTCAGGTTTCTCTGCATAAGGCACAGCTATAGTTCACTTCCACATGAAACTTCAATGGTAATCATTTGTTGCTTGGTGAGAGTATAACAAAATGCACACAGACTGTGGGTGCTGGGTCGAATATAGAACATCATACCAAGTAGATAAAACCTGCACACGGTTTCATCTTGAGACTTCTTTATTTAACAAGTAAACAAACAAACGTTTCGATCTCAATTATCTTCTTCAGGTGAAACGTTGCTTGTTTGTTTATAGGGAGTTCCCGATAACGTAGGTTAATGAACAGGGCCACTCCCAATGCGCCTTCCTATTCATCCTTACGCCTATATATACCTCCTACATTCCCACAATCCCCGTTTCTACGTTGTTTACTCGCAAACCAGACAGCCAACGCACAGAAAGAGTTCACTTACCTGAAGCAAGAAAGGCAAAATCCCGCAGAGTCCCTCCTATGCAGAATAATTCCAAGGCTCCAGGGGAATCTTCTCAATCCGTCCCGCAACTCCTGCTTCTCCTCCACGCACCCGTCCGCGCTCTGCCATCTTCGTATCTCCACCACGAAGCGTCACCAGCTCGCCCCAACCGGGGTGCTGACATTCCGAACCACGCTCCCCCTGCGATGATGACCGAGGGCTCCGCGCCGTAGGAATTCCAGACCGCTGTCTCGCAGTAGCTACGCCTCTCGTCAACAGCAGCGCTCAGAAGCGAGGGCCCGTGGCTCCCCAGCAAGGCTTACCATGGCTCGCACTTCAAGATCATCCCAGGCTCCACATTCGACCCTCGCCAGACTTCATCGGGCGTTCAAGCAGAAGAAAATCCCCTTCCACCGCTCCGACAACAAGGCCAGACTACTGAAATTATTCACTGACTCCCTCGGCAACGCAGCCGATCCTCCCCACGGGCAGACCAGGGCTGTGTTCCAATCCGAAAAAATGCTTGCTTCGTCGTGTTCACTCGCCCTCCAATCGAGGGGGGAATCCCCAAAAAATCCCGGATGTAAGATGGCTGCCACTTGTAGGGTCGTTCCAATCCAGTTTTGCGGAGGGAAGGGCGCATTTTCATTTGGTCAAGCCCTCGATTATCCTCCCTCAAACGAAGCCAACAACGAACATCCCTCCAAGCTTTGATATTGCCCAGAATGCTTTGCTCATTCTCCCTCGGTAAAAATTTCATGTCTGCCATTTTTTTCTGCTGGAAAAAGGAGGAATTATGGCAGGGAAATTCATACATGCCAACTCTATTGGCATGTATGAATTGGCATGTAATTTCAAATTACCATACAAATGTAAGAATTATGTTTGAGTATTGTGTAATTTATGACAGAGTTATATAATAGCTTTGCAAATAGCTTAGTTTGGGGGTGAGGGGCATCAGTTTCGCATTGTTTTTAAGCGTGTAACTTTATGTTCATTTTTGCTCTAGCTAGCCTACAGCATCCGCGAGGACTGTTGCTGAGCTTAAAGCCGCTTTCACACTGGACGTGAAACAAATTTTTCGCACGACAGATTACATTCAAAGTCAATGCAAAGACGCGAATACACGCAAAACGTGTATTCGCGTCTTTGCATTGACTTTGAATGTAATCTGCCATGCGAAAAATTTGTTTCGCGTCCGGTGTGAAAGCAGCTTTATTTTCCCATAAAACATTCGCAAGTGCCGCAGCAATCAAACAAGCACGCCATCTTCTTCTTGCCATAAACATGCGATACAGAGTCCACGTGAACTGTAAAAGCTAAAACGTACAGGCAACTAACTCAGAGCCATTGAGTGATCTATCGCTCTGAACTAACTCAGTCGGCTCCATGGCAGCACAAACTTCCCGTTGGCTTGTTGACAAAATGTCTAAGTGCGGAAGAAACGCGGCGAGGGTCGTTCCAACCCGATTCCCCACAACCCTCCCCCTAAGTTCCCTCTATTGCCCTCCCTCGCTCGGGAAGGGCTTACTATCCTGCTACGTCATTCGGAGGGCTCACTCGAGTGGAGGGAAGAAGTGAAGGGAGTATCTTATTTCGGATTGGAACGCAGCCCAGATGTATACAGACCACACAGCACTACCGAGTTCCACCATCAACGTCCCCAGCACCACGTCATCACGCTCGGCGACGGCCTCCCGCTCCAGATTCGGCGGAAGTCACTCCTTACGACCTCTTCGGTCTCTTTTCATCCCCCTTTTTCGTCCCTGTGTTCGCACCCGTGCACATGCGTCCGGTTCCCCACCCTCCTCCCCACCACTTCCACAGGAAGAAGGCTACAGCAGTTCCGGTGTTAACCCACCTACACCTGAAGAAGCATCCGCTGTTGACTCTTGTAATGGCTGGTGGAATAGGAGGCCAATTGCAACGACTAGAGAGAAAGTGCAGCACGGACACAGTACAAACAAAGAAAATAATTTAGACCAAATGAAAAGTACTCGCGCTTCCAAAGGATGTATAATGGTCTGCAAAACGGAAGCAATGCGAGACAGAAAAAAGGGAGAAGAAACACCAATAATACGAAGACAGAAAGTCATAAAAATCTGACTGCAGATATCTTTGGCTAAAGTGCATAGCTAAAAACAGACACTCCAGCAAAGGAGGCGCGGTAGAAATCCGGCTTATATAACCTTAGGGAAAGGCGCCGCCCACGCCTGATGAAATAGCTGGGAAAGGAATCCAAGGGCAAAGGAATCCGATGTCGTCCCACAACAAGAGCCACAGAGAAAGTCTTAAACACGAACAGCCAGAACCATGAAAGGACCCCCCCTTAAGGGATGGCCCCAGACGTTCCCAATGAACCTCGTGCGTGGAACTCAGAAATCAGGGTGCGATCCAGGATATGGGACCCAGCACCGCTCCTCAGGACCATATCCCTCCCAATCTACTAAAAACTGGGCCCCACGACCAACACGCCTCTCGGCCAGTATGCGACACATGGTGTAAACCGGCCCCCCCTCAATCATCTGTGGCGGTGGTTTGTTGGCCGGTGCCAGGACACTTGTGCTGACTGGTTTGAGTCGAGAGACATGAAAAGAGGGATGAATGCGCAAAGATCTGGGGAGCTGTAAATGGACGGTGACAGAGTTCATCTTTCACACAAACTTAAATGGGCCAATGAAACGGGGGGCCAACTTCCGTGACTCCACTGTCAACGGAAGGTCCCGAGTGGAAAGCCAAACTCTCTGACCAACCGGATAAGCAGGTGCCAAACGGTGCAACAAAGATGACCGGACCTTGGCCCAGACCGACCGACAGCACTGAATAAAACAATTAACTGAGGGAACTCCTGAATCCCTCTCAGCCTCCGGAAAAAGTGGTGGTTGATTCCCCAGCTGGGCCTCGAATGGGGGAAGGCCTGTGGAGGAGCTACACAGTGAACTATGAGCATATTCAGCCCACACCAAAAAACGGCTCCACAGTGCAGGGTTGTCAGCCGCTAAACACCGAAGTGTATAATCAAGCGACTGGTTAATCCTCTCTGTCTGTCCATTGGTCTCAGGATGAAACCCGGATGAAAGGCTCATGGAGGCCCCCAGCTGGCTACAGAAAGCACGCCAGAATTTAGCTGTAAACTGCAGGCCACGGTCAGAAACCACATCTTAAGGCAGGCCATGAAGCCGAAACACATGGTCTACAACAAGAAGGGCCGTCTCCCGAGCTGACGGCAGCTTGGGAAGGGCGATAAAATGGGCGGCCTTGGAAAAGCGATCAACCACTACCAAAATGACAGAATTGCCCTCCGAAATCGGCAGGCGGGTAATAAAATCCAGCGCGATGTGGCTCCAAGGACGCTTGGGGACAGGCAACGGCCGCAACAGACCAGAGGGGGGGAGGTGAGACCCCTTATTCCGCACGCAAATGCAACAAGCCGCCACAAACTCTCGGATGTCCTTGTCCATGCTGGGCCACCAAAAGCGTTGGGCCAAAAATCGCTTGGTCCGATGAACCCCCGGATGACCTGCCAATCGGGAGGAGTAACCCCACTGGAGAACTTGGGAACGAACCGCCAAGGGAACAAACAAACAACCAGGCGGCTCCCCACCAGGACCAAGATCAGACCGCAAGGCCTCCTGCACTACAGACTCAACCTGCCACTGCACGGGAGTCACAACCTGAGTTGCCAGAATTATAGGCTCAGGAATAGAATCGCTGCCAGAGTGATCGTAAATACGTGACAAAGCATCAGACTTGATATTTTTAGAGCCGGGGCGATAAGTTAAAACGATTGAAAAATAACGCCCAACGGTGCCTCCCGGGAATTGCGTCGTTTGGTCCGCTGGATGTATTGGAGGTTCTTGTGATCAGTCCAAACCACAAATGGGTGTTCAGCCCCCTCCAACCAGTGGCGCCGCTCTTCCAACATCAACTTAACAGCCAACAACTCCCGGTCACCAATGCTGTAATTCCATTCGACTGCAGACAACGATCGGGAGAGGTAGGCGCAGGCGTGCAACTTATTGTCTTGATGAGAACGCTGGGACAAAATGGCACCCATCCCGACCTTTGAAGCATCAACCTCCACCACAAACAGGAGGGAGGGGTTGGGCATAACAAGGATGGGCTCCGAGCTAAAACATTTCTTCAACTCCTGAAAAGCAGCTTCAGCTGCTGGGGTCCAAATGAACGACAAGGAGGCATTTTTCTTTGTAAGCGCAATAATCGGGGCAGCCACAGTGCTAAAATTGCGGATGAACCTCCTATAAAAATTAGCAAAGCCCAAAAACCGCTGAACCTCCTTAACATTCTGAGGAGCAGGCCAGTTCTTGACCGCTGCCACTTTGTCCGGGTCCATACGGACCGACCCTTCTGACACAGTAAAGCCAAGGAAAGAGACTGTCTTGGCGTGAAAAATGCATTTCTCAGCCTTGACAAAAAGTTTGGCTTTCAGGAGGGCCTCAAGCACTTGTCTGACGTGCTGTTTATGCTCTGAGAGAGTTGAAGAAAAAATCTAAATATCGTCAAGGTAGACAAAGACGAATTTCTCCAACATCTCTCAGAGGACGTCATTAACGAGTGCCTGGAACACAGAGGGGGCGTTAACCAATCCAAACGGCATGACCAAATATTCGTAATACCCGTCATGCATATTAAACGCCATTTTCCATTCGTCCCCCTCCCGGATCTGGACCAGATTGTATGCGTTGCGGAGGTCTGGTTTGGTGAAAAACAACGCCTCCTGCTGGCGTTCAAATGCCAAGTTCATTAAGGGAAGAGGGTATCGGTTCTTAATAGTTATATTATTCAAGCCCCTGTAATCAATTCAGGGCCTCAAGCTGCCATCCTTTTTCCCAGCAAAAAGAACCCCGCTCCAGCAGGAGACTTAAAGGGTCAGAAAAAAAACCATTAGCAAGAGCCTCCTGAATATACTCTCACATGGCCTTGCGCTCTGGCCCAGATAGCGAGTATAGGGACCCCCTCGGGGGAGTAGTACTGGGAAAAAGCTTGATCTCACAATCGTAAGCACGATGCGGAGGCAAGGACGAAGCCCGTTGTTTGCTAAAAACCTCTGCGAGATCAAGATTGTCATTAGGAACGTTGGGAGGTAAACAAAAGTTCAGAGCAGCCCCCAAACTCCGATCCCGTTCCGGACCCGACATATCAACAAATGAATCAGAATCAGAAAAGTCCTCCGACTCAGAATCCTCTACTGGATGCTGCCAGTCAAATTGAGGATCCCACTCCAAACCCTCCTCCATCCCATCATATAAATCGGGTGAATCAAGTGAGAGTACAACGGTTTTTCTACTCTGTAGCTAGGATGCAGGGAAAGCTAGAATCCACCCCATATAGACACATTTGTAGAACGGGTCGACATGCCCAAGTGTAGACTGTAGAAATCCAGTGGGTCTGAGTTTAGAGGGAAACATTGACAGTGAGGAGCAGCTAAAAGTGGACCAACAGCTTATGGACTGCTTCGGTGTGTATTAGGACCTGCTGGTTCGTGTGCATAGCCGAGATGTGTTGTTAGCATGGAGAAACGAACAGCTTCTGCGCTGGTATATGACAGAAGGCGAAAGCTCCCGGCTAATCGGCCTTTTCGGAAATTGCCCGTGGTAATGGTTTACTTATTGCTTCGGAATGACAAGCGTTTCCTCGTGGAGAATGGGCGCGTTATGGATAGTGTGCGAGAGCTAGCTAGAGCTCCGGTTATGTTATGAGCATAATACAGGTGTTACAGACCGTAAGTTCCGTTTGCGTGAACCGTTGCTTATGTGGAGCTAGCGAATCGATCACTTTTACAGGAAAGAATTTAATATTCAGTCGCCGATTTAATATTCAATCGACAGCAATGCAGAGAAATCGTTTGTGATACCAGACACGTTATAGCCTGTGCTTTTCCCTATTGCTTTCACCAGTGGCATCAGAGAGCTTGCCCAGACATTGGAGAAGTATCAGGCTGACCCCGGTCATGGATAAGTAAAGCGCTCGTTTCAAAAGCACCCAAAAACGCACTCCAAGCTTTGCAAAACCTACGTCTGGCCTAACTGCACCTCTCCGGTTAGCTTCTCAACTGTAGTGGCTACAATCAGGCAACGTTAGGATGAAACTGCCACATTGATGCTTACCGAAGTAACACAAGCATACCAATCAGAATCGCTGAATATAAGTTAACCAGGAGCATTTTTAATTAGCAGAGCACGGGAACTAACATGCAGTAGCTGATAAGCGGTCATGACTTTGAATGTAATCTGTCGCGCGCAAAATTAGTTTCGCGTCCGGTGTGAAAGCGGCTTGACATGCCCGTATTCGCGTCTTTGCATTGACTTTGAATATAATCTGTTGCGCGAAAAATTAGTTTTCGCGTCCGGTGTGACAGCTGCTTAACGTGCCCATAACGCGTGTATTCGCCTCTTTGCATTGACTTTGAATGTAACCTGCTGCGCGAAAAATTAGTTTCGTGTCTGGTGTGAAAGCTGCTTAACGCGCCCATAACGCGTGTATTCGCGTCTTTGCATTGACTTTGAATGTAGGCTAATCTGTCCCGCGAAATTTGTTCCGCGTCCGATGTGAAAGCAGCTTTATGGATAGTACGCGACAGCTAGAGAGAGCTCGGTTATGTTATGAACATAATACAGGTTTTAAAGACCGTAAGTTCCGTTAGCGCGGACAAGTTGCTTATGTGGAGCTAGCGAATCGATCACTTCTACAGGAAAGAATTTCCTATTTAATCTCTGCCTTTTTCGGCTTTTTATTAGCCACAACAACTTCTAAAGGGGGATGAAATTATGTCACAGTAGTGCAGAGAAATCATTTGTTATACCAGACACGGTAGAGCTTCTGCGTTTCGCATTGCTTTCTCAGTAGCACCAGAAAGCTTGCCCAGACATTTGTGAAGCATCCGGCTGATCCCGGTCATGGGTAAGTGAAGCGATCACAAGCAGCCGTAAACAAACCCAAACACGTATCCCAAGCTCTGCAAAACCAACGTCTGGTCTAACTGTGCTTTTCAGCCCAACTTTGCGGACACATACAGCACCTCTCCGGTTAGCTTCAACCGTGGTGGCTACAATTGGGCAAGGTTATGATGAAACTGCCACATTTATGCTTACCGAAGTCACACAAGCATACCGATCAGAATTACTGCATATAAGTTAACCAGGAGAATTTTTAATTAGCATGGCACGCGAACTAACATGCAGTAGCTGGTAACCGAGCGGTCATAACAACCACAGAGACAAACCCTTGCAATACAGGTTTTACAGACAGCAAGTTCCGTTACCGTGGACAGTTGTACCAAGCATCCAAATTACAAACAAGTATAAAAAGTTAGCTTCAAATGAGGTTTATGTTCACACACCTTCTGTAGAATTTCCCCTGATATCACTCTTGCATATTTGGGACACTAACATTAGCAACAGTAACTTGGCTACGTTAGCCGCAGTGCTACAGCCACAATCAACTGGCTATCACGTCAGGTTGGCTTATGCAGTAAAAGCAACTTGCAGCTTCTGTGTCTGTGAGTCACGGACAGTCGCGACAGATCCAGGCTTTATCTTCAGATATTTTAGAAAGCCTGCGCTTCTGGCCAGTTGTTAGTGCTAACTATCGTTAGCGGTCCTGCTAGCCAGTAGCCACCCGTAACACGTTAGCTTCACTTACAATATTTGCTGTTATATCGTTACTTACAGTTTGTGGCTCCGAGCGCTTGATCGATGCAACTGCTTCAGGTTTGAGAAGCAGCTGAAACGCTTATCCTGTGTCGAATTATCCTTTATTAACAAAGCTGTCTTTGGTGAAATTCTGAGCACAATCAGCTAACGTTCCCTTTGGCCGTGGCTGTTTGCTGCCAGCAAACAAAAAAAGCTACCCACGGATGTCTGGTGGCATCATCTTTTGGAAAAGAAATAGTTGTTTTTCTTCGCGTCCAAAAGTAAACGGACAAGCAGCTTTGGGAGAGATACTGACAAAATTGCACTTCAAATGATCTGCGGTTCTTCTTTTGTATTTCCAAAAGTGTAGATGCTACTAAGGCATAGTATGATCTGCCGTTGTTAGTGCCTGCTAGAATAGTTTCCGGTGTGGGCAGGTCCAGCGCAGTGGTTGGTTCTGGCTAGGTCTGTACAAATTGGACGGCACAACCTGACGTCAGGTTTTGCCCAGATCTCTTGAAGATCTTGGGAGGAGCTGTTCAGAGAGGAAATCACGCTCACGAAATCACGTTCTTGGATTACGGCAAAAGCCCTGTATCTTATGTTTAGAAACTTTTCAGAGGTTGAGCATGGACAACCAACATTATAACACTAATATGTATTAAAAGAAGGATCAGCATAATAGGTCCTCTTTAAGCATCTGGGAGCCCATTTCAAAAGCAAATGAGGGGCCCTATAAAACATAAGAACTTCATAATTTTGCGGAATGAAAGCTCACCCCTAGCCTATCCAGTGAAATTTCAACATTTCTGGATGAAACTTGATGTTTATTTGTGATTTTTTTATTAAAATATTGACAATAAAATATATGCATGTGAAAATGTGATATATTTCTCAAAAACTGAAATGTGTAACTCATCCCAGCAAGCTAGTTGCATTGCAAACTGCGGACGTCTTCGTGTACTCTATGCGTCACTGAATTAGACATTTCAAAAAAGTTGCCACCCAAAATCATCAAAGGTTTAAATACAAACGGCGCAAAGAGCCCTTATTCTTTGTTTTCTTATGAGGGGACGGAGTTACGGGATAGCTCTACAACATAATCACTGGGATAATGATACGGTGAAATTTGGATGTAATTCAAACTTCGAAATCCCATCAACATAATTTAATGTCGCTTGAGTAGACTAGGTTTAAAAGCATTCGGTGACTCGTATTGCCAGGTCTGAATTCAAATTTGCATAGCTATAAACATTACTCAACACTGGGTGACGCAGTATCCCTCTGCTTTGTCAGAGAATGAGGTTGGCTTTGCCATGAAGATGTATATAAAACCATCAATACGTTTTCAACTTGTTCACCGTTTTAATGTTTTCATTCAATTGCGATGCCATGTGAATTAAGGAGCATGTTTTTTTCGCTCAAAGTACATGTAGCTGACGTTATATTAAAACGCAGCACAGAGTGTAACGTTAATGTTATGCACTGATAACAGATAGGCGAAAATCGAACAGGTCCGCATCGGTCATTTTCTGCCCGCTGTTTCTGCGTGGAGATGCTTGAATTCCGACTTGTCCCAGAAAACTCGCCTCTCGTTGGCTTTGGTTGGGTTATGTCCCGAAACTCCTTGGGTATAGGGTAGCCAGAAGTTACCTAAGAGCCATAACTTCTTGGAACTTGGAAGCATACGTTCGTTTTCAAGGTGCCTAATATCCGTCAAATACTCATCAGACACCAATAAAAGGAAAGCAGAAGAGTTCTTTAATGTTGCAAATTAAATTTTGCGAATTATCATCGCATTTTACCCATCAGAAAATATGTTCACTGGGTCGGTTCTGGAAGCTACCAGACTGTGACCTGGTCCGAATCCAGACATTTCCATAATGTTCGTGGATAATTTAATGTGTGAAAAAAAAAAAAAAAAAAAAAAAAAAGAAGATAATCAATGCTATAAAATGTACACACCAAAGCTCACTGTTATATACAATATTAAATACCCCCGGAATGCAGCAAGCGAATTACTTTTTTATTTGTTCACATGCCAACTGACAGGTCCGATGCGCTAGCAACATTGGCTAAAGTAACGACTGTATTCCCGAAATTCCCGGAGCATCAGCTACCATTGCTCTTTTGCTGCCATCATTTGTAGACGATGAATAATGACTACTCTTCTTTTCCAGCTCAGTGTCCATGCAACTATCATAATTTGACGGAGAAAACCCTTAACTATGACCACCGCAAATTGTATATTCTGCGCATTCGCCGCGACTCAGAGAGGGGACCCTGTTTAGGGGGATTTCGAGGCACTGGCCGGGGCTGCGCTACAATGCCTTCACAGAAGGCTTAATGGGGTTTTTATGAGTCATTTCAAAATGTGCCAATTTGAGTGGGATCCCAAACATTTGCCTTTTTTGGGGGACTCAAATATTTTCCCGGTTTGCCTTTCCTGGCTGTGCGCCACTGCATGTTTTCATACAGTCAACGTATAGGATGTTAATTCTTGCCTGGCAGCTGGGGGCCCCCTGGAGGACGGGGCCCGTTTCAACTGAAACGGTTGAAACATAAGTAAGGCCACCTATGCACGGACTCCGGCAAGAGATGCGAGCCCCACCCTGAGTCTCGCCACCCGGGGGGCGCCCAACGTCCGCACAATCACAGACCAAGTCCAACACCACACCCGCCCCGATCTCCTATCCGCAATCCCACCCAATACTCTCCTCTAGTTTGGGAGTGGTCCAGAATTCATTAAAGGGAGTTCCCGATAACGTAGGTTAATGAACAGGACCACTCCCAATGCACCTTCCTATTCGTCCTTACGCCTACATGTACATCCTACATTCAAACAATCCCCACTCGTCTCGTTTCTACATCACTCCCACCCTTCCCCTCTCCAAGAAGGAAGCAAGAAACAGCCACCACCTGGGACCCCGGGGGGCTTGGGAGCCACACGGACGCCAACAAGAGATGCGAGCCCCACCCTGAGTCTCGCCACCCGAGGGGCGCCCAACGTCTGCACAATCACAGACCAAGTCCAACACCACACCTGCCCCGATCCCCCATCCGCAATTCCAGACAGCATCAATTTCCGCGGTAAATGAACGAAATTGATTGGGCCTTCAGAAAAGTATGTCAACCCTTGCATAAACTTTGGGTTTGAAGATGGGTATGGTAGGTGTAATAGATTATATTTATCATAATTATATGTTTGAATCGAGCCCTGCTTTGTCATTGCTGCTGGTTCAATTCCAGATGGTCTCCAGTTAGAAAAAAACTTTGATCAAAATTTTAATGATTGGAAGCTGTTCATCTTTGACAATGATGAAAGACCACATGAATACACACCACAGTAAACAAACAATGACCAGATGCTTCTTTTTGTGGCACAGCACAATTTGCCTTTGGCCAGTGTGGACCACTTTTTGGAGCCTCTGCTCATCATGTGTACAGACCCCTTTGCACAGAAGCCAAATCTGGCTATTTACGTGTTACCTTATTTAAGGCTTTATAATTCAACATTGCAGCATCACAGAGAGGAATGGAATGGCTCAACTGAGTCAAAACACTTGTAGCATTTAGAATTCCATCATATTTCAGTTTATTTTCATGATTTAGCGGAGAAAAGGGGCTGCAAATACAACGTATAAAAAACCTTCATGAAAATTCAGCATTGAAATTGTAAAAAAATAAATAATACTGAGAATTGAAAAATGGCTGGGGGTTAAAACTGTACATTTCTGGGATTATAAACTCCTTGACCACAAGTATTCTTCATCGGCGCATACAATTCTAAATTATCTACCCTTTAAGAGCCAAATAAGATAGCTCCTCAAACTCTCAGATTCCTCAAAATGGCGCATTGTCAAATCATAAAATAATCATACATTTAGCACAAATCAACTTTTGATGCATGAAATTCAATATGAATCAATGATTTTCTGGTTGAATTTAGCATGAATATATCAATATACAGTACCAGTCAAAAGTTTGGACATACCCACATTTTTCTTACAGGACATGTTAAATAAAGAAATAGGTACCATTTATTTTGCAAAAAAAAAAAAAAAAATCTAATTCTTAAATCCATCAAACTAACCAGCATTTTCTGTCATATTTACAGTGCATACTCACATTTTTTTTTTTTTCACAAGAGCAGTTATATGGCTATAATGAGTTTGCTGCTGAGCGCCGTCCCAAAGATGTGCACTTGTGGTTTGCTTTTCATCTACTTTTTTGCCTTGTAAGTTCCAAAACAGCTTGTCTTTAATTTGGCTGTTGGAAAATGGAAAGAGCTTGTTTGTCTGCTTACCTTGAAAAATATGGCTTCTTTGAGAATTCTAAAATTTTGAACAATATTCCAACAAGTAAATTGTTCTCTTTTAACTTATGACTGTTTACCTCTTACCAGATTCCATTTGAGATTATATAGAGAAGTTAAGCCATTTGAATTTCTCTAAAAACAGAGCGCTGTTTCTCCTGAAGTGCTTGAGCTGTTTGCATTTTAAACTAGCCAAAACCCTGTCATTCTATTTCATTGAATATGGTGTAAATTCTAGAACGAAGAGCCACATTGAGCAAAATGCCACCACATTTATTATTTTTTTTAATTTAACCTTTATTTAACTAGGAAAATCCCTTGAGATTCAAAATCTCTTTTTCGAGGGAGACCTGGCCAAGACAGCTCACCATTTCACTTAAAATTACAAAGTTTGTACACAACAGGAGTGGCAAAATACAATAAGTTAACAAAATACAAACCCAAGGACAACAACTGCACACCTCATTTATACACAATCTTAGTCTATGCTTAAACACACCCAAGTAGACTAAATTGTTCAACTGTAGAGTATTTTAGAGGTTATTCCGAGACCAAGGAGCAAAATAGGAAAAGGCACTTTTACCAAGCTCTGAGGAAATCCGAGGTACCTGGTAAAGTAACCTTTTTGTGGAACAAAGCTGATAATGGTTGCTGAATGGAGTCAAAAGGCTACTGAGCTGATGAGGTAATTTACCCAATATGACCTTATATGTAAAAATAAACCAATGATGCTGCCTCCTTAAGCTTAAAGAAGGCCATGAAACAAGATTATAGAGTTTACAGTGGTGTGTGCGGTAGTGTGAGTTTGTTATGAAGCATAGTGCACGATGATACATACAGTCCAAACTGCGTAAAGAAAGGGAGGATGCGTTCATGTAAATAATGTCACCGTAATCTAAAACATTGAGAAAGGTGGCTTGTACACATGCAGTATTATTAGCAAAGACTAACGGTTACTCTTACTAACCAATGTGGCGAACAAGCTCTGTGATCATCATGGCTATGGTAAACCAAGAATGAAAAACAGCAAGCCAGCTAGCCATAAGTTAATTTTTCTTTTTTCGCACTTAGTCATAAAATGAACAAAACCTCTCTTCATTGAATTCCTCTAGAGATATTGATCTATTCGGAAGAAGGAACCCTCCTGTCCTGTTTCATTTGGAATAATTCCCAATGACCAAGGCCTTATCACATTTAAATCCCGTAAATGTAAATGAGCACTTCAGGCCAGTTTTGGAAGTCTTTTCTTCCGTGCAATCGCATAATCTTCAGTTGCACAACATTAAGAGAATATAACCTGCCTGCTGTTACGCAAAGGTTTAAATATTTTCTGATGGTCAAATCAATGTCTTTCAGTGACTGTGGAAAGTTCATACTCTCTGGAATTGAAAAAGAAACATGTCAAACAATAGATTATTACCGGGGAAGTTTCACTTGGGCATGAACTATAAGTGTGCCTTAAGCAGATGAGCCGAAGTAAACAATTGCGTGAGTGGCTAATCACAGAAAGTACTTAGGAGGATATAAAGGAGCAGTGAATTCCTCGATGGAGGAATTTATGGGTAAATCCACATTAGGGAATTACGCATTTTTGATATGTGATGACTATTATTGATGGTAGAGTGACATAGAATCAATACCAGGTGGAATTTATGTTTCAGAAACCTGATTTTTCTTAACTATTTAATTGGGATACCATTGGCTCACTATAGCTGAAGTGGTTGCTACAACGGACAACAATTTTTTCTGCCACAAGAGATCATCTTTTTGAACTGCAGGATAGATATTATAGGCAAGTGTACTGAGCAGTTTGCACATCAGGCTTAGCTGAGGAGTTTAATTTGTGCAACTCCTGGGAAACAGGGATGGGACTGAACTCATCCATATTCAAAACCATGTACGAGCTCGGCTTGCCAGTGAATATTCAATAACTGATCCGGGCGTGCCACCTGGCGATAGAATTGTGTAACTGCATGCATAAATAGAGCAGCTCCACGTCCGCTGGAGTCTAAATCTGCGCAGAGGAGTTAAACAAGGTTCAGTCTGCACAATTGCCAAAGGTATCAATTACATAAGTACAAACACACAGAAAAGAAGAGCTTGCTTTCCAAAGCTACACTGCATTGGCTATTACTGGACGTCACCCTTCTCCCTCATGATGTATGAGTGGAATAGTAAGAATGTGGATAAGAGGTTGGAAAATTGGTCAAGGTTTTCACGGAGTGGAGTGCAATCGAGGATACCCGACATGCCCGTGTTACATCAGCAAGACTGTCCTGGATGAGGCTGTGAGGTTTTTGACTTGCATACTACACTGAACAAAAATATAAATGCAACACTTGTTTTTGTGAGAAATATGACCATGTTCAGAAGCTCATTGTACTTTCATTGAGTGTTGACAGATTGTATGACCATATTTCAATAGATTTCGATCAATGATTGAAACAAACAAGAATCTCATGATGGTGTGATGATAAAGGGGTTGGGGTCTATTGTCCAAATTTCACAAATCAATATTGGGTATGTCTGCCTTTGGCCTGCAGCGCTGCTACACATCTCTGCTGTATGGACTGTAACAAATGGTCAATGGTGACCTGGGGGACGTGTTCCCACTTCTCTTCAAGAGCTGTGCGGAGTCAGCGGATATTGGCTGGAAATGTGAACCAATGACGAACTTGTTGGTTGAGGACATCCCAAAGATGCTGAATGGGGGACAAATCCAAGGCATAAACTGGCCATTCAAGCACACAAATGTTTTCAGGCTCAAGGAACTCTGTGCATACACGGGTGAGGTGGGACTGGCATGGTCATGCTGGATGGTTATTGTTTCGATGGAAAATTGGTGGGAGGATAGGCTGCAGTGTCTCATCGTGATATCACACTGCATTCAATTTGCTGTTAATGAAAAGCAGTTGGGTGCAATGTCCATGGGATATTCCCGCCCAAACCAGCACTCCACCATCATGTGCCACCGTGCGCACCACACTGATGTCAGCATAACGTTCCCCCGTCCATCTGCTCTGTGAAGCTGGAAACGTGACTCGTCTGTAAAGAAAACAGTCCTCCATTGTGCAATTGGTCGTCAAACGTGTCTATTCACTCAGTCGAAGCCATTATTTCATCGAGCTGAGGTGAAGTCCAATCCACAAAGAGCAGAACACACACAGTTTAGGCAAAAATGCAGCGATTGTGGGGACCAACTGTCTGACCTACAGAGGCAGTTGCTGGTCTCAGACGGTCACAAAGATGGAGAGTCCGGATATGGCAGTCTTGGGCAGGGGCCGTCACACGTGGGTATCATGCATGCAGGAGTTCTGCTGTCGGACCTAATTCCTGAAAAAGGTGTTTTATGCAACTTATCGCTGAAAAATTGACATTAAAGGCCCGAGAGACAGCCCTGAGAAGCATTCCTGCATTGAGGTATGTCAATGGCACACTCCCTGAGGGCTCGAGTTATCTATGGCATTTTGAACAATGGCAGAACTGGGACTTTTGACGTGGCCTTTTATTGCCCAGAGTACAGGGTGTGCCTGAGCTGACCGCATCCTGATTTCAGCAGCTCTGCATCAGACCCTACCTGTCTGACTGGCCAATTTTGACAAAAGGCATGAACTTGACAATGATATGGAGAAGGTGACTGAAATGCAGTCATACCAGTGACACTCAACCATGGTCACATAAATAAACCCAACTAAGCCAACCACAGAAATAATTATGCGGAATATTGAAAGGACTAAACTGTTGCATTTATATTTTAGAAGGCGTATTAAGCATTTAAAAGTATTTTTGTGAAATATTCACACCCTGTTTGTAATTTCACTATTGAAATAATAATTATATTCAAAAATTGCCTTTAAAAAGTATTCCAGATTTTTTAAAGGATTTAACGGGTATTAACTACAAGTTATACAGGTGGGAACCCGAAGAGATTGACATGTATGCTTTTATGCGTTTTTTATGTTCTTAAAATGTAAAATGTATGTGTCCATGCCTTGGACATGCAATATGTAGACTGTATAAACAGGATGTTTTTCTCTTATCTTGGTAAGAGTGCAGTCGATCATTCGTAAAATTTTCTCCAACCTAATAGAACAACAAAAATAAGAAAAGACTGATGAATGCCTGAAATTAATGGGTATTCAAAAATGTTTGAAAAAAATCATGGATACAAACAAAGAAAAGAAAATTTGTTTGTATATTACTTCTTGTGTGAGGCCCGATCAATCAATTAACTGGAACAACCTGCATGACTGCTGGAACAGGGGAATACCAATTGCAGTGGGCTCCAAAATTACTGGCACCCTTGACTGGCAATGCACAAGCAATATAAAAAATATATAATTATAGAGAAATGGAATATACAAACGTGTGAAATAGTTTACTTTATTAATGTTACGATGGAAACAACCAAAATCATAACAATCATTCAATACAAAATAAATTTCAACAAAATCAAGTTTTAATAATAATTGGCACCCTTCATTTAGAACTTAGTGAAACCATCTCTGGCAAGGATGACAGCATGGAGTCTTTTCTTGTAATTTTTGACAAGGTTAAGGCACACATTTGGTGGGAGTTTGGACCATTCCTCTAAGCAAATCCTTTCAAGATCCTTCACATTCTTGGGTTTGCGTTCATGAACTGCCGTTTTCAGCTCAGCCCACAGGTTTTCACTTGGATTAAAGTCTGGCGACAGAGATGGCAATTGCAGAAAGTTGATATTATTGTCACAGAACTGTTTCTGTGTGGATCCTGAGGTATCCTTTGGGTCATTGTCTTGTTGGGAAGTCCACCTATGGCCAAGTCCCAGCCTTCCAGCGGAGGCAACCCGATTGTCTGCCAAAATATCCCGATACACGGAATTCATCATGCCATTAATCTTAACCAGTGCCCCTGGACCTTGTGAATTAAAACAGCCCCGAAACATGACTGGCCCGCCATCATATTTGTATGAGGTACTTCTCTGTGTAATGCATCTCTGTTTTGACGCCAAACATGGCAATGCTGTACATAACCAAAACGTGCTATTTTAGTCTCATCTGACAAAGTACATTGTTCCAGTCATAATTTAAATGATGTTTGGCAAACTCCAAGCACTTGCTTCTCTGTCTTCTGGTCAAAAAATACTTTCTTCTGGCAACCCTTCCAAAGAGCCTGAAGTTGTGGAGGTGGTACCTGATGGTGCTTCTTGAAACCTGGTGATGCAAGATGCCACCAAGGCCTGCAATTCCCTCAAAATGTTTCTTGGTCATTTTGTTGCTTCTCTTACCATCCTCCTCAGTATCCTGAGGGGTAAAATGCAGTTACATCCTCTGCCCTTGAGGTTTTCAACAGTTCCATATCTTTGGAATTTTTAAATAATTGACAGTGCTTAGAGGCGTATTCAACCGTTTGTGAATCTTCTTGTTGCTATTGCCAGATTTATGAAGGTATATGACCATCTGCCTCTTTTGAACTGACAGTTGTTTTGTTTTCTCTATGGTGTTGAATGACAAAGGGATATTGCATGTGTGGAGCCTCATTTTTATACCCCAGTGAAACAAGAAGTGATGTTATGGCTCAATATAGTTCCTGAACACCTAGATAAAACTAAAATTTTTGGTAGATGTTATTTACAATAATCTTTGAGGGTGCCATTAATTGTGAAACCTTGATTTGGAGGAAATTGATTTTTAATTAAATCAGTGAATGATTTTGGTTGGTTCCATAGGAACAGCAGTATCGTACAGTATTTCTCACAAGTTGTTACTGAGAGTTTCTCTATAAATATATTTTTTTGAATTTTTTAAAGTATTGTTTTTGCATTGCCAGTCAGGGGTGTCAGAAATTTTTGAGCCCACTGCAAATAGGGTTTACTCCCAACATTTCAAAGTTGGAACATAGATCATAATTTCTACTGAATACAGCACAAAGGATTAACTAGACTTATCTCTACTATTTTCATTGCCAAAAATTTTCCAGTTAAGACGATGTGTCTGGGGGAGCAGCTGGCTCAGATGGAGCTGTTCCTCTTCTTTACCTCTCTCCTCCAGAGGTTAAACTTCTGTCCTCCCCCTGGAATGGAGCCCAGCCTGGAGGGTCAGCTTGGGTTCACCTACTCTCCCAAACCTTTTCAAATGCAAGCCTTGGAAAGCTAACCCTCAATATTGCAAAAAGAGCAGCTGCATGGAAATTGATTGTGTGACTCTGAGTACTTCTAGAATCAACTAAGTTATATAATTCTGATTATCCTATATTTTCAGATGAAACATGTATGTGGCTTTAAAACATTGTGAACAAACAATAATGCAACTTAACTGGAGCAGAATAAAGAACTAGAAATTTAGACAACTTATTCAGAGTAGTGGTTTAATGCAAGAATTTACTGGGCGCTTAGCCACAAAATTATTTAGTACATTTTACAAGTAGAGTACTACTATGCATATCTCAGACATTGTCACCGATTTCTTCTTCACTGAAAGATCTCAGCTGTCTAGTAATTGTAACACCTACTATCCCACTTCTTTGCGAGATTTGTTTTGTACTTCATAGATGTGTAATGAATGTAACTAGCTGAGGCTTTGTAACTTGACACTGGGCTTATTACACTACCTGGGGCTGCTACACCTCAGTAGATATACTGAGAGGAAATAAAGAATTCCTGCATAGGAATGTGGGTAAAGATATGAAAGGTTACTAAACCTTACTTAAACCAGTAGAACCAACAAAACAAGAAAAGAGAAGGGTAACAAATTCAATTGGCATATAATTTACTGGGAAAACAAGTTCAGTAAAACACACGGAGCAGCTCCATCGCAAACTTAGTTGAGTCAAATGTGACAGTCCACAGGAAAAGGGTGTATAAGGTATATTTTGGTCAAATTGAGTTAAATGCATCTGATGATCCCTTACCATGTACTAAACACAGAAAAACAGTTTTTCTCTAAAACGTAAAAAAATTCCCTTATACACCCTTTTCCTGTGGACTGTCACAAATACATCCTGTTATTTCAATCATGAAGACTTCGGATTTAAGAAAAGGAGATTTATTAACAATGCAATGACATGAAATAAAATAAATTCAGTATTTGGCGATGACTCCGGCCTCGAGGACCCTCAAGCGAGGTCGGGCGCTGATCTGCCTGGGTAGCAGGCGGTGGGAAGCCATCCCAAAAAAGAGAATCTGTTGGATTGAGTCATCATCAAGCTGAACAGCCCTGGAAGACAAAAATATGCATTAGAATAAACAAACAAGCATTTGCACAAGCTAAGTGCGGATGAGTAGTGACACAGCTAAAAGATGAGAGGCAGACACTGGGAGTCGTGCTGCTATACCAAGGTGCTAGCTTAGAGCCATTAAATGACCGCAGCTAGCGGGTCGTACAGTGGGTAAGTTGCATGTATTTGTGGATACTAATCCATATAGACACTTAACGCTGGAGCAATGGCTAAGCGAGAACTGTGCCACTGTGAGTGGCCGTGAGGTGGATACGCGCCTAATATCCGTGAATGTTTGCCGGCGAGGCAAAGTGAACCCATGACCGAAGTACTAGCGAAGCGCTAGTGAGCTGCGCCACAGCGAGTGGCCGTGAGGTGGATACGCGTGCAGTATCTGTGATGGCTGGCCAGTGAGGCAGCCCGTGAGGTGAGCATTGCCACAGAGAGTCAGAACACATTACAACAATACTTACAGAACAAACATATCGAACCCAAATGACACTCATAAACCACACCAACCAGGAGTCCATTCCCATGCGCACATCGCTCAACGCCAATTATGCTGATGATTCGAGACATAACACGTGAAAAACCACCACCAATCTGGAAGCAAGTGGAACGTCATTTCAATGACGCCATGGAGAGCTGCGCGTCGATTATGGTGGAGACGAACGACCGTACATATGTAGTAAATGCGGATGATGACCAACGCCCCAGAACTTGCAGAGTTGGGGCATTCAATCCATGTTGGGCTGCCGTAGTTGCTGCTCCCATCCTAAACAAGTGTCCGGAGAAGCGTCCCGGAGGAATTCCACATTTCTTGAGAACAGCACTAAGGTGGGAGGTAAACTAGTGGCGGCTGACTGGTGATCCGGATGATGTCAAAAACAAAGGCTTATTTTTTAACTGTAGGAGGTCTTATACCGAGATAAGCAATCATGGACAAATATGGGCAGAATGCAGAATCAGTACGAGCTATGATAACATAGACCCCATTACCTGCGGCATCAGCTTTGGAGTGCTTAAGGAAAAAGCAGTAGTGATTGGAGTAAAAGGATATGTCTGAAAAACAGAGGTCACATGAAGTAAGAAAGGAGTTTGAATAAGTAGTGAATTTCCCACAACGTAAAAGTCCATAAAATGCCAGCAAAAAACAGACTGCAGTATAGTGTCTGTGTAGTTCGAAAAACACCAGGCACGAAGAACAGTTAAAAGACGGTGTAACATGTCAAGTGAAATAGGGAGTCAAGGCAAGGTGTGCCCATAACCAAAACGCTAGCCAAGCACTCGTGTGCTGTGCCACTGGGAGTGGACGTGACATGCCAACATGAAGAATCAGAGATTACTTACCAATATAGATAATTACTTACAAAACCATCATCTAAATGCATGAGCATTGCCACTGCTAGTGCACCAAAGGAAATATATATATCACCAAAGGAATATATAATTTTATTTACAAGAAAGCATTTCAAAGAATAAGAATGATATAATAAATCTGGTGGCAAAGTAGGTGTAAAATATGGCTGTTCATCAATTGCAACACATAACTTTTCTTTAAATGCATCTGTAGTAGAACTTAGTGCAAACATTCAAATAACACATTCTGATTTAAGTCACATAACCAAATCATAAGAGATTAATTTTTTTTCTTTAACCCTTGTGACCTCTTTACTTTTTTTTTTTTTCAGTTCAGGTCATGTATTTCGGATTAGGTCTACACATGCGTCCTGAGCGTGTGATGTATGGGGTGTGTTTAATGTCACTGTGGGTGGTTTGTGAGTGTGTGAACTTTGAGGGTGGAACATGCTGTGACTTTAACATGTCAGATGGAGGTGTATGCGGTGTGGATGGAACACAGGCGTTGGAGGATGGGACAGTGTCCATCGCAGGGGGTCCTGTGCCCTGGGGCTCGAAGTTCCCTGTGTGGGGTTGAGGCGGCGGCGGCTCTGCAACAGGAAGGATGTGGCGGCAGTTCCTCCTGTATGTTGCACCATTGGACTGGATGATGTAGGAACATGGCTCTTTACTGACCTCCTTGACAATTCCAAGCTGGTTGTATCCTTTGGGGGTCTGCATTCTGACAACTTGTCCTCCTGCGAGGGGCTGGAGAAGGCGACTAGAAGTGTCGTAGTGTCTCTTTAAAGTGAGTCTTTTGTTGGTGAGCTGGGCTCTGACTCGCTGGGTGTTTTTTGGGGTAGGGTCTAACAGTTTAATATATACAGGGATGGCTGCACGTGTCTGCCTTGACATTAGGCATTCACCTGGGGAGCTAAGAGTTGCATCACGAGAGATGTTTCTGACATTTAGGAGATCGAGGAACACGTCGGTGCAGTCTCTGTGAGATCGTTCCATCAGCTGTTTAGCACTGCGGACAGCTCTCTCTGCTAGTCCATTTAACTGAGGAAACTCTGGGCTGCTTGTGACATGCTTGAAATCCCATTGTTCTGCAAAAGCTTTAAACTGCTGACTGGTGTACTGTCTAGCGTTGTCAGAAATCAGGACGTGTGGTGTTCCATGGACTGAAAAATGTCTCTTTTACTTTGTGATCACAGCTGATGATGTCAAGTCACACAGAAGATCGATTTCAAACCAACCTGAGTAAGAGTCCACTAACACTTGGTAGTGATTTCCATGCCAATCGAAAATGTCAGTTGCTACTGTGGACCATGACAGGCTTCGAACTGGGTGAAGCTGGAGAGGTTCCTTTTGCTGGTGAGATCTGGTGCTGTTGCACACTGCACATGAAAGTATCTCCTCTGATGTCTTTGGACATGGCAGGCCAAAATATGATGCCTCTGGCTCTGCGTTTAGTTGCTTCAACACCGAGGTGGCCTCTATGTACGATGTTGATGTACTCCTTGTGTAGAGATTGGGGGATAACAGTTTTGTGTCCTTTCAGGATGAGTCGATCCTCAACTGTTAGTTCGTCTCGGTAGGGGAAGAAGGCACGTATGGCAGGCTGGAGCTGGGTCTCTTGGGGGGCCAACCTCGCTGGATGACTGTAGTAAGAGACTGTGGCACTTCGTCTTCTGCCATATGTTGTCTGAGTTCCTCCAGACGGGCTGTGGAGATGTAATTCACAGACATAACTTCGAAAGAGTTTTCACTAACAGGGCTCTGGGTGACCTTTATGGTTGGGGCTCGTGAAAGAGTGTCGGCCAAGTACATGTGTTTACCTTTTTTGCAAACGAGGGTGATGTCATAGCTCTGTAGGCGGAGCATCATCCTTTGTAGACGGGCAGGGGCGCTGTGAATGGGCTTTTTTAAGATGGTGACCAAAGGTTGGTGGTCAGTTTCGACTGTTATGGGCTTTCCGTATACATATGGGCAAGGCTCACAAAAATGAGTCCAACCCCCTTTTTTTTTGTCCAATGCCTATAATATTTTTAATATTGGGAGTTTTTTTATTATTACAGTCTCATCATAAAGAGCATGATGAGAGCTACACAGGAATGTATACTTTTATGGGTCTCTTACCATTTTTTGACCACATTATGGGCACCTAAAATCTTGCAAACCTTAAAATTTCCCACATTTTGGTATGTCCAAAACAGATATATGAATTTTGAATTATGTTTCATAGAATAAATTAAAATCTAAAAGTCTAAACTACTTTTAAATGTATAAAACACACATTGAACTATTATTTGGGAGCCAAGTCATTGTGTGCATCTCACTTGATCCATGTCATACAGGCATCAACAACTTGTCCCAAAAAAACCGTTGTGTACGTGATCCGATTACGACCAGTCATAAATAAATAATTAATTAGCATCTAGGGAACTATTAAGGGTCCACACCACCCGAAAATATTAATATTTTGACAAAATGAAACCATTTTTCATGTATTGTTGGCTCCCTGACCTTCACACTCACACAAACATCAACTTCCTTGCCGTATGGTTTAAGCTTGTTGTGTCCGTTATCGGTGTCATGACGAGACTCAATGAATCACGCACTTCTAGTTTGTAAAATCCTCAAAAATACATCCAAACTAGTTTGAAAAAAGTGTGAAAGACATAATTATATGAACCCTTTTTGAAATTATTACGTGAAATCTCCATTTTGTGTTGTTTTGCGCGGCATGCGTTGCGTACATTATCGATGTTGTGTACGTTATCCGCTCTGTTTTTGCCATTATTTAACTTAAACTAAAGATTTATTTTCACTGATATCTCTTCTTTTCAGGTATTTGTGATAATTCTGGGGGGATTTACTGCTTAATAATAAATTAGGTGTTGCTTATCATGAAATCCAAGCTGTTTTTTCTTTGATTTCTTAGACTTAAGGTTGGAAAATAATTTATGCAGGCTGGGTCAATAAAGGTAGGGGTACCTGTCAATGAAATAATTTGTGCGGAGGAGAAAAACTTATAGCTTGGGCCAGTGGCGTCACCAGACTTTTTATTCTGGGGGTGCACAAACAGAACATCCAAAAAAGATGGCCCGCAAATAAATAAATCACTGTGTTCATTGGATGTTCTGTTTGTTGTTAAAACGTTTTTTTTTTTAATTCTTTATTTCGTTATAAATTTGTTCTAATCGTCCTTCTTTTTTTTTTTTTTTTTTTTTTGGCGGTCCGACACAGAGCATTTAATGTCCGACCGGCATTGAACGGACTTCGTTGTATTTATAAACATGGCCCAAATAAATTGATTGCAGTGCCCATTGGATGTTCTGATTGTTGGTGATATATTTTATTCTTTATTTCGTTATAAATCTGCTCTCATATTAATACTTTTACTTTCTGCTGGCTGCCGGGCATGGAGTATTTTGCATTTCGCGTTCGACAGTGTTGATCATCCATGCGATGTTTAATTCACAATGTCAATGGTCATGGAATTGATTTGCTCACTGACTACAAGCACTATTTTATATCTGGTGTGGAAATAAAGCGTGATTCTGTTCGATCCATCTGACTAATTTTCAAGAGAGACCGAATAAAGACTGTTGTCTATCTTCAACGGAAGAAAACAGACGAATAACAGACCAAGAAAAGTCGATAGCTATCAATTTGCATTTTGTGAAGGTGAACAAAAAACATGGCCAAGTTTTTACGCCTAATAATTGCTGGAATACTCAAAAATTAGAACTTTTATGACTTTCGGATTGAGTATTTTAGGATCTCTGTCCGACAGTCGCTAATTCTTCATAAATGCGCCAAAGTCCCGCGCCAATGTCACTTCACTTTATTGAGCAGAGCTTAAACAGAAACATTGATTGAAATTCTCGGTACTCATCTTGAAGAACTGAGCCCTCTTATCAAAACATTCACGTTTAAAATCTAAAAGATTCAGTAGATTCGAAGAAATTAAAAATAATAGACTGTCGGACGCGGAGTTAAATTGAAACCATCCGACTGTCAGACACAGAGTTATATTAAAACCCCGTCCGACTTTCGGACACATAGACACTGCGTTATTTATTTATTTACGTATCCTAAATGGGGGGGGCACATGGGGGGGCACGAGATGTCCGTGGGGGGGGGCATGTGCCCCCCCCGGCCGCCCCTTGGCGACGCCACTGGCTTGGGCCTCTGGACACTTGGAATTATCAGAAAAAGCTTTGTTTATGCAGATTCATTAAGACAGCATTTTGTGTTGTGTACGTTATCCGCTGACAGCCTTTGCAAATTGGACTCCTGCTCCCACCATTTTTTATTATTACATGGATCATTATACACCAAAATGTGCAGAAAATAATGACGATTGTGGTAGAATATTAGAAAATTAATTTAAACTGAGTGGGGAACTGCCACATGAAATGAAAGTATACATTTAATCCATGTTTCACTCAAAATCCTGATGCTCATTTTCAAGACTTTTTTCACAAGCCTGCCAAAGGTCAAAAATATAGGTGGACATCTTTTTTGGGGTATGAATTCCTTTTCAAAACATCATAAAAAAGTATAAAAAAGGCGCTAGAATTGATTAAAAAGAGATTTACTATGTACCAGACTACTCTGAAGAGAGGTGTGTCAATGGATAACGTACACAACCGCGCCGAAAATGGATTCAGACATGCCGTTCTTTCATGATGCATTGCAGGATAAGTATTGGTGATTTGATGATAATTTTTTTTGCACATAAACTGTAAACATCTCTAATTTACACACAGAAACTAATTATTTGATACTAGCAAAGCAATATTTTTTCAAATGAGGTCTGGGGTGGAGTCATTTTCATGAGCCTTGCCCATGTCCTTAAACTTTGTGCAGGCAAACACAATAGCTAACAGCTCCTTTTCGATTTGTGCGTAGCGTGTTTCTGTGTCTGTCAGGGTCCGTGATGCAAAAGCCACTGGTTTGCCATTTTGTAAGCAGGCAGCACCCAGTCCGTAGCAAGAGGTGTCACATGGGTGACTGGCTGCTTCACATCATAGTATGATAGTACTGGTGTGCTTGACAGACAGGACTTCAGGCAGTGGAATGCATCCTGATGCTGCTGGAACCAACACCATGCAGTGTCTTTGTGAGTCAGTTTTCTTAGTGGTGCGGTGATGTTGCTGAATTCCAGGATGAACTTGCCAAGGTAATTGACCATGCCAAGGAAACGCTGTAGTGACATGACATCTGTTGGGACTGGCATGTCAGTGATTGCTGCTGTTTTAGCTGGGTCAGCTTTTAGGCATCCACTTGTGAAGACATGGCCTACATAACTAACCTGATTCAAACAGAACTTGCACTTGACTGGATTCAGTCTTAGCTTGACTTCTCTTGCCCGTTCTAGCGTTTTCTTTAGGTTGGCATCATGCACAGCTACATCACGGCCTCCGAAGATGATGTCATCGACGATTACTGAACATGGATAACCAGCAAACAGTTCCATGGAGCGCTGAAACACTTCACTTGCTGAGTTTATTACGAAAGGCATTCGGAGAAATCTGTAGTGTCCAAAGGGGGTACTGAATGTGGTTAGCAGTGAAGACTTTCTGTCCAGGCGTATTTGCCAGAAAGAGTTCTTTGTTTTTAGAACTGAAAATACTGTTGCGCCAGACATTTGTGTTGCAACCTCCTCAACGCTGCGCATGGGGTGATGGGACCTTTTTAGTGCTGTGTTGAGGTCTTTTGGATTGATGCACAGTCTTATCTCTTGTTTATCTTTCTTGTGTGTAGCTACCATGGACGAGACCCAGTCGGTAGGCTCAGAAACTGGTGTTATAACACCTAGATCTTGCATGCGATTGAGTTCAGCTTTGACTCTTTCCTGCATTGCTACTGGAATGCGGTGAGCTGGTCGGACCACAGGCTGGATGCTGGGGTCCACTGTCATGGAATATGTGATTGGAAGTTCTCCAAGCTCATCGCTAAACAGGTCACTGTACTGTGTGAGGATCTGTTTAATACAGTCAGTGTTGCTCTCTGTAGAGACTTGATGGACATTGGGGCTCAATGTAATGATTCCTATGCTCACATGCTTTAAATCCTAGTAGCGGCTGTACCTCTCTGTATACAATGAAAAACGGTAGTTGATGGCACTGCTTCTTTAAACTGCATGTCAGTGTGGCCATGCCTTTAGTTCCAATCCTGCTGCCTCCATAAGCTATTTGGTTTGTGCTTTTATCCTGCTTTACCAACTGCTCGCCTCTTATCACTGATTTAAAAGTCTTGTGTGACATTACATTGCATTTTGCTCCTGTGTCAACTTTCATTTCTATGGGCTTGCTGTTAACGTACATTGTGACAAATCCCTCATCTTTGTCCTCTTGGATCGATGCAGTCAAGACTTTTCAACATTAATACCATCAACATTAAAAGGTGTCCTCAGTGCAAGCTGCAGGCTCATCTACTTCAACTTCATACACTGAATGTCTGAAAGTCTTTTTATTAAAGCTGTATTGAGTGTGTGGTTTAGATTTGCAACATTTCTTGAAGTGATTTAACTTTTAGCATTTGTGACATTGTTGTCTGAAAGCTGGGCATTTCTCCCTCTTAGCTGCGTGAATATTTCCACAGTTGCTGCAGTTGGTGATAATTTGAGGCTGGGGGCTTGATTGTGGCTTTGGCTGGTGCTTTCTGTGTGTAACTGGCCTAACAACATCAACACTGGTAGCTTAAGTGGCTAGTGTTTTGCTACTTTTTCCTGTCATTTCATGAATGCGACACACAGATATGGCTTTGGCCAGGGTTAGTTCACTGTCTCTTAGAAGTGTTTTCCTCAAAGTGTCACTGGTAATGCCACAGACAATCCGATCACAGACTTGCTCGTCAGTCAGTTCTCCAAAGTGGCAGCTTTTAGCTTTAATTCTCAGATCACTGATAAAAGACTCAATACTCTCATCTTGTTTCTGATTGCGCGAGTGAAATCTGTGTCTCTCCACCTTTTTTTTTGTTTTGAGGGTTGCAGATTTCTCGGAACTTCTTTTTCAGGCACTCCGGGTCCTCTCTGGACTCCGCTGGGGTGATTATCGCTCCGTCCTCGCCTGGCGCTCTCACCTCTGCTGCAGATACGAATGAATGCTCCCATTCAATGGCCTCTGGTCCTGCAAAATTTAGGAGGATGTAAGCCTTTGTCCTAGCAGGCTTGTCAAAGTGTGTTGCGGCGATAAAAATGTCATATTCCCTTTCAAAAACTCGCCAGCTCTCCGCGACGTTGCTGTCAAAAACAACAGGATCTGGTCTGCAAAATCCCTCCACCATTATGGCTTTTTGCGGCTTCTGCTCGCGTTAGCTCTTTAGCTCGAACAGTCCGGTTCGAAAAAAAAAACACAGTTCGTCTGTAAAATACTCACAGGCAATGAGTCCGTACGTTTCTGACACCATGTAAAATATGGCTGTTGTATCCAAACATTCTGAACAAATGATGAGACTTGATGTCGATTATCACTTGAACATTTTTTATTAATCAGAACGGATAGATATACAGGATGTGAACTTATCGTCATGAGAACCCGCTTCCGTTGGTAGCTAGAGTGAACGCATACTGAATGTATGGTGGCCTTAAGTGGACAAAACAGAGGGATCATTTACCAATGATCTACAGTAGGATCATTTTGTCATAGACTTCAGTAGCATTGAACTTCTTTCAGCAACCCGTCGCCATCTGCTGGCCATTAAATATAATGCAAATTTTTGAGATTTCCGCATCGGCCTCACTATTTAGATCCGGGTGCTGTGTCCATCTTTTTATACAGTCTATGCACAGGACACGATCTATGCATATTTCTTGATGTTGTTATGGTCGTAACACGATGTTAGGACACGGAAAATTTTTCTTTTTTCAATCATTATTTTTTAAAGCATGGTATATATGATTGTCTGACGCCTTGTGAAATTTTGATGCAGGAAGTGAGTACCTTAGTTTGCTGCAGTCATCTTCACGCCATTTGCATACACTATGCAAATTAACCCACAGGTCTGGATGTAACACGTGAGGATGCGATTGGTTATGCCCACGACGGTCATTTCAAATTGCATTTCTGATCAGACGAGTCCTGGTAATTTAGTGCAGACAATTGAAACCGTTATTATGGATATTTTTCTGCAATATTTCATTTTACTTTGTTTCGGAGAATCAACAGACATGTGATGAGCATTTCCTGAAGTTGGCTGTCAAATTTTGTAACAAAATATGGCTTTCACGATGCCTTGGCTGACATCAGGACACCACTTTTTCTGCTGTGCTGTTGGACCGATGACTGTTTTTTTCTTATGTATATCTTCAATGCGGGAGTGAATAAATATGAACAATGAAAATCATTTAATTCTCTCAGAAAAAATTTTATTGACCATTCTTATACAACACAGTGAATTGTACAGTTTAGTATGGAGTGACCCATTTATGAAGTGCCCACAGATGACCAATGCCCATGCTTGTAAATTGGAATGTCCCATCTGCATTGAGCTGCGGATGTAGCGCTCATAACCTCGATGAATGTCTCGCGTAGGTAGAATGTGACAAAGACATTAGATTACCACTTGCAAGCTGAGCCATACCTAGTGAAGGAGAAAATGAAATGAAAGCATAGCATTCGTACGATTGGCAACTTGAATTGGATTGCTGTGCTCATAGACAAAGCACCATCATTGGATGACAATTAATTCGCAAAGTGCAACACATGCCATGCACATTCATGACTTGTAAACCATCCAAATTCAGGCCTCAAGGACTCATGTAATTATGCATCACCCAACACCTGGTTAAGACTTTAATGGAGTATGAACATTGAATGGATACAAGCAAACCACCACCAACCTAGAAGTAAGGTATGGATACCAGTTTGATGAGGCCACTGAGAGTTGCACATTGACTATGGTTGAGGCAGAGGGCCACGTGCAGAGACCAATGCCCATTTCCAAATTTAGTACATTTAATCCGCATTGGAAAAGGTTTGCATTAAAATTCCTTACTGCACAAAACAATGAAACGCAATAACAGATTGGGAGTCTACCAACAATTGATGAAGAACTGATTCTTTTGTCTCAATTCTGAAGCAGAATAGAAACCAGACCCCCAGAATGAGGGACGAACCCTGAAACTAGATTCTCACCCCAAGCTGTGTGATAAGGTTGCACATGACAAACATTGCAATAAATGCAACAGTGGAAATTAAGACTGGATACAATAGATACATTGGAAAAACAAAAACATTTAGAAATGACATAAAAGCTGAATCAAAAGATTTAAATATGAAGGAGCCCCCTAAGGTGCTTAATTTCCATAAAATACTGATCATGCACCAATACCCAAGCCAAGTAGACCTGTTCTTGATAGTTGGACTAAATTTGTGAATTTTTTTTTTTTTTTCTGCATTATATTGAACAGAAATATTTACTTCTGAGCGATCAGAGCCGTTTTTGACTGGCAAGCAGCTTGTTTGACCATTGATCTATAACAAACTGCACAATGAAATAACACAACACTTATCCTTACTTACAGATCGATCCCATAGAAGCAAAGTGCTCAAAATAATGTGTAATTTTATCAAGAAATGGCAGACATTCTGTGGAAAAGCATTTTTTTTTTAAATGAATTAATTTTATTTCTCTCCCCCCATTCACATAGGCCTACCTAGATATTGCAACAAGACTAATACGATTTACCTTTAATGAAGAAGCAAGTTTGTATGAAACGATTTCATATTTTTTCCAAGAAGTGCATTTTAATAATGAATGAATGATATGGCTTCACACGCGACTTCTTACAGTACTATAGACACTCGAAGCGCCTTTAGAGTGATATGCAGTGAACTAATCTCTAGACCGCTACTGTGGCACGCCGACCTGATGATGCGATATGATGTTTCACTAGCTGTATTCGACTGGTCTTTCATGGTGCTGGACCGTGTAGGCCACGCCCACCTGCGCAGTGAACAAAACGTGCTGCACCGAGAGCGACTAGTCGAATAGAATCAGCACTTGGTGCAGCACCTAGTAGCATCATCACGTGATATGAAGAACATGGCAGACCCAAAGCAGTTGTGTATGGTGGTTTTAATGCACAAAATGAGCAGTGAAGAGGAGAGTGATGATGATGTGATGACTACAATGGCAGGTTCATGTTCTTTGGGGTTGGGACTTTGTGGCTGAGATCGCCCAAACCTAAAACAAAACTTGGCTAAAGATCCACCAAGCAACCATACATTCGGCAGATTGTTTAAAACGTGTGAGAAAAATACTGAAAACGATAAAGTTGTTGAAAACTCACATGGAGTTCTGACCCAAGCGAGTGTCCGCCAGTTTTCGAATGGTCATGTGATCACAGTGCACTGAAGCTGCACCCGTTTCAAATCGGTGCAGACACCGAGTGCAATACCGAAAACGGTGCAGTACCAGTCGAACAGAAAAAGTTGCAAAAAGTGCAGCACTGAAGGCACAGTGCTGCACCATACAGCCCAGTCGAATAAGTCTAATGAAAGACTAATTTTTCAACCGAAAATCAATGAGTCCCAGCAGCTGTGATCATTTAACTTCCTAACCTCCAAAGACAAAATCACATGTAATCTGGGAGATATGTAACGCAGCTTCAGCAAACAAAATTTGAGATCCGTATAACAATCCTCCACTGAACATAATTGCCAATAGCAATTAAGAGAGATTAATGATCAACTCTTGACGACACTCGAAATAAACAAATAATATCTTGATAAACTCCAAAGCCACAGCGAACATCGCAATTGTTAAACACCTGATGATACGGAATTCACCCTACAGAAAAGTAGACCACACGTGTGCCCATTCGGAAAATAGCAATAGAAAATGGAGACCCAACAAATTCCTATCTTGTAGTACTTGGAAAGAATGAGGATAAATTGATGTAGCTGGTAAAATGTAGCCTACCGCTCGATGTGAGGAATAGCGAAAGCCAATGAAGAATAGAGATACTTCGATGCGATGGAACGAGCTGGCTGAATGCTGAAGCTTCTACTGCCGGACCCGCTTTCCAGTGCTTCCACGATTTTCTCCAGGGTTTGGATGGTTGGCATTCAGAACCAGGACACGACAGGGAGGCAATGCTTCTGCAGGAGGCCGCTAAACTGTTTCCAACTTAGAACTCTGTTGTAGTGACGAGGATTCGTGTTGGCACTGGACAGAGCAAGTAACACCAGAACTACGCACGAAGAAGTTCGAGGTTGATACAAACTTGTAGTTCTTCTTGAACGATTTGCTAAATAAAGCTCTAAATCGTGAGCGGACTAACTTGCCAGAAGCGGCGCAATGCGGAATCTCTGAAACAAGGATGTTTTATATTTCACTGGATATACAATTGGAAAATGGCTGCCCATTCATTTCAATGGAAATTGCTCAATGGTGCAGCACGCCGACATGGGGCCTTACTTCCGGAGCCACGCGGACATGCGCTGTGTGACTTTTGCTGACCAATGCGTAGTGTGGGCTCATGAACCTGCTGGTATCCGAGGTGTCCATAACAACGACCCGCGCTCGTGGAACTCCTACCCAGGGTGCATGTTCACGATCACTTTTCTCCGGAAATGGAATTTTTACCTCTGCAGAGTGCAGACTGCTGCAGAAACCCCTTATGTAACTGTGAGCGGATCGGAAAAAACATAGCCGCCGGAAAAGGCTTAATCACAGTTTGAAATAAAATTTTAAAACCCAAATGCAATATCAAATGTTAAATTTTTTTTTTATTTAACAGGTATTGATTTCAACGCAAAAATGTCGTCAAAATAGTTGACTTGCGGTTGTGTAACATGACATTGCTCAAGCTTGTGTCTTCTTTAGTTCAACGAATAACTATATAGAGTCATTTGATTCTTGCTTGTCTGCGTGCAAACTCCATTATCTTCTCCGGATTCAAGACAATAAACCAAACACACAATGCACTGCACGTGCCTTATAAACCGATATGTTTTAAAGTCAAGAGCCTTAAACTTTTGCCAACTCTGGCAAGCTAATTTACTTTTAGCTGACGAAACAGCTTCGCGATAAACACATAACCATTCCGTGGAGTATAGTAAAATGTGGGTCTACCCTGAAATATTACGCACATTGTATTGAGTTATTTTTACCTTTGTTTTAACGCTCCTTTTTTTCTGTCCTTCCCATTATCTCATAATCACCATCTCTATTCTAAAATGTACATCTAATCGATCTTCGTCTCATGCTCAACTGTTGCATTCTTTTGAGGGCTCGTATTATCTTCGTTCAGATGAAAATCAGCCACACCGTCCAATCTACCTGCAGCACTGCCATTGATCTCAGATGCTGCTCACAAACAGATGTTCGGATTTCATATATACTGACGTTTCCACCTACCCAAAACTTCGATCTAATAAGGGCTGTACCTCAAATAATGTGTATGTGTGTTCATTGCTTTTCATCGAAGTTCGGATCATGCACAAAAAATAGTTACCATTTTGGATCTCATCTGTCAAGTTGCTGAAAAGTTTCTTCATCAAGTATGAAGGTCTGTAACTAATTTAAGAATGAAGAATGGTAAATAAATGGTTTGCTAAGCAGTGTTCAAACTGAATTTATGTAGTGCTATAAATGGACATTAGGTTAGATGCTACTCAGCTGACATAATGTAGCGCGGCTGTAGCAGCTAAGCGACTAAAGAAGGAGCGGATTCAGAGTTCAATTTGCAAGCCAAACTGGCCCAGATTTATTTGCCTGCCTTCTGGCTTACAAGCCGCTAACCCCGGAGGTTGAGAATGCTGTTTTTACTGTCTATGGTAAGTTCCACACACCCGCGCTCAGACTCCCCTCAAGAATCTAAACAGTCCTACTTATACACTCAGTGTCCTCCTTCAGATTCCCGGGTGGAATCGCTAAACATTAAAACTGGAAATAAGGGTTCCCACCCCCAACCCTCAAAATGAATACCACAATTAACATCTATGGGAAAGCTTAAGGAACCTGTTCCTGCTTTTTAGAAAAATGGTAACCTTTAACCCCTACACGGCATCTCCTCATAACAGCCCCAACACATTTATAAACACATCCAACATAACCATTCCCCCCAGTCCATTCTCACCAGCCACGGCGTTACAATATTATGCATAACGCATCAAAATACAGCAATGTGAATTGGTGCTATTCAAACTAATGGAAATATACAACTGAGTGTATGGATATATCCATATTATTTTACTATTAACAAGACTAGGTGCAACCTAGTATATGGCTGGGCCGCCAAGTGCTGTATGAGAATTTGGGCCCAAGAAAAGGGTGGTAAGTGAGGCGAAGCTCACGCAATTATATGAAGTGCAAGTTTAGTAATGAGCAGGAGCTGATAAATTATTTATGAAGTGGTTGGGGAGAGTGCAAGAGTATGGGAGTGGGAGGGGGGGTCTTGAGTAAGGAAAACATATGAAAAGCATGTTATACATTTGAACAGGTTACTGGCGGTTTAAAAACCACTATAATTGACTATAATTATTGGTAGAATTACATAGTATCATTACCATGTCGAATTTTTGCTGCAGAAAACAGATTTTTCTTAACTACTAATTGGGATACCATTGGCTCACTGTAGCTGAAGTGGTTGCTGCAGAGGACAACGATTATTTCTGTAGCAAGAGATAATTTTGTTTGAACTGCTGGATAGATACTAAGGTCAAGTATATTGAGCAGTTTGCACATCAGGCTTGGCTGAGGAGTTTTATTCAGGTAACTCCTGAAAAACAGGGATTGGAGTAAACTCGTCCATATTCTAAACCGCGAGCTCGGCTTGCTTGTGAATATTCAATAACTGATCCTGGTGTGCTATCTTGTGATAGAATATTGTAACTGCGTGCATATATTTGCAGCTCCATGTCCGCTTGCGGACACATCTGCACAAAGATACCCTGCCAAGCACCGTTGTTCTTCTCGAACATGCCAAATCTAGATAATCCTTAAATGATGAATTACATTCATATTTTAATTTGTAACGAGTAACAAAGTGGCCAGTGTGAAAGTAACGGTGTGAAAGTATACTTTTTATCTTTTAAATGTAGTACAGTAGAAGTAAAAGTCCGGTTAAAAAAAAAACTCAAGTAAAGTACACATCCTCAAAAAAAAAAAAACTACTAAAGTGATGTAACAAAGTACATGTTCACCTCTGTATGATAATGTACCCCCAGTCCCTTCATTGTACCCGATTTCTCTCGTATAGGAAGATTAAGGAAATAATCCTGGTACCGGCTGCAAAATTCAAAAGGGAGAATGTAATACATCGTACCGATCTATCGTGAAAGAATCTTAACAATGGTCAGAACGTGTTTTTAATTTCCCTATTCAGTCTCACAACCGATACTGTCCTCCAAGCTTGTTAACTGTCGTATTCGGTTGCGAGATTGAAAAGGGAAATTGGAAAACACATTCCTATCATTTTTATGATTCTTTCACGCTAGATAGGTACGATGTGTTACATTCCTCTATCTCTATGGAATCTCACAACCGTTACCAGAGAAAACAAGCATGGAGGACTGAAAGAAACCAAACCAATCTTGGCGTGAAAGAAGATTAGCCTAATAATAGTCGGATTGCGCTCGTAATTCAACAAAATCAAATGGAACTTTTTAAACGACCAGGATGCTAGCTAAGGCAAGGGCAACATATGCATCCGCTGTATTAATATTTAATCCACCTTTTGCTGTCTATTAGAAGAAATTACGCATTAATTTTTGTAATATGGCGACCAATATCGCCAAGAAACATTCACTGGCGTAAAAAATTGCACATTGTGAACATTGTATATGTACATAAAAGTGTTTTAACTGTGCATTTGTCTGATTATTGCAGCCTGTTACTAGACTGGATTCAAGTACTGGTCGTATTACATTGGCGTAGTGGGTACAACAACGTAGTGAAGAAGTAGCTACCTCAATGACGGGGTGTCTAATCCATCTGGGAACCATCTTTTGCACTTAATATTTTCTTAAATGTATTGTTTTCATTGGTGCCGGTTATAGTCACTGTTATATAGGCAACAATCAAAGTGGCCACCGCAACCGCTTCCGTTCAAGCATACCAACTCATGAACGCGCAACGGTATTAGGTAATTTGGAAACCAGTCGGGGCATCATACTGGTATTCTTGAAAATACTGAAACATAATAGTGCCGGCGCCACTTTAGTGTACGTAAATAGTCCAGCTATAGTCACAGTAACAGTATATATTAATTTTTTCTAACATCGCGTAAGTTCCCATGTTGGACTAAAGTATGTTTAACGTAGGATGGGATAATCACAAGCATAAGTGTGTGTGGTGCGTTCAATTCCACGACCAGCCAGCCAGCCAATCGTTGAAGTTCTTCCCCGCCGGCCGACCAATCGCTGGACAGCCAGCCAGCCAATCACCAGCCAACTAATCATTGAAGTTCTTCCCCGCCGGCCGACCAATTGCTGAACTTCTTCCCCGCTGGCCAGCCAATCATTGAACATAATCACTTAGGCACTCACTCACTCACTCAGCGACATTCGCGTTTATAGGTTTATAGCAGCAGCCCGGCCCAAAAAAGTAAGGTGGGTGTTGGCTGCATACATGATCATTCTAGGATGTCACAACAGCGGCCCTAGCTTACTGTACATTTTGCCGTGCTTCATAATGAAGTGTAGCAATCGAGTTGCTACATATTACGGCCATTCATCAATTAAAATAAAATGGCTAAAATATTCTGAGCAACAAAAGAAACGCAACTTAGCTAGTTAGTTAATGTACTCTTATGGTTACTCAGTCAAAGTGACCGCAAAACAAAGAAAAGTTTGATGAAACAAGTGTAAATGTGCACACGCTAGTGTTATGTATGAGTATTTTGTGTACAGCACTGTATATCATTTGTAAATAGAGATTTGTTAGACACTATTTAAATGCCCATTATGACTGGTCAGCGATTTGTTTATTTTGGTTACCATTTAGCACCCTCTGGTGGTATGTCTGTAGAAAAACATGATCTGATGCAATACCACTTCTTTGTGATGAAATAGACTAGTGCTTTCTAGAAGCTTCTGGCATCTTCCTGCCTGGAGGGGGAGGGATTACCCAGGAATCCTGTAGATCTTTCCAGAATGTTGCTAGTCTATATAAATAATGTGATTTTGGTCAGTAGAAGCAGAGTTTTTGTTTTGGCAACAGAGTTACATAGTGGCATTAGAGTGTTATTATAAGATTAAACAGTGGATTATTTGTAGAAGTTTTTTTTTTTATCAGTGAAGAATAAATTTGTTTAAGTTGTCATTGCTGGTTTTCTTTGTTGTGATTTTCAAGTCATAACAAATTGGAGGTCCCATCGAGATAAACCATTCATTGGATCAACGATTGGATTCACCAAAGATTAAAGCTGAATTATTATTTTAAATCTTGTGACTATTTGAAAAATCAGCAATCACGACTTTTGATGTTGAAAATTTTTTGAAAACTCTAACCCAGGAATCAATTGTGCTGGCAAAGAAGAAGGACTTGCTGCAAATAGCCTCAAACCTTGGATTATATGATGTGAAATCATCAATGAAGAAACAAGAAATATTCAACATTTTGGTGCAACATTTCATCGATGAAGATATATCTGGGGAAGAAGCAGCAGAATTGATTAAAGATGTGGAAGTGTCTGCAACAGAGCTGCAAAGACTTTAGATTCGGCTACGCCAAAAACAACTAGAGCTGGAAGAAAGAAGGTTGGAAAGAGAACTGGAAGAAAGAAGGTTGGAGAAAGAAAGAACTAGAAGAAAAAAGGATGCAGTACGAATTGGAAATTAAGAAAATAGAAGCAGGTACTGTTACAAAATCTTTTGGACTTTCTGATCATTTTGATGTGGTTAAACACATCAGACTTGTTCCTCCCTTCCTAGAAAATGATGTAGACTAATACTTTACCCATTTTGAAAAAATTGCTGAAAATTTGAAATGGCTAAAAGAGCATTGGACAATGATGTTACAAAGTGTTCTTACTGGTAAAGCTAGGAAAATCTATAATCAGTTATCTGTCCAACAGTGTTCTGATTATGATTTTGTCAAATCTGCCATTCTGAAGGGTTATAAATTGGTCCCCGAGGCTTACAGGCAAAAATTTAGGAATTCTCGCAAGGAAGCCAGTCAAACTCATGAATTTGGCAGGCTGAAGGAACAGTTGTTTGATCAGTGGTGTAATTCCATGAAAGTTGAGAAAGATTTTGACAGAATGAGGCAACTTACTCTGGTTGAGGAATTCAAAAGGTGTATCCAGCCTGATATCAAGACTCTCCTTGAGGAGAAACAAGCCATTACTTTGCAAGACGTTTCCACCCTGGCTGATAGTTATGCATTAACTCATAAGTCTTCTTTTGTCCAAAAATCCACTTTTTCTAAATTTCAAGACAAGTCTAAGTCCAAGACTTCTTCTAATAACACTTCTAATGATTCTAAGGCCACTTTTGAGAGGAAACCTTCCAGTGAGAAGCAATCCTCTGATTCTTTACCTTCTGTGTCTTGCCAATACTGCAAAAAGCAAGGTCACCTTATTTCTGAGTGTTATGCACTCAAGAAAAAACAACAACGAGAAGAAACCAAGCCAACTGCTTTCACTAGGAGAGAAACTCTTGTATCAAAGGTCAGTTCGCCTGATCTTCTACCTTCTGTATCTGATTCTGTTAAGGAGGGTTTTGAGCCATTCATCACCGATGGTTTTGTCTCACTTTCCCATGATTTTTCCTCATCTGCTCCTGTTCGAATTCTAAGGGATACTGGGTCTTCCCAATCTCTTATTCTTGCAGATATTCTGCCTTTTTCGGACAAATCGTGTACTCAGGCTAATTTCCTTATTCAAGGAGTAGAATGTGGTTTTACAAGTGTACCTCTCCATAATGTTCATCTCAAATCAGACTTGGTCTCTGGGCCTGTTACTGTTGGTGTTAGGTCTTCTCTTCCTTTCAAAGGTGTTCATTTGCTTCTTGGTAATGATCTTGCTGGGGATAAGGTTGTGCCCTACCCTGTTGTAACTGACACTCCTTTGATTGATCAAGAATTTGAATCTATAGAGGAGGAAATTCCTGACCTCTATCCTTTCAGTTACTCGTTCTATGGCCAAAAAGGCTATTCAAGATGATGCTGACCTGGACCTCAACCTGGCTGACACCTTCTTTGGGCAGTCTTTTCATCAGGAACCTTCCAGTCCTGAGATGTCTGGGAAATCTTCAGACTTGTCCTTGTCAGGTCATTCTAATGACATTCTGTCTTGGACACAACTTATTCAGGAGCAACAACAAGCTTGTGATCTAGCGCATCTTCTACCACAGGCTGTAAGTGAACAAGAGGCTACTCAAGTTCCTGTCTGTTTTTTCTACAAAAATGGTATGCTTATGAGAAAGTGGCGTCCACCTGATGTTTCTGCAGATGAAGAGTGGATGATCACCCATCAACTTGTTCTTCCAAAGTCTTAGCATCAAGAAACTCTTAGTCTGGCCCATGACAATCCTATGTCAGGTCATTTTGGTACCAAGCAGACCCTTCATCGTGTCAGGAACCATTTCTTCTGGCCTTCCATGAGGTCCGATGTACAGGAGGACTGCAAATCCTGTCATACTTGTCAAATGGTTGGGAAGCCAAACCAGAATATTCCAAAGGCTCGACTTAAGCCCATTCCCGCTTTTGAAGAACCCTGCAGTCGGATCATCATTGGCTGTGTTGGACCATTGCCGAAGACTAGATCTGGTTGTGAGTACCTACTGACTATCATGTGTGCTTCCACCCAGTTTCCTGAGGCAATTCCACTTCGTAATATCAAGGCAAAGACTGTCATCAAGGCTCTTACCAAGTTATTCTGCTTTGTTGGTCTTCCTAAGTTTATTCAGTCTGATCAAGGGTCAAATTTCATGTCTGGCATATTTCAACTAGTCATGCATGAGCTTGGTATTAAACAATACAGGTCATCAGCTTACCATCCTGAGAGTCAAGGTGCTTTGGAGAGGTTCCATCAAACCCTGAAGAACATGATAAGGACCTACTGCCTTGACACGGAGAAGGACTGGGATGAAGGTGTCCATCTTCTTCTGTTTGCTGCCCGTGAAGCTGTTCAGGAGTCTCTTGGGTTCAGTCCTTTTGAGCTTGTTTTTGGGCATACAGTCCGTGGACCTCTGAAGCTTCTGAAGGAAAAGTTGCTGGCCAAAGATGATGTCCCAAAGAACTTGCTTCAGTATGTCTCTGACTTCCCTAATCGTCTCTCAAAGGCTTGTGACTTTGCTAATTCTAATCTCAAAGAAGCTCAGGGCAAAATGAAAACCAGATATGACCTTCATTCCCAAGATAGAAGTTTTAAAGCTGGTGACAAAGTCCTTGCACTTTTGCCAGTTCCTGGAAACCCTGTAGGAGCCCGATATTTCGGCCCTTACACTGTCCTCAAAAAGGTCAGTGATCTAAATTACGTAATTTTAACCCCTGGACGGAAGAAACAAAAACAAATGTGTCACATCAACATGCTGAAAGAATACATTGACAGAGACACTCAGCAAAAGCCAGTCAATGTGGTAAATACAATTAAACTGGAAAATTATGAAGAAGATTGTGACTGCCCCTTAGAAAATGAACCTGGTCTAGCCAAACTTGAAAATTCAGACATTCTTCAAAATACTGACAGCAAGTTGTCCCACCTGGACCCTTTTCAACAACAACAGCTAAAGCAGCTCATATTTGAATATAGTCACATATTCCCTGATGTTCCATCGAGGACTGATATGGTTTCCCATGGTGTCATCCTACAAGATAATGCCAAGCCTGTAAAACAGCATCCTTACAGAATGAATCCAGAGAAGCAGAAATACCTTAAACAATAAGTCAAATACCTGCTTGAAAATGACTTTGTTGAACCAAGTAAAAGTGACTTTTGTAAAGCTACAGTTGTTTACTTAGGTCATGTTGTAGGACAGGGTCAAGTCAAACCAATTGATGCAAAAGTAAAAGTTATCACTGAATTTTCTGAATCTACAACTAAAAGACAACTAATGAGATTTCTAGGGATGGCTGGCTACTACAGAAAATTCTGTAAAAATTTCTCCATCATTTCTGAACCTTTGACAAATTTACTGAAGAAAAATGCAAAATTTGTTTGGGATGAAAAATGTAAAAATTCATTTGACCAACTGAAAGCTATCCTCAAAAACACACCAGTTCTCTTATCACCTAATTTCAAAAAGGAGTTCAAGTTGGCTGTTGTTGCCAGTGATATTGGTGCAGGCGCAGCTTTACTGCAAGAAGACACTGATGGAGTAGATCATCCTGTTTGTTACTTTTCCAAAAAGTTTGATAAACATCAGAAAAACTATTCAACAATCGAAAAAGAATGTTTGGCACTTGTTTTGGCTTTACAACATTTTGAAGTCTATTTGACTTGTTCAGCTACTTCCACCAAGATCTTCAGTGATCACAATCCCCTCACATTCTTGCATAAGATCAAAAACAAGAATCAAAAATTACTAAGATGGAGTTTACTTTTGCATGAGTATGATTTGGATATTTCTCACATCAGGGGAAAAGATAGTGCATCTGGACTTTCTCGCATGTAATTTTACTTTTCTATTTGATTGTGAAAATTGCACTGGTTGTTATGTTTATGATTGTTATAATGATCAATGATACTTTTTGTGTAAAGTTCAAGATTATTCTGATTATAAAGCTGTATTAATTTTAACAAAAGAAAGCTTTTAGCAAACCTTTCTTTTCTTAAAGAGGAGAGGTGTTATGTATGAGTATTTTGTGTACAGCACTGTATATCATTTGTAAATGGAGATTTGTTAGACACAATTTAAATGCCCATTATGACTGGTCAGCGATTTGTTTATTTTGGTTACCATTTAGCACCCTCTGGTGGTATGTCTGTAGAAAAACATGATCTGATGCAATAGCACTTCTTTGTGATGAAATAGACTAGTGCTTTCTAGAAGCTTCTGGCATCTTCCTGCCTGGAGGGGTCGGGATTACCCAGGAATCCTGTAGATCTTTCCAGAATGTTGCTAGTCTATATAAATGCTGTGATTTTGGTCAGTAGAAGCAGAGTTTTTGTTTTGGCAACAGAGTTACATAGTAGCATTAGAGTGTTGTTATAAGATTAAACAGTGGATTATTTGTAGAAGTTTTTTTTTTATCAGTGAAGAATAAATTTGTTTAAGTTGTCATTGCTGGTTTTCTTTGTTGTGATTTTCAAGTCATAACACTAGTAATAAATTAGATTTTCTATAATAATTACGCGCAAACTTATTTTCCGGTCTGCCTTTCATTAACTTTCATTTCTTTTGTTGCTCAGTATATTTGCACCGTAATGCCAGCTCACTTTACTGACTTGGCTACGTCTATAATGTTGATCACAGACAGACGGCAAGGAATGCCCATTGCTGGTCTCCCCATATCCAGCGGTATGTGATGCGCAACATACAACCAAGTTATCATTAGCAAGTGGCCGCACTACCTAGCCTCTCACATGTCGAAGACCGCATGCTGATCTTAGCGCCGCCCCTAGTAATGCAGAACGCAGCAGATCTATGGGATAAACTCTGTAAAAAAATCAGGAGCAGTCCCTGCTTGAGTTAGCCCACTGGTCCTTTCAAGATAGCCTCTCTGGTGTTAGTATTGGTGATTTGTGTTTCTATATGATTCCACTTCAGAAGCTACCCACTGAGGAATGCAAATACTGATGAGAGCAGCCTGCTTGCCCACTGCACAGGGCCAGCAACCCTTAGTGGTGGTATTTAACCCGCTACAGACCCAGAAACATCTTATAAGCAATCACATCAACATCTGCGTCGTAAATCAGGGCAGCATAATAGCAAGCATGATGGACCCCGGTAAAGACTCGAGGACCTCGCGGTTCTGATCAGCCCAGATCTGCTCGCAATTAGTAAATTTGATTTTCTATGATAATTACGCGCAAACTTATTTTCCGGTCTGTCTTTAATTAACTTGCGTTTCTTTTGTTGCTCTGTATATTTGCACCGTAACGCCAGCTCACTTTACCGACTTGGCTACGTCTATAACAGGGGTAGGGAACCTTCTCCAGGAAGAGCCACTGTGGGTGCAGGCTTTCATACCAACCAAGCTGCTACATACCTGATTCTACTAATCAACCTCTGGAATGTTTGTTAAGGGTCTTGATTAGTAGAATCAGGTGTGTAGCAGCTTGGTTGGTATGAAAGCCTGCACCCACAGTAGCTCTTTCTGAAGGTTCCTGCCCTTGGTCTATGATGTTGATCACAGACGGACTGCAAGGAATGCCCATTGCTCCACGCACTCACATCCGCTGCAGTACTAAATAAGAAGGAGACGAGAACGCACTAACATATGAGGACCCGTTGCTGTTCACAAAGCCTGAATATAAATAAAATTTTTTGTTGTTGCCGAGGAATGAGGCATAAATGATTTAAAAGAGAAAAATATACAATTTCGGGGTCGATAATTTAACTGTCAAAAAAATTTATTCACGGATTTATCAGCGTGTCTTTTTCAGTTATTCCCTATGGAGAAATTTCTTTTTGGCCCCCATGGCATCACGTGATTTGCAATATCAGCTTGACCGCTAAGCCAATATCGGCGTGCATTCCAGCCTTCGTTGTTTGTCCAGTTCTCCTTATAGGTCCATGGTCTGAAACAGCAGACAGGAACACGTCATGAGCCTATATATGAAGAAGACCGAAGGCACCGATTGGGTAAGTGCAATTGCATGGAAATCCTACGTCTCGTGATTGAACTTTCATTTACACTCCCATTTGACAAATACATGCTCACCAAAAAATAGTAACAGTCTGATAGGGGTCAGCTGACTGACTCCAGGGTTGCTAGTCTTGTAGGGATATCAACTTACCACCACGGAGAAGCTGAAACTGAAGTCAGGTCATTTGAGACATCTGAAAAAATGGGACAAATAAGGTTTTATTTCTTGGGCTCTTATATGAATATTTAGCTGCCACAAATGCCCTTGAAATGAAGCAATTAATTTTCATTGGTCTGATATGGGTTGACCAGTACAAAGATTCAAAAAATTGCTGAACTTGCAATGCAAGCCATGTGGCATGTTCTTTTTGTCTTTTTGGTAATTAGGGTAGTGAAACTAAAACAATGAGGGTATAGCATCAAAAATGGTTTTACAATGCTGCATTTTATAAACTGCTGGACTTTTAATCAAAATAGTTTTACAATACACTTTACTTTTTATGGGAGAGGGTTTTAAATGACTGCCCTATTTCACCAAAGCACGTTGTTAAAATCTGAAAAAAAAGAAATGAAGATAAAATGAGACATGAGTTACAGTACTATTGTGTGCTACCCTGTCGAACCACAGACATTTAGTATTTTTGTCACGTAAAAAAATATTGAAGATGATGCATTGAGTCAATGCAACCCAAAATAGTCCAGAATTAGCCATCATTGTGACACACATGCAAGCACACAGGCACACACACACACACACACACACACACACACACACACACACGTTGGACAGAGATGAAAACTTGGGCATGGACTGTGCCAAAGTCAACAGGTCAACAGAGAGGTGAGTGAAGGTGGAAATAAGTGGCAAAGAATTTGCATCCAATCAGAAACTCTATCTACCAGAGGCAGCCGAAAATAAGTGACATTATAGATTATTGTTAGGTTTGGGCTGAACTGGTGAATGGCCTCAACCCCTTAAAGAACAAACCAATGTGAAATATAATTGTTCTTCAGCCAAATTGTATGGCATCCCTTTTGACCATTAGAGATTGTCCAATTTTGCCTTACCAGCTGTTCCATTATAAACGAACACATCATCAGAGTGAGGTAAGGGTTCTTGATGCATGTCAAGGTCCAAAATTTCCATAGTATTTGACTAGGCAACATATTTTCCTCTAAGAAATATAATAGAGATCCGAAAAAAATTTTATAGGTAACATTTAAAGTCGTCTGCTGAGTTCAGGTAGTTTTCTTAGCACTCTACCATAAAGAGTCCCAAATTACTATGACTTCACCCTACAGACCCGAAATTACCACACAAAGAAATCCAGGTGATAGAGTAATCAATTCATTGCAATACTTGAATGAAAGTGGGCATGCAGTGAAAGGAGGGGGCATGGGGACTTCAAAGCACCCCTGACAGCACTTCCACTAGCCACCAGGACCCTGAAACCAAAATAAAACAAGCAGCATTAAAGCAGAAACCCTTACTGGCGTGCGTGTTTTCTCTCCAATTTAAATTGCAGGGCTGGCCAGCACAATAATGGGCACAGATTAATTCACAGGCTACGCTCCAAACAAATGTCACCCAAAATACAATGGACACAATGAAGGAATCAACAAAATTCAAAGGAGAATTAAACCCAGTTAAAGTGCAACCCAAATCTCCGGATAGGAGGACACGATAAACACAAATCCAAACCCGCGCTGCATTCCTTACATATGACAACCTAACCCGCAGACTAAGCCCAGGGAAAACATGTGGGCATGATATAGTCCCAGGCAAAACAGGAGCAATACAGCGTACATAAACAGAGAGGAAGTGGCCAGAGGTACATACATCCATAACTCATATACAGTTGCAATCAAAATTATTCAACCCCTGTTGCAAAATTTACAAACTTTCAGCTGTTTGTAGTGAACAAATTAAACAAGAACTATTTAAATGGCTCAACACAACAAATATTATGAGTGGTTTCTCCAAATTCAACACAAAATGCCACTTTTAATGACTACTGCAGGCTCAAAATTATTCAACCCCTTCATGACAAGCATCTTTAAGAGTTGAGCACCCTATTGCCACTATGACCTGCTGGAAATGTGATGCATAGGCTTTTGGCAGCATTCTCAAGGAATCTTAGCCCAGTCCTCATGGACAATGGCCTCAAGTTCACTAATATTCTAGGTATTGCATTCTGCAACTGTGTTCTTCAAATCCTAGCAGAGATTTTGTATGGGATTCAAGTGAGGTGATGGTGATGGGCACTCTAGAATCTTCCCAGAGTTCTTCTGAAACCAAGCCTTGGTGGATGTTGAGGTATGCTTAGGATCATTGTCCTTTTGGAAGGTCCAATGATGCCCAAGCGTCGGCTTCCCAACAGACGGCATGACATTTTCTCCTTGGATATCCCAGTACATGACTGAATCCATCTTGCCCTCCACACTTTGCAGATTTCTAGTGCCAGAGGAAGCAAGGCAGCCGCAGAGCATTAAAAAGCCCCCACAATTCTTAATTGTAGGCAGGGTGTACTTTTCAGCATATGCTTCTTTATTCCTCCTGCAGACATACCACTGATTCATAGGCCCGAAATATTCCAGTTTTGTTCCATCACTCCACAGAACAATATCCCCAAACTTCTGTTGCTTATTTATATGGTTTTTAGCATATTGGAGCTTGTGCTTTTGGATCAGTTGTGGTGTATGTCTTTGAGACCTTCAACGTTTAGTTTGCACCCTACTGTGCAAACTGAAACCTCAGTGCCTCCTGCCTCCAAGTCTTGCTGCGGGTCTCCTGCAGTCACTCTAGGGTTTTTGACAACTTGTCTCCTCAGGAATCTGGTGACAGCCATTGATAGCTTCCTCTTTCTGCCACATCCTGGCACTGTAGCCACTCTTCCTATAACTCTGAACTTGCAAGCTATGCTTCCAACTGTATCTCTACAAAAATTCAGTGCCTGTGCTACCTTTTTGTATCCTTTTCCTTGTTTGTGCCAGGCAACGATCTCCTCTATTTGCTTTTTGGACAATTCTTTTGACAGCCATATTTCTAATATGCAATCAAATGTCACCGTCAACAAACCCCCAGCGAGTGCAAGTACTTGATGTGTTCTATCTCAAGCAAACCTGATGCAACTAATTAAGCTCTTGATTAGCTGCGTTATATGTGCTTGACAGAACACCTGATTTGCAAATGTGCTCTTATGAGGGATTCTATTCAGGGGGTTGAATAATTTTGAGACTGCAGTAGTCATTAAAAATGGCATTTTGTGTTAAATTTGGAGAAACCAGTTGTAATATTAGTTGTGTTGAGCTATTTAAAATGTTCTTGTTAAATCTGTTTATCACAAACAGCTGAAAGTTTGTAAATTTTGCTATGAAACCCAATTTGCAATGGGGGTTGAATAATTTTGATTACGACTGTATCTAGGGTGAAAGGTACATCCACATTGTAAGGTGTAAGTTGCGGACAGCAGTCTTGAAAAACCTTGTTTGGTTTTGGCACTAAAACTACACTGTAGTTCATAAAGTTGGAATAATTAATTAATTAAATTTTTTTACCTCGTTTCATGAAATGATTGTGACAATATGATTTATTCTTGATAGATGAAGTGTCTAAATACAAAATTCAAAATTTATGGGCAAGAGTATACTTGGCTGTTTAGGGATGGGCTAAGAATTTGGGTTCAGGCATAGGCGGCCTTACCTATGTTTCAACTGTTTCAGTTGAAATGGGCCCCGGCCAACAGGGGGCCCCCAACTGACAGATAAAAAGTAAATGCCGCAAGGCAGACTCACAAAAATAAATCACTACCCGCCACCACCTAACTAGCTAGCAAAGATCCCAACAAAAAACAAGAGGCCCATGGGCCTTAACGGTCACCTGAGTTGCATAAAATCTGATGTTATTGATGTCAATGAACCAAATATACCCAAAAGTATAATTTTCCTATATAAAGTATAATAAACGTCACCCCCTCCCCAGGGGCAAACATGGAGCCTGGGGGCCATGAAATGAACAATTTTGATAAAGCACCTCAAGACCCTTCCATCAAAGAAGAGTTTTGGTTTCCAGCCTATCTCGGTCTGGAGAAGAATTTTGTTGAAATTTTTGGCAATATGACCCAGTTGTTGCCCCACCCCTCAGCCCCTGGGGAAGAGACAGGGTCAAAAATGTCATAGTATCAAACTGTCATGGTTATAATGCCAATCAAGTTTGAATGATTTCCAGTAGAAAATGAACAAAATATACCCAAAAGTACCATTTTCCTCTATAAACTATGGTAAATTTCACCCCCTCCCCAGGGGCAAACATAGAGCTCGAGGGTCATGAAGTTCACAATTTTGATAAAGCACCTCAAGAGCCTTCCATCTATGAAGAGTATTGTTTTCCAGCATATCTGGGTCTGGAGAAGAAGATTTTGAAAATTTCAGCCAATTTGACCACATTTAGCCCTGCCCCTCAGAGCACATGGGGGAGGGCACCATATAATTCACAATTTTGGTGCATATTTGACCAAGGAAGGTTCCTGCAAAATTGTATTGAAATCGGATCAGCGGTTTCTGAGAAGAAGTCGAAAATGTATTGACCAGTTTTAGCCCCGCCCCTCAGAGCCCCTGGGGGTGGGCATCATATAATGCACAATTTTGGTGCATATTTGACCAAGGAAGGTTCCTGCGAAATTTTATTGAAATCGGATCAGCAGTTTTTGAGAAGAAGTTGAAACTGTATTGACCAGTTTTAGCCCCGCCCCTCAGAGCCCCTGGGGATGGGCACCATATCATTCTTAATTTTGGTGCATATTTTACAAAGGAAGGGTCCTGCAAAATTGTATCAAAATCGGATCAGCGGTTTCTGAGAAGAAGTCGAAAATGTATTGACCAGTTTTGGCCCCACCCCTCAGAGCCCCTGGGGCTGGGCACCATATAATTCATAATTTTGATGCATATTTAACCAAGGAAGGTTCCTGCAAAACTTCATTGAAATCGGATCTGCGGTTTCTGAGAGGAAGTCGATCATGTATTGACCAGTTTTAGCCCTGCCCCTCAGAGCCCCTGGGGGTGGGCACCATATAATTCACAATTTTGGTGCATATTCGACCAAGGAAGGTTCCTGCAAAATTTTATTGAAATCGGATCAGCGGTTTCTGAGAGGAAGTCGATCATGTATTGACCAGTTTTAGCCCCGCCCCTCAGAGCCCCTGGGAGTGGGCACCATATAATGCACAATTTTGGTGCATATTTGACCAAGGAAGGTTCCTGCAAAATTTTATTGAAATCGGATCAGCGGGTATTGAGAAGAAGTTGAAAATGTATTGACCGGTTTTAGCCCCGCCCCTCAGAGCCCCTGGGGGTGGGCACCATATCATTCACAATATTGGTGCATATTTGACCAAGAAAGGTTCCTGCAAAATTGTATCAAAATCGGATCAGCGGTGTCTGAGAGGAAGTCGAAAATGTATTGACCAGTTTTAGCCCCCGCCCCTCAGAGCCCCTGGGGATGGGCACCATATAATTCACAATTTTGATGCATATTTGACCAAGGAAGGTTCCTGCAAATTTTCATTGAAATCGGATCTGCGGTTTCTGAGAGGAAGTCTATCATGTATTGACCAGTTTTAGCCCCGCCCCTCAGAGCCCCTGGGGGTGGGCACCATATAATTCACAATTTTGGTGCATATTTGACCAAGGAAGGTTCCTGGAAAATTGTATCGAAATCGGATCAGCAGTTTCTGAGAAGAAGTCGAAAATGTATTGACCAGTTTTAGCCCTGCCCCTCAGAGCCCCTGGGGTGGTCACCATATAATTCACAATTTTGGTGTAAATTTGACCAAGGAAGGTTCCTGCAAAATTGTATCGAAATCAGATCAGCGGTTTCTGAGAAGAAGTCGAAAATGTACTGACCAGTTTTAGCCCCGCCCCTCAGAGCCCCTGGGGGTGGGCACCATATAATTCACAATTTTGGTGCATATTTGACCAAGGAAGATTCCTGCAAAATTTTATTGAAATCGGATCAGCAGTTTCTGAGAAGTCGAAAATGTAAATTGTTCATGGACGCACGACGGATGACGCACGACGGACGATGACGGACAAAAGGCGATTAGAATAGGTCACTTTGAGACTTTGTCTCAGGTGACCTAATGAAACGCACATACCAGAGTGGTGCTGAAAAATTTAAAAAAAGCATAAAACAAAAGGAAAGCTGTGAGTAGTCCAAAAGTGACCTCTTACTCTGGTCCTGCATCTGTAACAGCTGCACCGACTACAGCAGCGGCTGCCGCCCACTCATGTAACGCCAGCGGCCGCATATGAACAAACAAAATCAATACTTTTTAGCTTTGCGTTGATTGACACTATCAGAGCTACAGCGATAAATCGGTTGCTGTATATGTCCGCCTATACGTAACAAGATATCCCAGTGCAGCCAGAAAGTAGGTGTACTTCGTCCATCCAGGAACATTGACAAGTTTATTTTTCAAATGTAAAACACCCTGCTCAGTACATTTCTTGGTTACATTTCTTTTGTTTCTAAATCTGAGGATATCGTAGAAATATTGTTCATGTTAAGGCTGCATTTACACCAGACGCGAAACAAATTTTTCACACGACAGATTCCATTCAAAGTCAATGCAAAGACGCGAATACACGGAAAACACGTGTATTCGCGTCTTTGCATTGACTTTGAATGTAATCCGTTCGGAAAAAGAAAAAAATTAGTTTCGCGTCCGATGTAGAAGCAGCTTAAGTGTTCATTAATGTTTACTATTGGGTGAAATATTGTTGATTTTTTTTAACTTAAGTATCAGCCTAAAAATCAGGAGGCTATTCCAGGCTATAGGCAATTTATTATTCCACAATGCAATGCAGAAAGCAAATGAATGCTCTGACCAAAACTGGACAAAAATAACGTGGAGCACTCATTGTTTTTTTTTGTTATTTATTTAAGTTGAGGGGATTTTAAGGGACAATAAAGTATCCGTATCCTTAGCTATTTATTGCAAACCAACCTGAATCCTTCACTTTTCTGCTGAGTCCTGGTTTCTTGTCCTGGTTATGATTTTAACACGTCGTCACAATGAATCGTTTTACATGGGAAAATATGTGCATCCCGAGGACGCATGGATAGTGAGTTTATGTTCTTTCAGCTTTTAATGCGTCACGGACGCAGGACACGGCAAACATAATTATGTTTATGTTTTACGAGGTAGGGCCCCATATTAAAGGGGACCTATGATGCTGATCCCTCTTTTAATACATATTAGTAATGTTATAATGTTAGTTGTCCATACTCAACCACTGAAAAGTTTCTAAACATGAGATACAGGGGTTTTGCCATAATCCAAGAACGTGATTTCATGAATGTGATTTCCTCTCTGAACAGCTCCTCCCGAGATCTTCGCAAGATCTGGGCAAAACCTGACGTCAGGTTGTGCCGTCCAATTAGTACAGACCTAGCCAGAGCCAATCACGGCGCTGGACCTGCCCACACCGGACACTATTCTAGCAGGCATTAACAACGGCAGATCATACTATGCCTTAGTAGTGTCGACACTTTTGGAAATACAAAAGAAGAACCAAATATCATTTGAGGTGCAGTTTTGTCAGTATCTCTCCCAAAGCTGCTTGTCCGTTTACTTTTTGGTCGAAGAAAAAACTCTTATTTCTTTTCCAAAAGAGGATGCCACCAGAAATCAATGGGTAGTTTTTTTGTTTGCTGGCAGCAGACAGCCACGGCCAAAGGGAACGTTAGCTGATTGTGCTCAGCATTTCACCAAAGACAGCTTTATCAATAAAGGATAATTCGACACAGGATAAGTGTTTCAGCTGCTTCTCAAACCTGAAGCAGCTGCATCGATCAAACGCTCGGAGCCACAAGCTGTAAGTAACGATATAACAGCAAATATTGTAAGTGAAGCTAACGTGTTACGCGTGGCTAGCAGGACCGCTAACGATAGTTAGCACTAACAACTGGCCTCAAACGCAGGCTTTGTAAAATATCTGAAGATAAAGCCTGTATTGGTCGCGACTGTCCGTGACTCACAGACACAGAAGCTGTAAGTTGCTTTTACTGCATATGCCAACCTGACGTGATAGCCAGTTGATTGTGGCTGTAGCACAGCGGCTAACGTAGCCAAGTTACTGTTGCTAATGTTTGTGTCCTAAATATGCAAGAGTGATATCAGGGGAAATTCTACAGAAGGTGTGTGATCATAAACCTTATTTGAAGCTAACTTTTAATACTTGTTTGTAATTTGGATGCTTGGTAAAACTGTTCACAGTAACAGAACTTGCTGTCTGTAAAACCTGTATTGCAAGGGTTTGTCTCTGTGGTTGTTATGACCGCTCGGTTACCAGCTACTGCATGTTAGTTTGCATGCCGTGCTAATTATAAATGCTCCTGGTTAACTTATATGCAGTAATTCTGATCGGTATGCTTGTGTTACTTCGGTAAGCATCAATGTGAGAGTTTCATCATAACGTTGCCCGATTGTAGCCACTACAGTTAGTGATCGCTTCACTTATCCATGATAGGGATCAGCCGGATACTTCATAAATGTCTGAGCAAGCTCTCTGGTGCTACCGTGAAAGCGATGCGAAACGCAGAAGCTCTACCGGTTTACAAATGATTCCTCTGCACTACCGTGACATAATTTCATCCCCCTTTAGAAATTGTTGTGGCTAATAAAAAGCCGAAAAAGGCGAAGATCAAATAGGTAATTTTTTCCTGTAGAAGTGATCGATTCGCTGGCTCCTCATAAGCAACTTGTCCACGCAAACGGAACTTACGTTCTGCAAAACCTGTTTTATGTTCATAACATAACCGAGCTCTCTCTAGCTGTCGCGTACTATCCATAAAGCTGCTTTCACATCAGACACGAAACGAATTTTTTTTTTTTTTTCGCGGGACAGATTAGCCTACATTCAAAGTCAATGCAAAGACGCGAATACACGCTTTTACGGGCGCGTTAAGCAGCTTTCACACCGGACGCGAAACGAATTTTTCGCGCGACAGATTACATTCAAAGTCATCACCGCTTATCAGCTACTGCATGTTAGTTCACGTGCTCTGCTAATTAAAAATACTCCTGGTTAACTTATATGCAGCAAATATGATCGGTATGCTTGTGTTACTTCGGTAAGCATCAATGTGAGAGTTTCATCGTAACGTTGCCCGATTGTAGCCACTACAGTTGAAGCTAACCGGAGAGGTGCTGTATGTGTCTGCCGAGTTGGGCTGCAGTTAGACCAGACGTAGGTTTTGCAGAGCTTGGGCTGGGTTTTTGGGTGCTGGTGAAGCGATCGCTTTACTTATCCATGACCGGGGTCAGCCTAATACATCTCCAATGTCTGGGCAAGCTCTCTGATGCTACCGGTGAAAGCAATAGGGAAGCGCACAGGCTATAACGTGTCCGGTGTAACAAACGATGGCAACGGTTCACGCAAACGGAACGAACTACCGGTCTGTAAAACGTGTATTATGTTCATGACATAACCGGAGCTCTATCTCGCTCTCGGCACTATCCATAACTCGCCCATTTTCTGCGAGGAAAAGCTGGTCATTCTGAAGCAATAAGTAAACCATTACCACGGGCAATTTCCGAAAAGGCAGTTTAGCCTGGAGCTTTTGCCCCTCCGTCATATACCAGCGCAGAAGCTGTTCGTTTCTCCACGCTAACAACACACCACAGCTATACACACGAACCAGCAGGTCCTAATACACACTGAAGCAGTCCATAAGCTGTTGATCCACTTTTAGCTGCTCCTCACTGTCCATGCTTCCCTCTAAACTCAGACCCACCGGATTTCTACGGTCTCCGGTCTACACTTGGGCATGTCGACCCATTCTACAAATGTGTCAAAATAAGGTGGATTCTAGCTTTCCCTGCATCCTAGCTACAGAATAGAGGAACCGCTGTACTCACCACTGTCGCCGTAGCAAACTGTAGCCGATAGCAAACTCGTGCTTGAGCTGCCAGACTTTCGCACTGCGTCCTCCACTTTCGCCACTGCGTTTATTAGAACAAGTTCATTTCATTAGATCTATACACATGTACTGCGTTAGATTGCGGAATTTGCACGCCGTTTCCTTATCAGATGGCAGCCGTGTCTCAAGTTTCACTCTGGGGAGAGGGACACGGAAAACTGCATTCTGCTGCCTCGTCCCGCCCAACTCCGCCCTCCACAGAGCTGGCCAGTCAGAAGAAAGTGGGCACACGGGGAGTGGGGGCTATAGCGGAAGAGCCACCAAAGTGAGGCGTTTCAGGCAGAGACCACTATGGACTACAAATGGGGTTTGTTGAGGACGGCAGTATGAGCGAAATAAGTACCCTTTTTTTACTTTGCGCGATCAGGAGTACTCTAGGGGAGTCAAAGACCAAAATATAAACTTGGAAAAATAGCATAATAGGTAACCTTTAAGTATTGAAACGGGCCCCCTAATGCCAAAGGCCGCTGCTGGGTTCAGGTAAGGTTTAGGTGTAATGGCTGGTAGAATTAGGAGGCCTAGTGCAACGACCAGAGAGGAAGTGAGCAGCACGGACACAGTACAAACAGAGAGAATAATACAGACCAAAAGAAAGTACTCGCGCTTCCAAAGGACGTATAATAGTCCGAAACACGGAAACAAGCGAGATAGAAAAAAGGGAGAAGAAACTCCAATAATCAGAAGATAGAAAGTCATACAAAACCTGACTACAGATATCTTCGGCTATAGTGCGAAGCTAAAAACAGACATTCTAGCGAAGGGGGCGTCGGACTTCCTGCTTATATAGAGTCCGGGAAGGCGCCGCCCCAGCTCAATCAGCCAGCTGGGTAAAGAATAATAATAATAATAATAATAATAATAATAATCTTTATTTATATAGCACTTTTCATGCAAAAAATGCAGCTCAAAGTGCTTTACATGCAGGGATAAAATCAACACAATTACAGGGGAAAAGACAGGACAGTTTAAGAACAAATCATACAGAAGACTGTGTGTAAAATCATCACAATTAAAATAATCGGGACAGAAATAAAATGGAAGAATAAGAACAATAAAATAGTTAAAATAATCATACAATAAAATAATAAAATAAACAATAAAAGGCATAACAATAAAACAGGGAGAATATAACGAAAGCAGTAAAACAGCATCAACAAATTATAAGCTAGATTAAAAAGATATGTTTTTAGTTGCCGTTTAAAAATTTCCACTGACCGAGCCTCTCTAATACTGTTCCATAATTTTGGTGCATATTGGAAAAAAGCAGCATCCCAAATTTTCTTCTGTGAGGCTTTGGGAACTTTTAGAAGCCCCGACTCAGAGGATCTTAATGAACGTGGAGGAATGTAAAACAACAAGGAATCTGATAAATAAGCAGGTGCTAAACCATTAAGTGCTTTGTAAACAAGCAGAAGAACCTTAAAATCAATTCTAAGAGCTATTGGGAGCCAGTGCAGTGCTGCTAAAATCGGGGTTATGTGCTCTCGCTTCTGCGTTTTTGTTAAAAGTCTAGCAGCAGAGTTCTGGATTAGTTGTAATTTATCTACTGTCTTTTTTGGAAGACCAGTAAAGAGAGCATTGCAGTAGTCCAATCTGCTTGAAATAAAAGCATGAATTAGCTTCTCAGCATCCTGTTGAGTTAAAAACGGCCGAACTTTGGCAATGTTTCTTAGGTGAAAGAATGCTGTTTTGGTCACTTTGTTAATGTGCGGTTTAAAATTTAAATCAGAGTCTAAAATGACACCTAGGCTTGTTACCTCAGATTTTATATGGGGAGCCAGGTTTCCTAACCTGTTTAAAAGTGCATTGCTTCTATCTCTGGGGCCAATTAAAAGTATTTCCGTCTTATCTTCATTTAGTTTCAGAAAGTTATTGCTCATCCATTGATTAATTGCAGACAGACAGTTTGTCAGGGAGCATAGGGCATTGGGATCGTTTGGTTCAACAGAAATGTATAATTGCGTATCATCAGCATAGCTGTGAAAGTCAACATTATGTTACCTGATTATGTTGCCGAGCGGAAGCATATATAAAGAGAAAAGAAGCGGACCGAGGCAGCTCCCTTGTGCAACACCATGAGATATGCCATATTTTTCAGACTTGCAATCACCTAGGCTAACATAAAATTGTCTCCCTGTTATATACGTTCTGAACCAATTCAGAGCAAGATTTAGAGAGACCAACCCAATTTTCAAGGCGATTCATAAGAATCGCGTGGTCAATCGTGTCAAATGCTGCACTCAAATCTAAAAGAATGAGAATTGAAATCAAGTTTGCATCAGCACTCAATCGAAGATCATTAACTATTTTAGTTAAAGCTGTCTCAGTGCTATGCATTGACCTAAAACCTGACTGAAACTTCTCTAAAATATTATTTTCATTCAGGTTGTCAGTTGATTAAAAATTACTTTTTCAAGCACCCTGCTCATAAACGGGAGGTTGGTGATGGGCCTGTAGTTACTGAGGTTACTGGGATCCAAGTTAGATTTTTTTAATAGGGGTTTCACAACACCTACTTTAAAAGCAGTTGGGAAAATTCCCGTCTCCAAGGATGTGTTAATTATCATAAGAGCAGATGTGGAAACACTTTTAAAAACCTTCTTAAAAATTTTAGTTGGAACAGGGTCTAGATAGCATGTTGATGTTTTGCTCTGTGTAACAATCCTACAAAGTTCAGCACAAGAAATGCTAGTGAAGCCTTCCATACTTGCTGGCCTATTAGAGGGCATATCATACAGATTACAATCGTGACTAACAATGCTAGCTCTTATATTTCTTATTTTACTATTGAAAAATCTGGCAAATTCCTCGCACTTAGATACTGAAGCTTGACTGAGAGGGTCCGAGGTTGGGGCTAGATTTAATAGTTGGTCAAAGGTTGAAAACAACAGTCTAGGGTTACTACCATTTTCAGCAATGATTCTTGAAAAGTAGGCTCTTCTCTCGGAACGTATGGTATTGTTGTAGCTAGTTAGGCATTTCTTGAATGTGCTGCGATGAACCTCTAGTTTGGTTGTTTTCCATTTTCTTTCAGCTTTTCTGCACGATCTCTTAAGCTCACATGGTGTTGCTTTATCTCGACAAACCATCTTAAACTTAACTGGAGCAACTTTATTCAGTATATTACCTAAAGTACTGTTAAATACATTGACCATTTCATTTACCGAGCAGTTCACAGTAACGTCATCAGATGAATTTGCAAGCTCTGAGAACTTTTGCTCCGCTGAAGCATCTAAATTATGCTTTTTAATTTTAAATTCTCCTTTGTATTTGGACGCATTTAGCAGAGCATCAAAAAACACACAATAATGATCGGAGACAGTCATATCAGACACTGAGACATTATTGATACTGATCCCTCATGCCATAACCAAATCAAGAATATTACCATGCTGATGGGTGGATTCGGCAACGTATTGCGTTATTTCTAGGTTCGCTAAAAGGTTCACAAATTCCACAGCCCTGGAGTCAGCACCATTATTGATATGGATGTTCATATCTCCAATAAGAATAATTCGGTCATAGCTGACTAGTATTAAGGACATCAACTCTCCAAATTCGCTAAGAAATACAGTGGAATGCTTCGGTGGCCGATATAAAGTTACAAGGAGCACACCTGGGTCAGCTTTCAACTGAATGACAAGATATTCAAATGACGAAAACTCACTGAAATCAATTTCAGAATAGCAAAACTGATTGGAGAAAATAGCAGCTAAGCCACCCCCTCTTTTACCTTGTCTTGCAGCTTGAAAGAAATTGTAATTAGGGGGACAAGCTTCAATAAGTGTCGCAGAGCTATCGTTGTTCAGCCAGGTCTCAACAAGAAACATGAAATGCAATTCTTTCTCAGAGATAATATCATTAATTAGAAAACTCTTATTAGTGAGGGATCTTACATTAAATAATGCCATATTGAAAACTCTATTTGACATTTTATGTGTAGCCGCCGAAGGAAGGCGGGGTTATAAATCAGGACAGGCAGATTTAAGGGTGTTCTAGCCAGGCAGAGGGAGATGTCTTGGGTCCTCATATGTGAAGCAGCTGCAGGTGCGTGAGAGCAATTGTTTGAGGGTGCTGCCGACTGGGAGCTTTGGGGCTGTTGTGAGACCACACGCTGAGAGTTGCAGTGGGAAACGGGCCTGAGTAGAGTCGGTCAGACCCGTGTCTGTTTGGAACAGCGGCGCATGGCCTGACTGCTGTTCCTTTCCCTTTTCCTGTTTTATACGCGGTTAAGGCGTCCAGTTGAACAGCTGCCGCTGAGCGGAGTTTCGCTCATTCCTATGGCCTCATGTTAATACTCACAGAGCGGAGCTGTTCGGCTGAGCTGCTTATCTTTTAGTTTTTTTGTGTTGTTTGTTTTTGTTTGTCTAAATTATCCTCCCACTATCTCTGACAAAAGTTTAACTGTCAGGCCTCATCTCCAAACGTGCTTGACCTGCCGTAAACCGAGGGGCTTACACTAGACGGGATTGCTGTGTACACTGGCATAAGCCTTATTGAGTTGTATTGGTAATTGTTGCTCTGAAGAGGTGCAGTGTTATATGAATGCCAGGTGGCTGTGTGTGAACCATAATGTTTTGTTGTCTATCCCCTCTCTAACCTGCAATAAGCCCGGAGGAGCCAGGCTGGCTGGAATCGGATGTCAGTAGATGGGATGTATTAATTCACTGTTGCTCACAAAGAGAAAATCCTTTTTAAAGTGCCAATAAATATATTTTTAAATGTAAATTTTGTACTAATAAAGAAGCACGGCAAGTGTTATTTTAAAGCTTTACATTGGAGTTTTGGCTCATCTCTTGAACCTTGGGTAACATTCTGGCGTAATCGGCAGGATTTGGCACAAAATGTTCTTGTGAGCAATAATTGACAAGTGTGGGAGGTAGTTTTGTGTTTGGTTGAATTTCTTGTTTTGGAGGGGGAAAGGGACAGCAGTTGAAGAGGACGATGCTTTGCTTCTGAGAGCCATCACCTGTAACAGCCATGTCTCAGGACGAGGAATGGGCGAGGCTCAGAGAGGAGCTACAAAACCTGAAACTGGAAAATCAGAGACTTAAAGAACCTTTAAATCAGGGGTAATGGGGCCCATGAGCGAGGGTAGCCAGCGGAGGGAAGTTGTGTACATCCCCGTGAGCTTAAAAATGCCCCAACTTCTCTGGAAAAGCTGGATCTGGGTCCTTGTCTATTGAAGACTGGCTGGAGGAAGTGGAGTGCTGCACTCGGGGCCGTCAGATGTCTGAAGTAGAAAAGGCGTTGTTTATGTATGATCATCTGGAGGGGGAGGCCCGGTCTGAAATAAAATTTAGGCCACGAGAGGATCGAGAAAATGTAACTGTATTGATCAATGTTCTCACAGAATTGTATTCATGTTCTAATTCTTATGTTTCATTACAATATCAGTTCTTTGACCGTAGACAAAAAGAAGGCAAGTCTCTGCAAGAATATTCACTAGGTCTGTTGTCTATTATGGACAGAATATTGAAAACTAACTCTGCTGCCATGTTGAATTCTGACCAGGTGCTACGGGATCAGTTTTGTGAGGGAGCACGTGACCATATGCCGTGAGGGAGCTGAAAAAGCTTAGGCGCCTAGACCCCCACGTTGTCACTTCTCGACCTGCGGAAGGAGGCCATTCGCTGGGTTGAGGAGGGACAGCCGCAGAGGGAGAGGTACACTCGACAAACATCTCACTCTCATGAAACTCAAGCCATTGTAACAAGTGAAGGTGCTAGTGCTCGACAATCTGAGCTTTCAGAACTTAAAGATATTGTAATGAAACAGCAAGATATTGTGATGAAACAGCAGGAACAATTAGATATGTTGGTGAAGGCTCCTGGGGCACAGAGTGGTTACAACAGGGGGGTACAAAGGCCTAGGCAGGCAACGCGGTTTAGGTGTTCTCCAGATGGGCAGCCCATCTGTATTCGTTGTAACCAGGCAGGACATATAGCCCGTTACTGTAAAAATAATGGCCAAGAGAGACAAGTTACCGTGGTCTCTGACACTATGCCAAGTAGAGAGGAGACAGAACAACAAAAAAACTAGAACCCCCCAGTGTGAAGAGCCACATGCTGGAGGTGGGGGCAATGGGCTCAAATGTAAAAGAGGGAGACCGTACTATGACATTTAATAAGTTGGTTGGTTCTTGCCCAGTCGTGACGGTAAACATGGGGGATGTCGAAGTTCCCTGCCTGCTTGATACAGGATCAATGGTGTCCACTATTACAGAAAGTTTTTTTGATGAGCATTTTAATGCTTTTGGTAAACAAGAAGTGGGGAATTGTCAATGGCTTGGCCTTAAAGCTGCCAATGGACTTGATATCCCTTATGTAGGTTATGTAACGCTAGCTGTAAATGTTTATGGGACACAGATTCCAAACTGTGGTGTTCTGGTTGTAAAAGATCCCCCCACCTCTAGTGGCCAGCAACAGAAAAAAAGTCTTCCGGAAGTTTTGGGTATGAACATTGTTAGAGATTTTTATTATATACTGTTTGAGCAACATGGTTTGAGACTTTTTCATACACCTCAGATTGAGTCAGCTCACCCAGCATGGAAACTTGCTCTGCGGTATTGTGAGAAAAGAGAAGCAGTTGTAAATTCTACTGAGGCCTTTAAGGTCAGAGTCCAGGGTAACACACCAGTGCATGTGGCTGCTGGCACATTAACTATGGTTCCTGTCACTTGCCCACAGATTCCGTCTACAAGTAGGGTGGAGTTCTTATTGGAGCCCCTTGGTCAAGATGAAGGTGCCCTTCCTGATGGGTTATTGGTTTCCCCAGCATTAGTTCAGGCAGAACGGGGTTTACTCCACGCGCCTAGGGATGTCTGGGTCACACCACGTAGGTTAATTGGGTCCGTAGAAGTACTAACTACAGCTCCCATTAGTTCCAGGCCTAGAGTAGAACTATCTTTTGATGAGTTGTCACATGGATATGTCGCCCAGGTTTCCTCACAGGTGGTTTCTGACATGGCCGAACAAAAGGCAGATTTCCCTGTCCAAATCTTTACAAATCTGTCAGAAGGTGATACAATCCAAGCCAGACGACTGTTGTGTACGTATCAGTCCATATTTGCGAAGGGGGAGGGGGATGTGGGGTGTACTAAGCTAATTACACATGAAATTCCATTGCTGGATTCAGCCCCAGTCCGCCAACCGTATCGTAGGATACCCCCAGTTCAGTATGAGGCTGTGCGAGCTCATATTCAGCAGTTGGTGGATAATCAGATTGTTAGGGAGAGTAGCAGCCCCTACTCATCGCCAATTGTGGTGGTACAGAAGAAGGATGGAAACATTAGACTTTGTGTTGACTATCGCCAACTTAATGCCAAAACCCGGAAAGATGCGTACCCACTGCCCAGAATTGATGAGTCCTTGGATGCCCTTACAGGAGCCCAATGGTTTTCTACCTTAGACCTCGCTAGCGGGTACAACCAGGTAGAAGTGGCAGAACATGACAGGAAGAAAACAGCATTCTGTACTCCGTTTGGCTTATTCGAATTTAACAGAATGCCATTTGGATTTTGTAATGCGCCTGCGACCTTTCAACGGTTGATGGAGCGATTGTTTGGAGATCAGCGCCACCAGTCTGTTTTGTTGTATTTAGATGATGTCATTGTGTTTTCTTCCACCGTCCAGCAGCATTTGGAAAGACTCGAGTTGGTCTTCAGATGCCTCCAGCAGCAGAATCTAAAAGTAAATCTGTCCAAATGTCATTTTTTTCAGAAGCAGGTGCGATACCTAGGACACGTGGTGTCACAAGAAGGGGTTGCCACGGACCCTGAGAAAATTGCAGCTGTACGAGATTGGAGGAGACCCACCTACCTGAGTGAGCTCAGATCATTTCTTGGCTTCACAGGCTACTATCGGAGATATGTGGAAGGCTACTCCAAGCTGGCAGCGCCCCTTAACCACCTAGTCAGCCTATTGAGTCCCCGGAAGGGTAAGACCCCGAAAATTCCATTGCTGTCTCGATGGGACGAGAAGTGTGATAAAGCATTTCAGGCCCTACGAGAGAAGCTCTGTACAGCCCCAGTATTGGCTTTTGCAGACTTTGCCAAACCTTTCATCCTTGAGGTAGATGCTAGCCATCAAGGACTGGGAGCGGTCTTATCACAGGAGTATGATGGTAAGCCCAGACCGGTTGCCTATGCAAGTCGCAGTTTGAAGAGAACTGAACATAACATGGAAAATTATAGTTCAATGAAGTTGGAGTTTTAGCCCTCAAGTGGGCAGTCTGCGAAAAAAGTTCAGGAGTACCTCCTGGGAAATGCTTTTTGTCGTGTACATCGATAATAATCCCCTTTGTCATCTACAGACTGCAAAACTGGGAGCCATGGAGCAGCGTTGGGCATCAGAGCTGGCGTCCTTTAACTTTACACTCAAATATCGGCCTGGGCGTTGTAATTCCAATGCTGATGCCATGTCCCGACTACCTTTGGAGAAGGCCTCACCTGGCACAGCGGTTGCTGGGCAGCTGGTGACAGGTTTTGGGGCATCGCAAGAACAAGTGCAGGCCAGGTGCAGCGAGATGACAACTCTCCCCAGCTGTACCAGTTCTGACCTCTCCTCATTACAAACCATAGATCCGGTGATTGGACCAGTCCTGAGGCTCTGGCAGAAGGGCCGTCCTCCGGGAGCTGGAGAGAAGGAGGGATTAGGTAAGGGGAGCAGGGAGCTGGTTCAGAAATGGGATCATCTGTTGGAGAAGGAAGGATGTCTGTACCGCCGCACATACTCAACGGAAGGAAGTCCATCAGCTGCTGCTGCCGCAGAGCCTACAGAAAGAAGTTTTCACACAACTGCATGATGGCCATGGTCACCAGGGGGTTGATCGTACCATCGACCTAGTGCGTAGCCGTTGTTTCTGGCCAGGTATGCTGAAGGATGTGGAGCAATGGTGCAAGGAATGCCAGCGTTGCATTGTGGCTAAGGCAGTAAAACCAAAGGTAAGATCCTACATGGGCACACTCCAGGCCTCCCGCCCCAATGAGATATTGGCCATTGATTTTACCTTGTTGGAGCTATCCGGTGATGGGAGAGAGAATGTCCTGGTTCTGATGGATGTCTTCACAAAGTACACCCTGGCCATCCCGACGAGAGACCAGCGTGCGAGCACTGTGGCTGACGTGCTGGTGCGAAACTGGTTCCATCTGCTCGGCGTGCCAGCCCGCCTCCACTCAGATCAAGGGAGAAACTTTGAAAGTCACATTATCCAGCAGTTATGTAAGTTGTATGGCATTAATAAGAGTTGCACCACTGCGTACCATCCTGAGGGCAACAGTCAATGTGAACGTTTTAATAGGACATTGCATGATCTGCTGCGCACGCTACCCCCAGACCAGAAGATGCATTGGCCCCAGTACCTCTCCAAGTTGACCTATGCCTATAACACCACAGTCCATCAGTCTACAGGGGTGAGCCCGTATTTTCTTATGTTTGGCCGTCAGCCACAGTTACCTGTCGATCTTTTGCTTGGCACCAGCAGTGAAGGACTCAGTGGAGGCTCGGTGGAGGAGTGGATCCGAGAACATCAGGATGACCTGAGGGACGCATACGACAGAGTGAGAGAACGCCAACAGGAACGACTGGAGCGAAGAAACCTCAAGCACCGTGCAGGCATCCGGGATGCAGGGTTCCAAGAAGGAGAGCTAGTATACCTGAAAAACCATCATGTGAGAGGGCGAAATAAGATTCAGGATGTCTGGGACTCACGCCTTTACAGAGTAGTCCGGTGTCCAGGGACCTTGGGGAATGTTTATTCTGTTGTTCCCGTAGACCAGGATGACCCAATTAAACAGGTACACCAGACTGAGATGAGGGCTGCTAGTGCAAGGGGAGTACCGAAGGCAGTGGCCAGGGTGTCTGATTCGGAGGAGGCCGACGATTCGGAGGTAGACCATGGTGACCTGGAGTCAGTGAATGAAGAATCTTTTTGTGTCATGTTGAATGACTGTGATTTCAGTGTTCCTGACTCCCCCACTGTAAGCCAGGTAATCAGGCCCCCTGTGGAGTCATCAGGTCTGGACATTGCTCCCTTCATGGAGGTGGTTGAGCCTTCCTTTAGGCGTACCACCCGTGCCACGGCCGGACAGCACGCAAACCCCTACCATCTTCCCCGGTCCGCATGTGCAGAGGGAGCAATGCCTGTGGTATGAGTATGGTGGCTGTGAAATCCCGAACAATTGGTTTATTATGGTTTAGTAAATCGTCGGGGCGACGATTTCTTCCTGGGCGGGGTATAATGTAGCCGCCAAAGGAAGGCGGGGTTATAAATCAGGACAGGCAGATTTAAGGGTGTTCTAGCCAGGCAGAGGGAGATGTCTTGGGTCCTCATATGTGAAGCAGCTGCAGGTGCGTGAGAGCAATTGTTTGAGGGTGCTGCCGACTGGGAGCTTTGGGGCTGTTGTGAGACCACACGCTGAGAGTTGCAGTGGGAAACGGGCCTGAGTAGAGTCGGTCAGACCCGTGTCTGTTTGGAACAGCGGCGCATGGCCTGACTGCTGTTCCTTTTCCTTTTCCTGTTTTATACGCGGTTAAGGCGTCCAGTTGAACAGCTGCCGCTGAGCGGAGTTTCGCTCATTCCTATGGCCTCATGTTAATATTCACAGAGCGGAGCTGTTCGGCTGAGCTGCTTATCTTTTTGTTTTTTTGTGTTGTTTGTTTTTGTTTGTCTAAATTATCCTCCCACTATCTCTGACAAAAGTTTAACTGTCAGGCCTCATCTCCAAACATGCTTGACCTGCCGTAAACCGAGGGGCTTACACTAGACGGGATTGCTGTGTACACTGGCATAAGCCTTATTGAGTTGTATTGGTAATTGTTGCTCTGAAGAGGTGCAGTGTTATATGAATGCCAGGTGGCTGTGTGTGAACCATAATGTTTTGTTGTCTATCCCCTCTCTAACCTGCAATAAGCCCGGAGGAGCCAGGCTGGCTGGAATCGGATGTCAGTAGATGGGATGTATTAATTCACTGTTGCTCACAAAGAGAAAATCCTTTTTAAAGTGCCAATAAATATATTTTTAAATGTAAATTTTGTACAAATAAAGAAGCACGGCAAGTGTTATTTTAAAGCTTTACATTGGAGTTTTGGCTCATCTCTTGAACCTTGGGTAACATATGCACCAAGGGTTTTACTAAAATGCCAACCAAGTTACTGCGGTTGTAGCCGGCTCCAGACCTAGGTCTGCTACGCGATCGTCTACGTACAGAGGTCATGGTAGGAATCGGATGTGAGTCCTGAATTTCAGAGGAAGCAATTTGTCATTTGCTTGTGACTAGGTGCATCAGCTAGCTTCCGTGTTCCTAGAAAAGTTGGATGAATACTGTCTTTTCTAAAAAAAGACGAGTGCTCCCAGAACAGATTAAAATTATCAATGAAAAACATTTTATGCGAGGAGCATACAGACTGTAACCATGTGTTGAGGCTCAGAATTTGACTAAAACGCCCCATCCCTCGACCAAGTGTTGGAATAGGACCAGAGATAAAAACACGTTTCCCACAGTCACTGAGTAAGTTAAAAAGAGAGATAAAATCCGATGGCCAAGGAATTCGATATCGTCCCGGGACGAGAGCTGCAAAGAAAAGTCCCAACCACACGCACACCTCACAAACCATGACATTAGGCACTAAAAATACTTGGTTATGTTTGGGGTTTGGCAGCAGGGGCGGAGTGGTCATGGGGACGACTGGGAGATATCCCGGTCGGCCGGCCAGCCAATAAGCTCAAGTGAACTGGCCCACAGACTGCCCTGCGCAGCCATGTGGCGTTCATGGTCGGCCCACTGAGCTAAAACTATTATGAAACAGGCATAATCCCATGGAAGTCTGTAAGATGTACCACAACAGTGCATCTCAACTCCGACCCAATATTTATAACACTTGGTGTCTCTCTACATCTCACTCATGGTTACTCAAGTGTCAGGCTCACTCTCATCAATCCAGCCTACTGATTTTTGTCTAGCCTCCTATCTTGATCTAATTCTTTTTATTCAAACATTATATAACTTTTATGACCACAAATATAAAATTTACTGTTATAAAATTTGTTTGTTTGTTCAAAAATTAATGTAGAATGGTCGGAGCAAAGCCTCATGGGAAATGGAAACTGCGTATCACTCTGTGTTTATCCAATGAACGTAGGGGGTTAAATGAGCGGTCGTCAAGACAGAGAGAAAGCGGGCAGGTTGAAGTAGCAGATTTTTTTACACTCGAAGATGGAAGGCAAGAAGAGAAAGGAGAAAGGAGGGGCCGAAAAGGCCAGAGTGAAGAAGAAGCGGATGCTGGAGGAGGGTGCATCAAAATGGCCAAAAATCATGGATTTATTTCGAAACAACCAGGCGTCAACTAGTGTCAGGTGAGTTGACAGGAAAACAGTTAGCTCAAGCCTTGACGTTATCCCTAGGTGCGAATTAGCATAACATTACAGCTGAATTCTTCATAGTTCCTCCTCAGCGGGGGCGGTGTCATCACGGCGGCTACTACGGCCGCGTTGCCCCTCACTCTCTTTTTTCTCTCCTCTCGTCAGCTCCAAACCCGTCTGCATCCTCACCGCGATTACGGACCAGAGTGGTTTTCCACACACACAGCTGTCATTTAACTCGTGTCAGAATAACAACACTCTCCGCACAGATCAGCGGGCGCAGCAATCTACCAGTTGTTATTTTACTGATACTGAAAACATTTGATTTTGTCTTAAAAAAGTATTTTTCAAAAAAAAAAAATCTAATGCATTTTTTTTCCTTCATTGATTAGATTTTGGCGATTTTGGTGTTAGAACAGATGGAGGCATTCCACTCAAAGAAACATGTCATAATCTGGGTCTTCATCCAGATTTAAAAAAAAAGATGGTGGAGGGGATGGGTTGGGCCAGTGGTGGGCCGGTGCGGTCAGAATTTTCCTGGTGGATTTTGGTGTCCACTCCGCCCCTGTTTGGCAGTGAACATTTTACTTCCTCCTAGGGCTGTCTGCACTTTTTGTCCCCTCAAATGCACTTTGTAATACCTATTGCTATGTAGATAAGAGCACCTGCCAAATGACTGTAATGTAATGTTATCTAATTAACAACGTTAATAAACAACTAAATGACAGAAAAAAACTGAATCCTAATCTGCTGTTGTTCATTTATCATTTACAAGATGCCATTCTCAACTAAACATCATTGAAGTTGAGTTTAATTTATCGAATGTATTATTTGAGCCAGAATGAACACCACACACACACACACACACAGAGTTCACACAGCTGGCTCCGCGACTACTGGCACGCCTGACTGGCAATGCATGAACAACACTTTAAAAAATTTTATATATATATATATATATATATATACATACAGTACCAGTCAAAAGTTCGGACATACCAACATTTTTCTTACAAGACATGTTAAATAAATAGGTACCGTTTGTTTTGCAAAAAAAAAAAAAAAGATCCAATTCTTAAATCCATCAACAAGAGCAGTTATATGGCTATAATGAGTCTGCTGCTGAGCGGCCATCTAAGTTCCCAAAGATGTGCTGCACTTGTGGTTTGCTTTTCATTGAATTTTTGGCCAATAATTTCCAAAACAGCTCGTCTTTAATTTGGCTGTTGGAAAATGGAAAGAGCTTGTTTGTCTGCTCACCTTGAAAAATATGGCTTCTTTGAGAATTCTAAAATTTTGGACACTATTCAAATAAATAAATTATTCTCTTTTAACTTCTGTTTACGTCTTACCGGATTCCATTTGAGATTATATAGAGAAGTTAAGCCATTTAAATTTCTCTAAAAACAGAGCGCTGTGGCATTAGCAAAGTGTGTCCAAACCTTTGACTGGTACTGTAAATAAATATAAAAAATATAAAGAAACAACAATAACAACATGTGAGAAACACTGTACATTATTAATGTGCCTATGGAACCAAGCAAAATCATTTACTGATTCAATTAAAAATCAATTTCCTCCAAATAAAGGCTTTGCAATTAATGGCACCCTTAACAATGATTCTAAATAACATCTACCAAAATTAAACCAGGTATACCACTTATTTAAATTTTATCTAAGCGTTAATGTATGATATTGAGCCATTACATAACTTCTTGTTTCACTAGGGAATAAAAATCAGGTAACACACATGCAATATCTTTTTGTCATCCAACACCGTGAAGAAAAAAAAACCAACTGTCAGTTCAAAAGAGGCAGATAGTTGTAGACCTTCATAAATCTGGTAATGGCTACAAGAGGATTGACAAACGATTGAATATGCCACTGAGTACTGACGGGGTGATTACTAAAAAGTAGTGCCACGGGCACTGTATCTCACCTGGATTGTTTATACTTGTGCAGGCTGTTAAATAACGCCATGAACAAACTTTGGCATCCTCATCAGTAGGAACATATGTGGCAAGTTTTAGCTTTATAGGCCCAGTGGTATCGGATAAGATGATGCTTAAAGTAAACACCTTCGAAAGAGGGCATGGCCGAAGTGCTGAGATCAAATCAAGGTCAAATTTCAAATTTTCACAAAACCCCTCAAATATGTTTTAGGGCTTGTTTCCATCTACCCATGAATCAAATATGAACTTAATTGCTTCAAAAACTGCTTCACAATGCCTCCATGAGGCATTTTTAATATGGCCGCCATGGCAGCCATGTTTTAAATAGGATCACAATGCCATGCACAAACTTTGGTGTCCTCATGGGTTGGGACATGTGCCAATTTTCAGCTTTATTGGCTCAGAGGTTTCGTCGGAGAAGATGTTTCGGACAACACCAATGACGACGGACAGACAGGCTATGACATAAACCCACCAGACCGTTGGTCCAGGTGAGGTAAAAATTCTAAAGATATGGCACTGTTGCAACCCTCAAGGGTAGTAGGAGCAGCTGCATTTTGCCCCCCAGAACACTGAGGAGGACGATGAGAGAAGAAACCAAATCCCCAGGAATCACTGGGAAGGAACTGCAGGCTTGGTGGCACCTTGGGGTCCACGTCGACCAAGAGGTGGATCTGTCGGAGCAGGGGAGCGGAGACCCTGGACTGGAGAGCTGCAGCGGTGGGCGAGGGGAATGTCGGGTGTCGTGGCCGATTATCCATGGGTGTGCTGAGCGACGAACTTGAGGAATAATGGTTTTTATATCACATTTAAAAACTGCTTCAAGCATGTGATTTTAAAACTGAAGTGATTTCCCTTGGTTATATGAATTGCAACTGGCTGAATTGCAACTAATAGGAAAGCCCTTAAGCAGATTGTAGATAGTTTAGATTTCACACAACTCGTGGAGGGACCAGCTAGAATAACGAGATGTTCTGAGACCGAAATAGATTTAATTTTCAGTAACAAGTCTAAGTGAATTGTCGAAACATAATTTCATTATTGGACTGTCTGACCATAATTTAATATTAATCTATAAAAAAACTCACAAAGAAGTGCTTTCGTCACTGTCATAAACCCATGGAGCAACTTAGGATCCCAAAAAGTAAATTTGTAAATTTTGAAAGAGCAGTGCTGCAGACTGACTGAAAAATGCTCCAAAATGGGGGCAACGTAGGGTTGCTAGGGCAAGCGCAGCACATGCATTCACCATATTAAATATTAATACTAAATTCTAATACTCTTTGTCACTAAACCCCCCCAAATATATTGGCACCCCATTTTAAAATCATTCTGGCAATAAAAAGCAGACAAAAGTGGAGGTTGGACACGGAAGTCTTTCCATTAGCTTTATAAAAATGGCCTTAATTTATCCAAAGACACATATGGATCAATGAAATCATAATTTGCACACGACGCGCTAACCATCCTCATTTATTGTCCACTCTTTCTTCTCTACCACGATAATTGGGTCAGTTAAAACATCAGAAAATCCCGGGTAAATCATTTAGTTAATCATGTAGTTTATAGTGGAGTTTATAAACAATTTTTTTTCTCTGCTTAACATGTTAATAGAGAAATGAATGCAAAATTACGCATTTACAATTGTTTCTAACATTTAATAATGTCAGGAAACGATAGCTGTCTGTTTTATCCTTTTATTCAACTAGAATGCGTTTTTACTCGTAAAAACAAACGTCTCCCCCCCGGCCCCCTTCCCTGCCTAACGCACCGGACGGATGGACAGACTGACAGACAGATAGGCACAAACCTAAAGGCACCACTGCGGGACCTGAGTAGTAAGTATGCAAAGTTTCGTTGACATCATGCAAACGGTTTAGGAGTTATGCTTCGGACAAAAATGGATCACATCCAGACGGACAGACAGATGGACGGATAAACAGGCACATACCAAAAGGCACCACTGCAGGACCCGAGTAGTAAGTATGCAAAGTTCCGTTAAGATCATGCAAACGGCTAGCGGATACGTGATGACGTCACACTAGCACGCGGAATGCCAGGTCATGAAGTAACTCGTCAATCTTTGTGACTAAATATCTTTTCCTGATTTAAATGTAAGTTAGCAAAAGTAATTATCAATTAAACTGGAGCCAAACTCAGCACTGGCAGCACATCAAACCACCTTTTTCCAGAACGAATCCCTCATTGGATCATACCTGCAGTTTCCAAACACTGCAGCAACAAACGAGGTTATGAGTTCTCCGACCAAAGCGGACGCTGTTACCATCTTCAGCACACCCAAACCCGGTACCCAACCCACCACATTTGACAGACATACAAGATCCGAAAAAAGGAAGCGTATGTCCAGTCAAGAGCTGCTACAATCTCCAGATTTAACTGATACGGAGCACAGCATTGTCCTGTTAGTTGATGGAAAACTGAAATATCTGGAAAAACTAAACAAACTGGACATTCTGGACACGCTCCTGAGCGACATCACAGAGCTCAAAAACATTGTTTCAACTTATCAAAAGGAAACAGATGAGCTTAAAAATACTGTGGCGACCCTGCAAACAGAAGTCACACACGTGAAAAATGAGAAGAAGCTCCTGAAAGAATCTCTGCTGGACCTTCAAACCAGGTCAATGAGAAATAACTTAATATTTAAAGGAATACCAGAGCAAAATGATGAAAACCCCGAAGAACTGCTGAAAACTTTCTTCATAAAGGATCTCAACATTTTGGAGGCAATGGTGACCGACATTACCTTTGCCCGTGTCCACCGGATTGGAAAAAAGAGGACATACGCCAGCGCACTCCAAAAATCTGCAGCTCCCATGGGACCCAGACCGATTGTGGCAAAGTTTGAATACTTTAAGCAGCGTGAGTACATCACAAGTCTCGGGAAAAGGCTCAAGGATAAACCTTTCGGAATTAACGAACAATTCCCCCCCTTGGTCATGGAGAGGCGCAGAGCTCTTTTCCCCATCTATCATAACAACAGAAGAAACGGCCATCAGGTGAGTCTGATCGCTGACAAACTATACATAGACAACAAGCTATTTAAAGGTCCGAACACCACTCCCTGGCTTGAATAACTTTAAATAACCCGGACAGGTGACTGTCAAGGCTGACTCGTAGAGAGCACCGATAAGACCAGCAATCACAAAAGTATAGGGGTGGGGGGTGCGGGGTTGTCTGGGGGCCCTGGGGAGCGTTTGTGTATGTGCTCTGTGTAGGTGTGTGGGTATCCTATAAGTTAACTGTAAGGGTGGATATGCGTGTGTGTGCATGCATATGCGTGAGTGCCTACGCGTGTATGTCTGGGTTAAATGTTTCCATGTAGGTGCGCCTGTATTAGTGAAATATCTGCTCCGTCTGCATAGGCATGTCCCTGCTTTATGAGCTTTAATCGTGATTATAGCATTTAAAGCTGTAACTGACCAGCCATCACAAAAATGATGATCAAGGCAGCGATGACTGTCCCCTTAATCTATACTTACTGCAGATGCCAGCCCTTGTGCGCGAGTAGGCTATATGTGTATGTGTACATGTATTTGTGTGTATGTGTATATGCACATGTGTGCGTAGGTATGTGTGTATGTATATGTACATGTGTGTTTGTATATATATATGTGGGTGTATATGTATATGTACATGTATAGTAGGCCTATATATTAAATTGTCTGAGTGGTTATTTCAAGTTGTGCTGTGGTACTGTGGTACTATCCCATGAGCAATTATTATAACTATGGGGCATTTACCACCACCTCCCTCACCCTCTTACTCCCCCCTCTCCTTACCCACTCTCTCCTCTAACCCACTCTCTGATTAGAACCAGATCCATGACAGACACATTCCAACTTTAAGAGCCAGTTTCTGTAACTATGAACCAGGGGGTGATATAGCATGCTCCTGGAAATCACTGATTTTTTTTGTGGGGGTAGATATATTGTCAAAACTGACAAAAATAACGTTTTTTATCCGAACATTCCTTCGGGCAGGAATTTACGGCCCTTTTTAGGGTCAAGGTGAAAAGGCCTAAAATAGAGAAATAGTCAAAATCTGGACTTTGGACTTGAATATCTTGGTGCGCCTTCATTAAGCCTCCTTGATTCTTTGGTATATGAATATATGGGTAGATTACTTTCACTTTGTGTTATAATTTTCAAGGCTTACTGAGGGCGCCGCCTATAGGTGGCGCTCCAAATCATGACTTTTTGCATTCTGGGCTATGTTTGAGGCCATCCCAGAGTCTGCGCCCTCACAAAACCTTGCTTATTTTTGCATATTTGGAAACATGGGGACTAGTTCTTTCCAAATTTGCATCAATGCCGGTGGCTTAGTGAGGGCGCTTTGGTATAGGTGGCGCTTTTTAAGCCGAAAATGCAATTTTAGGTGATTTCATTTGACCATATCTCGGTGCACCCCCGAAGGATTTCAGGAAAACTTGTTTTATTGTGTTCCTCTATATCTCTGCTATTCATGATAAAAATATCAGGGTGGCTTTTTGCCTCATTTTAACCCCACACATGCCAGAAATGGACATATTTCACATAATTCGGAATCAAGCAAAACCACCAAAAAAGACCAACAGTCCCCACCAACCACTGGGGATGTGTTGTCAGGACATTGAGGCAAGACATTTTTTTCAAATTAGAAACAATTTATTAAAACATTCAAAAGAACTTAAAAGTCAGAAAAATAACAATTTAGGCATCTCGAAGGTGCTGAAGAGGACGGGAGGCTAGATGGCATATTTCATTTTCGGCCACCAGCACTGAATAATGATTGAATCCTTACATGTATATTGTTCAGAGCAGGATAAAAACTGCCACCTGCTGCCTGAGCCCCCTATTAACGCACTGGAAAACTAACCTTTTGTCTTTCTTGATTAAAGGTGGAGTGTTGTCTAGTGTGAACGTTTTGGCATACAGAGGGTTAACAAGGCAAAAAGCCACCCTGATATTTTTATCATGAATAGCAGAGATGTAGTGGAACACAATGAAACAATCTTTACCGAAATCCTTCGAGGGCGACTGAGATATGGTCAAATGAAAATCACCTAAAATTGCATTTTCGGCTTAAAAGCGCCACCTATACCAAAGCACCCTCACTAAGCCACGGCATTGATGCAAATTTGGAAAGAACTAGTCCCCATGTATCCAAATATGCAAAAATAAGCAAGGCTTTTGTGAGGGCAGTCTCTGGGATGGCCTCAAACATAGCCCAGAATGCAAAAAGTCATGATTTGGAGCGCCACCTATAGGCGGGCCCTCAGTAAGCCTTGAAAATTATAACGGTAGATGAAAGTACTCTACCCATGTATTCATATACCAAAAAAATCAAGGAGGCTTACTGAGGGCGCACTAAGATATTCATTGCCAAAATCCAGATTTTGACTATTTCACTATTTTTGCCCTTTTCACCCTTACCCTAAAAAGGGTCATGGAGTTCCTACCCAAGAGATCTTCGGATAAAAAACGTTATTTTTGTCAGTTTTGACAATATATCTACCCCCACAAAAAAAATCAGTGGTTTCCTGGAGCATGCTATATCACCCCCTGGTTCAAACTGGTCCAAAGTTACAGAAACTGGCTCTTAACTCCTTAAATAGTTGTTCAAGTATATTTGTATTGTCATTAACTCTACTGTGTTGTTATTATTGTTATCATTATTACTATCTCCATTTGTATTTTGGTGCTATTGTAAGCCAACCTAGCTATATTATGTCATTATTGATTAAATTGCTTAGCAAAAGTAATGGAGACAATAATGGTAATAACTGGTAACACTTCTTCTCCCTCCTTCAATTTATAAATCCCTCCCAATCAAATAGATGCATCCATTCTTAAATTCCACCACAGGACAATAAATAAAATATTCGAGTGTTCATTGGCTCTACAGTTCTACCCCCACCTCACAGGTACACCAATGGTTTAAAACCCCAATGCTGTGTTTTTATGTTTTTGTTACACGTTTGTTTGGCTTTTTTTTGTTTCTGTAATCAACTCTACTGTTTACATCATTGCTGCACATTTTATAATCAAATGCGGTACACAAAACTAACAAACTCATGGTACTACCAGTAAAAATAACATCATGGAACATAAGAGGAATCAGCTCTCCGGCAAAAAGGACAAAAATAATTAACCACCTCCACAAACTTAAATCTGATATCTGTTTCTTACAAGAAACTCACCTCACAGAGGCAGAGTCTCGGAAAATCACAGCTACATGGATTGGCCAAACATATCACTCCACTTACAGTTCCAAAAAATGAGGTGTTTCCATATTAATCAGCAAAAATACTCCATTCACTCATAACTCAACTGTAACAGATCCAGAAGGCTGCTATATTATCATCTCTGGAAAAATTGGAAAAGACACTCTCACACTAGCAAACATCTATGGTCCCAACATAGACTCTCCCCCCTTTATTCACTCTCTATTTACGGCACTATCCAACTTCCCTGACTCAGAACTCGTTCTTGGAGGTGACTTAAATTTAGTTTTAGACCCCCAAATCGACCGATCCTCCTCATCATCCACAACCAAACCCAATCACTCCACACCCGTGCTAAAACAATACATGTCAGATTATGGGCTGACGGATATCTAGAGATTAAAAAACCCAAACACTCAAGAATACTCCTACTTTTCACCTCACCATAAATCATACTCCCGTATAGACTATTTTTTGGTTAATAATTCCCTCATTTATAACATAATCGACCCTACCATCCATACAATTACCATATCAGATCATGCCCCGGTCAGTACCACTATTTTAATACAACACCAATCTCTTCCCCCCTCCAGGTGGCGTTTCAATATCTCACTTCTAAAAGATAAACAATTTCAGGAATATTTCAAACAGGAATGGGCATCCTTCATTGAAACCAATGACACTCCAGAAATATCAGCATGCACACTATGGGAAACAGCAAAAACTGTTATGAGAGGTAAAATAATATCATACTGTGCATAAAAAAAAAAAAAGAAGAAACAGCTAAAGAAGAAAAACTACAGAGGGAGGTGAAGAGATTGGACCTCCTGGCCTGTCAAACGCCTTCTGATTCAATTATAAAGGAACTTCAGAGAACCAAACATGAATTAAACAATATAATAAACAAAAAAACAGAATATATTCTCCTTAAACTTCGACAGCAAAACTTTGAATTTGGTAATAAAACAAGTAAGTTTTTAGCAAATCAAGTAAAACAGCAAACAGAAAAATCACTAATTACTGCCATTACAGACTCTTCTGGAAACATAACCCAAGACATTTCAATAATAAATGACTCATTCCGTTCCTTCTACTCCAATCTTTACACCCCGGATCAAGAAACCTCAGCAGAAGAAATAGAAACCTTTCTGAGGAATGCCTCCCTACCCAGACTAACTAAAACACAATCAGAACTCCTAGAAAATCTTCTCACCCTAGAAGAAATTACCAAAGCACTCCATCACATGTCCAACAACAAATCACCTGGCCCCGACAGTTACCCAGCAGAATTCTATAAACACTTTTGGTCCCTCCTCTGACCTATGAACACTGCCTATATCACACTGATCCTCAAACCAAATAAAGACCCCACTCAATGCACCAACCACCTCCCCATATCACTGATCAACTCAGACTCAAAAATTATCAGTAAAGCATTATCTATCAGACTTGAATCAGTAATCTCATCCCTTATACACATTGATCAAACCGGCTTCATTAAAGGGAGACATTCCTCAGAAAACACAAGAAGACTATTCAACCTCATCAATCTCCATAAAAACACAGCCTCCTCAAACAGTCCACCATTCATTGTAGCAACCCTTGATGCTGAGAAGGCGTTTGACAGAGTAGACTGGTCCTTTCTCTTCGCCTCCCTTAAACATTTTGGGTTCCCACCATATTTCATTAATTGGATTAAAACTCTGTACAACTCACCCACTGCATCTGTCATAACCAATGGATTAATATCAAAACCGTTTCAACTCCTCAGAGGTACTCGACAAGGATGCCCATTATCTCCACTATTGTTTGCACTTTTTATAGAACCTTTGGCAGCTTCCATCCGACAATGTGACCATATTACAGGCATCCAAACCAAATCATACCAACACAAATTAAGTCTGTATGCTGATGACATTTTACTGTATATCACTAACCCCTCAACCTCACTTCCATCAGTCCGTTATCTGATCAAAAGTTACAGTAAAATATCTGGCTACTCCATGAACTGGTCAAAATCTGAGATTCTGCCTATAAACACACCACGGTGGGGTGTTGGGGCTGAGGATCGCCTTTTGAAACGAATAACAATCACTAACTCTATCACATACCTTGGAATCCATATATCATCAAATTTAAATGAATTATTCAAGCTCAATCATATTCCCTTGTTGCAAGAAATAAAAGACAGCCTAGAAAGATGGAACAAATTACCCATATCCTTAATCAAGTATTGCTTAAAGGCCTTTTGAATATTGGTTTTGGTCACAACATATCAGGTTGGTTTAAGGATTATTTATTTGGTCGCACACAATGTGTAAAGCTTGGTGACACGGTATCTGACCCTATCACCCTTGAGAAAGGAGTCCCTCAAGGCTCAATTCTAGGTCCATTACTTTTTCTCTTATATGTTAATAACATATGCAGTCATTGCAAGTTCTCTAAGTATCATATGTATGCGGATGACACGGTTTTGTATTCTTGTGCTCCTTCTTTGAATCTGGCTGTGTCATATTTGGCTTCGGATTTTGTCTCCTTGCAGCAGGATTTGACACGTAGTAAGCTCCAACTTAATGGCCAAAAAACCAAGGCCATGCTATTTGCCCCCAATCGCTCAGTAAATGTCCCTCCACCCATCAAAACTCTTGATGGAACATCCATTGAATGGGTTGAAGTTTACAAATATCTTGGTATTTGGCTTGATACTAAGCTTACTTTCAAATATCATGTCGACTTTCTGGCAAAGAAATTAAAATTTACTTTGAGTTTCTTTTATCGAATGAAGTCGTGTTTTTCCCCTGCTTCACGTAAGCAGCTAGTTACAGGTTCTTCCTGTCGCAGCTGGACTATGGTGACATTGTCTATAGATTTGCCTGTGCCTCAACACTGGCCAAACTTGATCCTCTCTTTCACGCAGCCTTGAGGTTCATCACTAACTCTCCTTTTAGGACTCACCACTGTACTTTGTACTCTGCTGTTGGTTGGTCCTCGTTAACATCTCGCAGGTTGCAACACTGGTACATTTTTATTTATAAAGCCATTCTCGGTAACCTCCCCTCTTACATCTGTGCCAAATTCATTTTGGTTCAAAATTCTTTCAATCTAAGATCCAATTCTTGGCTACGCAATGTTGTGCCTCCACTCAAGTCTGAGTCAGGGAAAAGAAGTCTTTCCTACTTTGGGCCTTGGTCGTGGAATGACCTCCAGTCTAAACTCAAATTGGCTACACTGGTTTCTCTCTCCAGCTTTAAAAGGATCATCAAGGATACTCTCTCTAGTCACTGCTCCTGTTTTGATGCATAACCCCCTTTTTTATATAATCTCCCCAACATTTTTATTATTTTAGGTCTTTGGGCTCACTTGTTAGAATTACTTGTTATAAAATTTTCTATTTCTAATTTTTTTTATTCTCAACTTTGTTCTCTTTATAGGTAGTTATTGTTCTGATTGTGTTGTATGTTGTTCGGAGGTGTGTGTGTTATGTCTTTAATGTTTTGTCCTTTGTATGTTTCGACGTAAACTTTATGCCTCTTGGCCAGTTCGCACATGTAAAAGAGACTTGTCTCATGTGATTTTACTGGTTAAAGTTTAAATAAATAAATAAAATCGGCCGAATCTCCACAGTCAAAATGAAATTTCTCCCACTAATCAATTACCTTTTTACTATGATCCCTGTCACCCCAACCCTGGGCTGGTTTTCCTCTCTCAACACCGCAGTCACTAGCTTCTACTGGAAAAATCAAAAACCACGAATAAAACTATCCACCATCCAAAAACCCAAACATTATGGAGGACTTGGAGCTCCACATTTTTTTCATTATTTCCTCTCACACCAACTGCAGTACATCAAACACTGGACAAACAACAGCAATCCACCCTGGTTAGATGAAGAAAACAGTTTAACTCAAGACCTGGAAATTCATAACCCTCCCATTTATAGATAAATCCATCAGCACTCATAGTTGCTACAAAAATAATGCTGCAATCAGCACAGTTCTTTCTGCATGGTGGAAATCCAACCAATATTTCAATTACACCTTCTCACCATGTCTCCATACACCTCTCTGGCACAACCCTATGTTTCAAATCAATCACAAACCGTTCATCTTCCCCATCTGGAAAGAGAGGGGAGTAGCCAGCCTGGGGCACCTTCTCAGTGACGGCCTGCTCATGACCTTTGACCAAATCCAAGAGAAATATGACATACCAGATCACTGTCACTTCCAGTACATTCAGCTTAAAGACATAATTCGTAAAAACATCAACACCACAATCTGTAATGACCTTACTCCTCCCCTCTACTATAAACTACATTCTCTAAAACCCAAAAAGACCCTATCCCAGATTAATAAAATACTGACCACCATAGACCAAACAACATCGATCCCCACAGATAAATGGACCACAGACATCAGCAACATCCCTACAGATATCAACTGGCAAACCATATGCAATAACACCTTCTTATGTCTGTTGACTCCAAACTCCAACTGATCCAGTATAAAGTCCTCCACAGAGCACACATCACCACTCACAAACTCTTCATAATGGGCTTCAGCAAAACTAACACATGCTCCCACTGTCCAACCACCACTGACAACTACTTTCATGCACTCTGGACCTGCCCATACATCCAGAACTTTTGGTCGGAGGTCATGGGCAGGCTGTCGGAGATCCTCAGCCTCAGCATCCCTCTCTGCCTCATTATTGCACTACTTGGTGATATCTCCACTTTAACCATTCCAAACTCCCTTAGACCATTCATACTAATATCATTAACCATTGCAAAAAAAGTCATACTATTAAACTGGAAAGATCGAACTAAAATATCCATAACCCACTGGTTTAATTTATTGACTGACCATTCTAATCTGGAAAAATTAACAGCCTCCATAACAAACAATATCCCATCCTTTGAGAAAACCTGGTCCCCATTTTTGCACTACCTCCAAAAATGATTCCTCTATGTCCTGCTCCTGTTAAATATGTGTACCCCAAACCAGGCGCGTCGCTAGAACAGGGAATTGGGGGGGCACAGACACGTCCCTTTATGAAAAGAATTAGTCCTGGCTAGTTCTCAATCATTTTCCTTTACTGACGCGTTTTCCAATTATCGTAACTGGCAACTGAAAACACGGTTTCTCTCCATATGCGATCTAACAGCGATTAGATGATCGGCTAAATTCAGTACAGTTGCGGAACAAGAACAGAGAATTGGGTTGCACAAAACATCCGTTTAAAACAGTTATTAGTCCTGACCTGTTCTCAGTCATTTTCATGATTAACAAAAGGTTCACTCCGAGAGCACTCCACACTTAACAGGTGCTGCTTGTTCTCCCCGATTAGGTAAGACGACAATCATTCATCTGGACGCGTATTTGCTCATTTAAATCAATGTTATTCAAAATTGCATACCTGCGCAAATAGCTTGAGCCGCATGCTTTTTATAGCCTATTTAAACCCCGAGTGCCACGTTTTGTTTTATCAACCCCGCAATACGAGAGTGAAAGGCGATATTTCATTGGAACAAAGACCAGTTCAATCAACTCGAAGCATTGGCCTATTAGTACATAAATTATTTTTCTGTACTGAATTTAGCCCATGATTTCATTGCTGTTAGATTGCATATGGAGAGAAACCGTGTCTTCAGTTACCAGTTACGATAATTGGAAAACGCGCAAATAAAGGAAAATGATTGAGAACTTGCCAGGACTAATTCTTGTCATAAAGGGACGTGTCTGTGCCCCCCAATTCCCTGTTTTAGTGACGTGCCTGCCCCAAACCAGAATTCATAATCCAAAATGTGTATCGATATTTAAAAGTTATCCTTTTTATATTTCTTTATTTGTGTCCATTAATATGTTTACTTTTACCCATGCAATGTCTCTTCTTTGTACTGGTTGACTTTTATTTTATTTTCAAATGTCTCTTCTGATTGACCAATCTCAATCATTATTGTATCTTACTACGCCTGATGACAAACCCCATGTTTTTACAATATGCAGCTTCAATATTTTAAACTTTAACTGTTTGCATTATCCTGCCTGTCAAGTCTCGTCCTGTCTGTCCAACTTTGTCCTGTCTGTCCAAATTTTGTTCCGTCTGTCCAATCATGTCCCGTTTGTCCATATTTGTCCTGTCTGCCCGGTCTTGTCTTGTGTCATGTTAAGTTTTATCCATTTAGTCTTGTCATGTAACGTCCTGTATTTGTTTTTGTTCATTTACCTTTTGTTTATTTTTTATTATCATTATTATTCTGTTTATTTCTGTTATTCTCTACATTTTTCTTTTTCTTTCTCTTTTTGTTTTTCACATGGTAATAGGTATGTTATGCATCATGTTTCAACAATGTACAAACCTATAAGCACAAATAAAGGTGGAAAAAAAAAAAGATCATGCAAACGGTTTTGGAGTTACGCTCCGGAAACGAAGTGGGAACCCCAACGCCAACGCAAGCTGAGCCTAAAACAATATGTCTCCCCTCTCCCTCCAGGGGGGGAGACATAAATCTCACACTTGGTTTCATTTGTGGAACCTTCATACATTAATGACCCTTATAGAAATAAAATTGTTATTACACTCAATATTTTGTTTTTGTTTGTCATTTTAACTGTTTTCAACGGGAATATGCTAACACGTGTTCCTACAAACACCAAAGATGCTCTGTTGTTATTCTTAGTGTCCAAAAGGAAGGTCTTATAAGAATTTGAGCCCCATTTTGAAAATGTGTGGAGCTTGCATGATTATTCACATTAGTCCAGGAAATTTCGTCCTGAGCTTCATGATTAATGGAACTTTCCTTTGAAACAAGTTTTGAAGATAAAATTGGTTTTTATTTTCTCCTTCAGTGCAAGCTTTGCAACACCCTGATTGTGAAATTGATTTTTATAAAATGGTGAATGGTCTCCAGCCTCCTGTCGGCTAAACTGCCCAAGTGTTAGGCTCTTGGGTATCGGAACACTCACGGAAGGAAATGCAGACACTTCGGGACTATAGCCAGAGCTTTTTTTTTACCGCTTGCTGTAAAACAGCAATGGGACATTTGACATCGCATTTAAAGGGCAAAATGGCGGATATCCTCATTGTTTCGATCGGGACGTTTAAGTTTTAATTATTCAATTCAGCTTTATCTCACCAGAAAATATTTTGTAACATCCAAGGGGCAGTTTTTTTGTTTACAGTCCACTTCAGGTAAAAATCATCTTTCTCTTTATCTTTGGCTCATTCTACCTGACTAATCATGGCAGAGTTTTCTCTCCTACACACTTGGCGATTTCAGGTTTCTTGCAGATCAAAGTAGTGTTCTCACCAATAACTTCAACAAAAGTGAGTTATATCTTTAATTATTACACAGGAGGAACTTCCAAGTTGTTGAATCGTCGTTTTTTTTTTTTTTTTTTTTTAGGAGGGCGGAGGCAGGGGGTTGTCCATTGTAATACGCATAGCCTGGGGATTTTATGCAAGCTGCATTTCTGTTGGAAAATTTTGCATCCTTAGCAGCACATATTTTGGATGCACAGCAGTTTGGTGGCTGTTTCAGGTACAGCCCTTCTCTCATGGGGTAATGTGAGAGTTTCCTACCACACCAATTTCCGGCTTAGGAGTTACCGCTAATTTAACCTGACCCTACTTGGCTGCAGCTGGGCTCACTCTTATTGTTCTCTCAGCATTCAGAACATGACTCCGACTCTACAATACCCGTTGCTGGAATGGTTTAATATCAGGGACTGCCTGCTATTTCTCTTTGTGTTTCTACTATTTTCTCTAATCCTGAAGAATAAAAATCCGCCAAATTTTCCTCCCGGACCCTGGCCCATGCCATTTTTGGGGAATTTGTTCACCAGTCTTGACTTTAAGAACATTGAAAAGGTAAGACACTAAATACAATATGTGCTGTAAAACTGCAGAAATCTATACATATGACCTTTAGGAGTCGTACTAGTTTACCAGTTTTGTACCAAATATTTTCAGCTTTCAGAAAAGTATGGCTCTGTTTTCAGTCTCAGAGCGGGCGGTGGGAAGATTGTTTTTGTATCGGGCTATAAAATGGTGAAAGAGACTTTGGTTACACAAGGAGAAAACCTGGCTGACCGCCCAATACTTCCTCTTCTCCATGAAATTTTTAAAGGACTTGGTGAGTAGGTTACTTGGATTCAGCTTGTAAGCTGTAAGCAGACAGTTATGTGGCTAAATTCTGGTGATACATACGGAAGGCAATGAACAGTGCCTGTTTCAGTACATTTTGTTTACTATGTGATAAGTAAAATGTAGGACACTTTTATTGTTGTCCTCTATGCTGGCTTCTGCTACAGAAATGAATGGTACAATTTTGAGTGTGCACACGTCTAAGGACAGAAATGCTGTAAATGCTGTTTGGGTTGAGCTGAAAAAAAAAAAAAAAAATCCACGCTAATCTTGCATCTGAGACAACTCAGTCAGTAATCATTTACAGAGCTGCGAAAAAATATTTGCACCTTCCTGGTTTCCTCCATGTTTGGAATCTGTCACACTAAATGGTATCAGATTTTGCTATTAAGTGTAGTAAGACATGAGGAAGCACAAAATGTAGTTTTTAAATGGTTAACCCCACAATTATGTTCAAATGAATGAACCATTTTTGGTCGTAGGTCAGTTTGATCCCCGCAATGTAAAACTTTATAATCTATGTAACTGAAAGTCTTACTTAATCCTCTCTCAATGCATTTATACCTTTCTACTGACCATTTTACTAGCCAAGTTAATAAAACACGACTCTCTCGTACTCCCCTAATACATCAACCACTGATTTTGGTTTTACATGATTATAGTGAAATGATTGAGACCTAATGAGAAATTATTGTGAACATGCCCTCAGTATTGGGGAACAATACGGAAACAAGATCAAAATGATGGCTTGATATTATAATCGATCTTGGGGTCAAAATGACACATACTACAAGTCGACCGATGGTGGATTTTTAAAGGCCGATATAATAATGATACCAGTAGCGTAACATAATTGTGATTAGCCGCAGTGCAAATTTTTTTTTTTGGGCCCTCCCAGCTCCGCCCCAAACACAAGCGCACGCTCATGCGTGCACACAAGCAGACAGTAGCTATGTCACCATGGAGAGGCTCGCCATGCAACACTCATTCTGCAAACCTGCCTTTATTTTGCACTACGGACAGCAGAGGACGTGCCTAAGTAATCAACGCTAATCTACCAGCTTGTATTGGACTGAAAAGACAGCAGTCTGATTTCTCCAACTACCAAACATCTGAAATAGCTTTAGCCAGCCTACAATAATAAATTAGCACAAAAGTAACAGACACAGAATGTCGATGAACATATAATAATAATAGCCATCGAGAAAAGCATGGTGGCTGATTACATGCCTACAAAAAAATGATGCGCTCAGTGCAGTTTTATCTGCAGACACCGTGGATAATCTGCAAATTGGGTGGGATGCGTTACAAAATATAACATTTTGATTAGTAGCAGATGGGTTGCGGTTAGTGTGAAAATACATTATTGATGAGGAAAATATTAATTATATTCTTTAAAGTGTGAGCAAATTTTAAGGTTAAATACTTGCAGCGATCCCCCAGCAGGTCTCATGGGGAGACACCCATCCCTGTGTAGTTACGCAGTGTTACTTAACTGATGACATGTTAACATTGCAAGCATTCGATGAAGCATAAGCAAGCATAAAAAAAAATATAATTTAGTCAGTTTAGCACTTTACTCATCCTGTTCCCGTTTTTCCTTTCTCTTTTGGGCACCGCTCTTTTGTTTAGGCTCACTAAACATTATGCTGCTATGCTAACTTATCATTTACTCACTATAGAACACTTGCTTCTTGATAAAAGGTTGAGGAGAAATTGACCTGACCTCAACGCAAGTTATCACAAATGACAGGAAAATATAACAGGACAAATCAGCTTTTCCCCGCAAGCCCTCTTCCTTCAACGAGCAAAGCAAATTCGTAAGTGGTGGAAAAAAAAAAAAAAATTTACTTTTCATAAAACATACAGTTTTGTAACATTTCAGTAAGGCAAAGGGAAAAAAACACTCAATTCAAAACTGTTATATACATCCAGTGGTGAAGTGGCTATTCGCCCTGCAGCGGGGTGAATTTGGGGAAAGAGATCGGCTATCTGCCCTGCAGCAGGGCCGACAAGAGAAGCAGTTCTGCTACTTGCACCGCGGCGGGGCGGATAAGAGAAACACTTCTGTTACTTGCCTCGCAGTTGGGCCGATAAGAGATTTCATTTTATAATCTGCCCCACTCTTTGAACTTTTGCGCCCAAGCGCTGCGGGGCAAATAGCCTCTTCCATGTAGAATACGCGTAGGTTTCGTGCTGCTGTTGAATGATGTCATGCTCACGATCATACGGGACGGGCGGTATGGAAAATATCGGGTCATATTAATAAATAACCTGACACCTTTTTGGGCCCGATACACCTGCCGGGCCCTGGTGCAATGCACCGCTTGCACCATCAACAGTTACGCTATTGAATGATACTTAGTAGCAGGAAGAAGCTGATAGCCGATTAATCAGCTGATATCTCCCTCCCCTGCGAAAGAAAAACTGACCCTGGTGTAAATGAACAATTTTTATCTTTGTTACAAACGTCCTTACACATAACTGTTGAACTAAAAGTCTAAGTCAAATAATTAACAAAATAAAAATATTAATCTGGAACAGAGCATGAATCTCAAAGAGTAATGAACATCTAAATAAAGTAAGTTGTAAATAAAAATATAATCTGGAAATGAATATCAAACTCAAATTGTTAATAAATAAATCTGGAAATGAACCTCAATCTCAAAATAATAAATACCTAAATAATTAAAATAAATGTATAAATTAACTGAACATTAATTAACCGAAAAAATTTAGGTGGGCGTAATTTTTGTCGCTGTTTTCCCTCCCTCAAGTCAGTAATCCCAGTTGAGAAGCCTGATATTGTAATGGAGGAAATAGAGCTTCTCTCCATTCTTTCCAGAAAGGCTGCTTATTGTAGATGACCCCGACCTCGCTGAACACTCGCTCACTTGGGAAGATGGAGGGTGGTGAGCAGAGGTATTTTCTGGCCAGTGCAAGCAAGTTTTCTTAAAATTGCTAACCTTTTTTATAAAGTGAAGCAAAGTTTTACTGGAGCTACAAACTAATGGTTAGTACCATCACAGAAGCTTTCCAATATATATTTGGAAGGAAAAAAAAACAGTATATAATTCAGTAGACAAGACTCAAGCCAATGTGATGACGTCGACTCACGTTCCGCTTTCAGCAGGCCTGAAGCGTGTCTCGCAGATGCTGCAGCTCTAATATCTTAGTGGTTACAATACATCTGACTCCATATTAAATTTGAGATATAAAATTTAGTAATAACCCTTTGCGATTACCATTAAATTATGCCTTTGCATAAATATGATCTGACTCCAATTCATTAATTTAGAGCTCCGTTGTGCATCAGACTCATAACTGGTCTATAACCTAAATCTGCCGGACCCAATTCGGTGGATGAACTCAGAGGCAGGCAGTCTTAATAAGCACGGTAATTTGACATAGAAAATAGCTATGACTGGGGATTACCGGGGCCCAAAGTGAGTAACTCCAAAGTGTAACGGACACCATTCAGGGACTTTGTGTTCTTTAAGATCTCCATTCAGGGACAGAGACGGTAACAAAATTTGCCCCAACTGCTCAGTTTAATGGAATCTCCTCGAAGCTGATCAAAATAACACCAATCGCAGCGTGGAAAATCCACCTTATAATGCAGAAATCAAGCATGTTGATCAGGCATCGCGATTGCGGTTCAACGTTACCCCATTAGGAGACAGGAGACAGGACTCCGGACTGGAAGGATGTAAGTTAGATAGAGTCAGAAACACACAACAGAATGCAATTACAGGGCCGGATCTGGGGTGGGGGGGGGGTTTCTGGGTTCGAAACCCCCTGCCCTGAGCATGTACCTTCAAAATAAGCAAAAAAAAAAAAAAAATCCTCACAGGACTACTCAGCCGCACAGGAAAAAAAAAAGTTATCCATAAGCGATAGTGGATGCAGTCTCACAGCTGAGTCAACGGGGGCACCTACACAGGGGAAATCACTGGTGCTACGCCAGCCTTGAAAGTTACTTCCCTTTGTTTCACCACTTCCGACCACACGCTTTTTCACCAGAAAAATAACATAGCCTACGAGTCATTTTCAAATTCAAGTTGCGAGTCTGCAAGAACCATGCCAAGGAAAAAACCACAACGAAGACACAATGAGCCTTTGCTATATTTCTGTGCTGAAAGACAGAAGGTCAGTGCACATTTTCTTGCATGATCTAACAAAAATCATACTCTCTTTGAACTCAAGGTTTGAAATTTTGTTGTTGATTTTTGAGGAGGCTTTTACATTTAGGATATTTTCTCAGTTGCATGGGTGAAGACATATGATCTTGGTGTAGATTTACTGTTAAGCTGCATGGGTACTTGGCTTAAAAGGCATTCCTGTTGGTTATTAGAGACATTTTAACATGATCTATTTTGGTTGAAATTGGATGTAGAATGCCTGGAAATGGCTCGATTTTTGCCTCAGAAATAGCTAAAATGCTGGATTTTTCGGGGGCTTCGCCTCCTGAGCCAACACAGGGGCACTGCCCCTTGATCTCGCCAGGGGGCCTATACGGTCCCCTGGACCCCCCGCCAGGAAACCCCCCCTCACAACTCATTTGATCCGGCCCTGAATTACCAATTTATTTCGCCAGGCAGGCACAAGCTTAAATCAAAAGAATCAATCACATCGTTCCAGAAAACATAAAGGAGTCCAATCATACCTGGCGCAGCTCACAACTACACATATACACAAAGTGTACAATGTGGGAAGGATGAATACAAGCTCCCATAGCTATATCACATCTACACACGGCTGCAGGAGCACGTGTCGGAAATCGCCTAGGTTCTTCCATGACTTGATTAAAGCTACGCACGGCATAGAGATGCTCGTGTGGGAAGTTGAATGCAATCTTCCATAATTACAACAGCTACACACATATAGATGCATGTGTGGGAAGTCGTCTGCGATCTTCCCTGAATGCTTTGTTTCTCTACCCTTTATGCCCAAACTCTGGAAGCGCTTCCTATAGCGAGGTCATAGGTCATTTGGGTAATTTGAACCAGGAAGGCGCCCCCTCCCCAGAGGAACTTTGGGCGGAGACATTTCCACAAGGAGAAGTAGAAGTACATTTCTTTTCATTGTTATTGAATGAGGGTTTAGCATAATTTTAATCCCTTCGAAATATGCCCCATGTGATTTCGGAAATTTAGTGGAGTAAAATAATACCAAACGCGATATGCTTGCACTACAGTTTGCCATGAAACATCCGTTACAGTCCATACTTACAAAGATAACTTGTATTAATGTTAACAATCAGCTTATGTCGTTAAAAAAAAAATACAAATTTGATTTGCAATATTACGGGAGGTAATGTGAATTATTTTGCTGGTGTAGTCTCTGAAAAGTCCAGTTTATGGCACTGCAGCATGGTCTCGCCAAAGTTATGTCAACCGTTTTCGGGTGCTTTGCAAGACATTCAACGCCGACCTTTACCCCAGAGATTGTCCATTAACTCCGAGGCCGGTGGCCACTCCAGCCAGAGTCCAGCTTACGTGACAAAGTGCACATAGCTTTCCCTGCCTTTCCAGCACGGCTTACATCATCATTTCGGAAGATTCTGCATAATTTTTTTGCAGGAATAATTTTTTTTCTTTTTGATCTCGGTTACATACAGATTACTTGTTAAGCATAGCGAACTAAGTTCCATTCTGTTGGCCATTGGTTTTGCGAACTGTGAATTTATGTCATTGACATCATGACATAAGGTCCTTCGCTATACGATGCATCAGAATATGCTGTTAACCCTCCAATCATGTTCTGGGTCAATTTGACCCAACTAAGTGTTCGACGTCTCTAAAAACATGGTTAGCATACTTTTTTTAGCTAGATTTTTCCCTAACTTTGTGTGTAAAACATGAATTTATCTAAAAAAAAAAGAAAAAACAATCGCTTAAAATTAATGATTTTTCACGACCTGTTTTCAATCATTCATTTAAATTACCATGACAGGAACTCCGAAAACTCTCAACATTATCAGGTGTGGCCAGTTTTCATTTATAACACATACCTGTCAACTCTCATGCATTCTGCGTGAGTTTAAGTGGCATATTTACGTTCCTCAGCTGTAGTCAGCAATTATTCAATCAAAAAATTAGGCTATGTAGGAGATTCTTGCGTGGAATTGAAGTCCTTCTGCATGGAGGGGTTGGAAGCAATGTAATTGCATAAAGACATTTCAAACGATCTAATTTCATTCAAACGATCGCGAAACACTTGCATTGCTTCCAACCGCTGAGTAAAGAAAAGCGCATAAGTCCGGAGTCGTAATCGGTATGCGTTATAAATGAAAACTGGCCACACCCAATAATGTTGAGAGTTTTCGGAGTTTCTGTAATGGTATCTAAATGAACGATTGAAAACAGGTCGTGACCAATCATTAATTTTAAGGGATTGTTTTGCGCCTCCCCAGTTGCCAGTTCACGAGCCGCCATTGAGATATATATATGTAAGCATTGGTGCTGTTTGGGTCATTTTGACCCCTGGATCAATTATTACTTTGTATTTCAGCGCATTTCATTCTTCAGAAGCTCCACTGTATATGAACGTTACACACATTCCAACAAAATTTCACGCCCTTGTTTCTCCCATGTTTCCTCATCCCTTTGTCGCTTGTATTTTTATGACCTCCTGCCCCTTGTTTCCTTGTCCCCTCTATCCCAACAAAAATTATTTTATCGATGCTTGTTTTACAGGTGATATACTGTAAAGACAATGTGGCAAAAGCCTATGATGAAAAGTCCCTTCCCTACAACTATTCGCCCCATTGTCCCCCTGTATTCTCTCCCCCTAATAAATGCTTGCATCGTATTTTATGCACTTTCTTCTACACGTTATCTACTGGATATGAGCATCTAATTAATGCCAGTTACGTAACGTCTCCATTGTCCCAAACCCAGGCATGCTACCCACCATCGAACTGCTAAAGATGTGGGTTTCGTTCTCCATGGAAAGGAATTGGGACGCACATCTGGGACTTCGTTCAGCCCAGGGACAAGCCACGGGGACGCATTTTCACATCATGTTATACAGAGAAGATATACTCCGCCACTCACTTCGCATTATGTTCCCAAGCTTCCCGAGTTCCAAGATGTCACTTAGACCCGTCTTCTCCATCCTCCCTGATCCGCATGGGCCCGATCACAGCATAGTCTGGTCACACCCCAAGATAATATTGCTGAGCAACACCACCAGACTAGGCGAGTCTAGCACAAAGAGGCTACTAAGCCCTGTTACAACTTACAACGTTACTCTGATGCATAATGTTACACCGACGCATAATATTACTAGTGTAACATTACCTGCAGACCATCTAACTCATAATGTTACAATCGACGCATAATGTTACACTTTTTTTTTTTTTTTAAAGATTATTTTTTTGGGAATTTTTTTTTCCTTTATTTGATAGATGTACAGTGTAGAGAGACAGGAAAGTTGGGGAGAAGAATGGGGGAAGACATGCAGCAAATGACCCAAGCCGGATTCGAACCCAGGTCGCTGCGGGAAGGACACAGCCTTTATGGTACGCGCGCTTGGGCCGATGAGCCACCGGGGCGCCCCATTACACTTTTTCTAACGCATAACGTTACACTTTTTTGACGCATAATGTTACACCTGATCCTAACGCATGACGTTACGCTGACTTAACGCATAATGTTACAGTAAACATAGGCATTATCACCATCATCACTATATTGCCCGTCTTTCAAAAGTACACTCCTAAGCTGTTGGCTATTTGATTTTTTCGTTTCCTTGGGATTCAACTTCCTCTATGCAAGGGATGGCATTCACCCCATACAAGATGACGTTGCCCTTCATTCTTTCACGCTGCCTCCAAGTCATTCACACCCTTGCAACTATTACAAAATGATAGGTTTCAAAAACAGTTGAATCGGTAGAATCGGTTAAATGGGTAGAATACATCAGGATAATTATCATTGCCAACTTAAATGGCCTTAATTACAAGTTTACGTCACGGAACATAGCTAATCTGTGAAGCCCTTAAGGCGGTTTTGTTTCTTAGTTTTCCAACAGGGCTGAAGCTAATGGCTTATTGGCCCTGATAAGTGTAGAGGAGTCCATCTCAAGCTACTTGTGTTCCTCACTTGGATGGGGTCTTTTACTTGGCCTGCATACAAAGCACCAGTGCCATGCAACAGACGTGAAGAACCAAGGATAAAAAATGTGGCCTACGCTGGAATTGAGCCCCGGACCTGCCCTTTACTATTAAGCGGGCGCGACAAACACTTGGCTATCGGGGCTCCTCACATTCATAATATGTTGGGGGCAGGGGCTGAAATCATAGCATTCCAACTGATCGAGTTTTCTCGTGAGTGAGTCAAGATTTATTTCAGTTATACATTTGGTGCAATTTCACTGAGTAGACTAATTCAGGGATGAAATATTCAACAACAGTTGACTTGACTAATGGCTTTCTCATTACATTCAAGGTCTAAGCGCTTGCAGTGCCCCGTAGCAGGGCTTGGTGTGCAGGTTCCCCAGCACTGTGTGCTGTTTAAGACCTAAAAGGTTAATGCTTGATATGTTTACCACTCATGTATACGCTTCTGATATGCGCAAGAGTAACCTAGGACTGCATTTACATAGAAGTTCACATTTCACTTTTCACGTGTCATCTGCAACGATTTCCTTTCGTTCCTTGGGGAAAGCATGGCAGGAGACGTTCCCTTTTGCACTTGCGGCATTCATGAGCCGAAGAACGAAAGGAAGTTGTGACAGATGACGCGTGAAAAGTGAAACGTGAACTTCTGTGTAATCGCAGCTATTGACGTCACAAGCTACTGTGCATTGGAATGGGCCGAAGATCAACAGAAAGTCACGTCATTATCGTTAGCGTTTGCATTAATCACAGGCAATCCATGCATCGGTGTAACGTTAAGAGTTGTAACAGGGTGTTGGTGAGAGAAATAGTAAACTGTGCAGTTGTGTAACATTATGCGTTAAGTCAGTGTAACGTTATGTGTTAGGAACAGGCGTAACATTATGCGTCAAAAAAGTGTAACATTATGCGTTAGAAAAAGTGTAATTTTATGCTTCGACTGTAACATTATGAGTTGGATGGTCTGCGTGTAATGTTAAACTAGTAACATTACACGTCGGTGTAACGTTTCGAGTTGTAACAAGCCCCCACTGCCACGTCACCTTGATTTATCAGCCCCACTTGAGACGTGCACCATCCTTACTGCTTGCTTGGGGGGGGTACCAAACGGACTTGTCAAAATTGCCAAAATTGATTTCGTAAATTGAACAATCTCTCTCACTGACAAAGTCTGCTATCAGAAGATCATCCTTAATTCGAACTCCAAACCTGGGAACACATCCACTCTCACTGCCTTATGTGGCCATTTTTCTATAAATCTCTGCTCCAGCCATGGTCAAGCTGCACACAATACTGTGCTGCCTCGCTCCTCACACTCTCTCCTCTGACCTCGGTGATTTTATTATTATAATATTTTTTGTTTGTGCCACTGCTGCCATTCTCCTAACCACGCCTACCCCAAAATCCACTTTTTACTTCTGACATTAGGGAAATTATCTCACAGTGCTGGTTCTTCTATCGTTTTTGATTCATTTCAATATGATCTGTCATATCTCCCCATTATTACTCAGGACAGTATTTTCACGTTGGCCCTGCCAGCTAGGCTTTGGAACAAGGAGTACCAGACAACGCCATCTAAGTCCTCGGTCACTGGTCATCTCAAGAATGCCTGCGCTACAATCATAAGGACAGTGAGCACACGCTCACATCGATTAAATGACACCTTTTGGTGACTCAAAGAAGCCTTTATGACTCCAAGATGAGATGCTGACCCCTCCTGGGGCTGCCTTTCATTCTGCACCGGTCTCCTTCGACTCTACTCCATCCCATCCGACATCAGCTCAAATTCCCGTGCCTATTCAACTCAATAATTATCGTAAAGCAGTATTATAGGTTAGGTTTGGAGTTCGTTGAAGCCCATTTAAGACAACTGTCAATATCAAATTCATGCCCACATACATTTGAATTACCCAGGCATTTGTGACAGATCCCGAAGGCCCTGCCTACCACGGGGAGTCACCGGGTGAATCTCAATTCTCTTGAATTGCATTCACGTTTCCTTTGCTGGCGTGCTTTCTTTATTTCTCTAACTCACCCACTGGGGATTAATGAGAAGACACAAGGAAACCACGCAAGGAGAGAAAAAACAGAGATATGTTTTCAGACAAATAAAACATCCTTTGCTTTTGAGCATCACATGGAGCCACGTCCGTGTCTGATGATGCTGCACAGCGGTTGTGGTTAGAAGGGATCCAACTTCTGTCAAGTGTAATGTCATATTCTCTTTATTCTTACTCTAGCTGTGCAGAAAATATTTTTAAAAAGAAGTAAAAGCTGTGCAGGAAAGAAAGATAAGCCAAAGCGTTAGATAACCATCATTTATACGCTCTTGTTATCTGTTAGTACAGTAATTCATATTTATTTGACATATTGCTGTAATACTCAGTCATTTAGGTATGTACATACTGTAGATAGTCATTTATTCACAGTTATCCACTAATATTAGCTAACTAACATTACTTATGATTCGAAATGGAATTTTGAATTTGAATTTTAGGCGTCTCCCAAAAGGTGATTTTTACCCCTGCAAAATATTCTAAGCACATTCAGTCACCCCACAAATGATTTGTACACTTAGAAAAAGTCGATTAATTAAGAAAATGATAGACTAGGAACTAAAAAAAATCATTAATTGTATACACCTGCTATGTCCTTCATTTTTTGAAATTACAAATTAACCCTTTACTTCATTGGATTATTTCACCAACCCAAGAATTATTTGTACACGGTAAGCACTAAGAGATCATGGCAATTTTCAGTACTTTGTTGGCCCGCCCTTTGCCGCAATCACTGCTTGTTGTCTCCTTGGCATAATGTCTACAAGTTTGCTGCAAATATCCTGCTCTATTCCATTTCAGGCTTGGTGGAGCAGACCCTTGAGCTGTTCCTTGTTCAATGGTGTTGCACCCTCGCGTTATCGTGTCATTTCATCCCAAAGGTGTTGTCAGGTTCAGATCCTGGGTTTGAGGTGGCTAATTCAGAATATTGATGCAATTTTTCATCATGAATCCTTTATATGCTTGGCTGAGTGCTTCTGATCATTATGCTGCTGTAATATACTATAACGAAGCCCAAGCAGCCTGGATGCATTATTTGGGTAAATATTTCTTAATTATTCAACTTTTTCGAAGTGTCCAAATAATTTTTGGGGTGACTGTAGCTACTATCACACATCTAGGGTTAATTAGCTGTTTTAGAATACAACAGGCATAAACCTAATCCTGACATATATTTAAGTTGAATATTGTTAGTTGACATGTAACTTTCTGGGTCTATTTGCATGCATTATAGATGTATTAGGGAGCTTGTCAATATTCTGAACAGTGAACGCGTTCATTTTTGAACAGACACCTGTTCACTTTTGGATGCGTTCAAGGCTGCAAACCTGGTCACTGCGTTCAATAATGAACTCCCCTCTGTTCATTTTCTGATGCGTTCATTTCCCGATGTCTGCCCAAGGCCTGAGTCATTCATCTAAAACTGAACGCCATTCATATAAAACTTAACTCCGTTCATTATAAAATGTTCGCAATCCAAGAATTTCTGTTTGTAGTCAACTGTTCTGAGTTTTTCATTGCAGATTTTGTCGATGTATGTGACAGTTTATGCGGTTAACGCCATCTCCCCGTTTTCCGTCATTTACTATAGATAGATTTTATAGATAGAAATTATCGGTGTTACAGCTGGAGTCTTCTCTCTGTTTTATGCATCAGTTATATACAATATTGTCGTCACTCATTTCTTTTTCTGAAATGTAGGCCTACATTTGACTGGCGACGTGGTACCAGAATTTGGAAAACGGGAAACGTGCATGTATGTTACCCTTTGCCCGCCGTCGTCTTTGTGGTCTCGCGGCTGTGTTTTTCTGTAAGCCTATGTGATTTTTTCTACGTCAGCTAAAGTAACATAATGTAATGAAAAATATCACCCAATGATAAAGATTTATAGCAAGATTTTAAGGGTGTCGAAAACAATAAATTTGCCATTATGATTGAAAATAATCAGCTATAGGGGAGACCGGGTCTAGTTGTTACTCTTTTTCTTTTAATGGCTGTAGAATTGACATTATCAGGTTTTTGTTACCAATATGCACTGTACAGATAGAAAGTTTATTAGACTACATGACTGATCTGCAGCAACCCCTATATTCTGCGTATGCATGATGCTGTTGAGGAAAAAATAGACCCCCGTCACCTGTAACAAACTACCCCATATATAGAGTAGTTTGCTACAGGAGGGGTAGTTTGCTACAGGTTGTGGGGCTTTTTGTCATTTGCTTGTCTAGATCTGGATTTGTCATCGGCAGCTCCCACAGAGCGGCGGTTTCATGTGTTGTGACTTCAATCTGAAAAAAAAACTGTACAAAAAATTAGAACAATATATAATATGACAAATGGTAGCCTACAAAATCTGCGACAATCAATGGAACAAAATCTGAATATCATTGCAGAACTCATCGTGTACGTAGTGGGCTGTAAAGTGTGGCTTTTTTTTTTGGCTTGAGCATTCACAGGTTTAAAAAGAAAGGATTAATATTGCGGATAATTTTGCAATTTGATATGAGCGGGACTAAGTTATTCTAGTTCTTATACTCATGGAATAGTAGAATTAAACTTGGGCTGTTGCGCAGATGATGTGATACAATGCGTAAGCTATAATTTTAATGTATTTAATTTAATTTATTTACAATCTTTTGCATATATATTGCCTAGCGGTCACATCATGATTTGGAATTCTAGGATGCTTTTTTATATAAGAAGGAAAAAGTGGCATACTGACACCACACGGAAGCGATGTTCATTCCAGTAAAGTATTCACACAGCAACATTTGAATGTTTTGGCTGACTGAACGTACGCCGGTACCATTGAATCACAATTTATCCGGTCTTGAATGTGGGATGTGTTAAAGCTTCTTATCAAACTCGATGAAAAGTGAAGCGTATAGCGGAAGATTGACAATCGGTAAAGATATAATCTCGAAACTGGAGATTTGGTAGGATTTTTTAGTCGATGTGAAAACTATCATTTAATAGGCATGTACCTTACAATATACTTCTAAATTCTGCAGGATGGGAGACGGGGAATTTTTTTCTCGTAAGAAGGAAATATTTACGCATGTTGGTGTAAATTTTGCGAAATGGAGAGCGGATTCATTTTGTAACGCGAGAGAGGGTAGCTGCGTTCGTTTTTGGATGCAAAATGAACGCGTGCTCGTTCATTTTGGAACTCTGCCGTTCGTTTTTTAGCTGAACACGAATGGAGACTTGTTCATTTTTGAACGCCTGTTCAAATTTGAATGCGTTCAGTATATTGACAAGCTCCCTTACTAAGGATGATTTCAGGACCATAGACAAGCTTACTGTATGGCCACAGCTGGCTAGGCTATGTTTTATTGCATCGGATATGGAAAGAATTTCACAATATTGAAATATTAATTAGTGTAATATTAGTGTAATATGAGCTGCGTAAGTTTTTTTTTTTTTTTTGCATTGATTTAGTACTGACTCATTACGTGAACATAGTGCAACAAGTTGTCACTCAAAATAAACTTTTGTGACGCTTTCATACTCTCTTGCTTGATTCTAATGGGAAGTGTGTCACTCAGAAGTCGGATCGCTTGTAGCCCCAACCAAGCACACCGAAATGCGTGTGTTTCACGATCGTTCAAATTGTTTAAATGAAATAAGACCATTTGAAACATTTTTATGCAATTCCACTGCTTCCAACCCCTGAGTGAAGAAAAGCATGAGAATTCCGGAATCATAATTGTTCTCATATTACTAGTGGCGAAATCCACCTTAGCATGTGTGAAACTGATGAACTTCAATGCACAAGGACTTCAATTCCACCTGAGAATCTCTACAAACGGTCTGATAGAATAATTTCTGACTACAGCACGGGAACGTGAATATGTCATTTAAACTCAAGCCGAGTATGTGAAAGTTGAGAGCCCTGTAGAAATAATGAAAACGGTAGTTGGTTAACAGGGAACGTTATAACCTTTTTTTTTTTTTTTAATAAAAATTTTGTCGGGGCGGTTAACGTAGCTTTTTTCCCGTTTGCTTCCTGAAATTACGTTATAATTTTAGTTTCTGCAGTAGCCTCAACAGAAACTCAGCTAACGTGAGTTTCTACTATGCACAGTATAGCTACACAGTATGGTATTTGCCATTAACAATGGGTAGACGTCAGAAGGGATCCAGTAGCGGTACTTTCCGCTTCTTGGAAGGCTGCATTTTTAACGGTCCTCCCTTAATTCGATCCGTAAAATTGACATATCGTGTAAGGGACAAGTTAGATTTAGGGTTAGGGGATAGAGCTAAGGTTCTGGTAAGGGAAAGTACCGCTACTGGATCCCTTCTGACGTCTAGTCGTCTACCTTGCCATTGCTTCTCCCGGGGTTCCTCACTTCCTTCAAGCCAGCTTGCGGCTCCTCCTACCTTCTGGACAGACCAAACACTGCTTACTGACGCAAAAAGCATCACTAGATGTGCGCCTGTATTTGAATATAGCGCGGGAATGTCGCCACAGACACACTGATCGCTTTACCTGGCAAAGAATGAAATACAAGTGCTTTCATCAGTGGGTCATAGGCCCAATCACCGTTGTTTTATCCCCCCTCTCTGATAGACACTGACTTAACAGACAGTAACGAGACGGAAATGTTACGCATTACCACTTTAAACTACTAACCTGGATCAGAAATTCCTTTCTGCCCCCCATGACATCATGTGACTTGCAATATCAGGTTGACTGCTGAGCACATGGTGCGCAGGCCAGCCCTGTTTCTGAGGGCCGAGGGGACGCCCACTCAGAACAGCCCTTTTTTCGGTGGTTTACGAATGACAGGAACTGCTAAGACATCATGATTTTTTTTTTTTTTGCTAAAACATCTGTAAACTGCCGTGTTGGACATCCAAGGACATTATAACTTGGAAAAAAAAATAGCATAATAGTAACATTTAAGTCACTGTTTGCCAAGAGAAACAAGTCAAAGTTTATAACCATAATCTAGAAATTATTATTATTATTTCATTGAATTTTAAAAAAACTAACAAATAAATAAATGCTGTAATGTATTAGGAGTAGGAAAATTCATTTATTTTTATTTTTTTGTAGGCCTTCCTTGAATACCTTGCGGCCAGAGGTTTTCCCCTCTGATAATATTTACAACATGGCTGTACGGAGGGAATCTCTAAACATACAAAAACATCAAAAAAAAAAAACTGTAGGAAAACAAACTTTGTTCCACTCATTTCAACTAAGAACAGGAAGTTGAGAAGATACAAAAATGAAATAAAAAACAATAATGTGGCTGTTCTACAAGTTCATTGTATAAGTAATGGCAAAGTTTTGTTAAATATTTGACATAAATTTGAAAACAAAAGTCAAAATCTATACATTTTGCTTGTCACAAAGTCACCATATTTTGAGGATCCAACTGTGTGGGGTGTGTTTGTGCTTGTTTCTGGGGCTGTGATGGGTTGTTGTGTCTCCTTGTTATGAAATTTACTTTTTTTTATCAAGGTATAATTCCAAGCAGTGGATATCTGTGGAAGAGTCAGAGGAAGTTTGCAAATATCCACTTGAAGTATTTTGGAGGAGGCAAGAAAACTCTGGAGACATGCATTTTGCAAGAGTGCCACTTCCTGTTTCAAGCAATGAGAGAGAAGGGTAATTGCTGCACTCAACGCACAATTATTCATTTAATTTACTATTATAGCATTTTGATGGCAGAATGTATGAATAAAATGATACAAAAAATATAAAACCACCTTAGTATTCTGATTTGTGGTATTTAAAAGCATCTTTAGACCAATCAGATGAAATAATGTTAAATGAATAACAATTTTTTTTGCTGTGATGTGAGTTACATCCTTGAAACAAAATATGTAAGGATTTTATCTTTTTGGCTTGGTCACCGCTGCCCCTGGAGATCGTGTGACAAATCAAACAGTTTTAATGGGGATCACTCAAAAATTATTGTGCTCTTTCCTGCCGCATAGAAGACAAACCCTATTGTTATGTGTAGCCTTACGACCTTTCAGGTAGCCCCACTGCCAGGAGAAACTTTATATTTCTAAATGAAATAACTCAAACAGTTTTGATAGGAATCATGCCATGTGTCTTGTGATTATTTTTGGGGCAAAGAGTAGGCATGTCATTAATGTTGGTCACCCTATGACCTTTTCTAAAATGAAACCACCAGGCCAAAGTTTTAAATTTTTAAAAATTGCAATAACTAAAATTTTTATGGGAATCCCATGAAACATTTGTGTTTATCCCTGATGCATAGGGGACAAACCAAATTGTTTTGTGGGAGTCATTGACCTTTCCTGTAATGTCACTGCCTGGTAAAACTTTATATTCCCAAATACAATAACTCAAACAGTTTTGATGTATTATATGTCACACTTCTTGTGATCTTCCATGGTGCATTAAGAGGGCATGTTACTGAGGTTGATAACCACATGATCTTTGCAATTGCACCAACAGCAAGCCAAACTTCATTCTTAAAAACAGCAATAACTGAATAGTGTTTATGGGAATCATATTGAACTTCTTGTGTTCATTCATAGTACATACAGGACAAACTCTATTGTTTTTGTGACTCTAAGACCCCTCCTGTAGCGCCATCACCAGGTCGGACTTTATATTTCCAAATCCAAAAACTCATACAGTTTTGCTGGGAATCAAGTCATCCTTCTTGTGATCATTTCTTATGCATGCAGAAGGGCTGCTATCAATGTTGGTCACCCTATATCCTTTGCTGCAGGGTCACGACCTGGCCAAACTATTAATATTTACAAATTACAATAAACCGAACAGTATTTATGGTAATTGTATCAAATCTGCTTTCAACATTCCTGGTGCATAGAGGAGGACATTATTGATTGCGGTGGCTCTGTAATGTTCTATTTCATCCCTCCTGACCGCGAGAGGCGGTGCTTCAAGCACTGGATATTCCGCTTTGCGCATGCGCAGGTCGAGTATGTATACCAAAAAAGTCATCCATGACCCCTGGATGACCCGGGAGAGGCTATATCTTCCGGTGTCATCAGGGGATCTGTTCCTTTTCATCTTCTCGCTTCGCAGGTCTGCTATACTTATAGCTTCAGCGTAGCTATTTATCTCATTATCTATCTCGAGCCGTTGCCTGTAGCCTCGCGACCATACTTTGGACGAAGCCGCGGATTCCGCCCTTTAGAGGCTGCGACGGAGAGGGATAAAAGCATTTCACTTAATTTTGTAAGTGTTTGCTTCTTTTGACGACTTTGTGGTTGGTGTAGGCAGTGTTCTCGCTCCCGCTCCCAGCATAAGGTACGTTGTTTTCCAACTTTTTTTGAGTTTGCTAAGTTAGTAGCGGTGTTTTCGCTCAAGCTGACTTGGTGCTTCGACGTGACTAGTGTTGGTGAAGGCTGTGTTTTCGCTCCCGCTCCCAGCATATGGTGCGTTGCTTCCTAACTTCCCTGAGTTCGCTAAGTTAGTGGTAGTGCTCTCGCTCTAGCTGACTTATGCTCTTACATGACTTGTGTTGGTGAAGGCTGTGTTCTCGCTCCCGCTCCCAGCATAAGGTGCGTTATTTCTCAACTTTATTGAGTACGCATAATTAACTTGGTGCTCCGACGTGACTAGTGTTGGTGAAGGCTGTCTTTTCGCTCCTGCTCCCATCACTGGTACGACGTTGTGATAGCTGCTGTATATTAGCTTGTTAGTAACAGGCGCGATTCGCCGTTCTAACCTAGCACAGCTCACATACAGTTTGACGGTGCTTTGCTGGATTTACCATAGCTAGTGAAGGCACTGCTTGCGCTCCCGCTCCAACATTCAGGATTTACCGCATCGTTCATTCGTGTGGTATTTATTTTTCGGTTTTGATAGTCAATCGACGGAGTTACTGGCCTTGTATGATGAGTAGTGCTCACTGCTGTGCTGCCTGTTCGGACGCTCTTCAGCCGGATGATGGTCATGATCTTTGCCCCTCTTGTCTTGGTCTGGAGCATTTGAGGGAGGGTCTTTCTGACAGCCCTTGCATGAACTGCAATTATATGCCTCGAGCATTAAGAGCTGCTAGGCTGGCCGAGGTGGAGTACACTACGAATGTGGGTGACCCCTCCCCGTTGGATGAACTGCCTCAGACCCGAACTGGCCACACCAAGCATCGGGCTGCCTCTGCTGCTGCGGCTTCAGCCGCCCCCTCCAGGAAGAGGGCCAAATCGGCGAGCGAGCTTTCATCTAGGATGGATCAGCTAACCGCTGAACTGGCCCAGATGAAAAGTCTCCTCATGACCTGTCATTCTGGGGCTCATGTAGAGAATGCGGCGACACCCATCCCAGCCGTGGTTGATCCGGTGCCAGAGGAAGACACATTCTCTATGGCAGCTTCGGCCACCTTCTTTGATTATGAGAGGGAGGACTCCCCCCAAGCCTCAGAGGTGGGCTCCCGCTCAGCCCCGGGCCCTCGTTCCTCGGCCGTGAGCTCCCTTAGCGAGTTGGAGGACACTTCCATGCAAGCTATTATTTGCATGGCCCTGGCTCGCCTGCAGTTGGATGTGCCGCAGCAGTCGGAACCAGCGAATACTAGGCCTTTTTCAGGCGCCGGCCTGCCCCTGCTACCTTTACTGTGCCTCCCTCAGAGGATTACCTGAGAGAGCTGCAGGCATGCTGGAGAGAGCTCGTTCACATCTTACTTCTGATAGTCGAGCTCTGGCACCCATGCAAGATGCAGCAAGGGCGGGCCTTGATCATATGCCGGCTATCGAACCTACCATTGCATCTCTTATTGTATCACCTGCTGAGACTATGAGACAGGATGCCAGGTGCCCGCGACCTCAGTGTCGGATCACTGATTACCTTCTGACCAAGGCTTACGATGCAGGGGCACAAGCAGGTCGGATTGGGAACTCTCTGTCTCACCTCATGCTTGCCCTCTCTGCTTCTCTACAAGAGGGCGGGGTTGATCCTACGATCATCAGCCTTAGTGATGCGTCCTTGCAAGCCTTTGCCTTCATGTCAAGAGAGCTTGGGAGTTTGCTCTCCCTTTTGGTCCAGACTTGCCGGTAGGTTTGGATGGCTCAGTCTCCCCTGACGGAGGCGTGTAGGAGAACGCTTCGAAGCGTTCCGGTGGAGCCGGGAGAACTTTTTGGTTCTGCTGCTGTGGAAGCCCTTGAACGAACTGTTCAGGCTGGACAGAATAGGCAGCAGCTGTCCAGTCTGCATAGGCAAATGCCTCCCTCCAACACTGAGCCCACGCCCCATCTCAGGCTCAGTCCAGTGGGCGCCACGTGCCTCAGCGCCCTGCTCAGGAGCCTCAGCGCCCTGCTCAGAGGCCAGGCTGTGATTTTCGTGGTCCTGCCTCAGAGTAACCTCGCACTTTTGAGCAGTTTCAACCCCCCCCCAGGGCCCCCAATGGCCGGGGTGCTAGAGACTGAGGCCTTGGGGCAGCTGTCAGTTATTTTTCCCAGGAGCAGCTCAAGTTTTGTGCTGCTCAAACCCCAGACCCTTGGATGATTTCCACCTTAACCCAGGGGTACAATCTTCAATTCCGACGCCAACCCCCAACCTTTGGCCGGGTCAAGGTGACCACCATCAGGGACCTGGCAAAAGCTCTTGCACTGGATCAGGAGCTATCCGCCTTCCTGACCAAAGCTGTGATCGAGCCTGTAGAGACCCTGTCACACCCCAGGGTGTTCTACTCAACATACTTCCTAGTGAAGAAAAAGACTGGCGGATTCCGGCCAGTTATAGATTTGAAGGGACTCAACAAGTTCCTCAAGGTCTTACCCTTTCACATGCTGAGGACTGCGGATGTCATTCGAGCAGTCGCAAGGGGGGAATGGTTCACGTCCATCAACCTGAAAGATGCCAACTTTTATGCCGATTGTGCCTCGCCACTGGCTGTTCCTGCGTTTTGCCTACAGAGGTCGCCACTATCAATTCAGGGTGCTTCCATTCGGACTTTCCCTCTCCCCGCGGGTGTTCACCAGGTGCATGGCGGCAGCTCTTTCACCCCTACAGTCTCAGGGCATAAAGATCATGCCGTACCTGGACGATTGGCTAATTTGTGCTCCGTCCAGGCACCAGGCAGCTGAAGACACGGCCCGTGTCCTGGCACATTTGGCCTGCTTGGGTCTAAATGTGAACTGGGACAAGGGTTGCTTGCACACTTCCCAGACAACAACCTTCATAGGTGTGAACCTGGACACAACCTCTATGAGGGCCTGTCCGTCCCCCCGACATGTGGACAACATCGTACACCTCCTCCATCTTTTCCGAAGAGGGAGGTTGCTGCCCTACATCATGTTCCTCCCTCCCTTGGTAAACTGACAGCGGCTTCCGCCATTGTTCCCTTAGGTCTACTGTCACTGCGCCCCATGCAGAGCTGGCTCAACAGTTTTCACTTGGATGCCTGGTGGCACAGACACAAGAAACTCTGTGTGTCTCAGCTTTGCCTTGTCACCCTGGCCCCATGGAGGGAGAGGTCCTACATCACAGCAGGTGTCCCTTTAGGCGCAGTACCATCCCGTCGGGAGACCGTCACAACGGATGCCTGCCCCTCAGGGTGGGGTGCTGTGTGGCAGAGCAGGACGGCTCCGGGTCTGTGGTCTACACAGGAGCGTATGGAGCACATCAATGTGCTGGAGCTACAGGCTGTGCACAGGGCTCTCAAGCACTTCTTGCCATACCTGAGAGGGAAACATGTTCCCGTACGGACGGACAACACTTCTGCTGTTTTTCATATAAATCATTAGGGAGGTACGAAATCCCGGCGGTTGCTCCAAGTGTCTCAGGACCTCCTGACGTGGGCTGCCCCCTGCCTGACCAGCCTGCAGGCAATGTACTTACCGGGGGAACGGAACCAGGTTGCAGATTTTCTTTCCCGTCACAAGCCCCCTCCGGGGGAGTGGCGCCTTCACCCAGAGGTGGTGCACACCATCTGGAGCCTCTTTGGCGAGGCAGATGTAGACCTTTCTGCTACGAAAGAGTCGGCCCACTGCCCTCTCTGGTTCTCTTTGGTGGAAGTGACCAGCCCTCTGGGTCAGGATGCACTGGCTCATTCCTGGCCAGAGGGTCTCCTCTATGCTTTCCCACCCCTCTCTCTAATCCTTCCAACGCTTCAGAGGGTCCTCCAGGAAGGCCACAGGGTTCTGCTGGTGGCCCCCTTTTGGCCAGCAAGGACATGGTTCCCCCTGCTTTGCAGTCTCTGCCACAGCCCGCCCTGGTGCCTCCCCGACAGGAAAGACCTCCTATCTCAGCTAGGGGGTCAGATCTGGCATCCCAGTCCTCACCGCCTCCAAATTTGGGTTTAGCCGCTCAAGGGCCCGGAATGCTCCTGAGCAGCTGCGCAGCATTTGTCTGGCACACTGTCATGCATGCCAGGGCACCATACACTCGTTCCCAGTATGAAAATCGGTGGAAACCGTTTACGGACTGGTGTGCAGCCCGGAATGAGGACCCAGTGCATTGCTCTGTGCCCGTGATCCTCAAGTTCCTGCAATCCCTCCTGGACAAAGGTAGGTTTCCCGCTACTCTAAGAGAGTACGTGGCTGTGATTTCGTGTGGGCATGCCAAGGTTGGCAATGGTACGTTAGGGTGCCATAACTTAATATCCCTCTTCTTGAGGGGAGCCTGGAGGTTGCATCCCCCAAGGGCCCCGAGGGCTCCTGCATGGGACCTGCCCCTGGTGTTGGATGCTCTGTGCCAGCCTCCTTTTGAGCCCTTGGCACAGGCAGAGCTAAATTGGCTGTCTTCGAAGACTGCATTTCTCCTGGCTATCACTTCTGCAAAGCATGTCAGTGAGCTGCACGCATTGTTTGTCAGTAATTCTTGTCTAGTGTGGACCTTGGACGGGTCAGGTGTCACTCTATGGCCGAATACAGCGTTCCTTCCAAAAGTGCTCTCACGCTCCTACATCAACCAGCCTATTAAACTTGCACAATTTGAACCCCCACCAGGAGATGGGGATGGGAAACCTGAACTGTTGTGCCCAGTGCGGGCCCTGAGAACCTATATTGCGGCTACAGCGAGAATACAGCAATCAGAGCAGCTGTTTGTGTGCTATGATGGACCTAAGAAAGGTTGCGCTTTTTCCAAACAGCGCCTTTCCCATTGGATTGTGAATGCCATTTGCCACGCATATGAGATGAGTGGCCGCCCAATGCCATCTGGTGTGAAGTGCCACTCTACTAGGAGTGTCTCCGCATCATGGGCAGCTCTGAGAGGAGTGCCTCTGGAGGACATCTGTGCCGCGGCCTCAGAGGCATCTTCAAATACATTCTCCAGGTTTTACAGTGTTAATGTGGCCACTCCCCATCCACTGGGGGTGGTCCTCTTACCACAATCCTCTGGTTCTACCCAATGAGGTGGGTACTCAGGATTCCTCGTGACTTTTTTGATATTAGTCGTCCAGTGCTTGAAGCACTGCCTCTGGCGGTCAGGAGGGATGAAATAGAATGAAAGTTACGGATGTAACTACGGTTTTATGAATCCTGGATGACCGCCAGAGCGCTCAGTCACTCAGAATCCTCGTGTGCTTGCGAGAAGATTCTGTAGGAACAGATCCCCTGATGACACCGGAAGATATAGCCTCTCCCGGGTCATCCAGGGGTCACGGGTGACTTTGTTGGTATACATACTCGACCTGCGCATGCGCGAAGCGGAATATCCAGTGCTTGAAGCACCGCCTCTGGCGGTCATCCAGGATTCATAGAACCGTAGTTACATCCGTAACTTTCGTTTCTTGTGGTGCCACAACTTGGTCAAATTTAAAATTTCCTTGTGCAGTTTTGATCAGAATCATGTCACAGTTTGTGTTATTGTTTCTGGTGCATACAGATGGGGTGTCATCAATATTGGTCACCCGGTGACCAAAATTTGCCGTGAACATTCCTGGAGCCCACAGTAGTTCTCCAGTTGAATTTCTGGACCATATGCCATTTCCTGTTGAGTCCAATAGGCCAAACTATGAACTTTTTCTCTGGGGATAATGCTGTCATTTCAGGGTATACCCCGCTGTTGTCAATTGACAGCATTTGTCTAGGTTATTTTGGCTGTAAAATCATATCGCATGAAAGTCATGTGAAAATCTAATGTTTTGTTTTATTTTTTTCATCCCAATTTTTGCTTCTTTTTACCTTGATGAATTTCAGTGAATGCCCTTGCAATTATCAAATTGTTTTTCCTTCATGGTTCTTTATCTGTTGTATGACGTCCATTCCCCCCACTGCCTAGTTTTGTACCATGTAATTTTTTTGCGTCATTTTCATATTCACAATGGCTGCAAGGTTGACATGTTGTACGAATTTGTTATTGTTATTCCAAGAAAACAACCAAATTGATCCTCAACAAATCTGAGACAGAGGTTTTCGTTACTGTTTAGTTATTCACCATGTAATTTTTTGCCTAATTTACAGACAAAAAATGGCCTCCAGGCCTCCATTTTAAATTTTGACTGTAAAATTTATTAGCACTTCCCATAAAATCTCTGGATGAATCTGTCTGAGATTTTGTACATGTTCTGCCTGAGGACAAATGGTACACAATTTGGGTTTTCACTATTCAATATGGCTGCCATGTCACAATGTTGAATGAATATGTTATCACTATTTAAAAATATACTGAGTGGATCTTCAAAAACTTATGCATACAGTTCCCCCTAATGGTCTAGTTTTGCACCATGCATTTTTTTTTACCTAGTTTGAATATGCTAAGTGGTCACCAGGCCTCTATCTAGTAGAATTTTGACTATAGTTACATCTTAATTCTTTCAAATGGCACCCACATTCAGTTTCCTTCACTTGACTCTTTGTCCATTCTATTGGGGATGCATGGAGAGATGCAAGTAAACCATGCAAGGAGAGAAGAAACTTGGAGATATGTTTTTAGAGAAAGGCAGTGTCCTTTCCTCTGAAGCGTAACCAGAAGAAGTGGCTGTTTTTGATGTCTGCACACAGTAGGGTCTGCTGCCAGCATCTGTCATTACCATGTGACATCATGGCTTTCTGATGAAAGCCTTCCAGGAAGGCTGCTGTATCCTTGTTCATGGCTCCTCAGAACTCCCTACTCGCCTCTTGCTCCCTGCTCCATGCAATAGAAAAAAGAGCTTTGATGTGGCCAGCAAGATGGAAGATCTGGAACAACTTCTGGTTCAAGTGAGGATTGAGGAGTGAGGAAGCATCAATTAAAACAGTGGTTCTCAAACTCGGTCCTGGAACCTCACTGCATATGCTGGTTTTTGTTCCAACCACAATGGCAATATTGGGGTGGTCCAATAATGTGCCGAAATTTTTTTATATACAGTTGAAGTCAAGGCACCTTTTCAAAATATTCCAATTATCACTTTAATCCAACATGCACAATTTCAAGTTGATATATGAATGTAAAGGCAGTGCCCATGATGGGTCAATTTGCAAGCTATTTGCTATCATTGTGCCGTATTAGAGAACCTGCAAACTTTCAAGTGCATATATTATTCCATCCAACAAATAACACAAAGAGCTGTATTCAACTAAAACTAGATCATTTACTACTGTTTTAACACTTCATAAACAAAAGTAGGTCATTCACTTCTGATTTAAGCAACACAAATTTCAAAAAGACAGCAACAATCAATGCATGCGTTTCACGATCGTTCAAATTGTTAAATTAAATAAGACCATTTGAAACGTTTTTATGCAATTCTGTTGCTTTCAACCCCTGAGTAAAGAAAAGCGTGAGAAATCTGGAGTTATAATTGAGTTCCATGTTACTAGTGGTGAAATCCACCGTGACGCATGTGAAACTGATAAACCTCCATGCACATAGACTTCAATTATTACATCGCCCACGTGCTGATTAATGAAAACTGGCCACACCTGATGATGCTGAGTTTTGACCCGACGCTGAAGCCCTCCGCCATAGTTTCAAAAAATCCTGGAGGAAACCCTGGATATAGATGACCCCATGAGCACTGCTTTCTATGAACAATATCACTAAGATTTTTGGCATAATTACATATTTTAGTAAAACAAACAAAATGAGGAGGTGCCTTGGTTAATACCATGAAGTTATTTTTTCTGAACCACCCTATGCAATATTAGGATTTTAACAAGCTGTCAATTTGTCTTAAAGGAGGAGACCACACCTCGGCAAAGTATATTGCAGCGGAAAGTAGAATTCTTGAAGTGTCTAAAACTCATAGTTTTATAAATTTTAATTTGGTAATGATCCAGTGCGACGGATTTTAAAACCGGCGAGTCTTCAAATTGGCATCAATTTCAGGGGGCAGACATTTTTACTTGGGGAATCTAAGGCTGTGCTCAGAATGCATGCTCGTCCACTCGCTCATTCACTCTCTATATTGTTTTCAATGTAGAACATTGACTACATAGTGCCCTATATAGTGCCCCTTCATATTGAAGCCAATTTGAAGACTCGCTGGTTTAAAAATGCATCACACTGGATTATTATTCGAATTAAAATATGCTTTTTAGACACTTCAAGAATTCTACTTTGCCGAAGTGCGGTCTCCTCCTTTAATTATTGCATTTCATGTTTAGAGCAGTTATTTACCATCTTAAGCCACATTTTTATGGACATATCCATTGTGCCATGAAAAATAAAAACCCTCAAACATATTGTGCTTATTTTTCTATATTGTGAGGATTTTCAGGTAAAAACATTTCTAAACAGATCAGATGACACTGAAAAAAACCAGTAAGCTCCAAATTAGGTTGCTGAACTCAGGTGTTTTGAGTTCTTGCAAAATAATTTGCCTGAACTTAATAAAATAAACATGAAACAACACAGGTGTGACTCTATTGTTTGCCAAATTAATTTTTAGTTATGCAACCATGTGTCGACACTTTCACCAATGAGGAGCCAATTGATATTTTACGTCGATTAAATGTTTGGTTAAATTGTTTCCCTCTGCATTATATATTCTAGTTTCTAGTATATATATCTCAATGGTGGTATGAAATTGTTATTCTTCATGGCATGTATGGATTTGTCAAATGCAACGTTGGGGGTAACGCATTACAAAGTAACTATTTACTGTAATCAGATTACATTTATCAGTAACACAGTAATGTAACGCATTATTTTGATAACTTAGGTAATCACATTACAGTTACTAACAAATAAATTATCGAGTTATTTGCATTAATTTAAATACTTCAACTATCGGTAGGACAGGAGGCCAGAAACATGTTGTCTTCTTCTTCTTCCTTTTGAGTATATTGGCAATTGAGTCTGAGGACTGAAAAACAAATCAAACGTCCTTTTTCATGTGTGTTTATGCCAGTACTGTAGCCTTGTACTTGACTCACTTTTCTGTGAAGTGCTGTTTGGGCTGATTTTTACAACTTCGCTGTTGGCTTTGCTGTATTAAAGAGCATGAAAGAGAGATCTTGTGTGTGTCCTCCTTACTAGAATAAAGATTTGTGTTGATCTGGGCATATGCCAGGTTTTAACATGATATAGTTAATTAATTATGCTGAATTTCAGATGATGGTGCTCAGTAATCCAAAAGTAATGTAACTAGTAGTGTAACCATTTACTTTCAGCAGTGAGTAATTACTTTTGTAAGTAAAGTAAGGGATAACTTTTTAAAAAAGTAACTAGTAATGTGTAATACATTACTTTTTTAGAGTAACTACCCCAACACTGGTCAAATGTGGCTTAAGAGGATAAATAATTGCTCTAAATATAGATCCATCTAATTAAGACAAATCTACAGCTTGTTAAAATCCTAAGATTGCAATTGTGGTTGGAACAAAAACCAGCATACACAGTGGGGTGCCAGGACCAAGTTTGAGAACCACTGAATTAAAAGAATTGAGTTGTACCTTATTAATTGGTTATCACTAATTTCCATCAAACTGTTGGATGGAACTTTCTTAAATTCTTTTGACAAGTTTGCTCTAAGGTGAAATTGTGCCCATGTGGTTTCTAACTTGACCTGCATATTCAAAATGGCTGCCAGGTCACCATGACCCATAACTAGACAGTAGGGAGTACCTGTGTGCAAGATTTGGGGAAGAACCTATTGGTAGTTTTCTTGCAAGAGTGATAGCAAATGTGTTGATCATGGTGACTTGGTAGCCATTTTGAAAATTCAGATCAGTTTAGAAACCATGTGTTGTGTCATTACACCTTTGAGTGAACTTGTCTAAAGAATTTGTATATATGCTCCTATTTGGATGGGCTCCCTGCGTACGAATGGTTCTCATGTTTAGTGCAGGGGATGATGATTGTTTTGGATATCAGAGGGAATGGTTTCACTGGCATCAAGAGCAGCTGCAGGTGGCTTATGACCAAGCTGGGAGACAGATTGAAGAAGCTGCGGAGTCTCAGCGTCAGCACCTGGGGCTGCCAACCAAGGATCCAGACTTTCAGTCAGGGCAGTTGGTTTCTGTTCACAACCAGCTGTTTACTGACTGAAATAAGATTCGGCATCTCCTGCTTTCCATCCCCCACCCAGGTAGTCTGTTGGTTGAATCCTCATAAACCAGTCTATACAGTAATGCCAGTGGTTTCTTTGCGGCTTCTCTGGAATTTTCATCACGCAGAGATTCAGCTGTGTGGCCTTGGAGCACTAGTGGAGGAAAACATTAAGTCACGCTGAAGCACGTTGTGGGGCAGCCAGAAAGTGCTGGTGAAAATTCAGACTCCAAGGGCATAATATACACCGCCGCTCCTAGTGGGTAAGAGAAACATTTTGTGACAGTTGAAGAGTCCTGTCACTAGAAATGTCTCCTAATAAGAACGTGCCCTGGCTACCTTGCCAACAAGCCTGGGTCTTTGGCGATGTGGTCAACGCGTGACTGGGAGTTTGGGGTTCGATTCCCCGCCCGGGCCCTCCTTCGGCCTGCCACATTCGGTTGAAGGTGAGTTTGCAACATGTGATTTAGGTTTGGAGCAGAGCTATTAGTTTGGTGCAGGAGGGAGAGTCAGGTCACAGCTACCTAGGAGCTCTGGAAAAGGAGTGGAAAGAAACCTTCTCTCCCACACCCCTTTGAAGGTCAAACCCAAGCGCTGCCAGCATTCATTCACATCTGTTCAATTTTCCAAGATCAGTCGTCAGTCACTAAACTGGAGGAGTGTTAGCGCATTGCAACTGGAGCATGGTCACACTATGACTCTTCGGGTGTTCTGCACTGGCATGGGCGTAGGAACCGGCCCGCAGACCCGGCGATCGCCGGACCAATATTTTTCGAATACACCCCTCCCCTCCTCTCTCCCTCATGTCATATCAATCTTAAGTCGCTTTCACACTGGACGCGAAACGATTTTTTCGCATGCAGATTACATTCAAAGTCAATGCAAAGTCTTTGCAGTGACTTCGAATGTAATGTGTCGTGCGAAAAATTCGTTTTGCGTCCGGTGTGAAAGCAGCTTTAAACCGTCTAGCCGATCCCAGCTGCTTATCACCTATCAGATTAATGCACTGCCGCGAGACTAGTGTCATTAGCGTTCGTCAGTGATACTAATGCTACTGTACACTCTCATAAATTATGATCCAGTGCAAAAAACGTTCTTATTTATTATAAATTATTAATTTCAGCGCAATTTTGGCATTACAGGGCTTTGGTTGGTGACCTCACGCGCTTGTTTAATGCATACAATTTGCATCGAGAGCGATGGTTTACTAATTTATTTAGACAGTTTCGCCCCTGAGATAAGGAATGGAGCGTCAGTGTTAGTTCAGACAGGCACGGAAGTCAGTCTTGGCTCCACCCCTTGTCCAATCGCATTGGACTTCAGCATCACGTACTTAATTTGCGCGTCTTTTTAAATAAGGCGGCGCTCTCCATCTCAACTAACCAAGCTCTACCATTCCCACCAAGACCCATTACAGATCTGTGCAAACATCCTCGGCATGCCACTTCCTGGTGCTACAGACGCCACTGTTCACGTGGACTTAACTGGAACTCTTTTGCCATTTTACTCTGTTTGACTTTATTTTGTTAATATTTAGCTAGCCCGCGGAGGATGGGCTTCCCCACTATAGTCGGGTTCCTCCTGAGATTTCTTCCCACTGGGGAGTTTTTTCTCACCACTGTTCGAGGATTTTTCTCCCCACTGGGAGTTTTTTGCCTCATTTGCTGTAGTGGTGAATAGGCTGGGCACTGCCCTTTCATTTATTTAATCTCTCAATGTAAAGCATCTTTGAGACAGTCTCTGTGAAAAGCGCTATACAAATAAATTTAATTGAATTGAATTGAAATTTTAAACACAGTGAACCAGGCTCTGCCTGGGGGGGTGATCTCCTGGAATATCTGTGTCATGCTTGCTCAGATTGTTCCAGAGTATCACTTGAGCAGAGTCACCGCCAAATTCAAATGTATGTCATTCCAAATAAATGGTTAAATCTGACATGAGTGTCCTGTCTGAACTATGCTTGAAGGGCAGTCAGTCTCTCGGTGCTCACCTAAAATTGCTAAACTTCATTGCAACAGACAATCACAGACTGCAATGTTATTTTAATTCGAATGTAATGGATTATTTACCAGACCTAAGCAGCGCAAACTATCGTTATCCCCATATTTGCATTTAACTGCTTGATCTGGATGCACTTCCTTGTATGAAGAGCTCCCTTTCAATTTTTTTTTCCATTTTAATTTTTAATTGATTTTTTTTAATGAAAGCACTGAAGGTGCTGATGCCTCGGTGCTTACAGCAGTGACAAGCATGTCCCTTAATGAAGCTATAAAATTATGTGTGGACATGTCAGAGTGCCCTAGCTGTGCATCTATGCTTGACATAAGCTATGTTTCCATCCACTTGTTAATCGAATTATCTGAAGTTCGCCAAAAGTATTCATGCGAATAAAGGCGGTGAAAATGCATTACCACCTGACAACATTAACCCTTTACTTCCTGATACCGCCTACAGTCGTGATAATTTAGGTCGCTGTGCAGGCGAGTCCCGACTACAGGCGTGATAAACACATCGCTTCTGCCGGCGAATCCCGACCACAGTCGTGGTATTTTAGTAGCCATATTGTCTTAGGGCACCAGGGGTCAGTGGCTGCTAGGGCAGCAGTCTAAGATAGCTACTAGGGAGTAAAGAGTTAAAGCGAATAAAAACTTGTGCATAATGACGTCACTTGCTGCTATGCGATCAAACCGGTGTATCGAAAAGATTTATAACATTTGAAGCTGTTTCCATTCATTTTCGCACTGAATCGCAGAACCTTCGGTGAACAGAAGTAGTGTGGTAGGCAACAAAATTAACTAGTTAGCAATAATGGATCGCGTCTCCCAACAAATGATGATAATTGCACAAGTTGTAATAGTGCTTATGTGCCAGCTATTAGCAACATGCAAACCATTATCAGAAGGCAACGATGGCATCGAAACACTGTCACGATGCAGTCGCAGATTTATTCGGCAAATCACGTTTCCATCAGCAGTTATCGTATAAACCTTCTACCGATCAAGAAGAAAATCCAATGAGATCAACTGTATAAACTTAATGTCGATATCTTGAAAATCAAGTCAAATTTCACCGTTTCCATAAGGAATTTTTTATTCGATATGACTTAATTTGCATAAGAACGTGTGGATGGAAACATGGCTATTCTCAAGTATTTACCCACCAGTGGCCGGTTGTCGTAACGAGTTGATAAGCAGCTTCGTAGGACCGCTAAGCGAGACTGCGGTTGTTAGGCTTAGTGAAGCCCAGCAATAACTGAAAGCATTGTTCATTTGCACACTGTTACTGTGTGGGGGGAGAAATCATTTGTGATGTTTTATATAAAGTTCATACAGCAGTAAGAGCGAAAATCCACGCAGTGCTGTATTTAAAGTAACACTAGGCGCCCGTGAGTTTGAGGGCGGAACTTTCAAATCCTGCAGTTCAATGCGACTACGCCCACCACCAATTACAGCGCACCATGATGCTTCCAGAGCCACGCCTGAAAACCTGTGCACCTTTGTGTACGCGGATAGAGGCGTGGACATCTATAGGGGGGGTTTGATTGACAGCTGTATCATTCCAATCATTTGAGTTGGTCGTACGTTTGATTGGCTGTTGTTTTTTAGCTCTTGCCCCTTACGGGATAGACATATTTTTTTCATTCCAGTGTCAAACATCTTGTGTTTCATAGCTCTATTGATCACTGTAAAAGTAGAATAAGAATTTTAAAAAATTGTAACAAATCTGCAGGAGCCTAGTGTACCTTTAACACAGTGCGCAATGTGTGTCTACATGAATCACTGTCGGCATTATGCTCCGTTTGTCAAGTTTTGCCATCAGCAATAACTATTGCTGTGATACAAATCGAACTCAAAAGTTGTAAAGCGATCCACTGTGAAGAGCTTTATCTTCGATAAAGTCTTGATCGCTCGCAGCAGCCATCGTGGTAATCAAATAGTGCTATAACTCGAAAACAAAGCTCTATCTCAAAAATCTGGCAAATTTAAATCCAAGAGATCATGGCATTTAACTCATAGAGCCATATTCTAGGACTTCATTTTGACCGGCGCAGCGGCTATCCCGGTAACAGATAGAATGACTGAATGACACACAAACGAACTACCATATACCTCGCTTGCGCATGCGCACCACCGAGGCATAATGACAAATCCCCCACCAAACGCCGACTGGCATCTGTGATTGGCGTATGCCGCTCAGATCTTTTCAAATTGCTGGCCATCACGGATGCGCACTGAAAACCGAATGCTTTGGAGGCGCGCTGTACAAAAAAAAAGGGCCACGTGTCCGAAAGAAATGATTTTTTTTAAGCGACTCCAAGCTTGGTGGAGGGCGCGAGTGAGATGGGGCTTGTGTGCGGAAGCAGTGTATTCTAAGTGCGTCTAAGAAAGCTCACAAAATCCTGTCTCTTTATATTAACAAGGTTAAAAACTAATTGTTGCTCACACGTTTTGTGGGTATCCACCCTCATACAGTTCATACAGTTATCATCAGCTGCATGCCCTGGTTTGTGCCCCTACATTCCCGTTAAGATTTCAATCCGCACAATATTAATGCAGCTTGTGTCCTGCTTGTGTTTTTACTTCGTATTTCTAGAGCAAGGGGTTAGTTACCTAAGTGCGTATCACATGTCCAAATATGATATCAGAATTAGCCTATGACGGGATTTACCCGCTCTTGGTAATCATGTGTCAGTGTTTTATTATTTTTTTCTTAGATAGGTGGCCAAATTGCATTATATGGGATGAAATAAATAAGATAAATCAGTAAATGTAAAAAAACAAGGGACAAAAAGAACATAAGGAAACTGAAAGTCAGTTTCTATGGGTGGATAACCCTGGCACCATTACTCTGCACGTCACCTTCTTTTATATATCTCAATTTCTAAGGTATTCTATAAGCCTCCAATTCATTGCTTGAACACTGTCTCAAAGGTTTATATCAAGTTCATGGATGAAACGCCGGGTGGAACAAGAAACACAAGTCAGGTGGCCTATCATGCATAGTATAGGTGTAGCACTTGTCTTTCAATGGAATCAAATAAGGGTAATTAATATTTTAAGCTTGTAAAAAAAGTTTGAAAGCTATAGAAATATTTTGTGCACATTTGAAAAAGTTTTGCCCAGACAGATATAATTTGCACATGTTAAAAAGGTTTTATAGCTTTAGAAATATTTTCAGCATGTGTAAAAACATTTTATGCACAACTATACAAGATATACAGTGACTTGAATTTGTGTAAAAAGTGTTTGTGGCTGTAGAAATATTTTGTGCATGTGTGTTTAAAGTCTTTGCTGGAATATTTTCAACAGTGAGGTTTCATGAACTCTTGATAGACAAACACACAAATTTCCTACGTGCGAATGCGACACTAGCTCACAAATGACAAATTACATGAACAAATTTTGACCCAAATCTGACTCCGGAGGCCGACTAGCCAATCAGCGTGATGCCCAATGACAATCCAATCAGAGATGGTCAAACTGTTCACTCAGGACAAAAGGTTCTGGAGAGAAAAACAAGTTTTATCATAATAAAAATGCCCAAATGTTGTTGTGTGACAAGATGCATCACAAGCAATTAGAAGAATCCCAAAACTGTTTTTTTTTTTTTTTTTTTTGTAAGATTCCAAATCGCAAAACTCTGCAGTGGATTAGGGATAACTGGCCTGTCGAGGTTAGTGTAGCTGGGATTGATTGCAGCCTACCTTCTCATCTTTTACAAAGCCCAATTCCAATGAAGTTGGGACGTTGTGTACAACGTGAATAAAAACAGAATGCAGTGATTTGCGAATCTCATAAACCCACATTTTATTCACAATAGGACATAGACAACAAATCAGGTGTTCAAAGTGAGACATTTTACCATTTCATGAAAATATATTAGATCATTTTGAAATTGATAGCAGCACCACATCTCAAAAAAGTTGGGACGGGGCAACAAAAGGCTGGAAAAGTAAGTGGTGCTAATATAAAATAACTGGAGAAGCATTTTGCAACTAATTAGGTTAATTAGCAACTGGTCAGTAACATGACTGGGTGTAAAACAAACATTTTGGAAAGGCAGAGTCTCTCAGAAGTAAAGATAGGCAGAAGTTCACCAATCTGCGAAAAACTGCATCTAAAAATTGGGGAACAATTTCAGAAAAATGTTCGTCGATGTAAAATTGCGAAGACTTTGAATATCCCACCATCTACAGCACATAATATCATCAAAAGATTCATAAAATCTGGAGAAATGTCTGAGTGCAAGGGACTAGGCCGAAGGTCAATATTGGATGCTCGTGATCTTTGGGCCGTCAGGTGGCGCTGCATTAAAAATAGGCCTGATTCTGCCCTGGAATTCACTGCATGGGCTCAGGAACGCTTCCAGAAACCATAGTCCGTGGACACAGTCTGCCATGCAATCTACAAATGCAAGTTAAAGCTCTATCATGCAAAGAAGAAGCCATATGTGAGCACAATTCAGAAATGCCACTGTCTTCCCTGGGCCAGAGCTCATTTAAAATGGACTGAGGAAAAATGGAAAACTGTTCTGCGGTCAGATTAATCAAAATTTGAAGATTAATCAAAATTTGAAATTCTTTTTGGAAACCACGGAGATACCATCCAGTTTGTTGTCAAAGCTCAGTTCAAAAGCTTGCATCTCAGATGGTATGGGGTTGCATTAGTGCCTATGGTGTGGGCAGCTTACACATCTGGAAAGGCACTATCAATGCTGAAAAGTATATAGAGGTTTTACAACAACATATGCTCTCATCCAGACAATGTCCCTTTCAGGGCAGGCCTTGAGTATTGCAGGAAGACAGTGGTAAACCACATACTGCATCCATCACAAAAGCATGGCTTTGCAGTAGAAGAGTCTGTGTGCTGAATTGGCCTGACAGCAGTCCAGACCTCTCACCAATAGAAAACATTTGGCACATCATAAATCGAAAAATCCAGCAAAGATGACCCAGGACTGTTGAGCAGCTAGAATCCTTCATCAGACAAGAGTGGGATAACATTGCTTTCCCAAAACTCCAGCAATTGGTCTCCTTACTTCTCAGACGTTTACAGACTGTTGTTAGAAGAAGAGGGGATGCTACACAATGGTAAACATGGCCCTGTCCCAACTTTTTTGAGGTGTGTTGCTGCCATCAAATTCAACATGAGCTAATATTTTTCATGAAATGGTAAAATGTCTCACTTTCAACATCTGATATGTTGTCTATGTTCTATTGTGAATAAAATATGGGTTTATGAGATTTGCAAATCATTGTATTCAGTTTTTATGCACGTTTTACGCAACATCCCTTCATTTGAATTGGGGTTTGTAGTTAGCGACAGGCGAGTCGGTCAATTTTGAATGAAGAATTCTTCACAAAAATAAGACCATAGTTGAGTAGGCTACTCTTTTTTCCATAAGATGTTGAATTGCATTTGGATAGTGGTCAGAGTTTCTTAACTATAAATGATATACATTTCTGAAAGTTTGCAAGCTAATTGGCTCATTCCTCGAATTTAAGTTTTTTAGATTTCTGAACGGCAAAGATTTTCTTGTCAACAAAATGTACTTTACAGAGTACCCTTCCAGTTCCCTTTTTTAATTCCTCTTGATTTTTTTTTTTTTAAATCTGGAAATTAAAGAAAGATTAAGTTTGCATATCCACTTAATTATAATCTTATGAACACACATAACAAGCAGAGAATTTACAACACGTCATACACAGTATAATCATAATAATCAACTCTAATAACCTATGTATTCTACATTACAGCCTATATTACATGAATATTATTTGTTTGTTGATCTTTATTGCAGACAAACCATTTGATCCCCATTTGATAATACACAATGCTGTTTCCAATGTTATCTCTTCTGTGGTGTTTGGACATCGTTTTGACTACAGTGACGAACGTTTCCAGACCATACTACGCCTTGATGCAGAAGCTATTTTCCTATTAGGAACTCCATGTGTTCAGGTTCTTAACCTCTTTAAACTTGCAAATTCACCTGGTAAAACCAAATCCTTGACTGCATTTTCAAAATTAATCATTCTGCTTGAAAATTTTCAGCTGTATGATGCCTTTCCAAGACTTCTGAAGCTCTTGCCAGGACCGCACCGAACCATTTTTTCGCACTATGCTAAAATTTTTGCCTTTGTAAATGAAGAGATTGAGAAGCACAAGGGAGACTGGGATCCTTCTGATCCTCGAGACTACATTGATGCCTATTTGGGAGAGATTGAGAAGGTACAATATATGATTTCAGTAAAAGAATCTAACTTCAGAAATTGGATTTCTGTACAAAAGTCTTTCCAACTGGACAAAACTTGGTAAAGGTAGTCTTTTTTCATGCCCAAATCTGCAGATTATTAAATACAGACACCCATTATTTTTAACGGATGTATGTTCTGCTTGTTTTCTTGGCACTCTGCCTTTTCAAATCTCTAATTTCCTAGAAAAAACATGATGTTGGAGCTGGCTTCAATACTGAAACCTTGAAATTTTGTGTTGTGGACATGTTTGAGGCTGGGACGGAGACAACTGCCACAACTTTGCGCTGGGGTTTTGTATTCATGATGAAGAACCCGGAGATACAGAGTAGGTGCTCAGAGATAATGATATGTTTTAGCAGCCTTTGGGTTTTAGTGTTCACTCTGATAGTGATGGCACTAGGCTGCACAAGCAAGAAACTCTTGAATGATGTATGAAAAATATTTCTTGTCCTGCGAGTGCCTCAATCAGATTTTACAGTCCCATTAGTGTCTTCATTGCTTTCTTTCTCAGAGAAGGTCCAGGATGAAATAGACAGAGTGATTGGCCAGTCACGGCAGCCTACCCTGGCTGACAGAGCCAACATGCCCTATACTGATGCTGTTATCCATGAGATACAGAGGATGGGTGATATTGTGCCACTTGGTCTCCCCAAAATGACCAGTAAAGATACTGTGATCGGGAAGCATTTTATACCAAAGGTAAATGAAATAAAATACTGAAATGGATGGAGTAGCATGTTCTGCCAAAATGTGGAATACTTCTCTGGCTCCATCAATATACAAACCCCAATTCCAATGAGGTTGGGATGTTGTGTAAAACTTGAATAAAAACAGAATACAATGATTTACAAATCCTTTTTGACCAATATTCAATTGAGTACACTACAAAGACAAGATATTTACTGTTCAAAACGATAAACTTTATTGTTTTTTTTTTTTTAAAATATTCACTCACTTTGAATTTGATGCCTGCAACATGTTCCAAAAAAGCTGGGACAGGGGCATGTTTACCACCGTGTGACATCACCTTTCCTTTTAACAATACTCAATAAGCGTTTGGGAACTGAGGACACTAATTGCAGAAGCTTTGTACGTGGAATTCTGTCCGATTCTTGCTTGATGTACGACTTCAGTTGCTCAACAGTCCAGGGGTTTCCGTTGTCATATTTTGCGCTTCATAATGCGCCACACATTTTCAATGGGAGACAGGTCTGGACTGCAGGCAGATTATTACAGCCACGCTGTTGTAACACCTGCAGAATATAGCATTGGCATTGTCTTGCTGAAATAAGCAGGGAAGTCCCTTAAAAAGACACGTTGCTTGGATGGCAGCATATGTTGCTTCAAAACCTGTATGTACCTTTCATCATTAATGGTGCCTTCACAGATGTGCACGTTACCCATGCCATGGGCACTAACACATCCCCAGGCCATCACAGATGCTGGTTTTTGAAATTTGCGCTGGGATGGTCCTTTTCCTCTTTAGCCTGGAGGACACGACGTCCATGATTTCCAAAAACAATTTGAAATGTGGACTCATCAGACCACAGCACACTTTTCCACTTTGCGTCAGTCCATCTCAGATGAGCTCGAGCCCAGAGAAGCTGGCGGCATTTCTGGGTGTTCTTGATATATGGCTTTTGTTTTGCATGGTAGAGTTTTAACTTGCAATTGTAGATGTAGTGACGAACTGTGTTAACTGACAATGGTTTTCCGAAGTGTTCCTGAGCCCACATGGTAATATACTATACAGAATTATGTCGGTTTTTAATGCAGTTCCGCCTGAGGTACTGACAGTCACAGGCATTCAATGTTGGTTTTCGGCCGTACCGCTTACGTGTAGAGATTTCTCCGGATTCTCTGAATCTTTTGATGACATAATGGACTGTAGATGATGAAATCCCTTAATTCCTTGCAATTGCATGTTAAGAAACATTGTTCTTAAACTGTTGGACTATTTGCTCTCGCAGTTGTTCACAAAGTGGTGAACCTCGCCCCATCCTTGCCTGTGAATGACTGAGCCTTTTGGGGATGCTCCTTTTATACCTAATCATGACACTCACCCGTTTCCCATTAACCTGTTCACCCGTGGAATGTTCCAAATAGGTGTTTTTTAAACATTCCTCAACTTACCCAGTCTTCTTTTGCCCATGTCCCAGCTTTTTTGTAACGTGTTGCAATCATCAAATTCAAAATGAGTGAATATTTCCAAAAAAACAATAAAGTTTATCAGTTTGAACAAGAAATATCTTGTTGTTGTAATGTACTCAATTGAATATTGTAATGGCCAGTAGAATTGAGAGGCTAAGTACAGCGGCAAGAGGGAAATAGAGCAGCACGGACACAATACAAACACAGAGAATAATACCGACCATACAACAGGGACAATCCTCGTGCTTCCAAAAGGAGGTCCAAATATCTGACAAAACGGGAGCAATGCGAGAGAGAAAAAAAGGAGAAGTATCTCGGAGAGCCGAGAAAAACAAGGCACCTTAAATAGTGCGACACAAAGGATAGAGGAGATACAAAGGCACATAAATCCTTACTACAGATATCTTTGGCTAATGTGCATAACTACAAACAGACACTCTAGCGAAGGAGGCGTGGCGGACTTCCGGCTTATATAAAGTCCGGGAGGCGCCGCCCAAGTTCAATCAGCCAGCTGGGTAAAGAATCCGATTGAAAAGGAATTTGATCTCGTCCCAGGACGAGAGCCTCAAAGAAAAGTCCTGAACACACGCACACCTCCCAAACCATGACAGAATATAGGTCTAAAATAATTTCCAAATAATTTTATTCTGTTTTTATTCACATTTTACACAACATCCCAACTTCATTGGAATTGGGGTACGTACAATACTAATCAGTTTTTGGAATATTATTTTTTTTATCTCTTTTTAATGTATTACCCTTATAAAACAAAAAAAATACTGTACATGAAGATCAAGATTTGGTTTGCTTAAGATAGTGAATAATTAATTTGTCTCACCTTATTAACCCTTTTGCAAAGTTTGGCCCGAGCGCAGGCCACTAGGCATGATTGCATTTTGATATTGTCAAATATTGTGCTACTTTATGGAACTATATGTTGTTCAAAGGTTTGAGGACTCAGCGCTCTAACTGCGTAAGGCATTTTATCATGCAAGTATGAAAGCAAAAAAAAAAATAAAAATTTTCATTGTATCATAACAACCCTCAGCTTGACTGTGCAGTCTTATGGGTTCAGATTCATAGCACTGTTCAGATTTGTCAGAATATGACTAAATTGATGTTCTTACCTCATTTGCAGTCCAGAGATAAAAACTTGTCAGTTTTTAATCCACAAAACAAGCAAGCTTGGACAAATGTCACTAAATCGGCTTTGACGTAGAGATGGTAGCTGCTCATCTTTGTGAATTTCACTATAATTACCTTTTCTGCTCTTTATGCAGTGCTGTAGATTGTACAGTAGCCCTTTGGGAACAGAATAAGTGTACCCTTGGCTGTTATGTGTAGATCAAACAGAACAGTAAGTGTTTTGGCCTATCAGCCCTCACTCCAATGTAACAGGAAAATCAAATTCTTTCCATTTACACAGCTAGCGGCCTGAAACTCCCAAAAGACGGATGTGTATGGTAGCAAAGGGATCAATTTTTATGAAGAGGAGTTGTTTCAATTGTTTCCTACAAAAGGGGATTTTGTCAATGAAGCAAAGGAATTTCGGAAGTGACTTAATTAAGCATAAACAATTGAAGACCTGGGTGCAAGAAGTACCTAAGTCACAAAATAATACTTTTGAGATTTTGGGGCTCAAAGTTTTCAAAACACATTGCAGATCATGACAATGGACAATGGAAACACACCAATACACAAGACTTGAGCGCCTCTGTGCAGAAATCTTTGGTATCAGATGATGCTCTGTCCATTGTGGCTTTTAATACTGGTGTCAGCTCATTTTTTGCAAAATGTGACTTAAGTACTTCTTGCACACAGGTCTTCAATTGCATATCAGTGCACGAAACTGGAAGAATGTAGTGGGATGAAAATTTAGCTTCAGCTAAGAGAAAAGACCTGAAAGAAGGAAGTTGTAAAACTATAATGAAAGCAAACATGACCGTGACTAGGCGCGCAGGAAAATTTGGACTCTCCAAAATTGTTCGTTGAAACGCACGCGAACATAACCAAGAAAAAAATCCATAAAATATTACATTTTGGTTACAGATTCATAATATTTGTACCTGCAGTTTCTTATGTATTTGGCTGTGGCTCAGTGGCGTAACTGTCGACGGAGTAAGCGGCGCATTGCACTGGGGCCCAGCAGGTGTAAGGGGCCCGACAAAATATCATATAATTTCTAATTATAGCTCATCATGCCCTGTGAAGGCCCTCTCCCCTGATTGTGATCATAACATCGTTCAACAACAATGCTACAGTGCTCATATGTTGCCTATATAACGCTCACCACTTGATGTAGGCCTCTATCACGATTTTGAATTGAGTGTTTTTTTTTTTTTTTGCCTTACTGAAATGTAATAAAACTGTTTGTTTTTTTTTTAAATAAATATTATTTGTATCCACAACTAAATTGCTTTGCTAGCTGTCTTCTTAAGTTCTGAAGGAAGAGGGCTTGCTGGGAAATGCTAATTTGTCCAATGACCTTGTTCCCTGTCATTTGTAATAACTTGTGTTGACGTCACATCAATTTCTCCTCAACCTTTTAGCAAGAAGTGTTCTATATTGAGTAATTGATAAAGCGGCATAATGCTTAGTAAGCCCAAACAAAAAAAGCGGCACACAAAAGAGAAAGGAAAAATGGGAAAAGGATGAGTGTAGTGCTAAACTCACTAAGTTAGATCGTTTTTTCGCATGCTTATGCTTCATCGAATGCTGGCAATGTTAATGTGTACCGGGAGGCAAGCATAAGCTCACCATCACTTAAGCCCTGGGGGTTGAGGTGGGGAGATAGAGGGCAATTTGCACAGCCAATTAGATCAGGGAGTGATTAGGTGGCAGGTTGAGAGAGCCAGATTGGGACTTTAGCCACGACACCAGGGAACCCCCTACTCTTATTGATGAGTGTCATGGGATCTTTAATGACCACAGTGTGTCAGGACCTCGGTTTAACGTGTCATCCGAAAGACGGCGTCTCCATCTGTACAGTGTCCCTGTCACTGCACTGGGGCATTGGGGATTATTCCACCAGAGGGAAGATCGCAACCTACTGGCCCACCAACACCTCTTCCAGCAGCAACTTAGTTTTCCCAGGTGGTCTCCTATCCAAGTACTAACCAAGCCCACACCTGCTTAGCTTCAACCACTTGGCTGGAGCAGATCGAACAAAAAGAACAAAAAGACACAAAAACAGTTTTGTCCTTGCAGCCATTACACTGAGGAACAAGTCATAGCTATATTTTGCACAGGTGATTATTTATTGCTGCTTTTATTTATTTATTCATTGCTGTATTATTTTATTTACCTATTTATTTATATTTTACAAATTATATATGTTTTTACAACCTAAACAGCTTTTACTAATTCATTTTGTTTTTTATTTTCTTTTTACCATTAGTATTTTAGGTCACTTCAATTATCTTAGTATGATCTGGACCTGTAAGAACTTTTTGTGAATTTTTCATTTTTCATTTTTCATTTCTTAATTCCACTGTTTCAAGTTGGATGTTGTTTGATATGTGCCTCTGTTTTTTTCCCCTATATGTTTTTTTTTTTTTTTACTATATGTGTGTATGAAGACTCCACTGCAAACAAAATCTACCTCTGGGTACAAATACAGTAACTTGAACTTGAACTTGATGGTGGTATGGCTGCTGGCTAAAATGTTTTCAGTTTCAAAAGAATTGGCAACATTTGCAAGGAAGCATAGTTGCACACTGGTTGCCCCGATATGACAATAATAAATTTATTAAATTACCGACAATTCTTATGTTGACGTGTTGGTGATTGAATAATTTAGTAAATTAAGTAAATTTAGTAAATTTACTTAAATTTAATAAATTTGTTATTAGTGCATTGTGAAAGTTTGACGCATGGTATGCATTCAAAATAATTTTAAATGTATGCCATGCATCAAATTTCCATGATAGCAAAATCATTAATTAGCCTTCCTACAACTTTCCCGGAAGCTTGACTATAAAGACCTCATTAAAGATTGTGCTCTCAGCATGCCATTGAAAATTCCATAACGCCGGCGTTACCACAAAGGGGACGTTGGGCTTTAAGAAGTTAAGTCCTTCACTAAAGCTTGCGTTTCTTTGGTCTTCTTCTGTTTGCTTGTTTTTGTCTTGTATGCTGCAGCTGGCAATGCAGGCATGGAAAATTTCTTCCTTTCAGGCAGTTGCTTCTCTGCCATTTCATCTCAAAGCTCCTCAACAAACCGGGTGCAGACAATATAGTGCTGGACTGGGGAGGGAGCATTCACGAAAGAGGAGGGCTGAACAACGTGAGCATGAGAAGTGACTGACACTAAGTTAGAAACTTCTTCTGGCTCTGATCTGTTGATTTAGCTTGGGCATTGTGGATTCTTGGAAAATGCCAAGCCCATTAGGAGCACTTGGAGGAGTTAAAGATACCTGTTTTTTTTTTTTTTTTTTTTGCAGATTGCCTGTCTCATAGTACTATCAGTATAGAATGACAGTTTCAGCAAATATGAAAAAAGTTTTTTTTTTAATTAAAGTTACCAACCTTTAACTGTCCTCCGTGGTCAGTATTGTTTATACCCTCTGTGCAGCCTAGTGTTAGATTTTTTTTGGTTTTTGAGGCTATTTCTTATATCTTCTCTGCAGGGTACAGTTGTGATCACTTCTCTCTCTTCCGTGTTGAGAGATAAAAATGAGTGGGAGACACCAAACACCTTCAATCCTGGGCATTTTCTGGATTCCCAGGGCCAATTTCAAGGAAGGAGAGCATTCCTTCCTTTTTCAGCAGGTACACTATTTATTCTGGACCTCTGTTTTTTCAGCAGAACATGATCATGAATGTGCCATTTAGCTTGCTGTTCCCTCAATTTTTTGTTTTGAAGTGCACTTTCAACTCTTTTGAGCAATCCCATATTCATTTTGACCCACCCCCATTGTCAACGTATTTCAGTTCTTTAGAGTAAAGGTAAAAGATCATTGAAGTTGTACTGCATGCAAATTTGAGTAGGAAACAATAAGTCGTAACTCATTACTAATTTATCTCTCTTTTATTCCCTTCCTCTGTGTATTTTACAGGTAAGAGGGTGTGTCTTGGAGAGCAGCTGGCTCAGATGGAGCTGTTCCTATTCTTCACCTCTCTCCTCCAGAGGTTCACCTTCTGTCCTCCCCCAGGAGTGGAGCCCAGCCTGGAGGGTCAGCTTGGGTCCACTTACTCTCCCAGGCCTTTCGAAATGCTTGCTTTGGAACGCTAACCCCCCATAGTGCCATGAAAAGCAGCAGCTGAAATTACAATGTATTGCTCTGAGGCTAAGAGCTTAAAAAGCATTTTGTCAGCAATGTCAGTGTGAGCTATATTGATCAACCACTGTAGTTTTCTTTCTGCTATTTTGTTTTTAACATTGCAATAATCTGAAATATACTGTTCAGAAATGACCCAAAAACTTAGTGAGTAAAATTTAAGAACTTAACCTGGGCTTATGGTCAGATCGCAATGTCTCACTGGGGATAGAACTGGAAATCCACACAACTGAAGCAGCACAGTAGTTTACTGTAAGCATTCACTGAGGGCTTTGCGAAAAACAGCAAAATGATATGCATTAAAAAGTCTATTATGTTATATTGTTTATATTTATCATAAATATTTATCATAAATAAAAGTTTAAATTTATCATTCAATTCCTAAATTCATCAAAAAGTTTTTTTTTCAATCTTTTCTTGAAAATGCATTTGTTTGATGAATGGCTGATGAAGAATTTCAGTCATCATTGAAGAATAAAAATTGGGAAAATTAGGAGTGTGTTGTTTGTCCATTTGTTTTGCAACTGGAGGATATATTAAGAGGAAGTGCGCTCAATCCATGGCTGCTTTTCAAACCAGTCCAATGAAGGAGTGAGTACTTTTGGTAACAGTAATGTGAGTATTCTCAATAGATCGTATAACATTTACCCGAAATGAGTGGACATTTATCAATCCAAGCTCAGCTCCACTTTTATGTTTACCAGGGTAATGAACAATATCATGGCAGAAAGAATTGTGTACTTGCCCTGTTTTCATCAATGATTCGCCAGGTGTAATGCACTGAAGAAAATCAAGTTCTCCAATATTAACCAAGATTAAGTTCTCATTCTCAAGAGTTTTTGTCTAAGATTTAAGTGCTATTTTTACTTAATGCACTATCAGTGCCTAAGAAACTAATTGAGTGTATTCATTCAAATATGACTATTATCTTCTGGAATGATGTGTATTAAATGGAATAATGTAATCATGCATGTGTTGTTTTAATTTTTGCTTCTAGACCCATAAAGCTGAAAAGGAATTAAGGTACTGCACACTGATGCACACTGATATTATTGCTTCAGTGTGTGGTACCTTTATTCCTTTTCTGCTTTATTCAACTTGTGGTAACCAGCACTTGCACCCAACATGGGTTGGATGTGCACCCCATCACCTGCATTTTGCTTAAAGATCCATGTATTGTATTGATCATAACTTTCATGCAATATAGGCTTACATGTAGACACACATTTTGGCCCATAACCTTTCAATTGGTATTTCAAAATTTCCAAATATTGTTTTACTTAAGGTCTGGATTTTGAGCGTGCCAAATCATAACTTTTATGTCACCAGATGATTCTTTCTGACTGTGGTAACTCTTGTGCAACTTCGAAGAGTGTTTTGGGTCATTATCTTGTTGAAAATAAAATCCCTGAGCAATCAGTTTCTTTTCAGATGGCAATGCGTGCCTCACAAGGATGTTGTGGATCCCTGATTCCATTAATTTTTATGAGATTATTGGCTCCTTTCAAGCAGACTGAACCCCAAACCATAATATTACCACCTCCATGTTTTACTGAAGGGGTTAAAGTCATTTTTGAAACATTCTCCAACTCTACCGCGCACATAAGTTCTACATTTGAATGAGAAAATTTTGAATTTTGAACATCAGTCCATTTTCTTGGCAAACTCAAGTCTTATTTTGATGTTACCAGCCCTAGGCAGCAACACGTCCAACCATTTTCACACATGAATCAGAAAGTAGTAGATCTTGATACTTTCAACTCTTCACTTTTGGTCTCAATCCTATCATCACGGAGTTGTCGTGCTGTCATCTGCCAATTTTTTTTTTTTTTTGGTCATATACAGATAACAAAAATGAGAGGCACGTAATTTCAGTTTAGCATCTCTATTGCCACTAGCTTTCAGCGAACCAGTCTCTTTGAAATGCTTGATAGTGTTTCTTTAAGTGCCATGGCAGCGTTTAACGTCTTCAGAATTTTTTCTACGTGACCAACCAGCATCATGTAATGCCAGAATGCAGCTACAAACAATCTCAGAGAGCTCCTTCCATCGTGCCATTGTCTTAAACACTGGGACGCTGATCAAAGTTCTTGCCATCTGGAACAACTGACCACCAGAGGTAATTTTGCTGAATACTGTTGCCTCAAACCAGTTAAACAATTTTTTTTACCATCAGTATTCATGGAATGAGCCTTCAAACATGCATTCATGCTATTCAAGAGTTTGAAAAAATTTGCAACAGCTTTCAATTGTTATAAAAAATGGATGTTTTCAGCATTTTTGTTTATTACCCATATTTTTACCTCATATACTTCTGCCCCACCAAGGCAAAAAGAAATAAATCCATCAGCAGCCATTTTGAGAAAAAAGTAAAAGTTTGTTTTTGCTTTTGCTCTACACAAAGAATATCCACTTGCATGTGCCGAATGGAAGTAACTACGGCGAATTTCATCATGATCATGCTTCTACTAAAACAAGTGCCACTAGTACAGGGGTGGCCAACCCTGGTCCTGGAGAGCCTCAGTGTCTGCTGGTTTTTGGTGTTACTCAGCACTTGAGTGATGGATTAAAGCATTTGATTGCTCACTTAACTGATCTCACCTGGTGTCTCAGGTTTAATTGGGTAATAATGAGCCAATCAAGCCATTAGCAGGAACAACCCACAAAACTCCAAGAGCCAATTAAGCAGACTTGCGGGTTGTGACAGCAAACTACATGTTAACCAAGATTTGTCAACGTGGTTGGATATTTAGCATAGTTGTAATGCAGACAAAGTAGAAGTACAGAGTACAGATAAAAGTTTATAGAGCAGGAGTGGATAACGCTGGTCCTGGAGAGCCACCGGGTGTGCTGAGTTTGGTTTTCTCCACCCGATTTAAACCTAAGACACCGGGTGAGATGAGTTAAGCGTGTAATCAACTGCTTTAATTCATCAATCAAGTGCTTAGTAACACTAAAAACCAGCAGACACTGTGGCTCTCCAGGACCAGGGTTGGCCACCCCTGCACTAGTAGGTCTATGTTATGGTCTCGGATCGAATTCGACAACAAATGGATTTACTTCCTTTTGCCTTGGTAGGGCAGACTTGTGGGAATGATTTTTTTTTCTTATTGACTACAATAGTATTTTTCAATTCATTTTCACCAAAAAATTATAAAGAAGTAATGTATTTAGAGCCCTTTTAGACAAAAGAGTGTTGCATAATCATTATTTGAAGAGTCTGTTTCCAAAACGCAATTTCAATTTCAGTTTCTTTATTTCATACTGTAAGTCCATAGTACATAAACGATAAGGTAAAACAACATAAAATAAAGGTAAGAAAGATAGCACTTACTAAATATAGTTATGATAAAATCAATAAAAGGAAAGAGATACAGTAATACACATTATATATCAACCATTTCATTAACATACAGTTTATCCTGCCACCTCCTGTGCAATAAAGATTTTCTAAAGATGTCTGAGTTTAGTATTATTATTAGAGGAAAAAAGGCTTTGTCTCAAGCCAAAGATAGATTTTCAGCAATAAGAATTAAAACAGTCAACACCGGAATTACAAAACATCCCTGATGCACTACACCAGCTAGGCAAGTTTAATAAGATTAAATTAAGATTTAATTAGTTAGCTCATTGTCTAATTTGTTCCCCTGCCCCCTTTCACTCCTCATTGCTCTCCCTCGTCTGCTTTGAGTTTGAGCTAATGACCAGTGACTTGATTTGACTTGGACATGATGACTTGGTCACAACTCAGGTTGACACGATCAAATGCAATTAAGGCATCAAGAAAAGCTACATGAATACAAGTTCCATTGGCAGTGTAATAACATATTAGTTCTTTTAATACAAAGACACGCATATCTGTACCATGTCTGGGTTTAAAACCAAACTGATTGCACGTGGTTACCAGGTTAGGGTGAATTCTACTGAAAATAACTGAATATAGCAATAACAACATAAACAATAGGATGGCAGAACTTTATATGTTCAATAGTATGTCTGTCAGGACCAGGAGATTTACCACAAGACATGGAATTTATAATTTCCTGAATCTCAGTAGCAGAAACAATTATCAATAGGTACACACATCAACATATAACAATATGCATTGCCATTGCTAACTTTAACCATGTTAAATATATTTCATAGTGTTTCTTCCACATTTCTGGAATATTCTCAGCTCCCTGAGTGTTGTCAACATTGTTAGGCAGAGGAATTTTACTATTTATTTGATGTTTGACATGTCTCCAAAAGTCTTTGTCATTCTTGTTGCATAGTTAATTTTCCATCGTGTCATTCAGGATAGTATTTTTGTTTGCCTTACGTGCATAAACTGCAATCATTTGTTTCATTATCTCATATACAGGCCCATTTTCTCGACTAAACAATGTCTCTCCACAGGTTGTATGACTCTCTGGCAGCAGTATGAAATTCCTGGACAAAGTCATTCCAGCCAGGCACACTATTGTAAAGTACATCACTTGTAGATTTAGGAACTTAAGAGTGATATTGCATATTGTTCCCACATGGAATAAGAGGATCAATTAGTTCATTGTATGCAACATCAATTGACTCAGTATGATCTACATTCTTACAATTAGGATCACAGCAAACAAAAATGGGGATATCAGATAACGTCTGAAAAGTAATATTAAAGTATAAATCAAGATCTTTATTTCTCAATTTATCCCACTTGATAGCATTACTGACATCATTTCACAGATATATTAACAAAGAACTTAATAGGATGATGATCATATGTATAGCACTCAGTGCATCAACAGTATTTGAATAGAGTATCATCAAAGACAGATTTCTTGGACATATCAGCATTAAAATCACCTGAGAGTATAGCAAGTAGAGGGCACAAACTGCACAACTGCTAGAAGCTCACCAAGTTTGAGCAAATAGTCATATGGTAGGTAAACAAAAAAAAAAAAAAGTTTTGTTTGCTGTCCCGCCAGATGCTTAGCAGCCATCCGCCGGGCTCTAGGACCGTGGGGTAAAAGATTAGACTCACGCGCAAAGGATGGAAGTGATGAGGTGGTTTAATTAAAATTGACAAACAAAAGGAAAACAATGTTCCAACTAAAACAATAAATCAAAGACAGGAGAAGGTGGCAGTTTAAATCCCACTGACCAGCAGTAGGAAGGAAGATGCAGAGCATCTAAGGCTGGATTTTGCCAGCCCCAAATGCCCTGCAGCAGGTGATGCCAATTAAAGTGTTCGAGGAATGTGTGAGGGGGAGGAGGGCCGCAAGGTCCAAGCCTTACAGTAACCCCCCCCTTAGGGCACGACTCTGGTCTCCAGGGGATCAGCTCTGGACTCCACTGCAGGGACTGGACTGTAGGACTGTAGGTCGCCGGTAGGCCCAGCCTGGACTGCCGGCTGCCGGGGGACCGGCTCTGGACTCTGGTCTCCACTGCAGGGACTGGGCACAGGTCATTAGTGGGCCTGGACTGGGCGCAGGTCGCCGGAAGGCCCGGATTAGGGCTCAGCTCGCTGGTGGGCACTGGCAGGAAGTCGCAAATGGGACTCTGGTAGCCATTGCAGGAATTGACGCTGGTCTGTTATGCTGCAGTCGGACTGCCTGCCAGCCAGCTTGGCTGAGTCTTGAGGGGGCCTCTGCATTCTGTAACAGTTTGCTGTCCCGCCGGATGCCTGGCAGCTATCCGGCGGGCTCTTGGACCATGGGGAAAAAAGATTTGACTCATGCGCTAAGGCTGGAAGTGATGAGGTGGTTTAACATACCATAACATAACATGAGTGGCAAGAACAGGCCGTTCAGCCCAACTAGGCTCGCCAGTTTCTTTTAACTATTGTGAATATATCACTTCAGATACTCAATGTCTCAATGGTATCTAGCTTTAAGTCAAGCCTGCTCTTGAAAATTGCCAAGGTTTCTGCCTCAACAATATGGTCAGGCAAGATGTTCCACATCGAAATTACTCTTTGGCTGAAAAAATATTTCCTAAGATCAGTGCTAAATTTACCCTTGGTCAACTTCCATTTATGACCCCTAGTTCTACTAACAGAACTTCGCCGAAGGAATCCTACATAATTCACTTTGTTAATCCCTTTAACATATTTAAAGACCTCAATCAAATCACCCCTTAGTCTCCTTTTCCTAAGACTAAAAAGATTAAGGATCTTCAGCCTGTTCTCATAGCTTTCATCTTTTATACACGGAATCAGCTTAGTTGCTCTTCTCTGTACTTTTTCTAGAGACTCTATATCTTTCTTAAAGTATGGTCCCCAGAACTGTACACAATACTCCAGATGTGGTCTGACAAATGTGTTGTACAAAAGAGAAGCCTCCTTGGATTTGTACTCAATACTTTTGGCAATGTATCCCAGCATCCGATTGGCTTTTTTTAACTGCTATGGCACAATGACTAGAACCTGTGAGTGTTTGGTCAACAATCACTCCTAGATCTTTTCATGTGGAGCACATTCCAGTTTTAAACCTCCCATGAAGTAATCCCATCTAATTTTTTAACCTACATGTACAAACTTTACATTTTGCTAAATTTTTCATTTGATCTCACATCTCTGACCTAGGAATTTTGGATTCTATCCAAATCCTCCTGAATCACTTTAGTAGAGTCTAAACTATTTGCCAGACCTCCCAATTTAGTATCATCTGCAAATTTAACTAATTTGCTCTCAATATTCCTATCAAGGTCATTAATGTAGATGAGGAACAGCAGGGGTCCCAACACTGATCCCTGAGGGACGCCATTCCCCACCATACCTAGCTGAGATGAGATTCCACTGACCACCGCCCTTTATGTTCTGTCCCGTAACCAGTTTTGAATCCACTCCAGAATACCTCCTGTAACTCCAATGGAGCTCATTTTAAAAATGAGTCTCTTATGCGGTACTTTATCAAATGCTTTCTGAAAATCCAAGTATATGATGTCATAAGCCCTTCTCTGATCATAAGTCTTGGTGGCCTCTTCAAAAAATTCAGGAAGTTTGTCAGGCATGACCTTCCCTTACGGAAACCATGTTGGCTATCCCTCAAAATATTATTACGTTCAAGGAATAATTCCAGCGTCTTTTATGATAGATTCAGTATTTTGCATGCAATGCAAGTTAAACTGACTGGCCTGTAATTTCCTGGCTCAAACGGTCCCCTTTCTTATATAGTGGTATTATAAACTTCCAATCATTTGGTATTTCTCCAGTTTCTAAAGACCGTCTGAAGATAGCGGAGAGCGGTTTAAAGATGATCTCACTAACTTCCCTGAGCACTCTAGGATATAAGCCATCAGGACCCGCCGCCTTATCTGCCTTTAGTTTATGCAACTTGTGTAATACTTCATTATCCCTAACCTCAAAAAAAATAATCTTGAGCATTGGACATTCTGGGCGAATAAAAACCCCTCGAGGTAAAATTCTCAACAAAAAAACTGTTTAAGGTATCCGCAATATCCTTGTTATCATGTAGCAGCGATCCATATTTATTCCTTTATGTACTTAACCTCCTCTTTGACTTTCCTTTTTCTGCTACAGTACTGAAAGAAGCGCTTAGGATTAGTTTTTGCCCCTTCTGCAATTTGCCTTTCATACAGTTTTCTAGCATTCCTCAGCTCTTTTTTCACCACAGCTCGCATTTTACAGTATTCAGCCTTAGTATTCTCATTGTTATCCTTTATGTACGTCTCATAAAGATTCCTCTTATTCCTCAGACTCCTACAAATAGCTGTGGTCATCCATGAAGGATTTTGCTTTTTCAGCTTACTTTTGGACACCTTTGGAATGAATTTACATTGTGAATCAAGTAAAATCCCCTTAAATCTTTCCCACATCTCATTTACAGACTCACAGTCCAGGAGTGTCTCCCATTTTATTTCACTTAGATATGAGCGCATCCCGTCAAAGTTTGCTCGCCTAAAATGGAAAATTTTGGTTTTCGAATACACCTTTTTAACCCTGTCCTTTCACCATTTTCCTTTCGATACCAGGATAATGGTGAAAGGACAGGGTAGGGGGGAGGAAGAATTTCTAGATGTTATAAATGATAATTTTTTGGTTCAGTATGTTAATAAACCTACAAGAGAGAAGGCAATTTTAGACTTAGTGCTCTGTAATGACCCAGATAGAATTAGCAATGTTGAGGTACTGGAGCCACTTGGGACAAGTGATCACTCTGCTGTTAATTTTGATGTTTCATGGGAATTTAAAAAGGTGTATTCAAAAACAAAAATTTTCAATTTTAGGCAAGCAAACTTTGACAGGATGCGCTCATATCTAAGTGAAATAAAATGGGAGACACTCCTGGACTGTGAGTCTGTAAATGAGATGTGGGAAAGATTTAAGGGGGTTTTACTTGATTCACGATGCAAATTCATTCCAAAGGTGTCCAAAAGTAAGCTGAAAAAGCAGAATCCTCAGTAGATGACCAAAAGTATTCAGAGGATTTTGAGGGAAAAGAGGAATCTTTTATAAGATGTACATAAAGGATAACAATGAGAACACTAAGGCTGAATACTGTAAAATGCGGGCTGTGGTCAAAAAAAGAGCTGAGGAAAGCTAGAAGACTGTATGAAAGACAAATTGCAGAGGGGGCAAAAACTAACCCTAAGCGCTTTCTTTCAGTACTGTAGCAGAAAAAGGAAAGTCAAAGAGCAGGTTAAGTGCATAAAGAATAAAAATGGATCGCTGCTATATGATAACAAGGATATTGCTGATGCCTTAAACAGTTACTTTGTTGAGAATTTTACCTCAGAGTGGGTCTTTATTTGGCCAGAGGGCATGTTAAATGCTCAAGATTATTTTATGGAAATTGAGGTTAGGGATAATGAAGTATTAGACAAGTTGCATAAACTAAAGGCAGGTAAGGCGGCGGGTCCTGATTACTTATATCCTAGAGTGCTCAGGGAAGTTGGTGAGATCATCTTTAAGCCGCTATCCGCCATCTTCAGACGGTCTTTAGAAACTGGAGAAATACCAAATGATTGGAAACAGGGCAATATAATACCACTATATAAGAAAGGGGACCGTACTGAGCCAGGAAATTACAGGCCAGTCAGTTTAACTTGCATTGCGTGCAAAATATTGGAATCTATCATAAAAGATGAGCTGGACTTTTTTCTAGAACGTAACAGTATCTTGAGGGATAGCCAACATGGTTTTCCGTGAAGGGAAGGTCATGCCTGACAAACCTTCTGGAATTTTTTGAAGAGGCCACCAAGACTTATGACCAGAGCAGGGCTTATGACATCATATACTTGGATTTTCAGAAAGCATTTGATAAAGTACCGCATAAGAGACTCATTTTTAAAATGAGCTCCATTGGAGCTACAGGAGGTATTCTGGAGTGGATTCAAAACTGGTTACAGGACAGAACACAAAGAGTGGTGGTCAATGGTATCTCATCTGAGCTAGGTATGGTGGGGAGTGGCGTCCCCCAGGGATCAGTGTTGGGACCCCTGCTGTTCCTCATCTACATTAATGACCTTGATAGGAATATTGAGAGCAGATTAGTTAAATTTGCAGATGATACTAAATTGGGGAGTTTGGCAAATAGTTTAGAGTCCACTAAAGTGATTCAGGATGATTTGGATAGAATCCAGAATTGGGCAGAAATGTGGCAAATGAAATTTAATGTAGCAAAATGTAAAGTTGTACATGTAGGTAATAAAAACATTAGACGGGATTACTTCTTGGGAGGTTTAAAACTGGAATGTGCTCCACATGAGAAAGATCTGGGAGTGATTGTTGACCAAACCCTCACAGGCTCTAGCCATTGTGCCGTAGCAGTTAAAAAAGCCAATCGGATGCTGGGATACATTGCCAAAAGTATTGAGAACAAATCTAAGGAGGTGATGCTTCTTTTGTACAAGACATTCGTCAGACCACATCTGCAGTATTGTGTACAGTTCTGTGGACCATACTTTAAGAAAGATATAGAGGCTCTAGAGAAAGTTCAGAGGAGAGCCACTAAGCTAATTCCAGGCATAAAAGATGAAAGCTATGAGAAGAGGCTGAAGATCCTTAATCTCTTTAGTCTTAGGAAAAGGAGACTAAGGGGTGATTTGATTGAGGTCTTTAAATATGTTAAAGGGATTAACAAAGTGAATTATGTAGGATTCCTTCAACCAAGTGTTGTTAGTAAAACTCGGGGTCACAAATGGAAGTTGACCAAAGGTAAATTTAGCACTGATATTCGGAAATATTTCTTCACCCAAAGAGTAATTTCGATGTGGAATAGCTTGCCTGACCATATTGTTGAGGCAGAGACCTTGGGGGTTTTCAAGAGCAGGCTTGACTTAAAGCAAGATACCATTGAGTCATTGAGTATCTGAAGGGATTCATTCACAATAGTATAAAGAAACTGGCAAGCGTAGTTGGGCTGAACGGCCTGTTCTCGCCATTCATGTTATGTTAAGTTATAATTGAAGTCTCCCATAATAATAGTCCCTCCTCCTCTACAAACTTGCCTAATCCTCTTAAAGAGCAGTTCATTGACAATATTGTCCAAAGCTGGCGGTCGATAGCATACTCCTTTGTTTAAACCTGTCTCGTATTTGCCAATGAGCCTGACCCAGATATCTTCACAGGGCAAGGAATGTTCAATTTCGGGAATTTCCTGTACATTTATGTTTTCGTTCACATAGAGTGCTACGCCCCCTCCTTGCCTATTACGTCTATCCTTCCTAAAGAGCTTCTATATTATATTCATCTCCATCCTCTTCACTAAGCCATGTCTCTGTAATCCCAACTATGTCATAGCCCTCACTAATCATAACGGCCTCAAGTTCTGGAAATGTATTTTTTATGCTTCTTGCATTTAAATAAAAACATTTCAGGTTATTACTAATGCTCTTCCCCCTTGATTTCCCATGCGGCTGCTGCTTCAAGCCCCCCACTACGCTTTGTTGCTTTAAAAGTATATTATCAATAGTGCATGTAACGCTGTCAGCTTCCATCAGGGCTGTCTGCATTTCCCTATGTGTAACACTCACTAACCTCCCTGCCCCCCAAGTCCCTAGTTTAGATAATCCTGTGCTACCCTCAACATATGCTGACCCAGTGCAAAGGTACCCCTCCGGTTCAGGTGTAGCCCGTTAGGCTTGAACAGTTCACCCCTGTCCCAGAAAAAGTTCCAGTGCCCCATAAACCTGTACCCCTCTTTCCTACACCAAGTTCAGAGCCACGTGTTAAACCTCCAGATAAAATTCTGCTCTCCTCTGCTTGCATGTGGTACCGGTAGAATCCCGGAGAAAACTACTGTGGAGGATCTGCTCCTAAGCTTCTCAGCTAATTCCACAAATTTGCCTTGCAGAACCTCAAACCTGCCCATACCTATGTCATTTGTCCCAACATGGACCATGACAACTGGATCCCTCCCCGCTCTGGCTAGGAGCTTGTCCGCACGCTCCAGGAGGTCTCTCCTACCTGGGCACCAGGCAGGCAACATACTGTACGAGACTCCTTGTCGTGTGAACAGACTAAGCTGTCTATTCCTCTAATGATTGAGTCCCCCACTATCACTAACTCCCTTTTCTGAGGGGAAGAGGCTAACAGGGTGCCCTGATGCTCATCAATCCCCCCACTCTCAGGGTCAGGGGCCAAGTTGAGTTCCTGCAAGATCCGGAATCGGTTGGACACCTCAACCACTGGAGGAGCTGTCGCTGTACGGCGTGCACCCCCTTTCCTGCGCTGTCGATCTACAGTCACCCAACTTTCTCTCCCTGCCTGTTCTGTGGTCTCCGCACACCCCTGCTTTGGCGTACACACCATTCCTCTAAACGACATACTACTTAGTTCCTCTAGGAACTCTGCTGATTGCGAACTATGTTGCGCCGCCAACTGGCTCTGAAGATCAAGGATCTTGCTCTCTAGATGCTCAATTAGCTGGCACTGGTGAGAGACAAACCCACCCTGGAAATCTCTTTCCAAAAGTGCGATCATCCTGCAACCGTCACATAGTTTTGGCCACATTTTGAACCCCCTACCTAATGACCTTGCTCACCCTAGATAACAAGTGTGGGGAAAATTACCTCTTGTTACCCGGTGGTGTTCGTTAAGGGTGGAAGACAATTGAAATAAATACTTGACCAGATTGTGATTGAAATATAGTAAATTTATAACAGACAAAGAGTAAAAAATTACAAACTGTAACAGAGGGATGTTCTTGGCCACAGTTTGAGAGCTTGCGCTCTGCCGGGCGTTGCCCGGACATCAGTTCTTATAATCCACAGTCCTTTAGCTGTACATCAATTGGCTGTAGATCTGTCTATAACCGTAGTCTAATCAGCTCCCGCCTTTCTTCTTAGTATTGTCCAGTCTACTTTGGACAGGTCACTGAAAGGCAGTTACGGGATACCTGATGCCACTTTGGACTGCGCTTAGGGCGTTTTCTTTCTTGGCAGAAACTGTGAATTCCTGTGCCACTCTTGACCTTGGTCCTCTGTACAGTTCCTCTCACACACAGACACACATTCTGGGTAAATAGGTTTATAAGCTTTGGGGTATTGACATAAAAGATGTTTTAAGCAGTAAAAGATAATAATAATACAAAAGATGTTTTGATAATAATACTGATGATAATAAGATGATAAGAATGCAAAAGATGATTTTGTATTATTCCACACAAGGAAAATTAATTAATGCCGAGACAGAAGCTCAGGGTCCACAATTTATTACCCTGAGAAGCCCTAAGCAGCAGTCACAATAGAAACCGTAGGAAAACTATGTAAATGGATAATAAGCCTCTTTTAGCAGGGGCTTAGTTTCAGTTAACAAAAAAATGAAATACCAAATTGAGACTAACTCGATATGTAATAGGAACTTTGAATAAGCCAACTTGATTTTATATAGTCCCAGTACTATTAACATACTAATCTAAAAATATCCAGGTCTTAGCTGAGAATCCAGATAAAACAGACTGGCTACAGCGCCCAGGAGAAACTAGGGGGCTGAGCACTCCGGTAAACCTTACCGTTTAAAATTCCAACCTAACTGAATGAACGACTTAAGTAACAGCTGCCCTACTGACTAAATGCTTAATCTCAGATCCCAAGTCAAAATGCAAACAGTAAATATCTAGCTAACTAGCCACAAATATAACCAAAGGTAACCGAAACAGAGTAAAGCTCCGGTTCCCTTTAATTCAAACAGACCGAAAAAAAATACGGACCAAAAAAAAAAATTTGTTTACCATGTGAGCGAACTAAACACGGTATCTCCCCCAACAAGCTGTCGCGAAGCACTCAAACAAGCAACTAAACTTTAATCAGCTGATCAAGGCACCGCAACCGGAGTAAAAAACAAAAATAATGTAATTTGCAATGTGTTTAATCAGAAGAGCACTTCGGTAATAATGAGATGCGAAAAAGACAAAAACCCCGGTTCGCGTTAATATTTAATTCAAGCTTGGCAATGCGTTTATGCGGTGAAGAGAAAGACCGAAGGAGACTAAAAACCCCAGTGAACGTCAATATTTACTGGCTAGAAGACTGTATGAAAGGCAAGCGACCAAGTATGAAACCAACCCAGGTAATAGTTCGCTAGATATCCAGGTAATTCGATAATATTCTTAGCGTTGAGAGCTTGCTGAAGTTTGTTAGCTAAATCAGCTACAGAAAAACCAGGCAACAGTAGCTCAGTCCTTGAAAACAACTCTGTTTTACTTTGTATATCGTACAATTCACTTAGTTGGCCAATTATTTAATGTTTAAATTTATTTTACTTTACTTTGCTCCCAGGAGACTGAAACCCCCCGAAAAAACCCCCCCCCCAAAAACCCCTGTCGCCTTTGTTTGACCAGATTAGCGACTTAATTTGGCTATTTGCTAACAGAGTTGTTACAAGGGGGGAAAAGGGGAAAAAAAGATGGGGAGAAGATTCTCCCTGCCCCTAATGCGACAAAGGTTATACCTCGGGAGCAAATCGTCTTACCTCTTTTAATGTTTGAACTTTTACACACAAATTAGTTTCAGAAAACCCTGTTTAAACAAGAGTAAATCGTCTGCCACAACCAGCCCTGCACGCCTCTCTCCCCCTCAACTCAAGCAGAATGAACACCAATGAACAGTGCTACAGCACAACCAAGAGGTGAGCAACAGCCCTTCCAGTAACAAAAGGATGACAAACAAAACAAAAAGGGAAGCAATGTTCCAACTAAAACAATAAACCAAAGACAGGAGCCGGTGGCAGTTAAAATCCCACTGACCAGCAGTGGGAAGGAAGATGCAGAGCATCTAAGGCTGGATTTTGCCAGCCCCAAATACCCTGCGCTGCAGGTGATGCCAATTAAGGCGTTTAGTGAGGATTGTGTGAGGAGGAGGGCTGCAAGGTCCAAGCCTAACATATATCATGCTGCCACAAGTAATTTTCATTCCACATTCCCAGTCAGGCAAATTATCTAATATAGTAACACAACTGTCAATGGACCTGAGCCACAACAAACCCACTCTACCATAGGGTCTTCCCCTAATAAGACCATGAGTAGCATCAACTGGAGAGGCAACAAAACCACAAAATTCTTTAAGTACTTTTTGGGCTATGACTCTCTTGCTTTAAAATCATAAGTTCTTGTTAACATAAAATATCACAAGTTCAGCAAAGTATGAAAAAAACCTTTAGAGCTTTTGAAGCTGTTACAATTAAAACAAATTATATTGATATCCATAATGCATTAGATTTTGCAGGATAAAACTTTATGACATAAGCACCAGTTGGCCACAGTTCAGGCTGAAACAAAGCTGCAGGATTAACACAGACACATTCAATTTTAAAAGACGAATAATTATCAAACTTTGTTTTCAGCTTTTCACATGGAATGACAATGTTAGTCTTGTTCTTCACGTAGTTTACAATGTCATCACTTTTGGTATCTGGCTCAAGTCTGGATAGGAACAAAGTCGTATGTCACCCTTGGCGCACCTCGAAGTCTGTTTGCTCTGCAGTACCTATGATGGGCTTATCTTTATTCCAACTTTTAGTACACCTGCTGACCACCTTGAAGCCGTCCAGATCCATCAGGGTCCTATCAACAGAAACAGGTTAATTGGAGACCTCACCCCAAGTCAACATTGCATTGCGGTAGATGGCTGTATCAAGGCCCTTCACCGTCTGCCCTGCTTCAGCCTTTGTCATCATACCAGTGGAGGTTAACCCTGCAGGGAGCTAATGTAGACAAGGCTGTTCTTCTGGCAAAGTAACATACAGTGCTGAAGCGTAAGGTTCTGATGAAGTTTTTGACTGTGGTGACAAGTCCCTGTTTTTGACAGGTGATTCTTGAACAGTCAGCTTAACCAGGGAGAGTTCATTCCTGAGCATAAGCACCTCTTTTCACATCTGCTGCAACCCACACAGTAATGAAGAGACATCAATGCCGTTCATATGCACAGGCGGCATTTTCGATAAGTCTTTAGCAACAAAGCAAGGAAAGTTATCACAACTGTGAAGCACCAAGAGTTTGTCCTCAACGTTAGATTTGTCCTTGTTGGGGTCCTGCCTCTTTTTAGCTCACTAACCACATGGTTTCACATTTTCACAAATGTGCAATATGTGTTTAGCATGCTCAGTTTCACTTGTAGAATAAAAGTCAGACACAAGTTTCACAAGGGATCATGCACAATTACATTCACTATGTTGAAAACAAAAAAGCTCATTGACCAAAATGTCTTTATGCTTTTCATTCATCTTCTGGGATGAACATTCTGAAGATGTGTTACTGACTGTCGGATCATTAGCAGAAACGTGTTGCTGTTTCATCAGAGTGCACAGCATTTTAAGTCATGTTCACTGCCAGGTACAGCAGTAACAGGGTCTACCTTGGAGTCAGGGGCTGAATTGGCACTTCCAGATTTGGCAGCTAACGCAGCATCATTACGAACATGACATGACAAACACAAAAGGTCGCCTGATCTGTGCAACATGTCCTGTGGCTCTGCAGTCCTGACATCAAAGCTCAGAATTATTACCACCAGGTCCACCGTATGATCTCCCCCGCATATCTGGTATGGTGTTGACAGCCAGGTGAGCTGACACATTGAACACCCAGATTCTCCAGCAAAGTGAACCCTTTGTTTACGGTAGCCAAATGGGCGATAAAGGAGTAACTTGTGTTATGGCCCCAATCTGTTATGGCGTAGCGGACAGCAAGGGATGACAGACAAAATTTTTAAACTTTAACAGATTTAATTAAACATACACTTTGAACTAATTTACAATCTACTCTACTGACCAAGATTGAAATAAAAAAAAAGAGATATTTACAGTCCCTTGGTAATTGAGATGGGGCTGTTATGTTGCGATGTCCTGGGACAGGAAAATGCTCCAACACAGGCAAAAATCCACAAAAAGCTTCACAGGTCTTGAAAAGAGTGACAGGTCTGGTCAAATGTATCCTTCCACAATTTCTCCTTGCAATTTCTCCTACTACTGTTCACTCTCTCAATTTTTCTCCTTATATACTCTTTTCCAGCCCCCTCCCACCTTCCAGACTTTTCTCCAATTCTCTGGGACATTACCCTCTGAGGCATGCCCAGGACATGCCCCAAAACCTAGCTCCAGACTGGGCTTAACAAAAAAAATCTCAATACTGCCATCTAGTGGCTTTTTTTTTTTCCCACATTACACCTCCATTCCAAAAGGGAAAACTTTTGACTCATAAAGGCAAAATTTTTCTTTTCAATACAAAAATGGTTAAGTAGGGGCGCCCCAGTGGCTCATCGGTCTAAGCGCGCGTACCATAAAGGCAGTGTCCTTCCCGCAGCGACCTGGGTTCAACTCCAGCCCAGGTCATTTGCTGCATGTCTTCCCCTATTCTTCTCCCCAACCTTCCTGTCTCTCTACACTGTACAACTGTCAAATAAAGGAAAAATTCCCAAAAAAATAATCTTAAAAAAAAATGGTTAAGTAGACACTTGTATATATATACATATATATAATACAATATGCTAATAAACACATGTGATATATATACACATACTCAAACACGGGATAAGCAATCAGCAATTACATTGTCAGTACCCTTTACATGCTTAATTTCCAAGTCAAACTCTTGTAAAATCAAACTCCAATTCAACAATCTCCGATTCTTGTTTTTCATCTTACTCAAAAACATTAACGGATTGTGGTCAGTATATACAATCATTGGCTTTTGCCCTGTACAAACATAAACCTTAAAGTGTTGTAAGGATAGAACCAGAGCCAACAGCTCCTTCTCAATTGTGGAATAGTTCTTTTGGTGGCGATTGAATTTCCTGGAGAAGTATGCCACGGGATGCCCAAATTTCATCAGAGTCACTTCTCTGTAGGAGCACAGATCCACAAGCTTGGTCGCTAGCATTGACCGCCATGGAGAACGGTTTGTTGAAGTCAGGAGATTTGAGCACGGGGAAGTGACACAGCAGAGACTTCAGGCGATCGAAGGCTCTTTGGCATGCTTCATCCCAAGTGAACTTTACGCCTTTCTTCAGTTGGTTGGTGAGACTGAGAGCAATCTCAGCAAAGTTCTTGCAGAACTTGCGGTAGTACCCGATCATTCCAAGGAAGCGGCGCAAAGCTTTTATGTTGTCAGGAACTGGAAAGTCCATGATGGCTTGGACTTTAGCATTTATGGGTGCCAACTTATCCTGGCCTATGACGTAGCCAAGATACGTGACAGTAGCACAACCAAAGTCACTCTTGTTCAGGTTAACAGTCAGGTTAGCCTGGGTCAAGCGCTGGAACAACATCTCTACATCTTTCAGATGTTCTTCCCAGGAGTCACTCCATGTGATCAGGTCGTCAATGTACGCACCCATGTGTGGCAATCCGGCGATTGTAGACTGTATCATCCTTTGGAACGCGGCTGGGGCATTTTTCATGCCAAAGGGTAGGACTTCATACTGGTATAACCCAGATGGTGTGGCAAAAGCAGAGATGCTCTTGGCCCTCTCAGTTAAAGGCACACACCAATAACCCTTCAATAAATCAATCTTGGTCAGAAACTTTGCTTGCCCTACTCTATCGATACAATCATCAATCCTAGGTATTGGAAACACATCAGTTCTAGTTACAGTATTGACTTTGCGATAATCTGTACAGAATCTAGTACTTCCATCAGGTTTTGGAACTAGAACACAGGGTGAACTCCAATCTGAGTTAGAGGGTCTGATAATATCATGTTCTAACATGTACTCAACCTCTTTCTCAGCAATCTTTCTCTTTTCAGGATTCATCCGGTACGGATGCTGTTTTCTTGGTTCGGCATCACCAACATCTACATCATGAGAGGCTATAGAAACTCTGTTTGGAACATCAGGAAATAGATCTTTATATTTCTTCATCAACCTCTCAAACTGATCTATCTGTGAGGGTTCTAAGTGCTGGAGTTTTACATCAAGATTTTGCAACACTTCAGAATTTGACAATTTATATGAAAGAACTTCAGCTTTAATTCTAGGTTCATCATCTTGAAACTCCCCCTCATCTTCACAAGTCTCGGCCATAGGAGGATCTGAAATGACAGCTGCAACCCTAGCATTCCTATCATGATAAGGCTTCAGCATGTTAATGTGACACAACTGTTTTGGCTTTCTCCTATCTGGAGTCTTCACAATGTAATTGAGATCATTGAGTTTTGTCAGAATTTCATAAGGACCATGAAATCTAGCCTGCAATGGATTGGACTGCAAGGGAAACAACACAAGGACCTTGTCTCCTGGTTTAAACTCACGGCTTCTAGCCTTATGATCATACCAAGTTTTCATTTTTCCCTGACTTGATTTCAAGTTCTCTTTGGCTAGGTCACAAGCTGCACGCAGTCTTTCCTTGAACTTGCTAACATAGTCTAACAGACTGATATGCGGCTCTTTCTCTTGCCATTGTTCACTCAAAAATAGCAAAGGTCCTCTCACTTCATGGCCAAACACTAGCTCAAACGGACTGAATCCAGTAGACTCCTGCACTGCTTCTCTAACTGCAAACAATAGCAAATGAACACCTTCATCCCAGTCTTTCTCATGGTCATAACAATAAGTCCTCATCATTGTCTTGAGAGTGGAATGAAACCGCTCTAAGGCACCCTGACTCTCTGGATGATAGGCACTGGAAAGAATCTGCTTCGCACCTAGTTCATACACAACCTGCTGAAACAATCCGGAAGTGAAATTGCTACCTTGATCTGACTGAATTTCCCTGGGAAGGCCAAACAACGTGAAGAACTTTATCAAAGACTTCGAGATTGCAGTTGCCTTGATGTTGCATAGAGGTATGGCTTCAGGGAATCTGGTAGATGCCCACATGATTGTCAACAAGTACTGATTTCCAGATCTAGTCTTGGGTAATGGACTAACACAATCAACGATGACCTTGGAGAAGGGCTCCCCAAATGCTGGGATAGGCTGCAATGGAGCTACAGGTGAGTCTAACTGATGTTTTCCAACTACCTGACAAGTGTGACAGGTTTTGCAAAAGTTGGAAACATCTTTCCGAAGTCCAGGCCAGAAGAAGTGTTTCATGATCTTGTCAACAGTCTTGTTAACACCAAGATGACCTCCTAAAGGCAAACTATGAGCCATTGTTAAGATCTCATTCCTGTAGACCTTCGGAACAACAATTTGCTTGACCACTGCCCAATCTGCATTGGCAGGGATATCAGGAGGGCGCCACTTCCGCATCAACACTCCATCCTTGAGATAATACCCAAAGGGAACTGCGTCTATTTCTTCATCAGGAAGGGCTCTCTTCTTTAGTACACAAATTTCAGGATCATTGGTTTGCTCCTGAATCAACCGCTTTCTGGACAGAGACAAGTCTCCAGACACATCAGAATCACCAGACCCATCTGGCTGGCTGAATAGAGAACTGATAAAAGTGTCTGATAAGTCCTCAAACGGAAAAACCATAGTAGGCTGAACAGAGTCATGAGGCGAACCACCTGAGTCATGACTACTCAATGTGCTGGATGGCACTGTTATGATTCTGCCATGTCCTGTTCTGCTCTGCTCATGTTTTATTTAGTCTTGATCCATGCCACGTTTTTGTTATGACCATATTCCTGCCAGTACCCACATTTCTATTATCATTCCGGTCCATGTTTTTGCTCATGCCCTGCATTGCACTTTGTCTCCCCTGTCTGGTCTTGTGTTATGTGACAGCTTATTTTCCCCTAGTATTGTGTGCCATGCTTTCAGGTGATTTCATGGTTTCTGGGTTTTCATTGTTCCTTCTAATCTCGTTTGTTTCCTTCACCTTGCTTTTCTATTTTACTAACAAGTACTAACAGTTTGTTATTTTGTTAAAGTTACTAACCAAAACTAACATTGTATATAATACTAACTTACTAACAAGCACTAGGGATTGTATAGCTGCACCTTACTAATTGATTAACAAGCTCTCAGCACTCGCCCTGTTCTAGTCTCCGCCTCTTGTCTTCACTTAATCTACTCTGCTGCTTTTCAGCGGATCCTCCACACCTGCTCAACTCTGTTCTGCCTCTCATTATCTGTGCACGTTAGAACTCCCTAACCGGAGCTTTGTGTTTTTTGTCAATAGGCTGTCTCGTGATCCCTGTCCGCGTTTTGGCTTTTGCCATTTTCATGTGATTAGGTTCTCCCTCGTGTTTGCCCCTTCGTAATTAGTCTGATCCATTTCACCTGTCCCTAATCATAGCATGTGACTTCCCTTGTGTGTATTTAAGCAGTCTTCTCACAGCAGTTCCCCGTCAGAACGTTTCCCTTGGTTTGCCTGTGCTACTCTTGTTTTCGCCTCGTACTCTTTGTGATTCTATTCTGACTGGACCGTCCTTGATTTACGATTTTTGGCTCTGTTTTGGTATTTTGTCTGCATCTGATTATCGAACCCTTTTTCTGCCCGACCACGAGTACTGTGATTGCTGCCCTGGTTTACGACTCGGATTCTGCCCTTTTGGATTGTGATTTTTGGATTGTGGACTTTGTACTGTTGCCTTCTGCCCTGCGGGGGTTTACCCCCTCGCTCAATAAAATCACATCTGCTGCATTGCTTGGTTCTCGCGACTGGTTCCTGAGCGTTACCTCACAGGCATCACATCATCTTCTTCTTGAGCCTTCTTAGCCATAGCACGGGTCACTGCACAGGAAGGATACAGAGATTGGTCTTCATCGCCATCTTCAGTGCTCGGCTGTGAAGTAAGATGAACAGGGGGAACTACATTGCCCCCAGCCAGGTCATTGCCTTGCAACAGAGAAACACCCTTGATAGGTAGAATTGACATAAGTCCCACCTTTACCTGTCCTGTAACTAAATCTGACTTCAAGAATACAGAGCGCAGGGGTACGGATACAGTCCTCCCTTCAATACCTTGTACAAGTATGAAATCCCCAGAAGGGGTCTCATCACGTAACTCTAAGGAGTCCATCAACAAAAGTGACTGAGAAGCTCCGGTATCCCTTAGTATATATATGGGTACAGGAGGAGAATGCTCATTCAGAGCCACAAATCCCTCTGACACAAATGGAAGAAATTCCTCCCTCACAAAGTCAGCAGTATCAGGCTTCTTAGCCTCACAAGGAGCAGGCAATTTAGCAGATCGGTCATCTACTACAGGGGTTTCTAACCTTGTCTTCACAAAGGCAATGGGTTTGGTATCCTTTTCTTTTTCTTATTAGCTTTAAGGAACCAACAGTTAGTTGTAACATGACCAGATTTCTAGCAATAATTGCAAACTAGACCACTTTTGTCACTGTCAGCTTTCACACTTTGATCAGACCTTTGACTGGATTTTTGAGCACCATCACCAGATTTGTCTTTGTCTTTGGGTGAGGAATCTTGGGTATCACCGTTACCTTTCTTCTGAAACTGGGACCATCTATTGTAACTGCTGGACTGAAATTTGGACTTATGTGTGAGAACATATTCGTCTGCAAACTTGGCAGCTGATTGCAAATTCAGTGCATGCTTCTCATTAAGGTAGGTCTTAATATCATCCTTGACACAGTTCTTGAATTCTTCAACTAACACCATCTCTTTTAGTGAGTTGAAATCATCCTTGACCTCCATAGAAGTACACCAGCGCTCAAAGCAAACCACCTTCTCGTTAGCAAATTCCACATAAGTCTGATTGTCAGATTTCTTCAGACCTCTGAATTTCTGTTGGTAAGCCTCTGGAACCAACTCATAAGCTGTCAAAATAACATTTTTGACAACCTCATAAACAGAGGAATCATCTGCAGACAAAGCCGAATAAGCTCGTTGAGCTTTACCCTTGAGGACAGTTTGCAACATCAGAGGCCAGTGTTCCTTTGGCCGCTGACAACTCTTCGCTACCTTCTCGAAGCACTGGAAATACTTTTCAACCTCCTTTTCCGAGAATGGAGGCACCAGCTTTACCTCCTGGCTAGCATGAAATTTGTTTTCAGCTTCCATTTTGATTTTTAGTTGCTCCATTTGGAGCCTTTCTTCTCTAACTTCTGTAACTCAAAATCTCTCTGTCTCTCTCTCTTTCTGCTCTTTCCTCTTTCTCTCTCTCAAATTCTTTGTTTTTCTTTTTCCTCCCTTTCTTTTCTCTCTTTCTCTCAAACTGCCTTTCTTTCGCTCTTTCGGCTCTCTCGAATGCTCTTTCCTCTCTTTCAATCTCTAGCATTTTTAATTTAAGTTCCCTTTCTACATTTGAATTTTCCACTGGAAACTGCTCCAGATCTCCTGGTGCAAACACATTTTCATCTATGTAATATTCAACAATCTCTCTAGCCAGTCTTGCTTTTCGCATGGCTGGTTTTACATCTGTCAGCTCTGTCTGCATATTTCTAGCAGTTCTGTCTTTTTAAAAGACTTCAAAACCTCTACGGTTGGTGATGCCAAGAAATCATCCATTGCTGTTGATCTGTCAATATATATCTAGGAAAATTCAAAAAACAATTTCACAATTTGAAATTTTAGATTTTCAATAAATGACTCACACAATGGACTATCCCGGATGAGCCCCCAATTTGTTATGGCCCCAATCTGTTATGGCGTAGCGGACAGCAAGGGATGACAGACAAAATTTTTAAACTTTAACAGATTTAATCAAACAAAAACTTTGAACTAATTTACAATCTACTCTACTGACCAAGATTGAAATAAAGAAAAAAAATGAGATATTTACAGTCCCTTGGTAAGTGAGATGGGGCTGCTATGTTGCGATGTCCTGGGACAGGAAAATGCTCCAACACAGGCAAAAATCCACAAAAAGCTTCACAGGTCTTGAAAAGAGTGACAGGTCTGGTCAAATGTATCCTTCCACAATTTCTCCTTGCAATTTCTCCTACTACTTTTCACTCTCTCAATTTTTCTCCTTATATACTCTTTTCCAGCCCCCTCCCACCTTCCAGACTTTTCTCCAATTCTCTGGGACATTCCCCTCTGAGGCATGCCCAGGACATGCCCCAAAACCTAGCTCCAGACTGGGCTTAACAAAAAAAAAAAAGTCAATACTGCCATCTAGTAGCGTTTTTCCCCCACATTACACTTGTAAGGTCACATCTACTGGTCCCAAGTTGCCTGATGATGTAGCTATCCAGTATCCAGTATAAGCAAACTTTAACCTTATTAGCAAGACAGCTAGCATAAGCTTATTAGCAAACTAGCTAGCAAACGTAAGGGAAGGGAAAGAATTCCGCATTTAATGTTCGCCAATATCGAATGAAATCAGTACTTTTTCGGCTAACCTTGATGTTTTGGTACCCAGAGAAGCATTCAGATGTGCAAAAACGCCAAGTGTACATCCAATGATGAGAATTTAGAGTTTAATTTCTAGTGCTGCTATACGTGGTGACAGCATATAATGGCGACAGCCATGTTACTGATTACACACACCGGGTTGCTAGGGCATGCGCAGCATATGCATTCGCGATATTATATGTTATTAATTGCTTATTTCCATATTGCCTTGGTATTGGACCGAGGGTCACCGTATTGCCATATAATACTGCGATCCAAAGGATAATACCAAGGCAATGCGAAAATAAGCAATTTATAATATTTTTATTAATAGGTTAAGTATGTTGTCCTATCATGACAATATTATGACTATGACTTCTGAAGTATGCGACTTCAAGACTCATTAAAGAGCTAAATGCTAGGTCCGCAACTGCTTGTGCACCTGCTGAAATCAGCCAATACAGGGTCGGCCAATACAGGATATACTGGCAGGCCGTTTTTACTGTATGCGAGCAATAACATACTTAACCAATTAATAATAAGTATTAATACTAATTTATAACCCCCTTCTCACTAATAAAATCCCTAACATATATTGGCGCCACCTTTCAAAATCGTACTGGCAAATAGAAAGCCAAAAAAGAGGAGGGTGGATAGAGAATTCTTTCCGCTGAACCATGTCAACAAACAAATGCTTTGGATAACGTCGTCACAGTTCCCTGAAAGAACCAGCTATTTTTTTGGTTCCGCTGGAAACCAACTTCTTGGGTTCCGAACCTATTTATTTTTGGCTGAAATGCAGGGAACGGTTCAAAATTACGTTTGGGAACTGGCTCCATGCTGGTTCTGTGTCAGTGGAAATGCACTATCAGAGGAACTGCCTACAGGGGAGTTCCCTAGGAACTATTAACCTGTAAGAACTTTTTGAGGGTTTACTTTTGCGCCGTCAATAGGAACCCCTTGACATGACTTAAACTGGCTGGCTGTTGGTATACCAATGTGCAGTGTACCTTTAGCGGGACTTAGCTAGCTACGATAACTACAAAAAAGTTTTATTAGACTATTTTGAAAGGAGACGTGCGAGTTTGGACTATGCGGTTGAAAGAGTAAGAGGGAGAGCTAGGAGGTGAGAAGTCCTGCAATATTTTTCAATACTTCATATCATTGCCGTAATTGATCCATGGAGCATTCCCACTCCCAAACCACAACTTGATCATAGCGGCCTCTCTAACAGAACTGCGTTGTTGCATGATGGAATAATATTTTATAATATTATAGTATTATATATTATAATATTTTATCCCATAAATGATTAAAAATTGGTGTAATACAGCCATGTCATACAATTTAGATATTACACACGAGTAAAACAGCTTTCTAACTTTGCAATTAGTCAGATTCCAGTGACTGGCAAATATCAACCGATATCTTCGCCACATTTACATTACCAATCTTACTTATTTCAGATGTTTTGGGGGGTTTCAGTCTCCTGGGAGCAAAGTTAGGTAACATAAATTCAAACACTAAATAATTAGCTAACTACATAAATTGTATGATATAGCTACAAAGTAAAACTAAATTGTTTTCAAGCACTGTGCTACTCTCGCCTGGTTTTTCTGTAGCTGATTTAGCTAACAAATTTCAGCAAGCTTCTCAATGCTAAGAATATTATCAAATTGCCTGATATCTAACTATAACCTGGGTTGTTTCATACTTGGTCGCTTGCCTTTCATACAGTATTCTAGCTAATAAATATTGATGTTCACCGGGGTTTTTAGTCCTCTTCGGTCTTTCTTTTACCACATTGCCCAGCTTGTATTAAATATTAACGCTAACCGGGGTTTTAGTCTTTTCCGCATCTTATTTTGACCGAAAGGCTCTTCTGATTAAACACATTGCAAGTTACGTTACTTTTGTATTTTCCTCCAATTGCGGTGCTTGGATCAGCTGGTTAGAGTTAAGTTGCGAGTGCTTAGAGACAGCTTGTTGGGGGAGATACCGTGTTTAGTTAGCTCACATAGTGAAGGACTTGTTTATTCGGTCCGTTTGAATTATATTGTACAGGAGCTTTACTCTGTGTCAGTTACCTTTGGTTGTATTTGTGGCTAGCTAGCTCGATGGTTCCTGTTTGCATTTTTGACTTGGGATCTGAGATTTAGTTCGTAGGGCAACAGTTACTTGAGTCGACCATTCGGTTAGGTTGGAATTTTAAACGGTAAGGTTTACTGGAGTGCTCCTCCACCACCCCCAGTTTCTCCTGGGCGTTGTAGCCAGTCTGTTATTATCTGGATTCTGAGCTAAGCCCTGTGATATTTTTAGATTAGTATATTAATAGTACTGGGGCTATATAATATCAAGTCGGCTCATTAAGAGTGCTAACTACATATCGAGTTTGTCTTAATTTAGTAATTCACTTTTGTTAACAGAAACTAAGCCCCTGCTAAAAGAGGCTTATTTTCCTTTTACATAGTTTCACCATGGTTTCTATTGTGACTGCTGCTTAGGGCTTCTCAGGTTAATAAATTGTGGTTCCTGAGCTTCTGTCTTGGCAATAATAATTTTCTTTGTAATCTAGGGTGCGCAAGATCATTAGGTAGGGGGTTCAAAATGTGGCCAAAACTATGTGATGGTTGCAGAATGATCGCACTTCTGGAAAGAGATTTCAAGGGTGGGTTTGTCTGTCACCGGTGCCAGCTAATTGAGTATTTGGAGAGCAAGATCCTTGATCTTCAGAGCTAGTTGACAGCACAACATAGTTTGCAATCAGTAGAGTTCCCAGAGGAACTGAGTAGTATGTCGTTTAGAGAAATGGTGTGTACGCCAACGCAGGGAAGTGGGGATATCCCAGAGCAGGCAAGGAGAGAAAATTGGGTGACAGTAGGACGTCAGCGCAGGAAAGGAGATGCACGCCGTACAGCGACAGCTCCTCCAGTGGTTGAGGTGTCCAACCAATTCCGGCCCTTGCAGGAACTTGACTTAGCCCGTGAACCTGAGAAAGGGGGGACTGATGAGCATCAGGGCACCCTGTTGACCTCTTCCCCTCAGAAAAGAGAGTTAGTGATAGTGGGGGACTCAATCATTAGAGGAATAGACAGCTTAGTCTGTTCGCGCGACAAGGAGTCTGGTACGGTGTGTTGCCTGCCTGGTGCCCAGGTAGGAGACCTTCTGGAGCATGCGGACAAGCTCCTGGTCAGAGCGGGGAGGGATCCAGTTGTCATGGTCCATGTTGGGACAAATGACATAGGTAAGGGTAGGTTTGAGGTTCTGCAAGGCAAATTTGTGGAATTAGCTGAAATGCTCAGGAGCAGATCCTCCACAGTAGTGTTCTACGGGATTCTACTGGTGCCACGTGCAAGCAGAGGGAAGCAGAATTTTATCTGGAGGTTTAACACGTGGCTATGAACCTGGTGTAGGAAAGAGGGGTACAGGTTTATGGGGCACTGGAACTTTTTCTGGGACAGGGGTGACCTGTTTAAGCCTGACGGGCTACACCTGAACCGGAGGGGTATCTTTGCACTGGGTCAGTGTATGTTGAGGGTAGCACAGGATTATTTAAACTAGGGACTTGGGGGGCAGGGAGGTTAGACAGTGTTATACATAGGGAAATGCAGACAGCCCTGATGGAAGCTGACAGCGTTACATGCACTATTGACGATATATTTTTAAAGCAACAAAGCGTAGTGGGGGGCTTGGAGCAGCAGGCACATGGGAAGTCGAAGGGGAAGAGCATTCTTAATAACTGGAAATGTTTTTATTTAAATGCAAGAAGCATAAAAAATACATTTCCAGAACTTGAGGCCCTTATGATTAGTGAGGGCTATGACATAGTTGGGATTACAGAGACATGGCTCAGTGAAGAGGATGGAGATGAATATAATATAGAAGGTTATAAGCTCTTTAGGAAGGATAGATGTAATAGGCCAGGAGGGGGCGTAGCACTCTATGTGAACGAGAACATAAATGTGCAGGAAATTCCTGAAATTGAATATTCCTTGCCCTCTGAAGATATCTGAGTCAGGCTCATTGGCAAACACGAGAGGTTTAAACATTAAAGAGTTAAACAAGTTTTAAACATAGGAGTATGCTATCGACTGCCAGCTTTGGACAATATTGTCAATTAAATGCTCTTTAAGAGGATTAGGCAAGCTTGTAGAGGAAGAGGGACTATTATTATGGGAGACTTCAATTATCCTGGTATCGATTGGGAAATGGTGAAAGGACAGGGTAAAGGGGAGGAAGAATTTCTAGATGTTATAAATGACAATTTTTTGGTGCAGTATGTTAATAAACCTACAAGAGAGAAGACAATTTTAGATTTTGTGCTTTGAAATGACCCTGATAGAATTACTGGTACTGGTACTGAAGCCTCTTGGGACAAGTGATCACTCTACTGTTAATTTTGATGTTTCATGGGAAGTTAAAAAGGTGTATTCAAAAACCAAAATTTTCAATTTTAGGCGAGAAAACTTTGACAGGATGCGTTCACATCTAAGCGAAATTAAATGGCAGACACTCCTGGACTGTGAGTACGTAAACGAGATGTGGGAAAGATTTAAGGGAGTTTTACTTTATTCATAATGCAAATTCATTCCAAAGGTGTCCAAAAGTAAGCTGAAAAAGAAGAATCCTCTGTGGATGACCACAGCTATTTGTAGCAGTTTGAGGGAAAACAGGAATCTTTATAAGATGTACATAAGGGATAACTATGAGAATGCTAAGGCTGAATATTGTAAAATGCGAGCTGTGGTCAAAAAAGAGCTGAGGAATGCTAGAAGACTGTATGAAAGGCAAATTGCAGAAGGGGCAAAAACCAATTTTAGTGCTTCTTTCAGTACTGTAGCAGAAAAAGGAAAGTGAAAGAGGAGGTTCAGTGCATAAAGAATAAATATGGATCGCTGCTACAGGTATATGATAACAAGCACATTGCGGATACCTCGAACAATTACTTCGTTGAGAATTTTTCCTCGGAACGGGTTTTTATTCAGCCAGAGGGCATGTCCAATGCTGAAGATTATTTAGCGGAAATTGAGGTAAGGAATAATGAAGACAAGTTAGACAAGTTGCATAAACTAAAGGCAGATAAGGCGGCGGGTCCTGATGGCTTATATCTTAGAGTGCTCAGGGAAGTTAGTGAGATCATCTTTAAACCGCTCTCAGCTATCTTCAGGCGGTCTTTAGAAACTGGAGAAATACCAAATGATTGGAAGCAGGGCAATATAATACCAATATAAAAGAAACAGGACCGTACTGAGCCAGGAAATTACAGGCCAGTCAGTTTAACTTGCATCGCATGCAAAATACTGAAATCTATCAATAAAGACGAGCTGGAATTATTTCTTGAAGGTAATAATATCTTGAGGGATAGCCAACATGGTTTCCGTAAGGGAAGGTCATGCCTGACAAACCTACTGGAATTCTTTGAAGAGGCCACCAAGACTTATGATCAGAGCAGGGCTTATGACATCATATACTTGGATTTTCAGAAAGCATTTGATACAGTACCGCATAAGAGACTCATTTTTAAAATGAGCTCCATTGGAGTTACAGGGGGTATTCTGGAGTGGATTCAAAACTGGTTACAGGACAGAACACAAAGAGTGGTGGTCTGTGGAATCTCATCTCAGCTAGGTATGGTGGGGAGTGGCGTTCCTCAGGGATCGGTGTTGGGACCCCTGCTGTGCCTCATCTACATTAATGACCTTGATAGGAATATTGAGAGCAAATTGTCGGTGAAAGAGTGGCTATCTGCTTACCGAGATATTGCACAGTTGAAATTGGCTACAACACGACTACATCATACCAAAATACAAAACATCACCTGTTGGTCAAAGTTGAGAAAATAAATGCTTAATTGTAAGGAAGATTGTGGTTATTTGTTGACAATTAACTTTTAACTTTTTGTGTATTCCATTTACTTTTCCATTGTATATCTACTCAGAATATCAAAGTTTGTTTCAATCACATGTATACACAGTTTTTTTTTTTTTTTTATTATATTGTGATGCAGGGATAGGAATCCCCGTCCCTGCCCGCACACGGGCCACGCCTCGGTCTGTCCCCTTGTCTCACAGGAGGAGACTTCAGGACCAGGGACAGCGCCGCCGCACAGTTCAGCACCACGGCTCCCCACTCAAGCCTGGACAGAGGCAGGAGCCTCAATCAGGCAGCCAATTGCCCCAGCACAGGAGACCAGCTGCAGCTCGTCATCCTGATTGGCTGCCTGCCTACAAAAGGCCCAGCCAAGGGCAGAGAGGTGGCAGACCTAAGCGTGTGAGTGCCCAAGCTAATGTGGCCTTTCTATTTCAGAATCAGCATCAGAGCCAGAACCAGAGGAAGACCGAGCCCGCGCCCGCGACCGCGACACCACCAAAGCCTCCAACACCAAGCCTGTTGTACCTACCTTGGCTGTCTCCTGCCCTCCTACCTAGAGGGAGGCTTGGACCTGCCCTGCACCCAGCCAGGAGAACTGGTTGCCATTTAAAATAATAAAACACCCATCCACCCTTAACGCCTGTTTCCTGCCTGGTCTGTGCCACGCCCCGCCGCAGCACTACAATATATATGTTATGTTATGTATGGTAGCTATTCCTGTGGATATCATTCTATATGATGGAGGAAATCAGCATAATCAATTAATTCCTCTGTATCTGAAATAATTTTGGTTTATATCTAGGTTAAATTGGTTAGGGGTTCCTGGGCAGCAGGGGTCTAGTGTGGGAAGGAATGAGTGGTCCCTTTGTTTTTGCCATGTCATGTATATATCAGTGGCGGCTGGTGAACTGGTGATAGGGGAGGCTCAAACCCATCCCTTGAAATTAATGATTGGCCATGACCTGTTTTCAATCATTCATTTAAATTACCCTTACAAAAGCTCCAAAAACTCTCAACATTACCAGGTGTGGTCAGTTTTCATTAATAACGCACACCAGTCAACTCTCACGCATTCTGCGTGAGTTTTAGTGGTATAATTACATTCCCCTGCTGCAGTCAGCAATTATTCAATCAATGCATGTGTAAGAGGTTCTCACACGGAATTGAAGTCCTTGTGCATGGAGGTTTATCCGTTTCACCTGCGATATGACTCCGGACTTCTCACGCTTTTCTTTACTCAGGGATTGGAAGCAATGCATGTATTTAATTATCATTTAAATAGTTTAAATGAAATAAGATCATATGAAACATCTTTATGCAATTCCATTGCTTCCAATGATCTTATCTTATTTAAACAGTTTAAACGATCATGAAACACACGCGTTTCTTCCAACCCCTGAGTAAAGAAAAGCTTGAGAAGTCCGGAGTCTTAGTCGGTATGTGTTATAAATGAAAACTGGCCACACCTGATAACGTTGAGAGTTTTTGGAGTTTCTGTAATGGTAATTTAAATGAATGATTGAAAACAGGTCATGACTAATCATTCTTTTTAAGGGATTGTTTGAGCCTCCCCTGTTGCCAGTTCACGAGCCGCCACTGGTATATACATATGTTATGTATAGTAGCTATTTCTGTGGATATCATTCTATCTGAAGGAGGAAATCACAATTATCATTTAATTCCTTTGTTTCTGTATACTTTTGGTTTATATCTGGGTTATATTGGTTAGGGGTTCCTGGGCAGCAGGGGTCTAGTGTGGGAAGGAATGAATGGTGCCTTTTTTTTTGTTATATTATGTATAGTAGCAATTTCTGTGGCTGTAATTATGTATGATGGAGGAAATCACCATTATCATTTAATTCCTTTGTGTCTGTATAATTTTGGTTCATATCTAGGTTACATTAGTTTGGGGTTCCTGGGCAGCAGGGGTTTAGTGTGGGAAGGAATAAATGGTGCCTTTTTTGGATTTTTGTGTAAATGTATTTGTTTGTAATGTATATCTCGTTGTTTCACCTTGTCAGAGTTAGAGGGTTGGTGGGGATTAGATTTGTGCAAAGAGCTATAGGGACCAAAAGAAATGGCTATCTTCACCTTTTCTTTAGATTATGGTAGTGCTCCCTTTTAACAGTGTTGTATGTATTCAATAACTGAATAAAAATTGATAACAAAAAAAGAGAAATATACTATATGAAGTGTATTATATGTAGCGACAACCTGACAGCTGGCACAATTTCTTTCGAAGTCAATTCAAGAGAGATATACCATATGAAGTGTACTATGTGTGGTGTCAAGCCGATGGCTGGCACAATTTCTCCTGATACCAATATAAAAGGAATATACTATATGATACCATTTAGTTAACGATGTATCTGAAGTGTTAGATTAACTTTAGAGACGGGAAAATGTTGAGCCTAGATGGGCTGAATGACCTGTTCTGGCCACTCATGTTATGTTATATGTACTCTGTGTAGTGACGTCCCGGTGGCTGTCAAAATTTCAGTTGAAGCTGATTCAAGAGAAATATGCTATAATAGCATACAGTGTAGAGACAGCCTGATGGCTGGTACAATTGTTTGAAAGAGAAATTTAGAACCTTTTATTCTGTTTTGTGTAGTGATGTATAAGTTGAGATTAGCTATGCAGTGTCACTTGAGGATCTGCCGATGTGGAAGGAAGATATTCTATGCGATGTGTGAGTCAGTAATGAGTGTAGGCAACTGCAAAAATGAATGTGAAGAGTGTAGAATGACTATGTGTCAAACAACAGCCATGTTGTCATATGCTTTAACTCATTACAAGAGAAAGCTTTTGATTCATCTGAACTGTACATTTCAAAAATATACTCAGTCAAAAAAGAAACTTCACACTCGTTTGGAGGTCGATAAGTTGAACATACAAGAAAAGTGGTTTTAAATAATGATTTAATTCCATTCTGTACCCATTAAGGACGGTGTACCATAAAAATCATGTTCATAATGTAACCAGTTCCACCGGAAATGCTACGGAAATGTAAGAGAGTAAAAATGGTAAGTTACAACTTGATGAAAGCATGTCAATAGCGCGTATGCCCTCCATGAGCGTTCACAACTGCGACGCAACGTCTCCTCATGGATTGCGTGATGCGTCTGAACACAGCTTGGGGGATGCGTCGCCATAATTGAACCAACATGGCACCAAGTTCCTGCAAATTCTGTGGAGGGTTCCTTACTTGACGGAGTCTTCTGCCCAACACATCCCATACATGTTCTATGGGATTAAGGTCGGGAGACCTTGAGGGCCACTCCATGACATTGATGCCAGCATTCCTAAGAAAATTCCGCATTAAATTGGCCGTACGAGGTCTGGCATTATCGTGTTGGAATGTCAGACCTGGGCCATGAGCTGCCATGAATGGCAAAAGCTCTGGAATGAGCACTTGATCTCTGTATCCTGCAGCAGTTAGGTTTCCTTGAACGACCATCAGTCGGGGAACGGGCAGGACCATTAAAGGCACCCCAAACCATAACACTACCGCCCCAAAACGGTCCACTTCCTGCACACAACACTGGGCGTTGCGTTCACGCGTCTCCTCCAAACTCTAACTCTCCCATCAGCGAAGTGCAAAGTGAATCTGGATTCGTCACTAAAAACGACCCTATTCCAATCACGCTGAGTCCATCTCAGATGTAGTTGTGCCCAGAGAAGCCGTTGACGCCGGTGTATCTGGGTTAAAATTGGTCCACGATATGGCCGGCGTGCATGGAGACGAGCAGTGCGCGAGGCGATTACGTATGGTTTGGGCAGTCACACGACCTCTAAACAATTCATTTCTAGTGGACGTTGCAGTGAGAAATCGACACGCAAAATGGCGAAGACGATTTGTCGGTCTTCTGCTTGTGTCGTCACACGTGGTCTACCCTTAACGAGGTCGGTCTGCTGTGGTGCCAGTTTGTTGGAGACGTGTCCGAAGATCATGGATAGTCCGTCGACCGCGCCCCATAACCCTGGCAACGTCAGTGACCGACGTTCCGTATTCAGCATGCCAATGGCACGTTCACATTGAATGTTTGACAGTCGTGGCATTGCAAATCAACGGATAATTGACTGTAAGAACTTGTTTTTCCGAGATGTCACTCTACCGTGCTAACGTGGGCTCAATTGCACGTGTCTCATAAGGTCACATGACTAGGAACACGAGGAAACATGCTTTTACCTTGATGTATGCTCGACGTGCTGCATGCTTGTGCACGTCGGAGTTGCTGTGTGTCATGATGTCTTTGACAACGCATTTACCCCTAATAATAATAATATCTCTTGTATTAAGTTTCAAGAAAATATTTAGAAATTTATGACTGTGAAGTTTCTTTTTTGACTGAGTATATTACCATGATGGACTTCACAGTGAACCCTGGCCTGAACCCCTTCAAAAGCAAGCCAGCAGCGACAGTGGCAAGGAAAAATTCCCTATGTGGACCAAAAATAGAAAGAAACCTTGGGAGGAACCAGGCTTAAGAGGGGTAGTCCATCCGCCTCTGACCGGCCCAGGGTACGAGTTCATGGTAGCCATAATGCAACAAGAGTCCGTTAAAAAGTAGTCTAGGATTCGTAGTTTGCTGGATGGAGGCCATGACCAGACAGTTTTGATGGTGGAGACTGGGCAACAATTGGACAGAGAGCCAGATGGCAATGATGGGGAAGACCAGCAGCAGCATGCTCAGGGCAAGGCCCCACTGCAGACATGGAGGGAACACAAAACCAGGCAATTGTTGGAGAACAACAGGTGGAAGCAGTGCTGGGAATATACCATGTGATAATGTTGTGTACTCAATAAAGTTGATATTGCAAAAAAAAAAAAAACATGACTGGAAACTATAAAGAGCATTCATGAATCTGAAAGCTGCTAGAATCCCTCTAAAAACCAATGATGCAGGCATAACCCAAAGACCAGAGGCTAATAACAGAGTGCCTTTGGGGCCAGAGACGATGTGGTCTTGTATCTATGGCTTTTTGGGTCAACCCAGCTACTGGCACAGTTAGAGGCTATAGGACATTCTGAGCAGGCAGAGGCAAATTGATTTCGAATGAAATGGGTAGATGACCACAAAGCGCAAGCTAGTTTGCTGATGTGGGGTAAATATTAGTGTAGTATCAGCAACGTGCCGCCGCACCAAGGCATTGCTGAGCTTGCGCAAGATAAGCCACAGCTTGAGGGTGTGAGCTTGATGTTGGCAAGCAACCTAAGGCTTATTTTCCAAGCAAAATACATAGCAATCATAATTCTACCGAAACTAGAGTACATGTGTGAGTACAAATATGCAAAAAACATTACTTCCAAAGTTATGGGGAAAACATGCCGATTTGGAAAGGTAATGCGAATATGATATTAGTTTTTTTACTAACAAGGTTGAGTATGACCTGCTTGATCAGAGAAATTCTAATGCAACCCGGAATGGCTGCTCTGAGCCCTGATCATTCCACAGCATTTAGTAGAAATTTTGGTTGGGACCCCATCCACTTAATAAGAATTTTTAAAAATCGCTGAGCACTCCAGTAGCTAGCATTTGGGCATTTCCACGGTGACTCGTATTACATTTTAGTGCATTTCCGAATTTATATTTTGGCCTGTACCTTATAATGACTAATTTTAGAACCCCATCATGAGTGTGCTGGAAGGTGTTAGTAACAGCAATAAAAAAGGTTGAACAAATATTCATTTGATTTCACAACATGGCTTTCATTAACACTAATTATAGCGTGACTCACATGACATGGAAAAGACCACACAAAAAACAAATCTATTTCAGATGAAATTTCTCCAAAAAGTATACAAGATTGAAAATAATTAAAACTCAGTGTTTGTAACCAGTCTAAATATGCCTCTGACAATAACAGCAAAGAAAAAATAGATCAAGGTCTGGGATCACCACAATTAAATCTTAAAGTGATGTCCTGGTTCGAGGATGAAGACAATGTATTTAAGCTGAATAACTGATTAGTCTTTGGCCATAATGATTTACTTCACTCAGAGAACACAGACATGTGGTAGCTCTTGTTTTTTCCAGTACTAACATTATTGAAAATTTCAACAATAAGTTTTTCATATCACTCCCACTTAAACTCGGGATTTAAAAAAATAAACAAATGGAATGAAAATAGTCTGGCCAGAGAGAAATTTTTTTTTTTTCCAATTTTCGCTGCAGCTTTAGTCTCTCAATTTAGTTGTGCACAACTGCAGTCCTTATTTTAGCTCAGTATGGCAGTCATTTTTAGAGGTGGTCTTTCCAATCCCAAATGGAGAGATCTTACTGGTGTAGTAGTAGGAACGAAATCTGAGTCCCACTCAAGCCTGTGGCCAAGAATCTAATTCCGCAGTCCATCGGCCACGGTCGCTCCTCGTGGTAAAATTCTGATTGAACGGCTCGTTGCAGCAGCGGGTGTAACGAGGTATATTCGTTTCCATGCCTTCTCCCTATTTCAACAAATAAGACTTTTCAGACACCACGAAGGAAATATCCCCAGGTCTAGATCTCGTTTTCCTTTTCTTACAGAGCATTTGCCAACTACTGCAAAATGTTGAAAATAAATGACTCAAATAAAACGAAGTGGCTTAGCCTGGATTATTGGGGTCTGATTAGGTAGTGAAATAGAAAACTCAGACCTTATTTTATCTTTTTTTTCTCCTTCAATTAAACACATTTAACACATTTCCTCCGAACTTAAAATTCAAATCAACTTGGATGATTATGCTGCATATCACGTTATCATAACTCAGTGCTGATGTTAGTTTTGGGTGGGTTACATCTTCATACTACTAAATGTGGTTTCAAAGTGTACTGAAGGGAATTAAAATTTGACTACTAATAAGTAGAGATATTATGTACTGTTCGTGACTCGCATTACACGTGACTCAGGTGACCAATTTTTAATGTCCAGCACAGCTGGATATGAGGAATAGATTAAAAAAATTGTACGACCGATATGTTTATGTAAGGGCAACAGTAGGAAAAACAGAATTTGCAATTACAGACTGCCAGGGGTTATTGTGAGGGAAGAAAAAAAAAAAATTTTTGTGACTTGCATTATACCACCATCACCAACCAATTTTTACGTAGAATGCTGAAAAATCTGGAGCCAAGGAACAATTTTAGCTATCAAAATACAGTTGACCAAAGTTTCAAGAAACATAATCAACACAGTTGCAAGGGTAGTTTTATTTCTAACATTATTCTATCAACACACACATTTACATCGATAGTCTGGTGTTATCATTTATTTGCCTTGGGTGTACTGTGGAGTTGGTAAGACTGTTTTTATTGGCAGGCTAACAGAAACCGTTGACTTGCGCTAGCCTAGCACCAGTGAACTCTGCAACTAGAAGGATTGAATGAAAAGTGTTGAAAACAGTCTCCACTGATAAATAGCACACTCGCTACCTTGGAAATGAACTACCCCTTTAAGGTAGGTAGACACTCCCAAATACATTTATTTCTCATTCATTCATAACAATTTAGTACCAACATCATATGAACAACTACTAAATACAGAATTAAAGTGATGGCTCATTTACAAAAATTATTTATTTATTTATTTCATACTCGTAGTTCACTTAGATAACATAAGAAAAGAAAAATTGCAAAAAAAAAAAAAAAATTGCTAAAAAAAAAAAAAAATGCTAATTAGGTCCCAGGATGGCTACTGCAATGTGGAACTTGATCAAGTACCTCAGGCAGGATATCTCTAAAACTTTTTATTACTTTAATCTCAAATTTTCACAGATCATTTGACTATTGTGCATGTTCTGATCAGAGGGTTTTCAGAAATAATATTTCTGTGAAAAAATATGGGCATTTTAGTTTTTTTTTTTTAACTTTATTGGGTACCTAATTACCACAAAATCTAGAGTTACATGAATGATTTCTTCAGAATGCCTGATCAGTCCATAGACATGCATCTGGTGAACTTATATTCCAAGTTTCACAATGATAGCATGAGAGAAGGAGGAGAAATGGTGTTTGAAGCAATGCTTGGCAGGTCAAAATCAACTTTTTGAGAAATTGATAAAAAACAACAGATGTCCATATTTTTGATAGTCCTATCAAGTACACACACTATGAACTTACTGAAGGTTATTTTATGAAAATGTCAAAAACAATTTTTTTCAAAAAAAAAAAAAAAAAAAAGCCTATTTTGGGAATGTCTACCTACCTTAAATATAGAGTTTAAATTATTTGCATTGTTTTTATTTACAGTAATTTAAAAATTTGTTTTGTTTTTTTTTTTACATTTAACATAGCATCCTAGCTTTTTTGGAGACAGGGTTGTCAAATGAATAATTGCCAATAAAAACTTTGATTGAAATTTGAATGAATTTATTTAACATATAAAAAAAAAACAAGTTGTTTTGTGGGTATAACATGGTCCTTTTTACAGCTGAAGAATAGAATATGACACCATCTGTAAACTGCACAAAATATAGCTGTGCATTTGATTATTTATGGAAAATAAAAAGAATTGAGCAGCATTAAGTAATAGTCCCAAAGATCTTTACCAAGGAAAAAAATAAATCCATTAAAAAATAGATAGATCCTATTCTCATGAAATAACAAAATGTCCAGCAATACAGCAATTAACATGAAAATAAAATACAACACATCTGTGTTCAATGATGGTACATCATTCATAGAACGGAAATTAAAGTGACACGTTCATATTCATATTTTACACTTCTGCTCTGCATCAACGAGAGACAGCACAAATTTTAAATGGCTTTGGTCCACATGTGATGCCAACCTGCGATTTCAGGGTCAGCTCCAAGCCCTTCGGACAGCACAATGTAAACCTCTGCAGCATTGAAGTGAAAAATAGAAACAGCTCCATCCGAGCAAGTTGTTCCCCTGGACACATCCTTTTCCCTGTAATATAAATGGAAATATGAGTCTAAGGATCATAACAATCAAAGGAATTGCTTTGTGTTACAACTATTCATGAGTGAGCATTTTGTTGATAGATAATAGCTTCTCACACCATGAACGGCTGTTTCTCTCGCTATCTTTAGTCATTTGCCTTGTATTATGTGCTTTATATGAAGATGGGTTTGTTTCTCAGTGGATACTATGCATTGCGTTGAATTTATGTAATTTATGGCCACTTGGTCTTTTGGGAGATTATCTTGCCATCTTGCTTGGTTGTGTGTTGGCTTTGGATGTGTGTTGAGTGGTTGAGCATGGGAGTGGAGCAGGTGCATATTGGCAGTTGGGTGAGTTAATTTCATTTGCATGCATTTTTGTGCTGATTTTCTTAAAAGTCATTTTGGGTCACATGGTTTACTAAAAGACCCTCTAGAAACAGTATGCATGAAAAGCAAAAAAAATTCCTGTGTTTCGCTCTATAGTTTAATATGTGATTCTTCATTTCACACTGATACGCTCAAAACATTCATCATTAACAAACAACTGTAATCCAAAATGTAGCAGCTTTGATGGTATCAGGGTGGTTTATTTATTTAAATAGAATTGATAGTTCCAGTTTTTAAAATTGAGCCAGAAAGTATTGTAGGGCTATTCATGAGAGGCAACCAGGTTTTTAATGCCATAGCCTTGTATCTTTTAAATTACGCAACCATGTGTTTTCTTTGTACATTAACATTTTCAAAGACACAAAAATGTAAAATTGCAGATAGCCCTTTTATGCAGTGTACAACTCAGTTCTCAATGACGAAAATGCACTGTTTCATAATAATGTAAACCTTACCTATTGAAAATGGAATGAAAGATTCTCTTTTCAGAAAGTTTCCATTTTTGTCAAGAAAATGCTCAGGGTGAAACTGATCAGGCACGGCATACACATTTTTATCTTGTAATATGGGTTTCAGCATGGGTAACACCACTGTTCCCTAAAAGAGACAGGCTTGTTTAAATTAATCATAATCATGCTAAATTAATATATACATGACACAATCAATACAACAATGAAACACCATTAGCATAATGTCTATCAACTGCATTTTCAGAAATTAATTTTCCAATTTCACATATCTAATATTTTTAAATTCAAAGCAAAATTAATGTATAGCAATTGCAATTTTAAATCCAGGTAAAGGCTGATATTCAAAAGACGTTTTTACTCATATATTGCCATGCAAGTATGGGGTCTTTATGTTTTTTTCAGGGAGATTGAATGCCTCTGTTAAGAAGAGGTCGGGGAACACCAGATGCAGGATCCAAAGTGTTTATTTAAACACCAAACACTAAAGGAGAAAGTTGGCAAACAGGCCAGAAACAAAACACCATGCACATGCACTGAACGAATGGGAGAAACTAAAGGTACACTGCCCAAGGCAGGGGGAAACAGAAATACACACTACAAGAGTGGCTAAACTAGAAAAACAAAAACTGGACCTAACTGAACTGACGGGAACACTGGGAGGCTTAGACAAAGGGCAGACAAAACGTGGGCGCAGCAAAACACAAGGCTAGGGAATTGTACAAAGGAAATACTCGGGACGGCACAGGAGTGGAGATTTCACAATGCAGAGCATAGCCAATACAAAGTTCCGACTGCTTCACTCTGCCCACTGATATATGAATGGGAGGAGGCGGGGACTCGGAAGGCATTCTCGGGTGGAAACAGAAACACATAAGATTAATAAACAATTTCACGAGAACCGGAGTAACAATAATGACTCGAGACAAGACGCTGAGACAATCAAACTAGACTGTTTAAATTAAGGTAATCTAAACGTGACGAGTAAAAAGCACCACGAGAGAACACTCGCACTCGCTAAAGAGTTAATTAAGGTTAATACTACATGACAAAAAATATACAAACACTGTCAAATAAATGCTGGTTAGTACGGGTTAGTAATAGACCGATCCATAGCTCCGCCCACCCCTAACTACGCACAGCAACGGCCGGACCTAGGTCAAGCTTTGCTGAAGATGTCGCCAACGTCCCTTATAACTTCATTGGAAGCGCTTCCTGAAAACATCAATCTCGAGTTTTTAAAAAACGGATCGTGACGCAAAAAAGCAAAAGACAAGGATTATAATTATTTTTTTATCTGGGTATATTCACGAAGTGTCATTTTCTGTTATAAACGCCCGTGAAGTTGAAGCGAAATGCAAATGCTATCGCTCAATGCTGAAGTCCCAGAAACCACACTCATTGATAATAACGATCGACAAGGAACAGGGAAGCATTGTTCACGGCCAGTGCTCTTGCAAAGCAGGGTATGTAGCATTCAATTTACATATGGTGTGATAAGATCATGAACCTTTTCCGGAGCACCCAAGTGTTATTGCCCAAGACAGTCTTTGATTGAAATGGAGCTCTGTGTGAAGGCTGCATTAATCGTATCAGGTCTGTTTCTGCTCTGTTTGAATGAAAACCTGCAGCCTCTTGACCTTTTACGGCCCAGTGCAAAGCCATCAAGAGGCGTTATTGTTCGTAAACAAAGCGAGTTGAGCTTTCAGAATAATGAACAATTATCAGCAAATAAATTGCCATATCCAGCCCTCTCCCTCTTGAAAGTAGTGTTTACGACCCTGTCTGGGTATCTCGTGTCCGATTTACACTCACCGTAACAACACCGCTTTGCCATTGTGAGATTTTATAATTACAAAAATGCAAAAACAAAGCGTAATGTACTCTTCCCAATAGAGAAAGCAGTTCGGATAAGTGTTTGTTTGTCCGAGGTTATGGCGAGCGCTAGCTGGGTGCGGTCACGTGACTGTAGCCCTGGATCTCATTGGCTGGATAGGCCTGGGTGGGCTGTGCTCTGGATCGGTCTATTATCCTATCAGAGAATGAGTTTCGCGAGACCCAGAATTCAGCACTGGAGGAAGCAATGAATGAAATATCACAGCCGATTCCGAGAGAGGAAACGTGATTGGACAACGAGACGCAGGCATGCTCCAAGGCTGTCACAGGACATCACTGGAGTTTGGACAAGAGTGAATCAATCTGCAGACGGCGAAAAGAAAGCTGAAAAATAAACCAAGAGAGTGAGGCACAGGAGAAAAAGCAGAAGCACAAATATAAAAGTAATAAGCACAAAGACAAAACAGCACACATGAAGCAGAACCATAACAGCCTCAGAGTTTTTATTTTTAATAATATTGTACAAACATCTTCACTGATATACGCCCACCTGGAAATGCACAGCTGTCCTCTAAAATAATTTCTTAGATCACTGAAAATGTAGCATACTTTTAATACTTTTGCAAAAATTAGTGATATTTAAAAAAATCCTTTAATTGTAAAATGCTCTTGAAATCTGCAAAACTTGCATTTCTGAGGAGGATACAGATGGTAATTTTTTTGAAGGAAATTTCCCCCCCTTTTTTTCCCCACCCTCAATACACCTAAACTGTTAAGTGCACCACAAGGACCTGCTCCCATCAACTAAGGACACATTGCTTGTGATTCACCCAACTCACAATGACTAGCTATCGCTTCTTAACCCTGTGCTGGCACACCGCCAATCACACACTGCCTGAAGTATCCAAGTATATACAGTGAGCATATTTTTAGTCCGTATGCCTACAAATGGCTGACCAACCATGAATGGTCGGGAGGGAATGATAAGACGAATAAATTTTAACCGACTTCACCCATATCACCCCCAGTGAGGTTGGACCAATTGCTGCCTTGCCAATGCGGACCCCGGGCCATTGCCAGTAATGACATGGCTGGAATTCGAACACCCGATTGTAGGGCTCCCAGATGAACATCTTTGTTTGGAACCACACGCAGGCGCAGATGGTGAAATTTCCATTGATCCATTATCTCACCTGCTGGAGCCTATCTCAGCATACAATAGACAAGAGGTAGTAACTCATCCAGGAAAGTTTGCCAATCCATTGCAGGGTCAGACTCAAACATACAGTACCAGTCAAAAGTTTGGACATACCCACATTTTTCTTACAATACATGCTGAATAAAGAAACAAGCACCCTTCATCTCAAAAAAAAAAAAAAAAAAAAAAAAAAAAAGATATCTAAATCTTAAACCAAGCAAATTAATCAGCATTTTTGTCATATTTGTTTTTCTTTTACAAGGGCAGTTACATGGCTATAATGAGTTTGCAGCTGAGCGGCCGTCTAAGTTCCCAAAGATTTGCTGTACTTGTGGTTATTTGCTTTTCATTGACCTTTTTGCCCAATAAGTCCTAAAACAGCTTGATTTTGATTTGGCCATTGGAAAATGGAAGGCACTTGTTATTTGAGAAGTATGGTTTCTTTGAGAATTCCAAATTTTTGGACACTATTAAAACAAGAAAATTATTCTCTTTTAACTCCTGAATGTTTACCTCTGACAAGATTCCCTTTGAGATTATACAGAGAAGTTAAGCCTTCTAAATTTCTCTAAAAACAGAGTGCTGTGACATTAGCAAAGTGTGTCCAAACTTTTGACTGGTACTGTATGTACAATTATAGGGTCTCCAATTAACCTGATATTCATGTCAGGGTCAGACTCAAACATATTTACAATTATAGAGTCTCCAATCAACCTGATATTCATGTTTTTACATTAATACCCAAAGAACACCCATGGGAGGAAGGGAGAACAAGCAAACTCCAAATAGTTGGGCCCCAGGCCTGTCTTGCTCTCCAGCAACAGTGCTACTTACTTTGCCACCATGCTGCCCGCATAAGGGTTTTAAAAGAAAAAATAATTTCATCAGAGGTACACTGTCTGGTACAAGTGGTTTGAGTATAATTTATTGCCTCCTTCCCTCTGAAGTATGCTCACCTTACGAAGATGAAATCCAGATATGGTGGTGTCTTTATTTGTCACCCTAGGGGGAGTGAAGGGGACTATGTTTCCAAATCTCAGTATCTCATGAATCACAGCACTCGTGTAAGGCATGTTGGCTCCATCTGCCATGGTGGGCTGGCGTGATGGGCCAATCACCTTGTCAATCTCAGACTGTACCTTCTCTGAGGGAAAAAATATTTTCAGCAATTTCTCTAAATTTAAACATCTTTCTGTAACCAAGTTCACAACTAGTTTGTAGTTTGCAAGACTTTACTTCTGGCCCTAAACATCATTTATTGAGACTAAGAAATCAAGAACTTAAAGGAGGACTATACTGACCTACACAGTTTTCACTTCATCTTATAGTAATTAACTCCAAAATAATATCCACGGTCGATTTTTTGTCCATACATACCCCCTGTTCTTTTAAATGACCATTAATTAGCTGGAATGGCTGTTTCCAGGAGGCCGCCATTAACGCCACAAGTGGCATGAGATCTTGCGAGATCGTAACGTCACTGTGGCTGCCACATGCATTCATGTGCATGATGCATGCAATGTCAAAATGTCTGAATACATGGATATCTAAATAAATTAGACTACAAACCAATTTAAAATTGTTCTTTGAGCGAATAAACTGTTTGATTGCAAATTGAGCCAAGTAATGGGAAGGGGGTGAAAGCAATTGTCGAGTAGAGGAGGATGATTTTGAAGACCTTGACTTTGCTTAGTTCAGCACGCAGTTTGCCTGAATGTGTTTGCTTGATTATTACATTTGGCCGTTGTGTGCGAATCTTGTTCAATTATTAAATAAAAAATGTTTAAAATTTGCGGCACAGATTTGCCTGAACGTGCTTGCCCTGTCTTCGGTGCATTTGTCCATTGCTTGCAATGCGAAAATAATTTCTCTCTCTCATTCACGTTTGATGCGCTTCACACAATGTTTTCTACTTCGCGTATATTTTTAGACGCTTAAAAACCAGGGCCATCTTAACATGATTTTATTTTTAAGAAATCTTTTTTAATAATATGTGAAAGTTTTCAGATGAGAGGTGGAATTCAGTGGTCTGCTATTTATTCAGATTACTGACATTATTTCAATCTAGCACGGTAGCCTGGTTCGGTTTATCTGCTTCTCATTATCTCTTCTAAATCATTATTGGCTTGATTTTGGTTTTGATTGGTCAGTTGGCTGAATAAATGGCTTGATTACGAGTTAGGCAAAGTACACGGGAATTGTTTTAAGATGAGCTAATTATGCCAAGGTGACGGCAGCTGTCCAGCCTCGCTGGTAATTATAGCAGACTTCAAATCGCACTTTTCTTTCCGGAAGCATTTCAAATGGCCTCTGATGTTAGTTTACCACTAAATTAAAGTTGTGTCGGATAGAAAAAGGTAATAAGCTCGTCTGTCTGCCCCATAGCGGAAGCGGGAATATCTCGGTCATTCAACAATCTCAGGACGCAGGACAATGGAAATTCATGGCGCTGACAGCCGCACTGACGTCACGATTTGGGGCGCCCCAAGCGGATCGAGGGTGAATTTTCGTCTGCTGTGGTGAAAATGGCATGGTCCACTAGTTTTGTAAAATCGCTCATAAAAATTAAAGAAATCGCAAAATAAAGAAAACAAAATCGTAGGAGCTTTTTTCATGATCTGGTGAAATAACACCCAGCAACTTTCCCAGCCATGATAGTCCTCCTTCAAAAAATCAGGATATTTGCTCTGTTATATGTACCATACCTTGAATTGTGGTATATTTGGCCATGTAAAGCATCGCCCATTTTAGACTGTTGGCCGTTGTCTCAGTTCCAGCCGCAAGCAAATCCATCAGACAGTAAATAAGATTTTCCTCATTAAAGCCAGCTGTTTCATCCTTATTCTTTAAAAACATAACAGTGGTTATCTTAAGTTTTTTTTTTTTTTTTTTTTTAACTCAAAGCTTACACTTTCCAGTTCAACAATGGCTGGTCATATTTTTGGCACTGGTGGAGGCCCAATTAAGTTTTGGTCTTATTAAAGAGAATAACATAAAATCATATAAAAATGTTTTTGTTATTAAACATTAGTTAAATTCACCCGTGAACACCTTTTAGGATTAGAGCAAATTAAAAATGTATGTTGTTGTAATAGTTGATGCAACTTTTGCTGCAAATTTTCATCCCCATTCAGTTAAAGTCTGTACCTTTTCTATTTCTTCCAAGTAACAGTCAATATAGTCCCTTGGATTTGATGGAATCCGGTTTTCCTTGTGTCTTTTAACCTCTTCTAAAATAAATCTCTTTAACTGTTCACTCTTTAAAAAAACTGTCTGGTGCTTTCCCGGCAGAAAATTCATCAATTTTGGGTATTCGTTGTACAACTGCAAAATAATTCAGAACAACTCATTGATCAACAGAACACCCAGTAGAAAAACACAAAACAATGCAAAGAATGCAAAAATTTGAACATGAGCACTGGACCATGAACATACCCGGCCCCAAACAGTTATTGGTAGCTGTAAAACTTCATCAGAACACTTCATGATATGATGGAAATGCTGGTCATCGTATTCAAATCTGTGTCCAAAAACCAGAGTGCACACAATATTTGCGACTGCGTTGTTCAGTAAAACATGAGGATCAAAAGGTGAACCTGAAAGAGTAATAGAGGACAACTGGGTAGTAAAACACGGCGTATCCATAAAGAAACTATGATCGAAGGTTGTAGGAGTTGAAAAGAGATTCAAACATCACTCCTCTTACTTATCCCCAAGCTCACCTTGTTCGGCCTGCAATACTTCACAGAGTAACTGGCTCTCTTCTAGGATGGAATTCTCCAAGGTCGTTTTCCCAACTCCAAAATACTTCAGAGTGAACAGTGTGAATCGTCTCTGCTGCCTCCACATGTGTCCATTGGATGTGATTAAGCCTTCATGGTGGAAAAATGAGTGACAGGTGACATATTTTTAAATGGTGTGGGTGATAAGCCTGAGGTGGAATTTCAGAAAAATACATTTGGCCATCACTATTGAGCAGAACTGAGGGAAAATAAACAGGAGATTTTGTGTTAAATGTTTTACTTTTCATATTCACAGCAAAACCATTAAATGTTTTCTAATGTGTTGCACGGGTCATAGTAATATCAGAAAGATTATAAATTCATTTAATCAGCAAAAAAATTTTAAAAACTCCAAAGCAAACAAAAATTCTATCCTACATAATTTGAAATTTAACAAGTTTAATAAATGCTGACAGCATCATTGACAACAGAGAAAATGCATGAGAAAACATTTACCCAGGCTTTTGTTGAGTCTGCTGTTTAAAGGGTTTGAAGGACGATCACTGAAGGAATCTGCCTTCTCAACAAAAGCTTCTTTAAAGCCTTTATATCCAGACAGAAGCACACAGCGCATAGATCCAGTGCCAATGCTTGTCACATCTCCATAGATATCTACAAGCTGTTGGCACAATTGAAATCTGCTTTAATGTCTCAAGTTAGCTTGAAAAAATCTATATTTCTGAGAGGTGTGACTATTTTGGCCTTTTACAGCACTGGCTTCTGTTTAGATTGTCTCTTAAAGCAGTGAAGTGCTGAAGGGATTTGATAGCCTATCAGGTGAGTCTGTCCCATTTCAATAAGCCCTCAATAAGCACTCAAAGCACACATCCATGTGCCAAGGCATTTGGAACTTTACTACCAACTACTGGATCTTAAGATGTATGGCCTCCAATATTCAAATCTTCCAACCCTGCAATGGTGAAGAATTCTACCTGGGTGCAGAATTTGATCTTGATCACTAACAAAATGAAATGGCCTTAAGGATTTGACATGACACACCTCTGGTAAAAATTTCATAAAAATCTGTCCATAACTTTTCCTGTAATTTCATTTTCCCCTCATCTCTTAATCTGGTTGAAATTTCTCTTTTTGCTTTGATTTTGTTGCGATTGACTGAGGGTAATAAATATTTGGGGTGTAATGTTGCACGTATGGTTTCAGTATGGGTCTTTTGGTTTGGCAGGCATGTGTATCATACAAGTGCAGCATTATTTTTAAACGCCTGCACCTTTGAAAACTTTGTGTATGGAACTTAATTTAAACTCCAAATGATCAAGTCAGTCGCTGGCTTAATATAGCCACCTTCCGACCGCAGGAACTTTCCCCAGGGACCAGGAACCTTTGAGAAACCTGCGTGTTCCGACCATAGGGACAAGGATAAAAATTAAGTTTCTGGGCCATTGATTTACCCCCAAAATAGTCCCTGCTCGAGCGGTAGCACTCTCCAATAGCCCAGGAACTTTGGGGGTGCGGCCTGCAGCGGTGAACATTTCTGATTGGTGGAGTACCTGCAGCATTTCAGGCGTTTAGAAACTGCTTTGCCGCAAGCGCTCGCTTTTTTGCCTGAATGGATTCCATGAATCCAGTCTCAATGTAATACTTGCGCAACCTGCACCTGGCGCGAAAATTAAAATGCATGAAAATTATTGCTTGTGTCAATTATTTTGCGGGCATACATAAAACTCAAAGTTAAAACACGTAATTCATCTTCTCCAGCCAAGCGTGAAAAATAACCACCCAAAATTTCTCCTTTTACAGTAAAGCACAAACAGCAAAAATATAGCTTGAATATCCTCCATGGATAACCCCCACTCGCAGAAGTGATGATGCCTGCCAGTCCGTAGCATTATATGGCATCATTATGGCCTTCGTTTTCTTCTTATTGCCACCTACCAGACTGGGGGTTAATTGCGGCTACTTTGATTGCTTTTCCGTGCGTCATCGGCATGATTTTCATAATCTACCCTGGACTTCAGGCCTTGGTCGGAAAGCAACTAACTATGGGTCACAGGAACCTTTTAGTTTCTCGAAGAGAATTACCAGGAACTACAAGTTCCAGGTAATTTCGGTTGAAATGCAGCTTATGTTGAACTTGCTAACTAGACATTGCATCACACCAATGTCAACATCACTGGTACAGGGGAAAAACAGAATGAAATGTAAACCCAGCTCCCTATGGCATTTCAGTAGCCCTCACTCGCAATTTAGACCGAGCATAGAAATAACAAACGCCATAGGTTTTCTATGGCACTGGATATTCAACCATACTCCATTGCCGAGAATACAGGTTTAAAACACATGAAACTGGTCAAGACCTGTTATGAAGTTCCCTCCCCTTTCCTGTTTTCAGCCAGCAGTCAAACCAGCCCAAACCCAGAAAATATTGGCCGGAGAGTGATGTCATGGTCCCTGGCCAATAATAGTGCCGATCAGCACTAAAAACTGCATTGTGGTTATGATACTGACAACCAGATGGTGACATTGTTTCCACATCAGTAATAGTCCAGTCATACCCTCTGTAACAAACCAGGAAATATTGATTATATTACAGCCGTGAAAACACAAATGCATTTGTTTGTTTTTTTAATACAACAAAAAAACTACTTTGGATTACATGATGCTCATTTTTTAAAACATAAAAGACAAATTGATATCTTGCTTGTTAGCTTACTTATGTCTGGCTACATGTAATTTATATTCCTGTGTCATTATTTCAAGCTGCATCACTCAATGCCCATTTTTTAACAATAAAAAACATTTATGCTATTAAGCTACACTACCAGTCAAAAATTTTTCCAAACCCTAATATTTTCTGTAATTGTTACATTTTTTTATATTTTGTTCTTGTGTAATAGTCTCATATTGGTTGAATTGCATAAAGGGAGGAAAACCGAAGCCCAATGTACAAACCATGTATATAACAAAACAAATTAAGAAAAACCAGGATCAGTCATTTTGTTAATATTTGAGCAGATCAGTAACGATGGTCTAATCCAGTGCTGTCGGACCTCTCCTGGAGGACCACCTGTCCTGCATGTTTTAGATCTCTCCCTGCTCCAGCACAGGTGATTCAAATTATCTACTCATTATCGAGCAGCTTCGGGGGGTTGATAGCGAGCTGATCATTTCTATCATCTGTGCTGGATTCCTTGGAGATTCTTCTTGTAAATTTATTATTTGCAATAAACAAGTATTGGGTTCCAGTGATTTCTTTGTTGTCTGTCTGTTACCAAACATACATGTGCATCCAAGCTAAATAAAATGGCTTGACAAACACTGTTCTTTGATTTTAAATGTGCAGAAAATTCAGTTCATTTTTTGTAGCACTTCATGTTTCAGTATACACGTTTTTTTGACATGATTTTGGCGACTCTATTGACTGTTTATGTATTGTCTATCATCAGTAGTGGCAATACAAATTATATCCTTGTATAATCATTTAAAGACTTGACAAATCTTATTTGCCAAAACTTTTGACTGGTTTTGAATATCTGAAAGAAATTATATCCTTGTATAATCATTTTAAACCAAATTAATCGCCTAGTTTTTCAGAAAACACATTTCAGTTCATTTATATCTAGTTTCATGGAAATAAAAGCCGAAACTCCAAATTGCAGCGATCTTACACAAGAAGTTGCTGTGACTGAGTACGTTTATTATGGTCAGCACACAGTAGAACAGGGTTAGTGTCCGGGGGCTACTATGAGGTCGGTGGCTAGTTTTTAGAATTAGATGACTTATTTTTCCAGTTTCAATGAATTATAAAGGAGCTGAATGCTAATTGAATACATAAAATTAACAGAATAGCTGAATAAGCCAGTTGCAGTGACATCATATTTGGGTGTTGCTGGAACACCCAAGAAAGACCTCCTGCTGACAACAAGGTCACATCCTGGACGCCAGCAATGCTTTCGCCAGGAATTATCTTTGAACCATGGCAGGATGTCTTGATTTGACCAAACATCAGTCATTCAGTGTCTCAATGTTTACTGTGAACAGTCTAAATGTGAAGCTGAGAGGTAATAATGTGAAAAATTGGAATTACGGCAGATTGGAAATAAGGCAGTTGATAACCCAGACAACATTACAAAGGAGACGTGCCCAAACCAGCCACTGGTGACAAACTGTGAGCCAGCTCCACTGAAGTTATCAGACAAGACCACCTACCAGGGTTACCTTCTGCCAGGTACCAAATTGTTTTGCCCAGCTCCTGGTTCAGCCTCTCCACCTGGCTGCTGGGTTCCGGGTGGACCCTCGAGGAGAGGCATGGGCTGGCAACCCACTAAGATGCAGAGGGCCTTCTGGAATTGACTGGCAAATCGGTGTCTGCGGTCAGAGACCATCTATCTGGGCACGTTGTGAAAGCAAACCTCGTGTTGCAGGAGAAGTTTGGCAGTCTCCTTGGCACTGGGCAGCTTGGCCAATGGAACCTGCTCAATGTTTGAAGGGCTTATTTCCAAAAGTGCTCGTTAATATTCATTAAAAATCAGATAACACTGCAAATCCATTCTGTCATTGATGAGGAATAAGCCACATAAGCTAATTTTGACCAAGAAGCACTCAAGTACAATATAAAATGAGCAGTGAATTGGAAATTCCCCAAGAAGCGTAATGGCTGCTTGAATTGAGAGGCCAAGTGCAGCGGAAAGAGGGAAACAGAACAGCACAGACTCAATACAAACACAGAGAATGATACAGACCACATGACAGGAACAGCTCTCGCGCTTCTAAAAGGACGTCCAACCATCCGACAACACGGAAGCAAAGGAGAGAGAGAAAGAAGAAGTATCTCAGAACCGAGATAAATAAAGCTCCTCAAAATGGGGCAATACAAAGATTAAAGAGCAAAAGGGAATAACCCTTGAGAAACAGAAACTCACAAATAGCAAGAAGATATAACGTCAAATAAATCCTGACTACTGATATCTTCGGCTATAGTGCATAACTACAAAACAGCACTCTAGCGAAGGAGGCGTGGCGGACTTCCGGCTTATATAAAGTCCGGGAGGCGCCGCCCAAGTTCAATCAGCCAGCTGGGTAAAGAATCCGATGGAAAAGGAATTCGATATCGTCCCGGGACGAGAGCCACAAAGAGAAGCCCTTAACCACACAAACATCCAGAACCATGACAAGAAGCTACTTCTAGCAGTGACCAAGTCCAGCCTAAAACTTCTACAAGCACGCAAATCCAGTAAGCCAATCAAAGCAGCACTTTGAAAATTGGTTGGCCAATAGCAGCCACTGTAGCTTCCTTACCTAACCAAAATAGCTGACTCTACAGGTCAGGATGTGTGTGTGTGGACTCAAGCCAAGAGAGCTTAAAAAAAAAAAAAAAAAAACCCAGGCAGCCAGAAATGTGCTTTAACTCCTTCAACCCCACAGCCCTCTACAGAGGGCTGACCAACATATTCCCTTCAACCCCAAATTCCTGTAGGGAAAATTCAAACAATCTGACTAATTGATTGGAACATATCAGGTTACATTTAATGGGATTCCAGAGATAACAGTAAGATACAATGTCCAGATAATGACCAGCCCTCTACAGAGGGCTGTGGGGTTGAAGGGTATAGTGATGCTAGAATATCTGGGGTTGAAAGAGTTAAACCAAGCGAAAAAGAAGTCTGACAAAAGGTAATCTTTTTTAGCTGCTTACATTTTGGTTGAAATTTCTAATTACCACGCCAAATCCCTATTGATGATGAATTAAGTCTTTAAACCTGTTTGGATGGTGGTACTGCCCATTCATAATTTATGGAAATTAGTTTTTATTGTGACCTTTGTTCAGCTGCATTTACCTTCCATTTCACTGAATATATCTTCCATTTATTTGATTAAAGAAGCTTTCTGACACCCATAAGAATAGTATACTGGTATGACTATATTTGCTGTTCATTTTCATAAGAAAGTCGTGTGTTTTCTTTTCAAAAAAATGCTCTGTTTTAGTGCTTTCAAATAATAAAATTTAATGCTGTAAATTTTTTTAATTGAGTTCAATTTTCGTAATTTTGAGCCATTTGCTTCTAGAAGTACTCAGGTCCACAGACTGGGGTTTGAAATATCTGGGCCAAGAATCATAATAGAGGCTAGAGGGTCTCCTAATATGTTTTAAGACATCTTTTCTGACATTTCATTATGTTTACATCAGCTTTACACATGTAACAGGATCCCAACAAGTTGTCAAGTTCTTAAAATCTTGTTTCTCTAAAAGGACGAAAACAGACTTGTGCACTTCTGGAAGTCAACCCTTCATTTGTTTACAGAAACTTGCTTTCTCTGTTCTTAAGAAACTTGCTTTTAAAGTTCTTAGTTTCTATGCCAAATAAACTAACACTGAGTGAAAAAAAAAAAAAAAAAAAAAAACTTTAGGACAGACAGGAAGAATGCTGCAGCTGGTACACTGATGGGAAAAGTCAAGGACAGAATCTTAGAATTCATTCTTTTTCTTTTATAAAAAACATCGATACTTTACTTCTTTCAAAAAAAAAAAAGCATAGCTACTGTACACTTTTGCAGGTACAATGATTCTCTGTATTAAAGCTGAGCAGGTGGCAGTGAGAGCTGCTGGAGCTGGTCTTTATTAGACCTTCAATTTCTTTCAATACCTTGTGTCAGCAATATTTCCAACACGCCCTCCCTGTGGTCTTGAAAACCATGAAAAAATTATTTTTTCATCTTATTTATTAAAATCATTCAGGCTTAGGGGAAAAGCATGATATGGTTTATCCTCATTATAATCTAGTATAGTATCATTTGTCCACTTGTCACTTCACTGTGATCAAATTATGGTAAAATCTTGATTGTTTGTATGAGTAAATACAATCCATTGCTCTAACAAAAAGTTGTGGTGTCTTGGGAGATTTCAGTACGAGAAGTTAAACAGGTGGTGATGTCATTATCTGCTAACATTCTGCAGTGCTGCAGGGGAAGGATTAAAAGGAGAACCTGTTTTTATTTTTTCTGTACCAAAGCAAGCTGAAAACCTCTGTTGTTTAACAATAATACATTCCCTGAAATGAGAGCCCAATCACAGCTCAAGGTATGATTAACTCCTCTGTGCAGATATAAATGCCAGTGGACGTGGAGCTGCTCTATTTATGCTCGCAGTTACACTATTCGATCACTAGATGGCACACCCGGATCAGTTATTGAATATTCACTAGCAAGCCAAGCTCAAACATGGTTTAGAATATGGACGAGTTAAGTTCCATCCCTGTTTCCCAAGAATTGTATGAATTAAACTCCTCAGCCAAGCCTGATGTGCAAACTACCAAATACACTTACCCATAGTATTTATCCAGCAGTTTAAAAAAATGATCGCCTGTGACACAAAAAAATCGTTGACCTTTGTTGCAACAAGTTCAGCAATAATAGGCCAAAGATATCTCAACTGAGTAGTGAAAGAAAATTCTAAAATTTTTTAAAAGCAAAAATTCAACATGTTATTGATACATTCTATAATCAATTGTAGTCATCAGATATTAAAAACGCGTGATTCCCTACCATTGAATTACGAGAAGATTCATCTCACGACCAATTCAGCAGTTCCTTACAACCTCATTACAGCGTGCTTTAACAAAATGCAGGGTTAAAAAAATTGAGCAGACATTTCCTCGGTACCAAATTTTGACAAGGCCTCCACCATCATAAGCCGAAAATTAAAATATTCTATTGGGAAAATATTGTGTTTTGTGCAGTTTTTTTTTGTTATCAGTGAGGCTTCCGCATACATGTTTTTATCTCATGTGTGAAAAATGGATAGTCTCATGGATATTCTTTAAAATGTAGTCTGGGAAATAGATTATCAAGACAAACAAAATAATGCAGTTATTAATAATAGCCTTTATCTCTCCACAAAATCATTACAGACCTCAAGTGCATATTCCGTAAATATACACTACATATAGTACACTGCCCTATAACCAAGTGTTCATTTATATAATACTTATGGCTTCATATCTTCAGATATGGTAAGAATTGAAATGCATCACAGCTCTGTAAAATTTATCTAAATAACTTGCGTGGGATATGTCTTTGATCCGGGAGCTATTGAATAACCTCTCAAATTTGGAGTGAGAAGTTTCAACCACCTGCTCAGAGAATTGACCCAAAGGCCTGTTGTGGTGCTCAGTGAACTCTGGAACATGGTGAATCATGATGTGGATCTTGCTGGTAACTGAAATGTTCAAATAGTTGTATGTCCTGTCAAATCTTTCCACCTTTTCCTTGTACAATGGGTCCTAGGTGAAACCTAGACATGCATTCATAGTTCAGTGAGCTTGGGTCGGGGGCGCGCCCGTGCCCACGCCTGGCCTATGATGTCCCAGGGCAGAGGCCAGAAGTAGATCACCCCCACCAGAGCAGAACTCAGATGGCTGGTTCAGAGGGTTTAGCAGGATTGCAGTTCCAATCCTGATAACTACAGAAAGCTTGGCAGGTGTGCCACATAAACCGAGTAGAAGAACAGACTGAAGAGGCGGGTTAGCCAAAATGTGGTCCCAATCCTGGAGACCAGGAAATAGGCTTGGGAGCTTGAGACTAAGAGCTGTACTTCCACATTTCACCATCATTAAAGATTACATAGACTATAGATACACAACCTAGCAGGATTACTGACTGGTTGCTTAGGGCATTAGTAAGCAACAATCCAGCAACCTGACAGACTCAAAGTAAGGGCGCATATATACCACAGATGAATGCAGGAGTGGGGAAAACAAATGCACAACACCTGGCGGGGGAGGCATGCAAGGCACCAAACCAATCAGCGGAGAAAAAGACACGCAATTTGCTTGATGAGAAGAGAAACAATGGGAATTCGTACAAGGGGTGTGACAATGTGCAACCAGTAATTGATATGAGTACATATGAGCAGCGCTCATTACTGGTGCAATTTATATTCTCATGACAGGCAGAATATAGGCTCATCAGGGACTAGTGTGTTTTGCCTCACTGGTTAAACCAACTGGGTTGAGATACATGTAAAACAGCGATTGCCCTAGAGCTAGGTCACTAACATTACGCCTCAAAAGTCCAAAACTACAGATGGGACACATGGCAGTGGCGCAAGACATCAGATAATGTTAATGCTTATTGCTGCTAGCTAGCAGGGCATAAAACAAGAACACATTGCTTAAATATGCTGATTATAACCTTGCCTGCGACTTAGTCAGCGAGGCGAGGTATTATAATCTGTGCTGTCTGTTTGTCTGTTGTTTGGTTGTGTTGTTTGGTTTGGTTGGCCCGGTGGCGCAGTGGTTAGCATTGCTGCCTCACAGCAAGAAGGTTGTGGATTCGAATCCGGCCTGTGGCCTTTCTGTGTGGAGTTTGCATGTTCTCCCCGTGGTTGCGTGGGTTTTCTCCGGGTACTCCGGCTTCCTCCCACAGTCCAAAGACATGCAGGTTAGGTTAATTGGAGACACTAAATTGCCCATAGGTATGAGTGTGAGTGTGAATGGTGTGTGCGCCCTGCAATGGATTGGCAAGCTGTCCAGGGTGGGTCCCTGCCTTTGCCCGTAGTCAGCTGGGATAGGCTCCAGCTCGTCCCATGACCCTAGTGAGGAATAAGCGGGTATAGAAAATGAATGAATGAAAGGTTGTGTGTGTCTGTGTGTAAACAATCTAGCGTCTAACATGGTGGCACTGATTGACTTCAAACTTTCAGAGTCGGCGGGCAATTGTCTGTAGATTACATGATAAAATTTTGGGGGTATTGAATCAAGGTCAAGGTAATTGGAAATGTCAGAATATTTTTTTTTTTGCGATAACCTTCTTCAAATTCATCACATTGACTTCAAACCAAAATCATAATGTGAATCTTTCAATTCTGCTTCCAACCATAGGCTGCATGATAGGGTAGCTTTGATAGTCTCCGCAGCGGTTGGGGGTCAAAGTTATCGGTGAAAATAATACTGTATACTTTCCATTGTAACTTAAAAGTAGTTGCTGATAGCCAGATGTGTACCATTATGACCATATAGGAACTCCTGTATGGGCTTTCATTTTAACGCCATGAGCTTTGACCATCAGTGACCTTGAAAGCTCAAACTGAAGGTCATAGATTTTCAGAGGATTATAAGTTGAGGTCACATTTGTAAAACTGAGTCAGTGTCAAAAGCACTATAATAAGTGCTGGCAGGCGAGGTTTCTTTCCCTTTGCAACACTTGTTTACAAAGATTTTGCTTAGCTGGCTATTTAGATCGCTGTTGGATCTAAAGAGTACACACGTTAACATGTTACAAAGTACAACCCCAATTCCGAAATAGTTCGGACAAAGTGTAAATTGTGAATAAAATCAAAATGCAATCACTTTCAGATCACATGAACCAATATGTTATTTACAATAGAACATGGATAACATTTCAAATGTTTAAACTGAGACATTTTCCATTTTTATCCACAAAATGAGTTTATTTCAAATTTTCTGGCTGCAACAGGTCTCAAAAAAAAAAGTTGGGACACAGGCAAAAAGGGCTGAAAAAGCAATTAATATATAAGAGAATCAACTGAAAGAACATTTAGCAAGTAATTAAGTTAACTGGCATCAGGTGTGTAACATGATTGGCTATAAAAGGAATGTCTTAGAGAGGCTGAGTCTCTTAGAAGTGAAGATGGTCAGAGGCTCTCCAGCCTGTGAAGGCTTGCGTAAAAAAAATTCTGGAATACTTTCAAAACAATGTTCATCAACGTCAAATTGCAAAGGCTTTGAAGGTCTCATCATTGACAGTGCATAACATCATCAAAAGATTCAGAGAAACTGGAAAAATCTCTGTGCGTAAGGGACAAGGCCGAAGACCTGTACTGGATGCCCGTGATCTTCGGGCCCTCAGACGCCACTGCATCACTCACCGGCATGATTCTGTCATTGACATTACTAAATGGGCCCAGGAATACTTCAAGAAACCACTGTCTGTAAACACAGTCTGCCTTCCATCCACAGCTGCCACCTAAAACTCTCATGAAAAAAGAAAGCCATTGTTGAGCATGATCCAGAAGCGCCGCCATATTCTGTGGGCCAAGGCTCATTTAAAATGGACAGTAGCAAAGTGGCAAAGTGTCCTGTGGTCAGACAAGTCCAAATTTGACATTCTTTCTGGAAATCATGGGCGTCGTGTCCTCTGGGCTAAAGAGGAGAAAGACCACCCCTCCTGTTATCAGCGTTCAGTTCAAAGGCCAGCATCTCTGATGGTATGAGGATGCATTAGTGCATATGGTGTGGGACACTTCCATATTTTAAAAAGCACCATGAATGCTGAAAGGTATATAAAGGTTTTAGAGCAACATATGCTCCCCTCCAGAGGACATCTATTCCAGGGAAGGCCTTGTGTATTTCAGCAGGACAATGCAAAACCACATACTGCAGCTATTACAGCAGCATGGCTTCGTAGAAGAAGAGTCCGTGTGCTGAAGTGGCCTGCCTGTAGTCTTGATCTTTCACCAATTGAGAACATTTGGTGCGTAATTAAACGAGAAGTCCGTCAAAGGAGACCCAAAACTCTCCAGCAGCTGGAAGCCTGTATTAAACAAGAGTGGGATCAAATTCCAATGGCTAAACTCAAGAAACAGGTCTCCTCAATGCCCAGATGCCTCCACTCTGAATTATAAAGAGGGGATGCTACACCATAGTAAACAGGCCCCTGTCCCAACTTTTTGAGACCTGTAGCAGCCATCAAATTTGAAGTGAGCTCATTTTGTGGATAAAATTGTAAAATTTCTCTCTTTCAACATTTAACATGTTATCTCTGTTCTGTTGTGAATAAAATACTGACTGGTGTGATTTGAAAGTCATTGCGTTTTGATTTTATTCACCATTTATACTTTGTCCCAACTATTTCAGAATTGGGGTTGTACAACGTTGCAGTATAACTCAGTCTAGCCACCATACCGTAATGGATAATCAAGCTGCGAAGTTAGTATAACTTTTTCAACCGTTACAATAATGATTAATCTTTTGAAAAAAAAAAAGTCTGTTTTTTATGATCACTATAAAATTTACCCATGTAATAATCAAAGATTATTAGAGAACAATGCCTTGTACTGACAAGTGCCAAGCGAGATGACTTGCAGGTAGGTCTATAGCTCCATTTCCGAAAGCGAGGCAAGTGAAGCTCTGCGGTCTAGCATGCTCCCGTGTCAAAATCAATGAGTTTAAAGGGGACCTATTATGCTACATTTCCAAGTTTATGTTTTGATCTTGGACTCCCCAAGAGTACTCCTGATTGTTCAAAGTCCAAAAAAGGGTCCTTATTTAGCTCATACAGCCATCCTCAAAAAACCCCATTTTATAGTCCATTGTAGTCTCTGCCTGAAACGCCTCGTTTGGGTGGCTCTTCCGCTATGGCCCCCCCTCTCCATGTGCCCACTTCCCTCTGATTGGCCAGCTCTGTGGGGGTGAAGCTGGATGGGACTCAGCAGAATGCAGTTTTCCGGGTCCGCCTCCCTAGTGTGAAACATGAGTCGTGTCTGCCATCTGAGCTAAGGAATCGGCGGGGAAATTCCGCAATCAAACGCATTACATGTGTATAGATCTAATAAAACGAACTTGTTCTAATAAACGCAGCGGCAAACGTGGAGGACGCAGTGCGTAAGTCTGGCAGCTCAAGCTCAAATTTGCCATCTACCTACGGCTACTATGGTGAGTACACCGGTGTTTCTACTCTTTTGCTAGAATCCACCCCATACAGACACATTTGTAGAATGGGTCGACATACCCATGTGTAGACCGGAGACCATAGAAATCCGGTGGGTCTGAGTTTAGAGGGAAACATGGACAGTGAGGAGCAGCAAAAAGTGGACCAACAACGTATGGACTGCTTAGGTGTGTATTATAAGGAACTGCTGGTTCGTGTGCATAACTGTGGTGTGTCGTTAGCGTGGAGTAACGAACAGCTTCTGCGCTGGTATATGACGGAGAGGTGAAAGCTCCAGGCTAAATGGCCTTTTTGGAAATTGTCCACAGTAATGGTTTTCTTATTGCGCCGGAATGACCAGCGTTTGCTCGCGGAAAATGAGCACATTAAGTTGCTTTCGCACCGGACGCGAAACATTTTTCGCACGACAGATTACATTCAAAGTCAATGCATTGTCTTTGCATTGACTTTGAATGTAATCTGTCGCCAAAAAAATTTTTTTCGCGTCCGTGTGAAAAAGTAGCTTTATGGATAACGCTTGCAGCGTCTTTGCATTGAGAAGTTCGGCGAAAAATTTTTTTATGTGAAAGTAGCTTTATGGATATGAACATAATACAGGAACATTTACAGGACAGACTGTAAGTTCCTTTAGCGTGGACAGTTGCTTATGTGGAGCTAGTGAATCGATCACTTCTATAGGAAAGAATTTCCTATTCAATCTCCGCCTCTTTCGGCTTTTTATTAGCCACAACAATTTCTAAAGGGGGATGAAATTACCACGGCAATGCAGAGAAATCGTTTGTTACACCAGACACGATAGAGCTTGTGTGTTTCGCAATCCTTTCACCGCGGGAGCATCAGAGAGCTAGCCCAGATATTGGTGAAGTTTCCGGCTGATCCCTGATATGGATAAATGAAGCGATCACAAGCAGCCATAAACAAACCCAAACATGTATCCCAAGCTCTGCAAAACCTACGTCTAGTCTAACTGCAGCCTTTTCAGCCCAACTTTGCAGACACACAACACCTCTCCGGTTAGCTTCAACTGTAGTGGCTACAAGTAGGCAACGTTATGATGAAACTGCCACATTGATGCTTACTGAAGTAACACAAGCGTACCAATCAGAATTACTGCATATAAGTTAACCAGGAGCATTTTTAAGTAGCACAGCAGCGATCATAACAACCAGAGACAAACCCTTGCAATACAAGTTTTACAGACCGCAAGTTCCGTTACCGTGGACAGTTGTACCAAGCATCCAAATTACAAACAAGTATAAAAAGTTAGCTTCAAATGAGGTTTATGTTCACACACCTTCTGTTGAATGTCCCCTGCTATTACTCTTGCATATTTAGGACACAAACATTAGCAACAGTAACTTGGCTACGTTAACCGTAGTGCTACAGCCACAATCAACAGGCCATCTAGTTAGGTAGGCTTATGCCGTAAAAGCAACTTACAGCTTCTGCATCTGTGAGTCATGGACAGTCGCGACTGATCCAGGCTTTATCTTCAGATATTTTACAAAGCCTGGGTTTGAGGCCAGTTGTTAGTGCCAACTATCGTTAGCGGTCCTGCTAGCTACCCGTAACACTTTAGCTTCACTTCCATTATTTGCTGTTACATCATTACTACAGCTTGTGGCTCCGAGTGCTTGATCAATGCAACTGCTTCAGGTTTGAGAAGCAGCTGAAACGCTTATCCGGCGTCGAATTATCCTTTATTGACAAAGCTGTCTTCGGTGAAATGCTGAGCACAAACAGCTAACGTTCCCTGTGGCCGTGGCCGTTTGCCGCCAGCAAACAAAAAAGCTACCAACTGGATATCTGGTGGCATCGTCTTTTGGAAGAGAAATAGGTGCTTTTCTTCGCGTCCAAAAATAAATGAACGAGCAGCTTTGGGGGAGATACTGACAAAACTGCACCTAAAATGATCTGTGGTTCTTCTTTTGTATTTCCAAAAGTGTAGACGCTACTAAAGCATAGTATGATCTGTGGTTGTTTGTGCCTGCTAGAATAGTTTCCGGTGTGGGCAGGTCCAGCGCCATGATTGGCTCTGGCTAGGTCTGTATTAATTGGACAGCACAACCAAATGTCAGGTTTTGCCCAGATCTCTTGAAGATCTCGGGACGAGCTGTTCAGGAGGAAATCACGTTCACGAAATCACATTCTTGGATTACGGCAAAACCCCTGTATCTTATGTTTAGAAACTTTACAGAGGTTGAGTATGGACATCCTACGTTATAACATTACTTATATGTATCAGAAGAAGGATAAGCATAAAAGGTCCCCTTTAAGAATAGATTTTTTTATGACTATGATGACAGTCAAATATCCTTAATCTAGTGCCATCCATCTCAACCGACTGGCCTGTTCAAGCATACATCAATCAGTATTCTCCAGCTAAATTGTTCCAAACTTGCGAGCTGGTACTCAGTTTCAACATGGCACTTCTCCTTGGTCTATTGCCAAACTGCCTCATGCACTACTGAGTACCCCCATAGAAAATCTGTCTGTGACATCATCATGCTCATGTCTCCAGTTGTTGCATAACCTCCTTGGCATAAGCTGAGAGTGCAGGTGCTAAATTGGGCTGCTTGCAGTCTTGATCTGTCTCCAATTAAGAAAGCATGATAAATTATAAACAAATTAGACAGCAACCAAGGCCTGAGACAATTTGGTTGCTGAAGACGAGCAAAATGGAGGAATAGGGGAATATTCTGCTTGCTCTACTTGTGCAACTGGTGTAAGTGACCAAATGCTTAATGAGTGAGATATAAGGTATTTGTTCACCTAAACAGCTGTCACTGCCAAAATTTTTGGACTCTGCTCCAGTCACCCCATTGTAGATTTTCAAAAATCAACTACAGCCAACTGAGAACATCAAATAATTTGTTGTTGTAATGTTTTCAATATAGTAAAGCTAAGTAGACTGTTTAAAACAGTCTTTGTTGTCAGAGACGTGCAGTCAGGGTAGGCACTGACTTCTTTTTTATCACTAGATTTTGTCAACCTGTTTCCACGTACTATGCGTGATTGTCAATCAATCAATTTGACCTTTTTTCTGTTCAATTAAGCCTGTAATGATTAAGAGGTGATAGTGACAAAAAGATTAATTTACCTTTATGCTTTGATTGGAGACTGCAAGGAAGTAAATCTTAATAATTAATAGGAAAAAAAATCTCAACTCTCTTGGTAATTCCATATATTGTTTTAATTTTTTGTTTATCGGATTATGAAAGAAACTGAAAATAAACTCTATTTTTTAAAAAATGGCATTAAAAAGTGCGTGTGTAAGGGGGGAAATATTATTGTAAACATATTGACCACACATTGAATGCCGCATAAGAAAGGTTTTAATATTTGTTAATGGCATTGTGTTAGCTTACTCTAAGCAAATATAAACAAACTTGCTGTCTCGTGAGCATTTTAAGTTCGATGCACTGAGCAATAATGTCGTGGATGGAACTGGCACGCCAGTCTGCCGTTTAGTCTTGTAAATTAGTTAATCAATCCTCAGATTGCAAATCAAGCAAAGTAATAGAGTTATCGTTTGTTTAACGGTGAGGATTCTGCCTACCCTAACTGACCTCCGACTGCACGTCATTGTTGTTCATATTTGCTTTTTCCGTGAAGTGCCAACTTAGAATTTATTTATCTTCTGACAGCCCAAATTGTAACGACTGAAAAGTTTCAAACAAAGGTGGTTTGTTTTCTTCAGGAATCTCACAGATTGAACCTGAACTGAGAGGAATAGTCATTCCACCATACAGTCTTACAGTATCACTTACAGATTACCAGAGCAGTGATTGCGTTGTACACAGGCATTGATATCTACTCAACTATTGCACCAACTGATCAATAACTCTGTCGAATTGTGTGAAGATCATGACTCTACAAGCTATATTTTCTGGTCTTTGCTCTCACTATATGTACATACCCTGTTGAGAGAGGCGATTGGGTCCTTAGTGGCCATACTCAGCAAGTTTCCAATTATAGGCAAAGGCAAGGGCCCAGGTGGAGAGCCCTTTGGGGGAAGCTCAATAATATACTTTGACGCAATCAGAACAGTCGTAAAGAGAAGAATTGCCCACATATCAATCCAATGCCAAGGCAGACATGATAGGACGTCCAATATCATGGCAGCCATTCTGACAAATGATCTGAAAAAAAAAGAAGACAAAATAATCTGTTATGTGATGCTGTCAATATGTAACCTTCCTAAACATAGTTTAACATAACTGGTGGTAGGTAAGCCTATGTTAAATTCACATGGTAATACAATAGCTATGTGTCCTATTAAGACCATGCACATTAAAAGGATGTTCATTGGAGACCTGTACTGGGAACCAGGATTACAGTGAGCAGATGGGGATATGCAGTCAATTAAAATCCTGAGCCTTCCCAAATATGGAAGTTGAACAAAATAAAATGAGCTGTTCTGTGCTCTCCCGTGCAAAGGCAAAACCTAGTAACTCACTTTTTCATAAAAATTCAGTTGATACAATTTTGGGACTTACTGGGTTTTTGCTTCATGGTAATGCATTGCGTATTGCAGTTTGGCCCCTAAATATGCTGATATTACAATGGCAAAACCTAGCAAGTCAACCGATTTCCCCAAATCGCGACAGTAGTACCTAGCAACTCAACCACCCAATCAGTGGACAGCTTTCAGTCAACAATGGTGGCGCCCATGTTTTAGCCCTAGTTCACGGTTCTTGTTGCTCGGAGAACAATTTTGTTTGTTAAATCGTTAAAGTTGATTTCAGGTCATAGCCTGGATGAGTAAGGGGGAAAGATAAGTCGCCCTGGCCCTGGAAAATCCCAAATAAGTAAAATATTCTGCATTAATTACATTGCTAAGGAAAGTTTGTCGGTGCCGGTGTGCCATAAGGCGACTGTTGCTGCAGTGATCGCTTGTAGCACATCTCTGTACCGACAAACTTTCATGTCTTGCTAGGCCTATACATTATTGATAATATTAAAGTGTGTAGTGCTGCTAGCTGGTGTGTGTATGTACATGTACATTAAATAAAAGACATGCTACATGATAGTTGGAAGTCATTAGCCTGTAATAATAATAAAAATAAGGCTTAGATTACACATAATTGTCTGCCGCCGAATAATCCATTCGACATGTTGGAGGTGTCAACTGGACAGGAGTATATTGCAGTGGCAGCTGGTGAACTGGCGATAGGGGAAGCTCAAACCATCCCTTTGAAATAATGATTGGTCATGACCAGTTTTAAATCATTCATTTAAATTACCATTACACAAACTCTGAAAACTCTCAACATTATCAGGTGTGGTCATTTTTCCTTAATAACGCATACCTGTCAACTGTCACGCATTCAGCGTGAGTTTTAGTGCCATATTGACATTCCCCTGCTGTAGTTAGCAATTATTCAATCAACGAATATGAAAGAGATTCTCACACGGAATTGAAGTCCTTGTGCATGGAGGTATTTCAGTTTCACATGCGTTACGGTGATTCTGACTCTGGACTTCTCACGCGTTTCTTTACTCAGGGGTTAGAAGCAATGCTTCTTTTTCATTATCGTTTGAATTGTTTAAATTAAATAAGATCATTTGAAACATCTTTATGCAATTCCATTGCGTCCAATGAAGAATACCATGAGCTGTTGTAACCTGTATTAGCCTAGAGCAGGGCTATTCAAACTTATCCAGCGAGGGCCGGTGTGGGTGCAGGCTTTCATTCCAATCAAGCACTTACACACCTGATACTACTAATAAACCCCAAGAGTCTTTGCTAAAGAGCTTGATTAGTAGTATCAGGTGTGTAGCTGCTTGGTTGGAATGAAAGCCTGCACCCACACCGGCCCTTGCAGGATAATGTTGAATAGCCCTGGCCTAGAGTATGCTCCTTGCAAATTGACATGTACTTTCCATTTTAACGTTTACAGTTGTTACATTTTTGTTATTTGTCATGAATTGATTTTGAAATAAACAACATTTTTATGCTAGGTTTTCACTTGGTAATGTGCATGATATTATTTGGTATTTGCTAAGATCAAACCTAGTAACTCATTTCCCGCCAAAATAAATTGATATTTAAGACTGACGCTTGTGGGTGAAAATTATGGTTGCCAGTGAATGTCTAATATGCAGCCATCTCCCTATTAAATATACAATGGGTCTTAATATTAAAAAATAAATGGGTCTTAATTTTAAAAAAAAAAATGATAGTTTTTTCCTTTTTGTTTGCTCAAAACCAGCTGCATTGTAAAAGTGAGAATTACTAGTTTGAAATTTGAGGGCATCTAAAGTCGATTCTGACGGGACGTTGAATGTCCAATGTTTACAAACAAATCACTTGCTTTTGTTGACATCTTGCATTGTCACATGACCAATTTCATTCATATAAACCAATGTTTTGTGTACATGCGTAGATAATCCTTCTATTTCGGTTCTTTTGCGCAGTTGCAGCTTGCTGATTGGCCGATAAATGAAAACAATAGGAATCGACTTTAGATGCCCTTTAACAAGGTCTATTTTAGGTTATGACCCTGCTTAGATATGCACTCAGTTTATGTGAAAGGTCAATATTAGAAGGGTCTATTTTCAAATTTGCCGCTTCACCGAGTTTTAAGTAGGTCTATCTGCAATTAACCAATAATATTAGAGGGATCACATCACGTCACCTCAGGCCTCAGAGACAAAATGGCTGCCAAGAAGAAATTTACTGAAGCAGAGTTAAAAGAAATTGCTGCATTTCCTCATTTAGGTGAGTGCTTCGAGAAGTCAGATTGAACAGAGTGTTATTTGCTGAAACCTAAATGATTTGCTGAAAAATTATGTTTTGTCAAGTTAATCATGTTAATTGAGTTCAAGGTTACCTTTTCTATGCAGATCAAAGTGAAGAATAATGACCCAAAGGCTTCGATCAATCAGAAAAATTGGCAGAGTCAAAAAATTACATTGTTTACAACCCCAATTCCGAAATAGTTGGAACGAAGTGTAAATTTTTTGAATATTATTTTTTATTTATGTAGTCTATAACAGAAAACTGTCGGGGAAAAGATTTGTTGAATTGTAAACTACAAAGTTAAATTTTTTAAAAAAAGCTTATTTGCATGGGTATTATTTATATAAAGGAGACATATTAAAATTGTACTGTATAGCTAAGCTGTGCCCACCCAAAAATTTGGCTTGCACAGCGCCCCTGCTTCCAATATCTTGTGAACCCATCATAAACTAGGTTGTAATCAGTCCCACCAGAGCCAAATAAATGTCTATAGAAAACTAATCATGAACTAATCATAGGCTTGACTAAAAAGGTAAGTTTTTAGCCTACTCTTGAAGGCAGAGAGTGTGTCTGAGGCCCGAATGTTTGTTGGGAGATTGTTCCAGAAGATTGGAGCTTTGTAAGAGAATGCTCTGCCTCCAAATGTAACTCTGGAAATATTTGGAATTTTCAAATATCCAGCACCTTGTGAACAAAGTAATCTTGGAGGGGAGTAAGGAACGAGAAGTGCACCAAGATATTCTGGGGCCAAATCATTTAAGGCTTTGTAGGTCAGCAGTTGAATTTTATATTCAATTCAAAATTTGACAGGCAGCCAGTGAAGATTTTTGAGTACTGGGCTGATGTAGTCATATTTCTTCGTCCTGGTCAGAACCCTAGCAGCAGCATTCTGCACTATTTGAAGGCGATTCAGGGTAGAACTGGTGCAGCCTGACAGTAAAAAGTTATAGTAATCTAGCCGAGAGGACACAAATGCAAAACAAAATTTTTTCAGCGTCCTGAAGAGACAACATTTTTCTCAGTTTAGATATGTTTCTAAGATGGAAGAAAGCCACTTTTATAATGTTATTAATATGACAGTGGAGAGAGAGTTCTGAATAGAGGGTGACACCAAGGTTTTTGACAACTGCTTTGGCAGAAACCGGGAGTCCATCAACGTTGAGGGAAAACTTGAGGAATGTGTCTCTGAGTGATTTGGGACCTATTACCAATATTTCAGTCTCATCTGGATTTAAAGAGAGAAAATTCTGTGTCATCCATGCTTTAACAGCTTTAAGACACATCTCTAATCTAGTTAGTGGATCAATTTCACCTGGCTTAAAAGATATATAAAGCTGTGTGTCATCTGCATAACAGTGGTACTTTACATCATATCTACTTATACATGCTTCCCCTTAGAAACATCATAAGGAAAACAGCAGAGGGCCCGGAACAGATCCTTGAGGTATTCCAAAGTTTACCTTAGAATACTCGGAGGAATTACCATTTACTCTAACTGACGTCGGTCAGAAAGATGATACTTAAACCATGAAAGGGCGAGTCCAGAAATACCAACCAGATTTTCTAGCCTGTAAAGAAGAATATGGTGGTTTATCGTGTCGAAGGCAGCACTTTGATCGAGTAGTACAAGGACAGAGATGCGGCTACAGTCCATGGAGAGAAGTAGATCATTCATTACTACAGTGAGGGCTGTTTCAGTGCTATGATGTCTTCTAAAGCCAGACTGAAACCTCTAATGTACGTTATTCATTTGCAGGAAGAAAGTAAGCTGTTGGGCAACACATTTCTGAAGGATCTTGGATAAAAATGGAAGGTTTGAGATCTGCCTATAATTAGCCAAAACTATTGGATCTAAATTTGTTTTTTTGAGTAGAGGCTTAATTTCAGCCATCTGAAATGAAGTCGGAACCGAACCTGAAATCAGGGAAGAATTGATTATGTGCAGAATTGGACTGCCAAGAATGGGCAGGAGTTCCTTCAATAACTTACTTGGGATGGGATCTAAGAGACAAGTTGTTGATTTGGAAGTAGTCACTAATTTGGCAAGTTCGCTCAGGGATATGGGAGAGAATGAATCAAATTGGTTTATATGCATAGCATGAGATTTTATGTTAAGGCCTTCACCAACTGCTAGGGAAGCAATGATATTTTCTCTAATTCCAATTATTTTGCCATTAAAGAATTTTAAAAAATCATCACTGCTGCAGGAGGTTGGAATTTGAGGGGTACTTGCAGCATGGTTGTTCGTTAATTTGGCCACTGTTTTGAACAAGAATCGAGGGTTATTTTTGTTTTCCTGTATGAGATTTGCGAAATAAGAAGACCTAGCGCCAGACAGAGTATGCTTATACGCAACAAGGCTCTCTTTCCAAGCACAATGAAATACCTGGAGTTTAGTGGAGCGCAATCTGCGTTCTAGTTGACGGGATTTTTGCTTTAGAATACGCGTCTGGTCAGTGTACCATGGGGCTGGTCTCTTCTTCTAAGTAGCCTTTTTAAATTTCAATGGAGCAACTACATCGAGGGTACTACGGAGAGCATGAGCAAACTTATCTGCCATTTCGTCAATACAGAGGGGGCTGGCTGGATAATCAAGATAAGTTGGTAGTGCTTCAATGAATTGTGAAGACGTTGTGGCAGTAAAAGTACAACTAGTGTACATTCTAGTTTCTGATAATACAGGGAGGGCCAATTGTAGACAGGATGTTATAAGAAAATGGTCCGATAACCTGGGATTGTGCGAGTGGATGTCAACCTTGGCAATCTCAACACCAAAGCTTAAAATCAGGTCCAAAGTATGACCATGAATGTGTTGGGCCGATGACACTCTGAGTGAAGCCAACCGACTCCACGAGATTAGTGAAGATGGATGTTGAAGAATCATCTACCCTCTCGAAATGCAGGTTAAAGTCACCCAAAATAACAATTCTGTCATAGCTTAAAACTAATTCAGAAAGGAATTCCTAGAAATCATGCATGAAGCCAGAATATTGACCGGGTGGCCTATAGACTATCGCCAGAGCAATAGGCTGAGCAGGGATGGAGTTCATACTTGAATCAAGCAATGAAAAATTCATTAATAGTACCTCAAATTAATCAAATTTATGTTGCAGTTGGGGCACTTAGTGAGTCATTATAAATAACAGCAACGCCCCCTCCTTTTCGGTCAAGACAGGGGTTATGAGAGTATATAAAACCAGGTGGAGAAGCTTCATTCAAAGAAGAGTTTTCATCTGATTTCAGCCAAGTTTCTGTGAGGCATAGTACATCAAGACTATAATCAGAGATTAATTTGTTCAGAAGAGCTGCTTTCGAGTTAAGTGATCTTATGTTAAGTAGTCCAAATTTAAGAAAGGGTTTTGTATTCATACAGGTGTTGATATAGTTTGTTTCAATGAAGGTAAAGTTATTGTGGACGACACCACAAAACTTCCTTTTTGATTTTATTGGGATTCGAGGAACAGACAGTCTCTATTAAATTTGACCTAAACAATGATTTATTGATACTAACTGTATTAAATGCCTGCGATCTAGATTTGATACTTGGCAGTCAATTGCAGTGGTTTAAATTGTAGGCCAAATTTTTTGACAAAAGGACGGTGCCCTCTCAAGAAGGATGAACACCGTCCCTCCTCAAAAGGCCAGGTCTGCACCAGAAAGTTCGCCAATTATCTATGAAGCCTACGTTATTTCCTGTGCACCACTCGGACAACCAGCGATTGAGTGAATCTAATCTGCTGTACATTTCGTAACTACATCGGATCGGGTATGGACCAGAGACAGTTACCGAACGCGACAGTTTAATAGCTTGGGCGCAGACAGACTTAAAACCATTCTTCGTCATCTCCGATCGTCTTAAACGAACGTCATTTGTGCCGGCGTGGATAATAATTTTGGAATACTTGTGTTTACCCTAATTAAGTAATTTCAAATTCGCTTCAATATCCGTGACACGAGCGCCAGGAATACAGTTCACTGCAGTAGCTGGTTTAAACACCCTAACGTTTCACTGCGGTCAAGCTATCACCAGTTCGCAAAACGACGGTCAAACTATCACCGCTAAAAATTTTCTGCGCAAATACAGCGGATAACGCGGTAGTAAAGTCACGTGATACAATTGCTGTCGAAAATCGGCTTGTTGAAAGAAATACCGAGGCTTATTCAACGAAAGAATGCGTGCATTTTATTCAGAAAAAAAAAAAAAAAAATCGTGAACAACTTCCATAATGTGGTTTGAAAATTATTTTTATTTCCGTTTTTTCAATAAATAGTTGACATTTTGGTGCAGATTGAAATATGAGATTTTGGTGAACTGCCGTTACTCCAGATAACACACAATTGCATGTAACTGTAATAATGTTTTACTTAAAGCAAAAGGAAAAAAAAAGGTAGATATCACTGTGGCATTAATGTAGGAATTTCCATTAGAATTGGTCTTTTTAGGTGGACAAAATACGAGAAAATTCAAGCAGGGACCATGTAATTCAAAATGTTTGTGGAAATTAGGGGGCCCAAACCATACTGCACATGCTGTAGTAAAAGCGTATTGAATAAAGAGAGATTGCATGGGTCAATCATGATATAAACAGCCATCAAAGTATGTGCTTTGCAGTTGGACCCAACAAAATGATGGCGTGTCTGAGGGCCTGATATGGTTTAAATTGAAAAACTTTGAAAATTAGCGCTTGCATACAACAGTGCATGCATTCCAGTACAGGACGTCTGAATAGGATGAGACTCCATGTTGGATATATGAGATAAATGGCTATCAAAGTTGGTACTGCGCAATGTGCGAATGCAGACAATTGGATGGGGGGTGCCATCTTTGAGGGCCTGTAGTTCCTGCAAATCAAATAGTTTGTGAAAAGTATCACTTGCATATCATTACACATAGATCCTTCTATAAGCACACAAAATATGAAGGGATTCTATGGCGGAAATTTTTAATAAATGGCCATCAAAGTTCGTACAGTGTTATGTGCGAATGCAGACAATTGGATGGGGGGGTTCCATCTTTGAGGGCCTGTAGTTCCGGCAAATCAAATAGTTTGTGAAAAGTAACAATTGCATTTCATAAAACATGGATCCTTCTATAAGCAAACAAAATATGAAGAGATTCTGTGGTGGAATTTTTTAATAAATGGCCATCAAAGTTCGTACAGTGCAATGTGCGAATGCAGACAATTGGATGGGGGGTGCCATCTTTGAGGGCCTGCAGTTCCGGCAAATCAAATAGTTTGTGAAAAGTAACACTTGCATTTCATAGAACATGGATCCTACTATTAGCCCACAAAATATGAAGGGATTCTATGGTGGAATTTTTTAATAAATGGCCATCAAAGTTCGTACTGTGCTATGTGCGAATGCAGACAATTGGATGGGGGGGTCATGTTTGAGGGCCTGTAGTTCCTGCAAATCAAAAAGTTTGTGAAAAGTGACACTTGCACACTATATTACATAGATCCTACTATAAGCCCGTAGAATATGAAGAGATTCTGTGGTGGAATCTTTTAATAAATTGCCATCAAAATTGGTAGTGTGTAATGTGCGAATGCAGACAAGTGGATGGGGGGTTCATGTTTGAGGGCTGATAATTCCGACAAATCAAAGTTTGTCAAAAGTAACACTTCATTAGCATAACACATGGATCCTAGTATAAAATTTTAAAATATGAAAAGATTCCATGGTGGAATTTTAAAATAAATGGCCGTCAAATTTGGTTCTGTTTAATGTGTGAATGCAGACAATTGAATGGGGGTCCATACTTGAGGGCCTGTGGTTTCTGCAAATCAAGTAGTTTGTAAAAAGTAACACTTGCTTACTATAGGTCATGTGTCGTAGTTTAAACTCACTGAATATGAAAAGATTTGGTGCAAACTTATTGAATAAATGGCCATCAAATCAGGAACTATTGTAATGTGTGAATGGAGACGACTGATTGGGGTACCATGTTTCCCAGCCTGTAATTCCTGTAAATCAGAAAGTTTGTGAAAAATAACAATTCCTGACCATACTACATGCACTGTAATATAAATTGAATGAATATGAAGAGATTCTGTGGTGGAATTATGAAAAAAAAATGGGCATCAATATCGGAACTGTTGCAGTGTGCAAAGGGAGATGATTGAATGTGGGGCCACGTTTTGGGGTCTAATCCCTGCAAATCAAAAACTTTTTGAAAAATAATGCTTGCCGTACTACATCTTTTCTATTATAATAAAGTGAAAATAGAGATTCCACTGTGGAATTATTAAATAAATGGCCATCAAATTTTGTTACTCTTGCAATATACGCATGTAGACAGTTGAATGGGGGCGATTTTTTGAGGGCCTGTAATCTTGGCCAGTTAAAAAATTTGAACTATAACACCTCCTTTCCATGCTTCATGTATTCTTGTACAAGCACATTGAAAATGAAAAGATTCCTTGGCAAAATTATTAAATAAATGTGGATAAAATTAGGCACTTTGCAGTGTGAGAATGAAGACAATGGAACGGGTGGCGATGAATTAAATTGAATGGATGACTGTTTTAGTACCAATAATTTGTCAAAGAGAACTTGCATACAATATTACTTGTAATATTTTGCATCAAGTGTCAGCCTAATGTACCGGTAATTTTTGAATCAATGCGCATCACTGGAAGTACTTTGTTCTGCCTTGATTGAAAACAATGCGTTAGCTTGAACTTGCCTTACTCGGTCCTGCAGCCCACCTACATTTGATGGTTTTTGTTACAAACATTTAATTGCTATTGTATGTTTTCACCAAACTATTCATTTGTCTTCTGAGGTGTATTTACCCTCTTAACCTTCCCCTTCACCAGAAATATCCATGAATGCCTTCCAAAATAAAATAACCTTGAACATATTGTTTAATTTTCTCTCATGCAAATTATTTCAAGTTATTTTATAATCTTACAGACCGAATAAGTCAATGATAAGTTGGAGATATCTAATTCTAAGTACCTGAACACAAGTGTTTTATTTATTTCAAAATTGTTTTGACCTAAACATAAACATGACAGCAAATAGATTGGACTAATTTGCTTGCCCAATAAATGCTTAGTTTTTGCGACCACATGTTCATAATTTCTGTTGTGCATGAATGCCATGAAGAATAAAATTAACACATGCATGTTCTAAAATAAAACAGCATAATAAAAGGAAAAAACTGTACCATCAAAACGGAGAATCGTGGCTTCTTTAGTGAAATTATGAACATGTGGTCGCAAAAACTAAGCATTTATTGGGCAAGCAAATTAGTCCAATCTATTTGATTGGCAAGTTCAAGCTAACGCATTGTTTTCAATCAAGGCAGAACAAAGTACTTCCAGTGATGCGCATTGATTCAAAAATTACCGGTACATTAGGCTGACACTTGATGCAAAATATTACAAGTAATATTGTATGCAAGTTCTTTTTGACAAATTATTGGTACTAAAACACAGTCATCCATTCAATTTAATTCATCGCCACCCGTTCCATTGTCTTCATTCTCACACTGCAAAGTGCCTAATTTTATCCACATTTATTTAATAATTTTGCCAAAGGAATCTTTTCATTTTCAATGTGCTTGTACAAGAATACATGAAGCATGGAAAGGAGGTGTTATAGTTCAAATTTTTTAACTGGCCAAGATTACAGGCCCTCAAAAAATCGCCCCCATTCAACTGTCTACATGCGTATATTGCAAGAGTAACAAAATTTGATGGCCATTTATTTAATAATTCCACAGTGGAATCTCTATTTTCACATTATAATAGAAAAGATGTAGTACGGCAAGCATTATTTTTCAAAAAGTTTTTGATTTGCAGGGATTACAGACCCCAAAACGTGGCCCCACATTCAATCATCTCCCTTTGCACACTGCAACAGTTCCGATATTGATGCCCATTTTTTTTCATAATTCCACCACAGAATCTCTTCATATTCATTCAATTTATATTACAGTGCATGTATTATGGTCAGGAATTGTTATTTTTCACAAACTCTGATTTACAGGAATTACAGGCTGGGAAACATGGTACCCCAATCAGTCGTCTCCATTCACACATTACAATAGTTCCTGATTTGATGGCCATTTATTCAATAAGTTCGGCACCAAATCTTTTCATATTCAGTGAGTTTAAACTACGACACATGACCTATAGTAAGCAAGTGTTACTTTTTACAAACTACTTGATTTGCAGAAACCACAGGCCCTCAAGTATGGACCCCCATTCAATTGTCTGCATTCACACATTAAACAGAACCAAATTTGACGGCCATTTATTTTGAAATTCCACCATGGAATCTTTTCATATTTTAAAATTTTATACTAGGATCCATGTGTTATGCTAATGAAGTGTTACTTTTGACAAACTTTTTGATTTGTCGGAATTATCAGCCCTCAAACATGATCCCCCCCATCCACTTGTCTGCATTCGCACATTACACACTACCAATTTTGATGGCTATTTATTAAAAAATTCCACCACTGAATCTCTTCATATTCTATGGGCTTATAGTAGGATCTATGTAGTATAGTATGCAAGTGTCAGTTTTCACAAACTTTTTGATTTGCAGGAATTATCAGCCCTCAAACATGAACCCCCCATCCAATTGTCTGCATTCGCGCATAGCACTGTACGAACTTTGATGGCCATTTATTAAAAAAATTCCACCACTGAATCTCTTCATATTTTGTGGGCTTATAGAAGGATTCATGTATTATGAAATTAAAGTTTGTGAAAAGTAACACTATTTGATTTGCAGGAACTACAGGCCCTCAAAGATGGCACCCCCCATCCAATTGTCTGCATTCGCACATTGCACAGTACCAACTTTGATAGCCATTTATCTCATATATCCAACATGGAGTCTCATCCTATTCAGACGTCCTGTACTGGAATGCATGCACTGTTGTATGCAAGCGCTAATTTTCAAAGTTTTTCAATTTAAACCATATCAGGCCCTCAGACACGCCATCATTTTGTTGGGTCCAACTGCAAAGCACATACTTTGATGGCTGTTTATGTCATGATTGACCCATGCAATCTCTCTTTATTCAATACGCTTTTTTACAAGCGTGTGCAGTATGGTTTGGGCCCCTAATTTCCACAAACATTTTGAATTACATGGTCCCTGCTTGAATTTTTCTCATATTTTGTCCACCTAAAAAGACCAATTCTAATGGAAATTCCTACATTAATGCCACAGTGATGTCTACTTTTTTTCCCCTTTTGCTTTAAGTAAAACATTATTACAGTTACATGCAATTGTGTGTTATCTGGAGTAACGGCAGTTCACCAAAATCTCATATTTCAATCTGCACCAAAATGTCAACTATTTATTGAAAAAACGGAAATAAAAATAATTTTCAAACCACATTATGGAAGTTGCTCACGATTTTTTTTTCTGAATAAAATGCACGCATTCTTTCGTTGAATAAGCCTCGGTATTTCTTTCAACAAGCCGATTTTCGGCAGCAATTGTATCACGTGACTTTACTACCGCGTTATCCGCTGTATTTGCGCAGAAAATTTTTAGCGGTGATAGTTTGACCGTCGTTTTGCGAACTGGTGATAGCTTGACCGCAGTAACGTTCTCACTATGGAATCATCAATAATTAGTGCGTTTTCTGGCACTCGTTCGTACAACTGCGGATCTTCGAGGGGAGCGAATGAATTAAATTGTTCGACAGGAGAGAGAGCAGATGGCTGTACGCGTTTCTTTCCCCTCCGTTTACCTCTAACTGTTACGAATACGTCCTGCTGTGGGGACGCTACCGCAGCAGGCATGGAGTGGGAAACTGAAAGAGAACTAATATTAGCGCTACTATCAGGCTGGACAGAAAAAGAGTCAATGAACTCCTCATTGGTCCGAATATTCTGAAGAGTCTCAATGCGAACTTCCAACTTCAGAACCTTTTCAGCTAAACTGGCATAAGCAATGCATTTCTTACATGTATAAGTGCCACTGAGGGTGGAAGTATCGTAACAAAACATACTGCATTCAAAACACAGGACGGGAAAAGAGGTCGGGGAACAAGGGGAAGCAGCCATAGTTGGTTACTCACGCTAGCTAGGTGCCGATGTAGTTTGTCAGGCCGAGTCAGAAGGTTGACCTCACGGGCGTCTTTAATGGAATGGCGATCAGCGAAATTTGCGGGGAAAAAAAAAATTGAATTCCCAGGGAATCGGAAACTATAGTGTCAGGAAAGTTTGAGGGTTTAAAACGGCTAATTATTTTAAAATAAAAATTGAGGAATAAAAATGCTCGCACTGCACTGAGTACTGAGAGTCGATCGTTTGCCAACAGGAAAATGTGAAATAGGCCTATTCTGACCAACAATAACAGATGAAAATAAAATGTTTTTTCTCAACTCCACCCAAAATTATTTCTATCTCCGCTTCACAATAAGTCTTTTTTCTTTCTCGCTCTTTCTTTCTTTGCGCCACGACTGACAGGCCGACTGGATGCATCTACACCTCCTTATATGGTGGTTACTGGCAATTCATGGGCGGGGATTTACGCTAATAGCTGATTACCGGGAGCGCGCTGTCACTTTACGATGGATTGGCATTCATGATCATACACACGTGTTTAGGGTCAGATCTGAGTTTCCCGCGGTGTTCATGAATCTGGAGTAGGTTTTTAGTAGCGTAGGCTTTTATGTGCAAATCTACGCACAAATTTACTAACGTTTCATGAATGAGACCCAATGTTCCTCAACATCAAATTGCAAAGGCTTTGAAGGTCTCATCATCGACAGTGCATAACATCATCAAAAGATTCAGAGAAACTGGAAAAATCTCTTGCGTAAGGGACAAGGCCGAAGACCTTTACTGGATGCCCATGATCTTCGGGCCCTCAGACGCCACTGCATTACTAAATGGGCCCAGAAATACTTCAAGAAACCACTGTTTGTAAACACAGTCCGCCATGCCATCCACAGATGCCACCTAAAACTCTATCATGCAAAAAGAAAGCCATTGTTGAGCATGATCCAGAAGCGCCGCCGTGTTCTGTGGGCCAAGGCTCATTTGAAATGGACTGTAGCAAAGTGGCAAAGTGTCCTGTGGTCAGACAAGTCCAAATTTGACATTCTTGTTCGAAATCATGGGCATTGTGTCCTCAAGGCTAAAGAGGAGAAAAACCACCCCTCCTGTTATCAGCATTCAGTTCAAAAGCCAGCATCTCTGATGGTATGGGGATGCATTAGTGCAAATGGTGTGGGATACTGGCATGTTTTAAAAAGCACCATGAATGCTGAAAGGTATATAAAGGTTTTAGAGCAACATATGCTCCCCTTTAGACGACATCTATTCCAGGGAAGGCCCTGTGTATTTCAGCAGGACAATGCAAAACCACATACTGCAGCAATTACAACAGCATGGCTTCGTAGTGTAAGAGTCAGTGTGCTGAACTGGCCTGCCTGCAGTCCTGATCTTTCACCGATTGGGAACATTTGGCGCATAATTAAATGAAAAGTATGTCAAAGGAGACCCAAAACTCTCCAGCAGCTGAAAGCCTGTATTAAACAAGAGTGGGATCAAATTTCAGTGGCTAAACTCAAGAAACTTGTCTCCTCAATTTCCAGAGGCCTCCACTCTGTGTTAAAAAGAAGAGGGGATGCTACACCATGGTAAACAGGCCCCTGTCCCAACTTTTTTGAGACCTGTAACAGCCATCAAATTTGAAATGAGCTCATTTTGTGGATAAAATTGTAAAATTTGTCAGTTAAAACATTTGCTATGTTATCTCTGTTCTATTGTGAATAAAATACCGGCTGGTGTGATTTGAAAGTCATTGCATTTTGATTTTATTCACAATTTACACTTTGTCCCAACTATTTTGGAATTGGAGTTGTACAGTATATACTTTAAGTTGATCACAGTTAAAATGTTCATATTTCCTTGATATGAGATCATTCACACGTGAATGTTTCTTTCCCATTACTAGGTCATGTTGAAAAAGGCCTAAAAAGTGTTATTCTTGTATTCCTTTTTTACTGTGATAGTGTTTAAAAGTTATTTCATAAGTATTATTGGTAAATAAACATTGGGGTTTCTTTAAAATGCAGTTTTAAGAGACTGTCAATTCATTTCCATATTTTTTAAAACCTGTAATCTGCAGATAGACCAAAGTAACACTGGAATTTTATGAATTCTAAAGTTACGACGGCCTATCTGCAAAATTGGGTATCCAGAATTCAATGTTGCCAGGTGAATAGGGGTATGTAAATTAGCCCAGTTTAGTCTCGTCGTATTCTAATTGCTTAGGGCAAAAAATCTTTTAATTTGGAAAAACCCGAAAGGGATCTTTTTAATACCAAATCTTTAATCGCAATTTCCTCGAAGGCACAAAAATGGCAGATAGACCTAGTTAATCCCCGGTCGACGACATGCTGAGGAGCAAACCACACAAACACACATACAACATGTGCGCGCGTGCATACACACACACACACACACACACACACACACACACACACAAAAATACATTATCAACATGTCCCTTCATACCCTCAAATGATTATGAAATAGTTTATACCAATCAGATAGCTCTGTTCCACAAACTTAGCTTAACTGGCTCTTGGTTCTCACTGCTTTTCTTTCTGCGGTCAGCCTGTTTGCTGTTCTGTTCTGTCTCCTGGGCGGTGGAATGAGCCTCACAGTCAAAAGGAATGAGTCAGGGAATTTCATGGCATCAATTCAGATTTAGCCTTGCCTGATTTCACCCAGCCCCGCCTGGATCTATACTTGGCCAATAAATCTGGTGAAACTTCTTTTTCTGTGAAGTTTTCTGTTCAGAAAAGAGCCTAAAGATTCTTTAATCTCATTTCTATTATGGAATTTACTAATCGTTGTGATTTTTTTTTTCTTCAATAGACAATTCTTTTACCTTTTACCTTTGCCACAGTTCTTTACACTTGGGTTTACACTGTAAGCAAATCTGTTCCATCAAGTTAATAATTTCCTACTTGTTATCACGTAAAATGGTTGCGTAAGCCGTTTGGCTTGTCAGTGACACAACGTAACTCCTTAACCTTTATTTTTTCACTTAGGTTCTCCCTTTAGAAGGTTCAAAGTCAGAAAAAGCATTATTGACATTCTTTCAATCTAACACCGTAGGCCAGTTAGGTTTGTCTGCTTTTCACCATCGCATCTTAATCGTTATAGGCTACTGGCTAAATTGCTTGATTGTTATTTAGGCCAAGTACATGGGGGCAGATTTAAGGAAGGGCGGAGCACCTGCAATTAGTGAAATCTAAACTCAGGCTTCTTCCCAGAGGCATTTTAAATAGTTTAAGCCGCTTCAGGTGCATATGTTTAAAGAAATTACACGCGACTGCCTACACACCCCATGACGGCAAGTGGTCTCATCACACTTTAATAAAATCCTCGTTCAACATCGCCACATCCCAACTCTGCATTTCATCTCTTATTGTAGTATTTTAGGAGATCTATAACGATAAAATAAAAATAAATTTGTTTACATCAATAAACGCCACGTGGGTGGTATCTTGTGACTGTTCTTTGTAAGCACATATTCTGTCTCTGAGATGCTTGATGTGACAAGATTTTGAACATATTTATTGAGAAATTAAATTGGTCAGATAAAATTGTGGACATCTTATACACCTAGGTATTTTCTTGAAACTTTGACACAGTTTCAAAAATGTGAGTTGTCTTTGTCATTGTTTTAGGATTTTATTTAGTGTAGGACAGTAGCATTTTGCGCTCATTTTGTGGATAAAAATGTAAAATGTCTCAGTTTCAACATGTGAAATATTATCTATGTTCTATTGTAAATAATATATTGGCTCATGTGATCTGAAAGTCATTGCGTTTTGATTTTATTCACAATTTACGCTTTGTCCCAACTATTTCGGAATTGGGGTTGTAATTATCTGGAAGTTTGTTAGACATTGTATTGGATTCTCTTGACATTCTGTTGAATACTAATCTATGGAAAGCAATGAACTGGAATAGTAGAGCACAAGCACATGATGTATGGTAAATAGGAGAAGCAGTTGATTGATTGAATGATTGATGAATTAATTAACTAATAATTTACTGATAAAGGACTGACTAGAACTAATAATGTAAATTGTATTAATTTACTTTCAGTATTTCATCTTTTTATCCTTCAATAAAACACAAATTACAGGCAAAACTGATATTTTCTGCTACTTATTAATTGATTAATCAATTAATAACTATGGTTAATGAATTAATCATAATGTAGACAGTAAGCATCTGTCATTCCAATGGTGTCTTGGGAGGTTTTGTGTATTATTTGCAAGAAAGAAGGAATTAATGGTGTTTAGCTATTTTACTGATCACGATTCTCACCATTGAAAAGCATGTAAAACAAAAGGAAAAATAATGCCAGATTTCGGAGTCTAAATTTGCCGTAACTTCCTTATTTCTTGTCCGATTTGGGTAATCTTGGGCTCAAAATGTTTCTTTTTCCAAGCTCTATCTGTTGCAGTAATGAAAAGGACACTTTTAAAAAGTTTATTTTTTTTGTCTCATACCTACCAGAGGGTGCTGATGAACAAAATAAATAGCTGACCAGCAAGGCAGCAAAAACAGCATGTAACAAATCTCCATTTACAAATGATATACAGTGCTTTACATAAAATACTCATACATAACAATCATATAAAACACTTGCTCACTAAAGTACTTAAAATGTCTTCAATTAAAACACGTGTTTGTTGTTTTGAGAGCTTGGTGTCTCTCACTGCAGCAATGACGCAGTGATCGCTGACATCCTTAGCAAATACAGCGGTGGTGTAAGGCCCAGCTTTCAGCTGTCCAGCTCACTGGCCTACTAAATCCTGGTGCACACTTCTGTCATTATCCAATTATTATCTACACCTGTTTCTTGTTTTCACTGAGTGGTAGCAGTGATTATTTAAGACTGAGCTTTTCTCAGTCCCTTTGTGAAGTCTACGGCTGTATTCCAAAAGCTAGGGTTGTTCACTTCAAAGTGCACATAATGAGGGCCACGCCCACCGAAGCCATATTGAAGGGCATTCCAATCGAAAAGTTGTGCAAAACTCATCCCTTCAAAGGGCCCTACAAAACGGCCATTTCCGAAGTGAGCAGGTGATGGTTACTTTGCTCCCCCAATGCCGTGCGAAGACCCAAGCCTCATGACATGTGTGATTCAACGTCATTCAAGAAAATGACATTAACGGTGGCAATTAGCTAGCTTGCTCACAGAAAGCTGACAAACCTAGCTTGATGGCTTACTACAGTGGTCTGACTAATGCAAGTTATGTCGTTTTTTTAATTTTTTCCCATGGCTATATGGAGCATTATGAAAGCTATGCGGTTGGGTATAAAGCTACTGCGAAACCAATAAATGGCAAGTGAAAGCAGTTCTCCTGTGAACTGGCTGCGTTTGTTTACACTTGCTCAAGCAGAAAGCGTCAGCCACAAAATATGTCTGAGGACATTCCAAACGACCGTTACTTGAAAACCCTTCTCCCTGCTGCCCTTCAGTTTTCACTACGAAGGGAAATGACTTCAAAGGGTGTAGGGTGTAGGGATTAGCCCTATGGAATGAACTATAGCCTATGTAACCTCATGCCTGTCAGACATAGTAAGTCTTGTAGAGGGTATTTCGTTGTATTCGCGTATAACTACTAAAACTTAAATCAGTGCTGTTTATTCTTTCACACAGCACGTTTCATTTAAAGGAACCAAATTTCCTATTTTCTTTCCCATTCGCAATACTATGTTGCTGTAGCATGGACCAGCCTCTGTATTACTCATAGTGTGAATTTTTGAGGACCTCTGTTCCTGTTTGTTTTGCCTTTTTACTTTTATGCCTTCTGCGGTGCAGAAGGTACTAAAACATAACCAAATCCATCCTTGCACTTTATTCCAGTCCTGGATTCCTGTCCTCCGTGCCTCAACTCTCTGCACTACGGACAAACATTAAAGTGGGCTTTAAACTTGTTTGTTAAAATTACATTGAGGAGTGTTGACTTGTCAGGCTGTTTAGGGTTCCGCCTGTCAGTGAATCTATAATTTGTATCAAGTGCGCTGAGTTGCAAAAGCATTTAAAGGGCTTAAATACAGGAGATAACTAGTCCCAGTTTAAGTCCCCATAAACACAAGCTCATTCGAACTCATCATAGACAGGGATTCTGATTTTGAGGACCAGGGGCGCAAGAGGCACGGGGGATGCGGGGGGGGGACATGTCCCCCCCACTTTTGATAAGGAATAAATACTGAGGCTACGCTGAATAAAACCTTTGACAAACTGATCACATCCCTACTAGCCAGGGCCGTGTAACATGTAACTGCTAGTAACAGTTACACATCTAAAATATTTGATCATTTTGCATAGTTTGAAAGCCATCAAGAAGTAGACTACCCGCTCCTGTAGACTGTTTCCCGTTCACCCTGTTTGTAACGTTTAAACATTTGTAGTGTGATGAGCTGTTCTGTGCTTTTCTCAGTGCAGTAACACTAAGTGAACCAGCAATCCAGCATTATGGCACATGCTGTGGACAAAAAAAAAAAAACAGTCCCAATACGTTCCTTCAGACCTTCAAATGATTGCAAATTCACACACATCAATCTCCACACACTGAGCTCATATGGCTGTTGGTTCTGATTGCTTTTTTTTAAATGACAGTCAGCCTGCTTTCTGCTCTTTGTCCTGGTGGTGAAATGAGCCTCACAGTCAAAAGAATGAGTCAGCGAACATCTGGGGATCACTTCAGATTTCATCTAGCCTCATTTCACCCTGCCCTCCCTGCATCTATTCATGGCCCAAACATCTGGTCTAACTTGTTTTTTCTGTTATCAGGGCCAACAGATCTTTAATCTTGTTCCTATAAAGTGGTTTATTTATTATCAAGAAGGTTTATCGGGTTATTAATTTACCCTTGCCCGAGTTCTTTGCGCTTGGGTTTACACAATGCTGAAACGAGTGAACAATGTCCTGCTAGCTGTCACATAAAATAGTTGCATCACCTGTTTGGCTTATTAGTGACCCTGCTTAAAACCGAAAAGGGACTATCACTTAATGTGTTGGCCTCAGTGCTCCTTGGCCTCATGGAAGTAGTCAACCTGAAGGCCAATTTTACTTTATTTGTCATCACCCTCACAGGAAAACATATAGTTTATGACAATTGTTGTCCTATGCTATATTGTCAGTGACCAGTAATATAAATATTTGTGTTACCTTTACCAGATGTGCTTACAGTAGAACATGTCCTGTTTTCTTATATTGAGTGCCAGCCCTTTTCACACACTAAACATCTTTCCAGAATGTTGTCAAAGAACAGGTACCCTTTTCACTTACTTCACACATGTCTAGGATATAGCAATTAAATGAAACACTTAGATTGTACACTTCTATCCCACATGTATAGTCAGCAAACTAATATTTCACTGGTATTGCAATGGATCATGTGGCAAGTATTACTTGACCTGTGCTTGCTCATTTATTTGTTCTTGAAATATTTCAGCAACGGCTTTTAAAGAGGAATGCAACACTATGAATGCAACAAATGCATCATTGCATCATAAGTACATAACACTAGGAAATAAAAAAGGAACACAAAGCAGAGATGAATGGAAATAGTTGCTTATTATACTGTTTGTCTGCAATTTGGACACAGTGATGTACACAAGATACATGCAAAGAGATGTTTACAGGACTGGTACAGACAGCTGATCTGGGATATGCATCAGTCCTGTGCTGAATGCGGCCAAATTTAGAATAAATGTTCCAGCTGTTCCATTACCTAGAGCCTGAAAATTATGTTTTCCCTCAAATCAAACCCAGTGGATCTCAACTTTTCCAATGGAAATTAACATTGTCAAAAATGCTAAGGCCCTACATTTATTTTGTCCAATGCAGAAGTAAAAAATATAGGCCCGAAACTAGATCATTTGAATTTTTTGAACATCTTTAATCAGAACATAACCTCAAAAACTTTAAATCTTTTTGTTATTCTCATCAAGAGAATTTTGCTGTACCTTACTCTGTGTTTCAATGATTCTGAGAGTTGAAAATGTGAAGTTTAATGTAATGTGATATACAGCCATACCTGTGCAAAAGCATGACAGCTTACACTGAAGCATAAGCAGCTGTGAATGTAAGATATATATATATATATATATATATATATATATATATATATATATATATATATATAAATAATTATTATAGTGAAAATAATTTCAGAGTACCGGATCTAATAATAATTATAATAATAATCATTTTTTTTGTTGTTGTTGTTGTTGTTGTTGTTGTCAAGGTGCCCGTAGTAAATATAATCAAATTATGATATTGTAAAAAACAGGAGCTACATGCTTTCATGCTTCTAAAGTTCAGGAAGTAAATCAGTGTGCAGGTGTATCATACCTTTTATGCTACAGTCTTTCATTAATTTGTGAATTCCACCCCCTTGTGGTACTTTGTGTATATTGATCAAGAATTTGGACTGCAGTCTTCCACACTTCCTCCAAGACTAACGCTGGCTGCAGTCGCAGTAACTTGGTCAATATTTCATTAAGACCCCTGAGATATAAAACGTCCTCTAGCGTTGTCAATATGGCATCATTGAACGTAAGATCCCTCAATAATAAGAGCTTTTTAATTAATGATATTATCTCTGAGAGGAAATTGCATTTTATGTTTCTTTTTGAGACCTGGCTGCAGAATGATAGTGCTGCAACTTTAATTGAGGCTTGTCCACCTGATTACAAATTTTTTCAAGCAGCAAGACAAGCTAAAAGGGGCGGTGGCATTGCTGCTATTTATTCAAATAGGTTTAGCTGCTCCGAGATTGATCTTGGTAAATTTGTTATGTTTGAATACCTTGCGATTCTCTTGAAAGCTGCCTCAGGTGTGCTCATAGCTCATTTTCATCACCCAATTCTGTGTGTTGTTGTGTGTCGCCCTCCTAAATCGATTGAAGGTTTTATGTCAGAATTTTCAGAGTTGTTGTCCTGAGTGGTTTTGAAATATGACGGAATCTTGACTGCGGGTGATTTTAATTTTCATATCGACGTTCTCTCAGACACTTTGGCCATTGAATTTTTAAACCTTACTGAGTCTTTCAACTTGGCCCAGTGGGTGTCTGGCCCTACGCACAAACACGGCCATACCTTGGATTAAGTTTTTACTCTTGGCGTTAATCTGAATGGCCTCAAGATAGAGGATATTTTCATTTCCGACCATTTCGGTGTGATTTTTGATATCGAGGCCCCTGTTGCTCAAACCAAAGTGAAGCAATCCTTTCGTTCTCGTGTGGTAATCTTGCACACAGCCTCAAAAATTCTCGTCTGTTTTTTTAAATACTTGTGTTAATATAGGGCACGTTACGGACAGCAACGAAATGTTAAATTTATTGAATAATACGTGCCTGTCTGTTCCAAATGCTGTCGCGCCTCTCAAAATTAGAACAACACCTGTGCATCAGAATTCGCCGTGGATAAAAAATAAAATTTGCGGGCTTAAAGGGGACCTATTACGCTGATCCTTCTTTTCATACATGTAAGTAATGTTATAATGTTGGATGTCCATACTCAACCTCTGAAAAGTTTCTAAACATAAGATACAGGGCTTTTGCCGTAATCCAAGAACATGATTTCGTGAACGTGATTTCCTCTCTGAACAGTTTGTCCCGAGATCTTCACGAGATCTGGGCAAAACCTGACATCAGGTGGTGCCGTCCAATTAATACAAACCTAGCCAGAGCCAATCACGGCGCTGGACCTGCCCACACCAAAAACTATTCTAGCAGGCACAAACAACCGCGGATCATACTATGCCTTAGTAGCATCTAAACTTTTGGAAATACAAAAGAAGAACTGCAGATCATTTGAGGTGCAGTTTTGTCAGTATCTCTCCCAAAGCTGCTTGTCCATTTACTTTTGGACGCGAAGAAAAGCACCTATTTCTCTTCCAAAAGACGATGCCACCAGAAATCAGTAGGTAGCTTTTTTTTGTTTGCTGGCAGCAAACAGCTACGGCCAAAGGGAACGTTAGCTGTTTGTGCTCAGCATTTCACCAAAGACGGCTTTGTCAATAAAGGATAATTCGACAAAGGATAAGCGTTTCAGCTGCTTCTCAAACCTGAAGCAGTTGCATCGATCAAGCGCTCAGAGCCACAAGCTGTAAGTAACGATATAACAGCAAATAATGTAAGTGAAGCTAACGTGTTACGGGTGGCTGGCAGGACCGCTAACGATAGTTAGCACTAACAACTGGCCTCAAACGCAGGCTTTGTATAATATCTGAAGATAAAGCCTGGATCGGTCGTGACTGTCCGTGACTCACAGACGCAGAAGCTGTAAGTTGCTTTACTGCCTAACGTGATAGTCTGTTGAATGTGGCTGTAGCACAGCGGCTAATGTAGCCAAGTTACTGTTGCTAATGTTTGTGTCCTAAATATGCAAGAATAATATCAGGGGAAATTCAACAGAAGGTGTGTGAACATAAACCTCATTTGAAGCTAACTTTTTATACTTGTTTGTAATTTGGATGGTTGGTACAACTGTCCATGATAACGGAACTTGCTGTCTGTAAAACCTGTATTGCAAGGGTATGTCTCTGTGCTTGTTATGAATGCTCGGTTACCAGCTACTGCATGTTAGTTTGCGCGCTGCCGTGCTAGTAAAAAATGCTCCTGGTTAACTTGTATGCCGTAATTCTGATCGGTATGCTTGTGTTACTTCAGTAAGCATCAATGTGGCAGTTTCATCATAACGTTACCCAATTGTAGCCACTACAGTTGAAGCTAACCGGAGAGGTGCTGTATGTGTCTGCAAAGTTGGGCTGAAAAGGCTGCAGTTAGACCAGACGTAGGTTTTACAGTGCTTGGGATACGCGTTTGGGTTTGTTTATGGCTGCTTGTGATTGCTTCACTTATCCATGACCGAGGTCAGCTGGATACTTCACCAATATCTGGGCTAGCTCTCTGATGCTACCGCGGTGAAAGCAATGCAAAACGCACAAGCTCTAACGTGTCTGGTATAACAAAAAAACATTGCCGTGGCATAATTTCATCCCCCTTTAGAAATTGTTCTGGCTAATAAAAAGCCGAAAAAGGCGGAGATTGAGTAAGAAATTCTTTCCTGTAGAAGTTATCGATTCGCTAGCTCCACATAAGCAACTGTTCACGCTAACGGAACTTACGGTCTGTAAAACCTGTATTATGTTCATGACATAACTGGAGCTGTCTCTAGCTGTCGCGTACTATCCATAAAGCTGCTTTCACATCGGACGCGAAACAAATTTTTCGCGCAACAGATTACATTCAAAGTCAATACAAAGACGCAAATACACGCATTATGGGCACGTTAAGCCGCTTTCACACCAGACGCGAAACAAATTTTTCGCACGACAAATTACATTCAAAGTCAATGCAAAGACAACGCATTGACTTTAAATGTAATTTTTTGTCGCGACAAAAATTTGTTGCAAAGACAACGCGTGACTTTAAATGTAATCTGTCTTATCGCGCCCATTTTCCGCGAACAAACGCTGGTCATTCCGACGCAATAAGTAAACCATTACCACGGGCAATTTCCGAAATGGCCGTTTAGCCTGGAGCTTTCGCCCCTCCGTCATATACCAGCGCAGAAGCTGTTCGTTACTCCACGCTAACGACACACCACAGTTATGCGCACGAACCAGCAGGTCCTTATAAGCAGTCCTTAGCACACCTAAGCAGTCCATAAGTTGTTGGTCCACTTTTTGCTGCTCCTCACTGTCCATGTTTCCCTCTAAACTCAGACCCATCGGATTTCTACGGTCTCCAGTCTACACTTGGGTATGTTGACCCGTTCTACAAATGTGTCTGTATGGGGTGGATTCTAGCTTTCCCTCAATCCTAGCTATAGAGTAGAAACACCGGTCTACTCACCATAGTAGCCGTACGTAGATAGCAAATTCGAGCTTGAGCTGCCAGACTTTCGCACTGTATCCTCCACTTTCGCCGCTGCATTTATTAGAACAAGTTCATTTCATTAGATCTATATACATGTACTGTGTTCGATTGCGGAATTTCCCCGCCGAAGCTCAGATGACAGACGCGTCTCATGTTTCACACTAGGGGCGGACCCAAAAAACTGCGTTCTGCCGAGTCCCGTGCAGCTCCGCCCTCCAAAGAGCTGGCCAATCAGAAGAAAGTGGGTACACGGGGAGGGGGGGCCATAGCGGAAGAGCCACCCAAACGAGGCGTTTCAGGCAGAGACGACAATGGACTACAAATGGTATTTTTTGAGGATGGCAGTATGAGCTAAATAAGGACCCTTTTTTGGACTTTGAACGATCAGGAGTACTTTAGGGGAGTCCAAGATCAAAATATAAATTTGGAAATGTAGCATAATAGGTCCCCTTTAAAGGTGCACTATGCAAGTTTGTTTACTTTCACTTCTGTTGACATTCAAACTCAAACAAAACAGAGGTAGCCTGCCCCTCCCTCCCATAGTTCCCTCCTTCCCATGCTTCCATAACTGTCAACTCTTGTTGATGATTGGCCGGGATGGTTTGTTATGTTATGGGGCACAGCCTGTGCCCCTTGTGTTTATTTGCAGTTTGTGACACCTGTGCGGTCTCCAGAACCCGGTTTTTTTTTTTTTTACAGTGAATTTAGGGGCAGGCAGCCAGCGGATCGTGGAGAGATGTCGCTGAATTGAGACAAAAATATAATCGCGCAGAAAGTAAACAAACTTGCATAGTGCACCTTAAAGAGGGAATGCAAAAAAGCAGAACGGAAGTGGAAGGCCACTAAACAAAATGTTCTTTACATGTGCATGAAAAGCCTGCTGAACTCATATAATCGAGAAGTAAAAAATGCTCGAGATAAATTCTTCTCTGAATTAATAGCCGCTAATCAGCATAATGCAAGATTTTTATTCAAAACAATTGAATCCTCCAGTTGCTGTTGCATCAGCTTAATCCCCTGTTGATTGTGAGAAGTTCTTGAAATTCTTTATTGACAAGATAGCAGTCATACGGTCTAGTATCAGTCATGTTCCATCTGTAAATGTTTTGTGCCCTCGCTGAAACTTGCTGAGTTGTTTCGCTCCGATTTCTTTGTCGGTTCTAACTGATATTGTTTCATGTATGAAACTCTCATCCAGTCCCTTGGATATTATACCCACTAGCAGTGGCGGGCAGTGGACGGAAAACTGGGGGGGCGGAAAACATCCCTTGAAACGGATGAGATTAGTGACCCGATTTCAATCATTGTTCTTAGTCAACGTGTTAGTTTCCCTTATAATGAAATGTTTAGGCAAGTGAATAATAAATTCTATAAAATGTTTAATTCACATGCCTTAATTGGCAACTCTTCACAAAAAACCACTGTGGATTTTCCGCGTTAAATTTTGTCACATCCTAAGCAAGTCGTCAAACCTGTGCGTAATGATTGTTTAATTGAAAAAGATTGAAATGCGCTCTTTTTTGCGTTCTTCTGTTGCGTTTGATTTCTCGTCTTAACGAAGACAATTAGCTGCACCTGAGAGGGGGGAGTTCAAGTGTCCTTTACCAGGGAAATGGACTGAAAACAGATCAAGACTAATAAGCAGTTTAAAGACATGTTTATCGCCCTCCTTGTTCTCTGTCCACCGCCTGCCACTGCCCATTAGGCTCCTTAAAGAAGTAATGATGGCTATTGGCCCTGACCTACTTTCCATGGTAAACCGTTCTCTCTCTATTGGCTGTGTTCCAGACTATTTTAAGATCGCCTGCATTCAAGCACTTCTAAAAAAAACCAAATCTTGATCCAGCCATTCTTAGTAATTTTGGACCAATATCAAAATTGCCTTTTTAATTCGAAAGTTTTGGAAAAAGTGGTCGCAAAGCAGCTTTTAGAAATGGTGGAAACCAACAATATTTTTGAGAAATTTCAATCAGGCTTTAGATGTCAACATAGTGCAGAAATGGCTCTTCTCAGGGTCACTAATGATCTTTTGATGAATGCTGACTCTGGTGACCGCTTATTATTGGTGCTTTTGGATATTAGTGCTGCCTTTGATACAGTTGATCATGTCATCATGATTGATAGGCTGAGAAATTGGGTCGGGCTCTCTGGGTCTGTTCTGAAATGGTTCTCTTCATATGAGTTGAACAGAAAATTTTTGGTTTCCCTTGGTGAACATGTATCCTTGTCTGTGCTGCTTACTTCGGGTTTACCTCAAGGCTCCATACTTGGGCCTATTTTGTTTTGTATTTATATGTTACCTCTGGGTTCTATCATTCGTCAGCATAAAATAGCTTTTCACTGTTATGCTGATGGCACACAGTTGTATATTTCAGTAAAATCCACTGATTTCAGCAATGTGTTGGTGTTGCATGACTGTTTAGCTGATATTCAAAATTGGTTGGCTAAAAATTTTTGCAGTTAAACTCAAATAAAACTGAAGTCATTATACTTGGTCCAAAGTTGGTGTCTGGTAAAATCCAATCATCTCTTGAACCTCTTGCTTCTAATATTAGGCCCTCTTCCTGAAATCTCGATGTGATATTTGATACTGAACTCAAATTTGAGCTCCACGTTAAGAAGCTTGTACAGTCATGCTACTTGCAACTCCGTAACATAGCTAAAATTAGGTCTGTTCTGTCATTTGAAGATATTGAAAAAATTATTCATGCTTTTATCTCGTCAAGATTAGACTATTGCAACTCGTTATTTACTTGTCTGAATAAGAATTCTTTAAACAAACTGCAAGTAGTTCAAAATTCGGCCGCAAGATTGCTCACTAGAACAAATAAAAGAGCCCACACTGCCCCAATTTTGGCATCTTTGCATTGGCTGCCAGTTCAATTCGAATTGATTTTAGAATTTTATTTATTTCCTTCAAAGCACTCCATGGCATGGCACCAGAATATATAAGTGAGCTTTTAAATCCTTACAGACCTAAAAGACTGCTGAGATCTTCCAAGCAAGAATTATTGGCTGTTCCAGAGTCCAAGTTAAAAACAAAGGGTGATCGAGCCTTTTCGGTTAAGGCTCCAAGACTCTGGAACAGCCTCCCAAACAATAGTAGAAATGCTGAGTCTTTATCATCTTTTAAATCTCTTTTAAAGACTCATTTTTTTAGGCTTGCTTTTGCTGATTTCACAGTTTAAATTCTTTTATTTTATGGGTGTGTTTTCATGTATGTCTCCTTTTATTATCTCAATTCTTCCAATTTTGATGTTTAATTCCTTACTTTCCTGATTTTGTTTTATTGCTTTTGTGTACATGTATTTTTACCTGCTTGCGAAGCACTTTGTGCTGTATTGCTTGAAAGGTGCAATATAAATAAATTTATTATTATTATTATTATTTTTATTTTTATTATTATTTTGTATGTAACAGCATGCCAAAGCATAGCTTTGCTGAATGTGGTGAATTAAGTATGTATGGCATCAGGTTTATGACAAAAGTCGCAAGCGTGCTAAAACATGCCCCACAAGCAAACTATAATATTTCACAAGAAGAGAATGGCACCTGCGCGCATCATGCATAGAAACAAGCAGCGAGCGCACAAAGCGGCCAACAAGCGCAAAAGTGTTTTTGCTTCATGAGCGTTGGAGGGCATTCATGTTCTCGCACATTCATTTTTACTCATAGACTGTATAAAAAGATGGACGAAGCAACGGTGACGTCACCCAGCATACCATTTAGGAAGCCTCGATTTTGGCAATTTGAACAGCGCCATTTGGATACCAAATGTGATTCCAATTGGATGAGAGCGTGACTTGAAGATCCAGGGAGGAGCGAGGGGTGGATCTATGGGTGGATCTGACCATATCTGGCGAGGACCAGGGGATAGCCACGCCCCCAAAACATATCTGGTTTTTTCCTTTATTCCAGTCTATTTGGGACCATAATTTACAAAAATGAACATCATGATATATCGAAGGAGACTTGAAAATAAAATAATGTGGAAAATCATCATTGAAATAATCAGCTGGGAAAGTAGGGTAATTTTCTCATAGACCTCTATAGCATTGAACTTCTTTTGGCAACCACTGACGTTGCTATATCTGCTGGCCATTAAATAGAATGCAATTTTAAGAGATTTCCGCATTGGGTTCTCTTTTCAGACCTGGGTGCTGCGGCCATCTTTTTATACAGTCTATGTTTTTACTCCAAAGCCCGTTCTGGGCTGATGGGGTATTGGTATGCCCTGCGGCATCTGGGCGGGTGGTGGCTCCATAATTTGTCCAGACCATATCTCCGAAAGTGCTGGCTACAGGAGCTTCAAATTCGGCTTGCAGGTTCTTTGTATGGGACAGGTTGGCAATGTCAGGTTCATCAGTGAATTTGATCTTTGACCTTGGCGCAGTGAACATGAATTTAAAAATTTTCTCTGGGCCATATTTCCGAAAGTTTTAATCACCGCAGCTTCAAATTTGATATGCAGGTTCCTTGTGAGGGTAAGGAGTGCAAGGTCGGGGTCATGTATGTGTTTGACTTTTGACCTTGGCACAGTGACCTTGAACTTGAAAATTCTGTCTGGGCCATATTTCCAAAAGTGAAGACCACAGCAGCTTTAAGGGGAATGGAAACATTTTGAGATTTATGCCTGTAGCAATAATTAGGCAGTAAAACAATTAAGTTTTGGTGTTCCCCTCATCCTTCTTGATAGGTAAAAGAGCTTCTCAAAATACCCGTCACTGGGAGCTGTGATCCGCCATTGGGCGGAAGTCCATGTCTGTTATGTAACTGGTTATAAAGCCTGCCCTTTTAGTGAATGAAAACCCGTGATTTCTTACAAATGCGTCCATGTCCGGAGCTATTTTTAGTTTGGTGCATCAGAAAATAACTCACAGCGTCGTAAACTGAGTAGTTTATTCAGGCCCGTCTCTAGTTAGCTCCTAAGTTCACTAAGTTGTAGGCAGTGGTTGCTGGTGAACTGGCAATAAGAGAAGCACAAACCGTCCCTTAAATATAATAATTGATCATGACCTGTTTTCAATCTAAATATTAAGATTGACTTTACTTGACTTTAAAAATTCTAATGACCATCAAGTGTCGCCAGTTCTCGCCAGTTAAAATAAGCATGAATCACCTAATTTTTGACCTGTTTTCAATCATTCATTTAAATTACCATTACAGAAACTCTGAAAACTCTCTACATTATCAGTTGTGGTCAGTGTTCAGTAATAACGCATACCTGTCAACTCTCACGCATTCGGCACACGTTTTAGTGGCATATTTATGCTACCCTGCCGTAGTCAGCAATTATTCAATCAATGCATATATAAGAGATTCTCACGCGGATTGAAGTCCTTGTGCATGGAGGTTTATTAGTTTCAACTGCATTTCAGTGGATTTCAACACTAGTAATATGAAAACTGATTATGACTACGGACTTCTCATGCTTTTCTTTACTCAGGGGTTGGAAGCAGTCGAATTGCAAAAAGACGTTTCAAATGATCTTATTTCATTTAAACAATTTAAACTATCATGAAACACATGCATTGCTTCCAACCCACGTTGGTGCTGAGGAGTAAAGTACTGTGTCATCTGCATAAAAATAAGCCTTGCAATTTGCTATATTACTAGAAATATCATTTATGTAAACTGTGAATAAAATTGGTCCAAGTATGGATCCTTGGGGTACTCCTTTCTTCACCTTTAAAAATTGAGACTTCACATCCCCAGTCACGATAGCTTGTGTTCTATTAGAGAGGTAGTCCTGGAACCATGAGCAGGCTATGCAATCAAGTCCAATGGAGGACAACTTTTTTAAAAAGATTATATGGTCTACTGTATCAAAAGCTTTTGCTAGATAGATAAATAGGGCTGCACATTTTTGTTTATTATCCACAGCTGTAACTAAATCATTTATAACCAATGAAGCTGCTGTAATGGTGCTATGTCCAGGCCTGAAGCCAGATTGCAGTGAATTTAAAATATTGTTGAAAGTTAAAAAACTGCCAAGTTGTAACTGAACAAGAGATTCTAAAATCTTAGCCAGACAAGGCGATTTTGAGATGGGCCGACACCTGTTTACTGCACTAAGATCACCACCCTTAAATAATGGAAAAACATGAGCAGCTTTCCATACCCTGGGAATAGTCCCAGTCGATCATGACAAGTTAAAAATATTAGTTATTGAATCTGTATTCAACCTCCACCAACATTGAATAAATTCAGTAATTTCTTGGCTTACCTAGACATTTGGGTACCCAGAGAAAAGTTTGGTGAGTAAAAATGTCATGCCTACATCCAGTCAAGAAAATTTAAAGTTTAATCCTAGGGGCTTGTAGAGCCGCAGGCGAGAGGGCGGAAAGTCGGCCATTTTCGGCTTGTTGGGCTTTGCTTACCACAGCTGACATTCTCGGCAGAAGTGCTGATGCTTTCGGATAGCCTCTGTACCACTATAAACCCAAAATTTATGTCAGAGTTCAGCTTGTACTCTTTCCAGCCCAGGGTGGAGAAGAGTCTAGTCATACTCTTGGATGAGCCTTGTCAGGGGGGATGGTGCAAATCTAAGACAATTGAGTGGATAGCGTCAATCTCCAAGACCCGTAGCCTCATCAAACTCAGGTAAGAAAGAGCCCAGGAGACTCTCTGAGGGAAGGGGGTTGTTGGAGTAAGGAATGTATTTGGTCTCATGTCTGTCACTGTCACAGGTAGTAGCTGTAGGAGGATGTGCATGCCTTGGTTCAGGTGTGTGTATGCGTCACCGGTGGGTGTGTTTGTGCATGTGTCACTGAGGTGTAGTGTGCACATGCTCAGTAGTCAGTTTGCTTGCAACAGAGAGGGAGTGAGTAGGGTGCCATCATTTTCTGTTGACTGCAATTATTGCAATTATCGGGTTCAATTATCATCTAAAAGGAGTATCGTGCAATGCCAAGGGCTGTATATTGTTACAACCCGGCCTGGGAGAAACCTTGGCGCAATGTGAAATAATGAGACATCCCTCTACCCCGCTACCAAGAACCACCAGTAACAAAGGTTTGCAGCCCTTACTCAGAATTTATTTTCAGGAATGTATAGCTTCGGGGTGAGCGCACGGCAAAATAAAAAACAAAATCAAACTAGGTGTAAATGACCTTCGCTTGCCACCCGAAAATAAAGAGAAAACAAAAGACATAATATGGGCCTAAGTTCCTGGCCAAAAACAGGAGAAAACAACGATTTAACAAAAGGCTACCCACCCCTACCATACCAGGGCTGTAACAACATTTTACATGTGGACATGGTTTTTCACTGGCAGTCGATTTGGGAGCAGGGAGAAGAGAGTCCGCCGCTCCTGAGGTTGGTCCGTCTTTTAAAATGCAGGCTTGTATGCGGAAACCAGTCTGTGCTCTGGAGCCACCTACAGTCACGCACCTTCAGTCATTCTGTTAGCAAATGAATGAAGCTCACCAGCAGTCAGCCACACACAGGCATCAAAGAGTAAGACAAAATACACACAGTGCATGCATACACGCATAAACAACAAAGATGCTTGAAAATACATGATAAAAAAGTCTATATGACCATGAGGTCATAACAATAAGCACGTTTATAATAAACAAACATAACGCAGCTACGGACTCGTGATTAATTGAACACAGCGTGTCGGACAGATCCCTACATGAGCCCTTACAGCGGCTAATTGTTTCCTTTTAGATAGTCGCTACAACAAGAGCCTTGATCTCATCTGAGAATGATCTGGGCCTGTTTTCCAAAGTGTTCCTGAGCCTGCATGGTAATCCTTACAAAAAAGAAGTATACTTCAAGTTCATATTTTCAAGTAAATTTAAAGCAACACTAAGGGCTCTAATTTCTTGGCGCAGCACAGGGTGGCGCAGCGTGACGCAGCCCATGCAGTGGTAATATCGTGCGGTGCAGCCTGCGCAGTAGTAATTTCGTGCGGTGCAACACCGTGCGCAGCCACTTTGGCAATTTGGTAGATGGACGCGTGCCGAGATGGGTGTGGTGGCGTAGTAGGGGGAGGTGTCACATATTCATCATGACGCAGTGACAATTTTGTGGCAAAAGGCTCCGCCGAAAGTGCGCAGAGAGCTCGCCAGCTCCAACCTGGTTTACTTTCTGTGCAGTGGTAATTTGGCTGACCGGCGCACAATGTGCACACGTCACCGAAACCTCACAGGCAGGTTTCCAGAATGTCAGGCACATTTCAATGCAATAAATAATTACAGCAACCACTATTTAATGTAACTATACTTAACAAAAATATAAACGCAACAGTTTAGTCCTGTCAATATTCCGCATTATTATTTCTGAGGTTGGCTTAGTTGGGTTTGTTTATGTGACTAAGGTTGTGTGCCACTGGTCTGTGTGCATTTCAGTCACCTTCTCCATATCATTGTCAAGTTAACGCCCTTTTTTCAAAATTGGCCTGTCAGACAGGTGGGGCCTGATCCAGAGCTGCTGAAATCAGGTACGGCCAGCCCAGGCACATCCTGTACTCTATTCAATAAAAGGCCACCTCAGGAGTCGCAGTTCTGCCATTGTTGAAAATGCTATAGGTACTCGAGCCCTCAGGGAGCGTGGCATTGGCATGTTCAATGCAGGAATGTTTCTCAGGGATGTTGTAAGGGCTCTTAATGTCCATGTTTCAACACTAAGTTGCAAAAAACACCTTTTTGAGGAATGAGGCAAGACAGCACACCGCACATGCATGACGACCACTTGTGACGACCCCCACCCAAGACCACCATATCCGGACCCTCCATCTCTGTGACCGTCTGAGACCAGCAACTGCCACTGCAGATGAGACAGCTGGTCCCCACAATCCCCACATTTTTACATAAAAAAAATCTCCAGGAAGTCCATATCTCTGTGTGTTTTGCTCTTTGTGGATTGGACCTGTCCTCAGCTCAATGAAAAAATGGTTCGACTGAGTGAATAGACACATTTAATGGCTAATGGCACAATGGAGGACGGTTTTCTTTCGAGACGAGTCACATTTCCAACTCCACGGAGAGGATGGATCGTTATGCTGACATCAGTGTGGTGCGCACGGTGGCACATGGTGGTGGAGTGCTGGTTAGGGTGGGAATATTCCAAGGACACTGTACCCAACTGCAGTTCATTAATAGCAACTTGAATGCAGTGTGCTTTCACGATGAGATGCTGATGCCTATCGTCCTACCATTCGTCCATCTAAACAATAACCATCCAGCATGACCATGCCAGACCCACGTCACCCGTGTGCACAGAGATCCTTGAGCCTGAAAACGTGTGTACTTGAATGGCCGGCTTATTCCTCGGATTTGTCCCCCTTCCAGCATCTTCGGGATGTCCTCAACCAAAGAGTTCGTCATTGGTCCCCAATTTCAGCCAATAGCCACCAGCTCCACACAGCTCTTGAAGAGAAGTCGGAACACATTCCTCAAGTCACCACTGACCATTTGTTACAGTCCGTATAGCAGAGATGTGCAGCAGTGCAGCAGGCTGAAGGCGGACAGACCCAATATTGATTTGTGAAATTTGGACAACAGACCCCAACCCTTTATCATCACACCATCGTGAGATTCTTGTTTGTCTGTTTTAATCATTGATCAAAATGTATTGCAATACGGTCATACAATCTATCAACACTCAATGAAAATACAATGAGCTTCTGAACATGGTCATATTTCTCACAATAAGAAGTGTTGCATTTATACTTTTGTTCAGTGTATCTGAATCAGCACATAAATTATAGTATCTATATCAATTGTCCTGATGTCAGATCAGAGGCGGTTGGCACGCGTAATGGAAACTCGACTTGACAGCCCTCAGAGTGTCAGTGCATTCTCCGTGGCACGTTGTGTGCTACACAACATAGCTGTACGCCATGGATGTCACTTTGACCTCACACAGGAGACATTACAGGACTTGAGACAGAGAGAGGCCGAACTGCATGTGCCGTATCAGCAGGGAGAGCAGCAGCACGCACGGGAGAGGAGAGACTACCTAGCTGCACAGCTCTGTCCTTAACACTAGAACCGCGGCACTGATGTTAGTAATGCATGGTATTTCATGTCAGTAAAAGATATGAGTCCACCCGTCCATGACTTTTTCTAAATATGTGTTTTCTATGTTATATCAAAGTTTTGAACTTCTTTTATAAACGTTAGACTTTGTTTTCTCTTTATAACGTTACAGTACTTTTGAGTTTGTTGTGTGGCTGGTCGTGTCACTGTGGAGCTGCGAACTATCAAGCTGGTGGCTATTTATTGCTACCATGCAAATTTCGGATAGCTAACATTAGCATTATCATTGTGATTTGAGCATCGCAAGCGATGACTGCAAACCGCAAATACAAATGTTTGAGTGAAATATGTAACTTCCTCCTGTGGAAAGTACCAAAGATGGAAGATCAGTCATACTGAATCATTGTGGGGTCATCGTCTCAGTTTGAATGCACTTGACCAAGTAGTTTCTGATGATTGTTAGGTAATAGTTTCAGCGACAAACGGGATTCTTGTCGTGTTTTTTGTTGAGTTGATTACAGTGATTGCAAAAGAAGTCTATGAAATGTTGTTTCCTCCAGGCTTGACTACTGCAACAGCCTGCTCATTGGTATCCCCCAAAAAAACCTTCAAAAACTTCAATTCATCCAGAACAGTGCTGCCCGTATTCTCATGAAAATCCGCAAACATGAACACATCACTCCCATTCTTCAGAACCTCCACTGGCTCCCCATATCCTCCAGAATCCACTATAAGATTGCTCTCCTCACCCACCTCTGCACCCATGGCAATGCCCCACTCTACCTCAAAGACCGCCTCACCCTGCACACATCCACTCGACACCTCCGGTCCCGCGGCACCAACCGCCTCCTTCAGCCCTGAACTAATCTCCGGACCATGGGAGACCGGGCCTTTTTCTCCATGGCCCCCCACGTCTGGAATGCCCTCCCTGACCATCTGAGGAATTCTCAGCCTCTGGACTCTTTCTAAAAGGGCCTTAAGACTTTTTTGTTCACACAGGCCTTTCCAAACTGCTGTTAATGCTGTTTTTATTCTTTCTGATCTTATTGTTTTGGTGTTTTTATGTCCTTCTGATTTTTAGCGTACTCTGTAGCACTTTGAGATTTGTCTTAATGAAAAGTGCTTTATAAAAATAATAATAATAATAATAATAATAATAATTATTATTATTATTATTATGAAATGCATCAGCGCGTCAAACCGCGTTGCTTGCTCTAAATAATCAGTAAAACAAAGCCCGTGTGCATTGAGTTATGACTTTTCATAGTCCTGCTTATCACTAGCACCTTGCGCTGAGTGTAGCTAAAATTACTGGGATTGTTGCTTGTTTAACATTTCTTATTTTCAACATCGTCATATGATATTGTTTAGCCACAATTAGATACATTACGTCATCGCTATTCATCCCTGAAACAGCCGCTGGAAACAGAAACGTAGTTTGGACCCGTCTTCTGTTAATTTCCATTTTCCAAAACAACTGCACACGACCGGGAGACCGGGATGTTTAAGACGCTACGCGCTGGTGCTCATGGGAAATGGGGTCTTCCTTCAGGCAAAACACTACCGCTTTGGTCCACAGGCACCGCCAAACTCAACCAAAAATGAAAGTTCCTTAGTGTTGCTTTAAGTAAGGGTCAAGTTTATGTTCCAAATATACTTTTTTTCCAAGTATACTTTTAGTAGTGTACTAGTGTCAATGTACTAGTAGTATACTTGTAAGTGTACTTATTAAATACTACTTGGGACTAAATTGGCCCACTTGAAGTATACTTAAAAGTATACTTTTATAAACTTAAAGTTTAAGCAAAGTAAACATAAAGTACACTTCTAGATTACATCTAAGTTTTATTTTATACTGCAAGTACACTACAAGTGAACTTTTTAGCATACTGTGAGTTAACTAGTTTTATAGTTCTAGCATACTTTTCAGTTTATGAAAGTACACATTTGAGTGTACTGCAAGTAAACTTGCATATATACTGCTAGTTTATTAGTTGTATACTACTAGTAAACTTTTCAGTTCATGAAAGTATACTGTGAGGTATACTGCTAGGAAACTTAAAGAGTGTCATTGGATGTTTAATGACCGCAGTAAGTCAGGACTTCAGTTTCACATCTCATTCGAAAGACAACATCCTCATTACTGCACTGGAGTATTGATTATTATTCATTGGTTAAGTATGTTATTGCCCACATACTGTCAAAACGGCCTGCCAATATATCTTTTTCTGGCCGACCTGTATTGGCTGAGTTCAGCATGTGCACAAGTAATCATTGGCAACTGTGGCATTTGCTCTCTTCAAAGAAGCAGACGACAGTCGTGGAACAAGCATTTAGCTCTTTAATGAGTCTTGAAGTCGCGTACTTCAGACCTCATAGTCATAATATTGTCATGATAGTACAACATACTTAGCCAATTAATAAAAATATTATAAATTGCTTATTTTTACATTGCCTTAGTATTGGCCTTTGGGTCGCGGTATTAATACAGCGACCCTCAGGCCGATAACAAGGCAATACGGAAATAAGCAATTAATAACATACAATATTCCACCAGAGAGAAGATCCCAACCTACTAGCCCACCAACACCACCTCCAGCAGCAACTGATTTTCCCAGGTGGTCTCCCATCCAAGCACTAACCAAGCCCACAACTGCTTAACTTCAGCCACACATCTGGTGCATACCAAGTAGTGATATGGCTGCTAGTTATAAAATTAGTACACACATTTCATTGTCACCATATCAGACCAGATAGCACTGAAGTTCCAGTCTTCTTAACCTCATGATTGAAAATACTGTGTACATTTATCTGTGAATCTGCACATAATGGCCAGCTAGATTGAACTGATATCTCAAATAAAACGCAGCAATGTTTGGTACAGGTACAATATGCAGGGCTTTGATGTCCACACTCGTTTAAAAATGATTGAATCATTTATAAAACAGAATGTACCATCTTTCAAGTATACAGCACTGTTGCATCTTCTCTTTAGTCGGTCATATTTTTAACCGTGATACAGAACTCCATTAACCAATGAACATATATTTCATCAGCCTTTGCTTGAGTTCTTCAGCCTATTGGTCAGGCTGAAGGCATTGCTAATTAATATTTTACGCATATTTCTGGTTCCATATGAGAGAAAGAGGTACTTTTTTTTTGTTTTGAATTGGGATTTCAATAAGAATTGCCATTGCTGTGTTCTTATACTTTGGCATCTAATACAATATTGTGTTTGAAAATTTAATTTATAAAGGAATCAATTTTGTTCTCAATCCTGAGTATGTGTTTCATTGTGAATTCTTATAAGTACCTCTGTAAATTAAAGCAGAATGCACTTAAGCACCTACTGGTAGAGAACATGAGGCAACCTCTCGTCTACTTACGTTAAACAATATCTGAATAGCAACAGTAATACATTTTGGAGTGCAATAATCATAAGCTGTGAGTATGATGTTAAGTTAGCTTAAAGAAGACTTTGAAGTATACTTGCAGTTTAAAAAAAAAATTAAATTTAAATTATAGAGGGCTTGAAGTATAGAACTAGTGGACTAGTAGAGTACCTATAAGTTTACTTGCAGTATACTTCAAAGTGTACTTTCATAAACTAAAAAGTTGGCTTGAAGTATATAACAGGTAAAGTTGTAGTACATCTGAATTTACCTGCAGTATACTTCAAAGTATACTTTTATAAATTAGACATTGTGCTAGAAGTATATATCTAGTGAACAAATAGTTCATCTTTTATTTACTAGCAGTATACAGTACTTTACAGTATACTTTCATGAACTGAAAAGTTTACGAGAAGTACAACCCCAATTCCGAAATAGTTGGGATGAAGTGTAAATTGTGAATAAAATCAAAATGCAATGACTTTCAGATCACATGAGCCAATATGTTATTTACAACAGACCATAGATAACATTTCAAAATGTTGAAACTGAGACATTTTACATTTTATCCTCAAAGTTAGCTCATTAAAAATTTTCTGGCTGCAACAAGTCTCAAAAAAGTTGGGACACAGGCAAAAAAGGGCTGAAAAAGCAATTAATATAACCAGCCTTCTGCGATTTGACAAGCTGAATCACTGGCAACGCCATCAGCCGGCTTGAACTAGCTGAGACGGGCCAGTTCACACTGGTGCGACTCCTCCCTGCGACGTTCTAAAATGGTCTCGTCGCGTCGCGAATCTTTGGTCTGAACTGGGCTTTAGAGAACAGAGAACTAAAAGAACATTTATCGAGTAATTACATTAACTGGCATCAGGTGTGTAACATGATTGGCTATAAAAGGGATGTCTTAGAGAGGCTGAGTCTCTCAGAAGTAAAGATGGCGAGAGGCTCTCGAACCTGTGAAGGTTTGCGTAAAAAAAATTGTGGAATACTTTAAAAACAATGTTCCTCAACGTCAAATTGCAAAGGCTTTGAAGGTCTCATCATCGACAATGCATAACATCATCAAAATATTCAGAGAAACTGGAAAAATCTCTGTGCGTAAGGGACAAGACCGAAGACCTTTACTGAATACCCATGATCTTCGGGCCCTCAGACGCCACTGCATCACTCACCGACATGATTCTGTCATTGACATTACTAAATGGGCCCAGGAATACTTCAAGAAACCACTGTCTGTAAACACAGTCCCCCGTGCCATCCACAGATGCCACCTAAAACTCTATCATGCAGAAAGGAAGCCATTGTTGAGCATGATCCAGAAGCGCTGCTGTGTTCTGTGGGCCAAGGCTCATTTAAAATGGACTGTAGCAAAGTGGCAAAGTGTCCTGTGGTCAGATGAGTCCAAATTTGACATTCTTGCTGGAAATCATGGGCGTCGTGTCCTCCGGGCTAAAAAGGAGAAAGACCACCCCTCCTGTTATCAGCGTTCAGTTCAAAAGTCAGCATCTCTGATGGTATGGGGATGAATTAGTGCATATGGTGTGGGACACTTGCATGTTTTAAAGAGCACCATGAATGATGAAAGGTATATAAAGGTTTTAGAGCAACATATGCTCCCCTCCAGACAACATCTATTCCAAGGACGGCCTTGTGTATTTCAGCAGGACAATGCAAAACCACATACTGCAGCTATTACAACAGCATGGCTTCATTTGGCGCATAATTAAATGAAAAGTCCATCAAAGGAGACCCAAAACTCTCCAGCAGCTGGAAGCCTGTATTAAACAAGAGTGGAATCAAATTCCAATGGCTAAACTCAAGAAACTTGTCTCCTCAATGCCCAGACGCCTCCACTCTGTGTTAAAAAGAAGAGGGGATGCTACACCATGGTAAACAAGCCCCTATCCCAACTTTTTTGAGACCTGTAGCAGCTATCAAATTTGAAATGAGCTCATTTTGTGGATAAAATTGTAAAATTTCTCAGTTTCAATATTTGCTATGGTATCTCTGTTCTATTGTGAATAAAATACTGGCTTGTGTGATTTGAAAGTCATTGCATTTTGATTTTATTCACAATTTACACTTTGTCCCAACTATTTCGGAATTGGGGTTGTATATAGCTAATAAACTAGCAGTATATCTTAGTTTACTTGCAGTATACTTTAGTGTATACTTTCATAAAGTGAAAAGTATGCTGGAGGAATACAACTAGTTCAGTCACAGTATACTTAAATGTTCACTTGTAGTGTACTTGCAGTACAAAATAAAACTTAGATGTAAACTAGATGGGCACTTTAAGTTTACGCTGCTTAAACTTGAAGTATACTTGTTTTTTGTAAGGGTATGTATCAAGTCTGTCACAATACTGGAAGAAATGTCAAATTTGTTCTCAAATAAAATTACACAAATGTTTATCTGTTTCTGTGTGGGTTAATAACACTGAATAAAAATCAAGTTCAGCTCCACCCATGTGCTATTTACTTTGCTATAATACCCCAAAGCTGACTTGTTACTGCAAACTTACATGTGGAATATGTAAGTTCATGAGATAGTAAAAACTGAGTAAAACTATAATGCATTATACTTCAAAGAGCCAATGTGAATGGTAAAAAATATTTTAATGTGCTTATTCTTTTGATAGTAGCCTAACTGGAGCCAAGTATACTTGAACATTAGGCATGAATATTTTAATACTTTTATATTATAATATTAATTATACTTTTCTTGAGTATATCTCGATCAAAAGTTTAGGTACAAGTATGAGCCAAATATACTTAGACTTTTCTGTGTACTTTTCAGTATAAGCTAAGTATACTGAAGTATTATTTTGCTAAGTATGTCCCTGATAAATACATCCAAATAAACTGAAAGTATACTCTCTTATTTTTAGTTTAGAGGAAGTATAGCCTACTAATGGCACACTTGAATAAACTTCTTTTTCTTAAGGGAATATCCTTTACAAAATGATTTATTTAATGCAGTGCCGCCTGAGGGACCGATGGTCACAGGCATTCAATGTTGGTTTTCGGCCTTGCTGCTTATGTGTAGAGATTTCTCCGGATTCTCCAAATCTTTTGATGATATTATGGACTGTAGATGAAAAAATCCCTACATTCGTTGTAATTGCACGTTGAGAAACATTGTTCTTAAACTGTTGGACTATTTACTTACGCAGTTGTTCACAAAGTGGTGAACCTCACCCCATCCTTGCTCGTGAACGACTGAGCCTTTCGGGGATGCTCCTTTTATACCTATTTATGATACTCACCTGTCTTTTAATTAACCTGTTCACCTGTGGAACGTTCCAAACAGGTGCTTTTTGAGCATTCCTCAACTTTCCCAGTCTTTTGTTGCCCCTGTCCCAGTTTAGTTGGTATGTGTTGCAGGCATCAAATTCAAAATGAGTGAATATTTCCAAAAAACAATAAAGTTTATCAGTTTGAACATTAAATATCTTGTCTTTGTAGTGTACTCAGTTGAATATAGCTTGAAAAGGATTTGCAAATCATTGTATTTTGTTTTTATTCACGTTTTACACAACATCCCAACTTCATTGGAATTGGGGTTTGTATGCACCAAGACTTGAGATTGGTCAGCTTTTTCTGGGGTTATCTTTGCCACATATCCAGACTTCTCCAGCTTCCGTATCTCATTATAGCAGACCTCTGCACGTCTGGGGTCCACGGAAAGTCTTCTATGCTGCATAGGCACAGAAGAACGGCTTCTTTAGGAGCATGAAGTAGGGGTATGTTCACTTTCCGAAGCAGAGGGGTAGCATAATGCTGGACTCTATCAACTTCAACTCTGGTGGAAGAGGTTTCGAACAGAACTTTAGCTTGCTGGTCCTGCGTGGAGCAAGTGGCTGCCTTCTTGCTTGCAAATGGAAGAGTGTCCACTTTCCAAAGGCACTCAACATTCTTTAGGAGTATGGTGTCGGGGAGACAGTGGAGATGCGGAGACTGTGCCAAAGACGTGACCTGGGCAAGGCTGGTAGGTCCATGGAGTGACCAACCTAGTCGTATGCAAATGCCAGTGGGACATCCTGGCGGAGCTACACATACAGGCTGTACAGGGATGAAAAGACGTGGTATATCACAGCCCTTTTCTTAAAAAAAATCTCTACGTACGCAAATATTTGCGATTGTAAACTTTATTTTTCAGCCTTAGGTGCACATTTATTTATGCAGCTCAAATGCTATTTTGGGGGCGCAAACGCGCTCCATTCATGAAAATTTAAGGTAATATTAATGTTGTGCATAATTTATCTACACTAAAACAAGTGACCTATTATTATAATATTTTAATATGTAAAACTAACATGGGTAACAGCTCCTTTCAGTCCTACATTATGCCCGTCTTACATAGGCGCACAAGTGTGCATTTCAATTGTGTCCTGAGGTCTGCCCTAGCTAGAGTTAAGATTAGTGAAATAGGCATTAGTTGCTCACTTCGATATAGTCTTGGAACATAATATTAATGAAAAAAATCTGGAGCTCTGCAGCAATTCATTTAAGTCGCAGAATATCGAAAAACTAGAATGAATTTGCAGAAAACATTTTACTTACCCAGCTCAAATACGAACAAGGTCACCACTTGAGAATGGTAAATCAGCCTACCTAGTACTCTCTCTGTGCATGAATGTGTTTTATGTGCTTTATATGTGAACACTAAGATTGAGTTGTTATATGTCAGCTATTGGTAATGTGAACCAATTGTAATTTAGGCCAATTAATTTGAAACTGAATTAAGAGGTGCATCTCCACTACATCGCGAGCAGTACTATACTGTAACTTGCAGGTTTAATGTAAACATAGCCTGCTGGTATCTTCGAAAAAGAGAGGGTGATAATTGATGCTCTTGTCACTGAAGCCAGTCTGTCTAGCCTAAACCATATGAAAACTAACCCAATATAACTGTCTTTTTTTGCTTATTTCATTTCTTAGCGGAATAGGATTACACCACATCAAACTTCATGTCGTGGATCATTCACCAGGCATGTATAGCATTTTTTGCACCATTTAATTGTTTAGATGACGGCGCTTTTCAACGGTAGGCTAAGTGACTGAGTTGGGTACGTTTTTACTGAGCACCATTTACGTTCACTCAGCACTGCAATTTGCACATTGCAAGTTGCATTTTATGTGAAATTTCTTTATCCTATTTATTTCCTCAGTATTTTCTTAGATTAGTCAGTTATTAATAATTAATAATACATACTAAATATTGTTCGACTCAAAGTGAACTTCCATTGGTTTATTTGGTATTGCAGTTTCAAATAATGAGGAATAATAAGGTATCTGTTGCAGTAGTCTGTTCGAATGGTCTGTTACGTAGCCGTTTTCCATAAGTATGAATTAAAAACACAACAAATCAAATCGTAAACAATTAATTGCAGAAATGACAAGAAAAATAACTCCCTGATGCAACCAAATTCTTTATTTAATGTTATTTCCACTTTGTGTCTATATGAGAGACTATCCTGTCCATTAAGAGAGTCCATGAAAATTTTCGACCCCATAACAATATTGGGACTTAAATTCTTATTTGCAAAAATGTGATGAACCAGGTCTATTGAATAAAACATGACCTAAGAAGTGGAATGTTTTATGGTGAGGTCAAATACAAGCATCATTCTATTGCATAGTCATACTTCAACCTCTCAAGTGCTATGGCAGAATCTGCAAGGGTAGCAAGAATAGGGGCATTAATGACGTGCTGAGGGACATGCTCAGAAGATTCGTCATTGCCTACATTGATGACATCTTTTGTATTCTCCCAGGTACTTGGAACATGTCCAGCACGTGAAGAAGGTACTCAGCCGCCTGTTGGATCACCAGCTCCATGTTAAGGCTGAAAAATATGCACTCCATCAGACCACCATCTCCATCTTGGGGTATGTGATTGGACAAGAGATGGTGGCTATAAAGAAGAAAAATGCAGAGGTGGTAGCTGGTGTGTAATCCAGAAGCACAACATGCCTTTGATTCCCTGAAGCGGCTGTTCACTACAGCTCCTATACTAAAACTACCTAACTCTGAAAAACCCTTTGTCGGTGAAGTGGACGCCTCCAGTGCTGGGGTGGGGTTGTCTTGTCACAGCGACATGGGACACGTGAGAAACTCTACCCCTGTGCATTCTTTTCCCAAAGAGTCACACCAGCGGAGGCAAATTATGATGTGGGCAACCGGGAATTACTGGTGGTGAAGTTGGCGCTTGAGGAGTGGAGGCACTGGCTTGAGGGGGCTCTCCATCCATTCACTGCGGACTGATCATTGCAACCTGGAGTACCTGCAGAAGGGTAAAAGGCTGAATCCAAGTTAAGCCAGATGGGCCACTCTCTTCTCACATTTTCATTTTACAGTAACCTACCAGCCTGGTTCCAAGAATACCAAGCAGATGCCCTATCCCGGCGATATGAGGAGAAGACCGACCTGGAGGCGGACAAACTGATTGTACCATCTTCATATATCGTCGCTTCGATCCGCTGGCAACTGGACCGGGATGTCAAACAGGTGTCTAAGCAGGAACCTACTCCTGCCTCCGTGCCAGCGGGAAGGATCTTTGTCCCCTCCACCCTGTGGGATAGGGTCATCACATGGGCCCACACCTCATAACCCTCATCACCTGTAAATATTGGTGGCCCCACCTGGCCTCTGACATGGAGAAAGCGGTCAACTCGTGCAGCACCTGTGCCATCACCAAAACCCCAAGACAAATTCTGGCCGGTAAACTTCTCCCATTATCAGTTCCACACCACCCATGGTCCCACGTGGCAGTGGACTTTGTAACTCACTTGCCAGAGTCAAATGGAAACGCAGTTATTTTGGTAATCATTGATCGCTTTTCCAAGTTCTGTAAACTCATCCCATTACCCAGCCTTCCCTCTGCCTTTCAGGTGGCAGAGGCACTCTTCAAGCAGGTCTTCAGAAATTTCTGCCTTCCGGAAGACATCCTTTCGGACTGTGGGCCGAAGTTCACGTCCCTGGTGTGGCGAGACTTATTCCGGAGGTTGGGAGCTTCGGTGAGCCTCACCTTGGGATACCATCTGGAGTCAAATGGGCAGGCGGACAGAGCCATCCAGGATCTGGGGAGGTTCTTACGAGCACACTGCCATCATCAACAACCGGATTGGGCGAAGTTCCTGCCTTAGGTGGAGTACGCTCAAAACTCCCTCAAGAGTGCATCTACTGGACTGACCCCCTTCTGGTGTGTGCTCAGTCGGCAACCGCCCCTAACGCTCATGGGATCCATGCCAAACCGAAGTCCCGGCGATGGACGCCTAGTTCAGACAAGCGGACAAGATGAGGATGAACACCAACTTGCAGATCTAAAGAGCCCTCCGCCGTCAAAAGATCGAGGCGGACAAGGGATGTCGGGACACCCAAGAATACCATTCAGGGGATCAAGTCCAGCTCTCGACCAGAGACTCTGTCTCCACCTGCCCTGCAGCAAACTGAGCCCACGGTTCATTATCCCATTCAAAATCCTCTGGAGGGTCAATGATTCCGCATACTCCCTCCTGTTACCTCCTAATTACAAAATTAATCACACATTCCATGTTTCCCTCCTTAGACCGGTGATTGTGGGTCTGCTGGCGGAGACTACCCCCCCGAAGACCTGCCCTGGAAGTCGACAGAATCCCAGCCTACCAGGTTTGCTCTCTGCTTGACTCCAGATGTCACAGAGGTTACCTACAGTACTTGGTGGACTGGGAGGGGTCCGGTCCGGAGGAGAGGAGTTGGGCACCGGTGCAAGACACCCTGGACCCCCAACTCCTCATGGAATTCCATCGTAACCATCCCCATTGGTCTGCTTCTCAACCCTGGGGTCGCCCTCCTGGTCGCCGCTGGATCATGCCAGGAGTCATGCCTTGGGGGATACTGTCATGCAATGCCACCGATGGTCCGCTTCACTGGAATTCTGAGGAACCAGCCTCCTGCCACGCTCATCAATCAACAACTTGCATCTGTGTGTAATTATCCAATACAGCCCTTAAAAGCCTGAGCTTTGCACTAATACGGTGCAAAGTCTCATAAGCCTTTGTGTGTAGCGTACTGCTTGTATTCTGTTTGCTCGTACTTTTAGCAGACTATTGTTAGTTTAGCGTCTTTTGTTAATATTTGGGAATTATTGTTTCCTGCATTGTTTGATATTGCGTGCTTTTGAAGCCTCACTTCAAAAGTAATTAACACTGCATTTTCTTCTTTGCATTTGAATCCAATCGCAATATGGTGCACTGGAAAGACAAAACATTCTGATTTGATATTACTATATTAATAATAAATGGCAGGCAACCATGGCAATCAAACAAGTCCCCCATGGTCACCTCTCATTGGGTTGTGAGCGAGATGAAGCCTAAATTATCAATGTTATTAGAAATAAATGAGGCAGCAGTTGATGGAAGTACTCATCTTCACATTGTAGTAGCAGCTTGAAAATAACCAGGAATTTAAAAAAGCCGCAAAACTGTGCCGATAGTCTTACAATTATTACGTGAAAGATGGAAGTCTTTCCAAAAATATTCAGTTTAATAGTGTACAGTCATCTGGATATCTGAAATTATTTACACAAGATCAACTGAAGGGGTTATTTCCATGAGTGCTCAAGTCCATATTTATTAAAAATTGGATAACACTACAAATCCATTCTTTCATTTATGAGGAATAAGCCACATAAGCTAATTTTGGACAAGGAGCACTCAAGTACAATATAAAATGAGCAGTGAATCAGAAATTCCCAAAAAGCTACTTCTAGCGGTGACCAAATCCAGTCTAAAACTTTTATAAGTACACAGGTCCAGTCAGCCAATCAAAGCATCACTTAGAAAATAGGTTGGCCAACAGCAGCCACTGTAGCTTTCTTACCTAACCAAAATGAGTGACTCTACATCTATAGGCCAGGATGTGTGTGTGTGTGTGTGTGTGTGTGTGGTCCTTGTTTACCTACCCTTGTGGGGACAAAATGTCCCCATAAGACATGAAATGATTTCTTCATCCTTACGGGGACTTTTCCAGGTCCCCATGAGGAAATTGAGCTATTTTAGGGTTAGGGGTTAAGTTTAGGGTTGGGATAAGGTTAGGGTTACTTTAAGGTTACGGATCAGGTAAAGGTCAGGTAAACGGGTTAGGGAATGAATGCAAGTCTATGGAATGTCCCCACAAGACATAAACCCAACGTGTGTGTGTGTGTGCGTGTGTGTCTGTGTGTGTGGACTCAATCCAGAAGAGCGAGAAAAAAAAGACGTAGGCAGCCAGAAACATGGGCTAAAAAGAATCGAAAAAGAAGTGGCAAAAGTAATCTTTCTAGCTGCTTATTCTTTGGCTGAACTTTCTAATTACCATGTGATAGCAAGGACATCCCTATCAATGACGAATGATGTCTTAAAACCTGTTTGGATGGTGGTACTGTCCATTTATAATTCATGGAGATTGGTTTTTATTGTGACCTTTGTTCAGCTGTATTTACCTTCCATTTGACTGTATATATCTTCCATTAATTTTGTTCAAGAAACTTTTTGACATCCATAACAGTGACGTGCTGTCGGAGGTCAGTTAGGGTAGGCAGAATCCTCACCATTGAACAAACTATAACTCTATTACTTTGCTTGATTAGCAATCTGAGGATTGATTAACCAATTTACAGGACTAAACGGCAGAATGGCATGCCAGTTCCATCCACGACATTATTGCTCAGTGCATCGAACTTAAAATGCTCACGAAACAGCAAGTTTGTTCATATTCAGAGGAAACTAACCAATGCCATTAACAAATATTAAAACCTTTATTATGCGGCGTTCAATGTGTGGTCAGTATGTTTACAATAATATTTCCACCCTTAAATACGTAGTTTTTAATGCCATTTTTAAGAAATAGGGAGTTTATTTTCAGTCTTCTTTCATAATCCGATAAACAAAAGATCAAAACAATATACGAAATTACCGAGAGTTGAGATTTTTTCCTAATTAATTATTAAGATTTACTTCCCTCCAGTCTCGAATCAAAGCATAAAGGTAAATTAATCTTTTTTTCACTATCACCTCTTAATTGTTACAGGCTTAATTGACCAGAAAAAAAGGTCAAATTGATTGATTGACAATCAGGCAGAGTACGTGGAAACAGGTTGACAAAATCTAGCGATAAAAAAGGAGCAGTCACTGCCTACTCTGACCGCACGTCCCTGATCCATAACTGCAGTATACTGGTATGACTATATTTGTTGTTAATTTTCATTAGAAAGTGGTGTGTTATGTTTTCAAAAAGATGCTCTGTTTTAGTACTCAAATTATTAAATTTTATGCTGTGAATTTTTTAAATCGAGTTCAATTTTCGTTATTTTGGCTATTTGCTTCTGAAAGTACTCAAGTCCGCAGACTGGTTTTTGAAATATCTGGGCGAAGAATGAAGGTAGAGGCTAGAAGGTCTCTTAATATGTTGTAAGAAATCTTTTCTGATATTTCACAACGGTTACGTCAGCTTAACATATGTGACATGATCCCCACAAGTAGTCAAATTCTTAAAATCTTGTTTCTCTAAAAAGACGAAAATGGACTTGAGCACTTCTGGAAATCAACCTTTCAACTGTTCTGATACAATAATTATCTATACATTATTGACAAAAAAGAGATCCCGGAAATGTTTAGATCAACCATGCAATGTGCAGTACAAATTGAGGCGTTAAAATTTAGAATATGTTACTCACCATTTTTAAAGCAGTGTGTTTACGTTTTAGAAAGCAAAGATGAAGATTCACAGTGTTAATGGCTTTTATTAAAATGAACACAATTGCGTGAAAATAAAACCAATCCTGGGAGGGAAAGATGATTATAAAAATAAAAAGTTAAAAATTTCTATAAATAAAAATCCCTAAACTGTCTGAAACTAAATCCCATCAGTAATTCATGCAAGCACCAGTCACCCAAAAATAATGGACACTGTCATATATTTTATGACAAAACTGGTTGGTTAGTTGCTCTAACCATATTGAAGAACTTGCCAGAGATCTTTGGCATAGTGGCTGTCTTACTTGCCTCGGTCTCCACTAGTAATTTCAGATAGCCTGGATGATGGTGAGCACAGGGCTCAGTGGTGGCTGTACCACCTCGTAGATGATTTAGCAATATACAAAATAAATTCTCTAACATTACATTTTGAAAGTTTTTTTTTTTAATTCATATTTAGAAATCTCAAATGTGTTTTTCTCACTGATAAAGTAACTCAGATACAAAATATGAACATCTAAGACTAGTTCTTAAATCTTGCATTTGCCTTAGGCTTTTGTACAGCACTGCACATAGCATGCCCTTATTATCATTTTTTTAAAAAACATGACAGATAGAAAACATATTTATTGAGAAAATATAGGAACATTAAAAAAATAAAATGTAAACTTTTTAACATTACAATGATGTTTAGAATAGGAATGAACAGAAAATCATCCAATTTGTTCAAAGTGAGTAAAATATTCCAGTGGTATGAGAGCCCAAAAATGATACATAATCTAGTATTACAAAATATAAGATATGTGTATGGATATGTACATCTTTGTATCGCTGGGAAAAATAACTGGCAGACTTAAAGAGATCAGGGAAGAGATGTATAACTGATCCTTGTTGTAATCGCATATCTATCCAATAATTTTTACATTTTTATGGGCACAGCCCTGCAGGAACTATGTCTGGGCTTGAGCTCCTGCTGCTGGGTAAACTCGAGTCTGAACACCAATGCCTTGCAGTCGCACCACATCAGTAAGTGTGGCCAGGAGCTGCTTAGAGGAAGCAAAGCCCTCTATAACCTCGGGGTCATGGAGTAATGGACAGGACCTTCGAACCTGAGCCAGCGACAGTCCTTCGGGGTGTTTGCACATGATGCTGGAGAGGGAAGCTTTAAGTCTGTTCATGTGATCATTTTGTCCTGTTGCTGAACTTCCTGACCCTGTAGCAAAACGTGAAGAAAGCTCTCAACTAGACTGAACGTTGGCTACTTATTGTAACTCCAGATTCTATGAGTATGAGTGTAGCCCTTTAAGGCTGTTGCTATTGGGTTTATCCCTCTGCGCATGCGCAGCTCTGAAGATTTTCTTTCCCGCCATTGTCCTGTACAATGGCCCCAATCATGTCCGCATCCGCCGTTTATTACATTCTCATTACCTGAGTTCGGCTCCCAATAAAAGACAGCTTTTTCTTCAGCTGACGATGGTGGAGCACGTGGGGCGGAAAACTTAAAGGGCTACGCTCATAGTCCTAGAATCTGGGGTTACAATATGTAACCAACATTCTTTTTCATATGAGCTTCGCCCTTTAACACTTTGACTGCTGACTACGAGATAACTCGTAATGGCGGGTCAGGGCCGGCGCTAGACCTGAAAATTCGGTGGCAAATATCCATCCCTTAATTGATAACAATTAGTCCTGGCTAATTCTGGATGGTTTTCCTTTATTAACACGTTTTCCAATTCAAGAATAATCAAGTGGCAATTGAAGACACGGCTTCTCTCCCCCATGTGATCTAACAGCGACAAAATAATGGGCTAACAGCGAAATGACTGATCGCACCATTCAGCTGCGTAAGGGCATCCGCGTGCCACGGAATCAGCCACGGTGCTCCATTGAGCAGCTGTATCAGTATAGGAAACCATGACGCATTCGGGCCACAAGTATCACTGACAAGCCTTCCTCTTGGATCCATGTCAGAAGTCGAGGAATCAGAGAAATTGGGGGAAAAGCGTGAAGTAGAGCCTTGGGCTACGGTCTGTGGGAGAAGGCGTCTACTCCTAGTGGGGGGTCATCCTTAGTGCTTATCGAAAACCATAACGCATACTGAGCATCCTCCCTTGAAGCAAACAAGTCCACTTTTGCTTTGCCGAACCGGTGCCATAATTTACAAACAAAAGTGGGGTTCAGCCTCCACTCGTTCTGAGGAGGTCCCCTGCGTGACATCAGATCCGTGACCCGGTTCTGTTTTCCGGGAATATAATGTGCTCTTATTGAGCGCAGATTTGCATGAGACCATAATAAAATGCTTCTAGCAATTTCCAGAAGCCGAGCTGAGCGAACGTCGCCTTGGCGGTTTATGTAGGCTGCCGCCGTCATATTGTCTGTCCTTATTACAACATACTTATCTGTCAACATCTGGGCAAAGTGTTTGAGCACTTTGAGCACTGTGGACGATTCGAGGCAGTTTATGTGCTGGGAGCAGGACTGCGACCATTTTTCCCCCACAACATGTGACTGACACATTCCACCCCAGCCTGTAAGAGACATCCCTGAACACTGAGATGTGCAATGTGACTCTCCCCGGGGGAACCCCCCTTGTTAGAACTCGGGGGTTATTCCAATAGGCTAAATCTGATTGCACAGATGGGAGAATAAATAACAGGCACCTTTTCTGCCAAACTGGGTCGAGGGGAAGGCGACTGAACCACCTCTGGACTTTTCTCATGTGAAGAAGTGCCAGAGGGATGACTACATGACTAGCTGACATCATGCCCAGTAAGTGCATCAGAGACAGCTGTTACCACCCTGTGAGGCTTAATGCGAGAAAGAAGGGAGCAAAGTGCCTCCAGTCTGGCTGGGGACAGCTTCGCACTCATGGATATGGAATCCGTGTGAACTCCTAAGTTATCGATTGGGAGGGGAGGGGGGCGCACTTTTGCCAGTTCACAGCAAAACCCAGATGAGTTATGTGACCGATCAGTTCCACGGTATAGAGCGCTGCTTCCTCCTTCGAAGATGCCATTACAATCAAATCATCCAAGAAAAACAGGACTCTAACGCCCTTCCTGCATAGTGGTTCTAACGCCGCCTCCACGCATTCAGAAAAAGTGCGTGGGGCCAGCGAATAACTGAAGGGTAGGCGATTGTATTGAAAGTGTACCCCTTTGAAAGAGAGATGCAAAAATTTTCTGTTTAGGAATGATAGGGACATGAAAATAGGCATCTTTAAGTTGATGGATGTAAACTAATCGTCTTGACGCACACACTCCAGTACATTCTTTACTGTGAGCATGTGAAAAGGTTTTCTTGCAATTGTTTTGTTGAAAAAAGACAGGTCGAGAATCGGTCTCATTCCGCCTGTCTTCTTGGGCACTAGGAAGTAGCAAGATCAAAATCCCTCGTTCTCCTCACCCGGGGAAACTGTGGATATTGCTCCCTTCCTTAACAGTTCGCTTAGCTCTGACGTCAGAGCCACCGTCTCTGATCGAGATGACATGACAGATTCAATCACTCTGCTAAACGGCGGAGGCGGAGACACGAACTGAAGAGTATAGCCCTTTCCTATTGTTCTCTTCAGCCATCCTTTCAAGAAAAATGCTGAAAAAACGCTCAGAGAGCAGGCAAGCAGGGGATTTTGCGGAAATTTCTGACAGCCAAAGTAGAGCCTTCTCTGCCGCTGTGCATGAGGCACAGCATACAGAAGAGACGGGCAGAGCCGCATTGCTGTCATAACCGCGGTTAGGAGCAGTATCGTGCCATCTAGAGGAGCCCACACTAGCCTGTGCTTCTAAGTGGACAGTGCGGAATGGATAGGCATAGAGTGTGCGGTTGATGTTGCGACAGCAAGCGAGTTAAGCTTGCTTTCTTTAGCTCGTGAAAATAAACCACTGTCACTGAAGATTGAACTTGTGGTCTTAAGTGAATGAGGCACTGCGCTTTCCTCTGAGCCAAGACCGCCATTTATAGGCAAACTGGCGGATTCCGCATTGTATGAATGTGCAGCAGAGAATACTCACGTTTGGGGATTATGTGTCCAACCAGTTGCAAAAGGCTCAAAAGAGACAAAGGCAAACTGATTAGAATGGAATTGCTTCTCATGAACAGGGAGGTGGCCCTGAAAAGGGCTGTTGTAAGATGGCGGACACATAACCCTGGATGACAGTCACTGTTAAATCTGCTTCCGCAGTGGCTCAGACGGAGGGGGCGACGAGTCGTAGCAGTGGAGGGTTGAAGACGTGCAGTTGTGGGTTGAAGGGGAGTGGCCTGAGGCGCAGGAGCAGCAGTGGCTGCTGGGCGCCTGTGCCGACTTCGGATGCCCCTCCGATCTCGCCTAGAGCCATGGGTGCACTGTGGGCCGCTGTGAGCCGTGGGCGCACGAGACTCAGCACACCCCCACACAGTGTGCTTCTTAACTCTTTCGGCTTCCTCCGTCGCCTCCTGCAGATGGGCGGTAGCCTCCTGCAGCAGAGGCCGAAGCAGCCCATTAGAGCTTTCCAGCAAACCTTTCCTAATCTGTTCCGGCAGATTGGAGATGTTTAACCACGTTGCGCTGCAAAACCGTCTGCCAGGCCATAATCCTCCTCTGCAATACAGCGGAGGTGGTGCACGAGGCTAGAATTGCAGCTGTTGTCTTCCAGATATCAGCTGCTAACTCTGGTGGCAAGGAGTTAGGTTGTGTTGCCAAGGTAGATAAATATGAAGCTAGCAACACAACATTATTCATGGCTGCAGCAGATTGGGCAGCGCACTGGTGGGACCAGTCAGTTAGTCGCGCGGTCACCTGATCCCTCCTTTGTGTTGCTGGATGCTCCATCGGTACCGGAATATTCTTCATCCTTGCCACCTTCTAAATGATCTCCAGCAAATCCTTTAGTAATGCGGCGCACGTCGGTTGATCGTGCGGGGTAGAAGAAGAAGGCCACTGTAGCAAGACTTCCTCCTCACCACACTCCACATCCATATCCCCCTGCCGGGGGAAGGGAGAATCCGAGAGCGGAACGGAAAAGGGAGGAGAGTCAGAAGACTCTAGCCCATAATCCTCTGCCCTGGGTGACGACTGATCTGCAAACCCTGTAGCCTCTTCAATGGTGGAAGACGCCCGAGCAGCCCAGGAGTCTTCGTAATCCTCTTCCTGTTGCGCCGCGGCAAAAGCGTCGGCCTGTCTCAGCAGCTCCTGCATTGGCAGGAGTGCACAGTACGGGCAAGCAGCTTGAGGACTCAAGGCAAGGCCGGTGTGGGTCGCTCCGAGGCATGCCTCGCAGTGGGGATGCAGATCACTCGCCAGTATGTAGCCAGTGCGGCACATGGGACAGAGGCGAACAGCTCTCGCAGACTTCGTTGTCTTCATCTCCAGAACTACGCAGATTATTCTTCGCACTGAAGAAAAAGTGGGAGCTGAACTCAGGTCACACAAATATAATATACAGTGGATGCGGACCTGATTGGGGCCATCGTACAGGACAATGGCGGGAAAGAAAATCTTCAGAGCTGCGCATGCAATTTTTTTTGAAATACAACAAAAATTCTGCACAAATGAATATCATTTAGAATATTGTGGGTGCAGTTTTTTTAATTATCTATAAATAGTTAACTTCAAAAAATGAACATTAAAACATTTTAAAAATTAATACATCCTCAAAGCATCGAAACATTTATTTCTTATCGTCCTACTGTACATTAAAGCATCAATTAAATTTCATTTTTTCATTTTAAACAAGTAACTGTGTTCCAGTGAAATACATCTGTAAGTTAAAGTAATTAATGTAAAAATGATGATGTTAAAAAAATTTCTCACCTGATTGAAGGACATCGCGATAAGACCTACTGTTAGATCCACTGTGATTGTGATGATCTATTCCTTGCATTTCAGGAACCCCTGAGTATTTGAAGATTAAAGAATATGTGTTCAAATAAACTATTTAGGTAAAAAAGTAGTCAACTGTTGGGGGAAGCGTGGGGGACTTAAAGAAGATGGGAACAGGCCCATGATGAACAACTGCTCTCCGCATGATGGCTGTTTTACGAGGTCATTTTATATTACTGTAGAACAATACCGAGCAGTTAGAGAGATATTTTCTCCCCACTGTCATTGAATGTTTTGCTGAAGAATATCTAAATTAATGTATCTTTAATCATTAACAAATGAAGACTATTTACAACATATGTGAAATAAATTGTTCTGAACATAATTGTGCAATTTGAGGCTGTTCTTTGTTTTGCAGACTCAATTTGAATCATGCATTATGTATGATATTCAGCTGAGTAGGGGAACTGCCCCACTGGGGATCAATAAAATGCATCAGTCAGCCAAGTACTACCATTTTTTTCGAGGACAGTGGGGTGTAATCGGGAAATTGTGACAACCCTCATATGAATTCCTTGTATGTCTCTTCGCAATTCAGCAGCTTGAGTCTATTAAGTGTATGTGTGCTGTGATGGGTTTACTTCCTGTGCATCTCCCCCCCTCGGTTGAATCTCGTTATGCGGTTGTGCACTTAACAATGGCATAATGAGCATTTAAGCCCTTTTGTTCAGGTGCAAGCTGCTGGATTGTAAACTCGCTTTCATGCAAGCTATCAAAGTCGTAAAACTCTGTAGTCTTTGTTGAATGCAACTAGTTCTTTAGTGACAGCCTTTTCCCTGGAAGTCATTCTAATCATTTAGTTGATTCGAACAGGCTTTCAATCCAATTCAGGTCCAGAATTGGTACCAAATTCAAGTTAACTCAATCCAAGACTGCCCGTTCCACTCAGGTTATCAGTAACAAGTTTCCAATCTCTATCAAGACTGAGACAGCATTCTTCCTAACCCATCCAGTTTGCTCTCCTAGTCCAGTTTATTATGAACAAGCTTCCAATCCTGAACTGGTGCCAGGACTGGGACTGCGTACCCCTCATGCAACTTGTCCATCCTCTGTAACAGTTCAGTGTTGGCAGAGCCTGTGTGACACTTGGCAGCATCCCAGAAGCCTGGCCGGCGATAGCAGTTCAAGCTTAGCCTATTACAACTGTGCTAAACTGTCTATCCTCCGTGGGGTTCCGTCCCCACTATCCAGATGCGGTCCGTCGGCAGTTACAAAGGCCTTCAGAGACCTCACCTTTCAATACTCAATAACTTAAACCTCTCGCAGTTTAATTTTCCTGATTTGCAACAGCTGCTCAGACTAACTGCTTGAAGGACAGTCAAATTTAATTTCGATAGCATCGTTATGCAATACAACGCAATATTATTAGGCGTTTTCCTCCGCACGTAAATGGTGACTTAAAATATCAATATGGCTTTATAAATTCTGCGCTCATGTAACTCGTGAAATTGCTCAGATTAGCGTAAATTAGTTTGCGAGGCTCATTAAGCAATAAGCCACGAGACTTCGTTATATATTCTGAATGAAGTCACAGCTAAAGGGCTTTGTTAGCCATGCAGAGCTGAGTGACAATTGTGAGGATGGCGAAAATAAATGCTGCAAAGTCAGTGAAAGTTTTGGATTTTTTGCATTTATATTGCCATTCTTACAATGTCATATAAATTACATAAATATAGGCAATAGGCAGGGTCCAAAATTAACTTTTTGGCTTACCAGCCAAGTGGCTGGTACAGGAAACAAAATACCAGCCAATCAGATTTTTTACCAACCAAAAATATAAATGTGTTTTTATTATTGCAGTTTGCTATTATTACAGTATAGAGTGTCATGCTGCTCTCATATGCAATTCTCAATCAATATCATGGTGTTTGCCGGACACTGTGGGGGGTTTTAACAGTCTTTTGTATCGGGTTTCATTATTCATTGTTCATTATCATGTGTTTTTATTCTTGCCATGTTTTGTTTCTCGCCAGGTCTCGTTCCCGGTCTGCCCAGCCATTCTGCCTCTTCAGTGTCTGCATGGCTGTATCCATGTTTTTATTCTCGCACTACATTTGGGAGTGGCTTACGGTTTCAAACTTCTTTCTTACGTTCCTTTCTTCCAGGCTTCCCTAGTCTTCATGCTTGTTAATTATTTTAAATTGATTACTAACATCTTACTAATCAGTCATGGGGGGTGTTTCCATTAGACAGGCACGTACTAATCATTACTAATTACTCAGGCTAGTAGGACACGAGTCTAAGTTTTGGCTTCGGATCTTCTTTTTTTTTTTTTTCGGGGTCGCTGATTGTCCTGCTCATGCGTGCGTGCGGTCTCGCGATTAGCCCATAGATATACATATAGACCACTACATTGCTGATAGGGTACACTCAAGTGAAGCATCTGTTCCAGGAGCGTATACACCCGGAAGTTAAATTCGCACGTACACTCCCATTCATTTTCGCCTTACTGTAAAATTATATTTTCAAAAACACTTGCGTGCCAGTCGGGGTGATTTTGGTATTGCTGTGCAGAGCGACATTTTCTCTCCCTAAATATGTGCTTTTTTGGAGGATGGAAAGTGGCACACTTACTAAAGGGAAGATCGGAATGTTACTCGGTGTCAACGTTAAAGTGCGAGCAGAAAAGTTCCGTTAAGGCAGGGGTGTCCAATCTTATCCAGAAAGGGCCGGTGTGGGTGCTGGTCTTTGTTTGAGCCCAACACTAACACACCTGATTCTACCCACCAAGGTCCTGATTGAAACCCCCGATTAGTTAATTAGAGGAATCAGGTGCAGTAGCACTGCTGGCTAGGACAAAAACCTGCACCCACTCCGGCCCTTTACGGATAAGATTGGACACCCCTGAGTTGAGGTGACCGAGGCTTTTAATGACCCTCTGATAAGATAATTGCTTCGAAGTTTTCGCCGTTATAAGCAACGTCGCTGAATGTCCGTATACATTATCAAATTACTCTCTGGTTTACTCACTTCATTGTACCCTGATTGAGCATATTTGCTGTTGACCGAATTGTTCATACTGAATCATATGGCTAATGCCAACATTGTTAAAACGAAGCGCTAGTTAACTCTGACTACTCCTTTACTAAGTGTCATCCTTGCCCCTGTCTCATTATAACACTGCTCTCAAAAAATAATCACTGCACAGCACGGATCGAGGGGATAGAGAAAGGTTTTTTTCTTCTGATTTCTAACAGCCAAGCCTTTCTCCCCTCCTTCTTTTGGAACTCTGTATAAACAGACAAAGCGACTTGTCCATTGTTTTAAATATTATGCAGGTAAGAATTATTGTCCTTGAAGGTCAGTTACAAGTAGCTAGCTAGTTAGCCACCTTGTTCATTTCATTGACTGCTTAGTCAATGCAGTCACCGCGACGGTAAGAGTACCAAGGTAGCTCGCTGGAGACCGTTATCGATCGCTAGCATTTGCTTTAGTCAGCGGTCTATTTAAGTCAATGGGATGGCTAATTAGCTAGCTAGCAAGCGAGCGCGATTTTTTCCATTAAAGTGACAAATTTGCGTTTCTACGTTAACTTACGCATGAAACTTTTTATTACAGCCCTTCAAATGACTATTGCTGCAAAAGGCAGCCGCACATCTCGGCATTTTAATGCTTATATTGACTTCTTTGAAATTGGCCTCATAGGAAACCATTCATTTTTATGAAGAAGTTGGGTGTATCAATATGGCGGCCGGGTACTTCACTTTGGATAATGTAAATATGACATCATCAGCAATCTAGTGCTCTAAATATATATATCTATGGATTGGTCCAGACCTAGACCTGGCCCGAGTACAGGCTCAGAGGAGCCTCTTGTTTACTTTTGATTGCACCACAAAATTTTGAGGCGTCTTCTGCGCATAAATGACAACGTAACATAACAATTTGTCTTCATAATTTCAGCGCTCGTTAAGCAGCACAAATTTGCGGAAATTAGTTTGCGAGGCTGCGGGAATCCGTTCTTTATTTTGAATGTTGTCACGGCTAAAGGGCGCTGTAAGGTTGCACAGCTGTGTGACAATCCGAAGGACGGCGAAAATAAATGCAGCAAAGTCAGCTAAAGTTTTGGATTTACAATGCCATATCAATTATATAAAAGTAGGCAATGGGAATTCACCTTTCATTACCATTTCTAATTATAGGTCATGTATCGGTCTTGGTCGCTCAGTCGATAAATTGTTTGATTGTTAATCAGGCCAACTCGGGGCGCCCCGGTGGCTCATCGGTCTAAGTGTGTGTACCACGGGGGCTGTGTCCTTCCCGCAGCGACCTGGGTTCGAATCCGGCTGAGGTCATTTGCTGCATGTCTTCCCCCATTCTTCTCCCCGACCTTCCTGTCTCTCTGCACTGTATAACTGTCGAATAAAGGAAAAATTCCCAAAAAAATAATCTTTAAAAAAAAAAAATCAGGCCAACTTAAATAAAAACAGCTCGCGAGCAGCCAAGTTGTAAAGGGAGAGCTTACTGAAGGCCTTACTGAAGGAGTTTACTGAAGAACAACAAACGTCACGTAAGAAAATAACTGACGCACAAGCACTGCGGCACTGGCTTTTGATTGGATAATGCATTCGAAATGCACACTCACCCAATATTAGGGGCACTGTGTAGTGAATGTTCTACATTGAAAACAATATAGAGAGTGAGTGAGCGAGTGGACAAGTCTGCATTCCGAACGCAGCCTTAGATTCCCCAAGTAAAAATGTCTGCCCCCTGGTATTGACGCCGATTTGAAGACTTTTCGGTTTAAAAATGTGTCGTACTGGATCATTACCAAATTAAAATTAATAAAACTATGCGTTTAAGACACTTCAAGAATTCTACTTTCCGCTGAAATATACTTTGCCCAGGTGCTGTCTGCAGGCAGGCCAGTTCAGACTCTTCCACTACGAAGTCTGGAGTCGCAATCTGTACGTGTTATAAATGAAAACTTCCCACATCTGATAATGTTGAGAGTTTTCGGAGTTTCTGTAATGTTAATTTAAATGAATAATTGAAAACAGGTCATGACCAATCATTAATTTTCATAGAGTTTTTCTATAAAAACATTTTTTTTTAAAGTGTTGTTTGTGCATTACCAGTCAGGGGTGCCAGTAATTTTGGAGCTCATTGTATATCACCCATTTTAAAAACTAAATGCCCTCTAAACCTAGTAATTGGTTGTGCCACCTTTACCAAAAACAACTGCAATCAAACATTTGTGGTCACTGGCAATGGGTCTTTTACATGGACGGGGAGGAATTTGCCCCTCTCTTCTTTCATGCAGTATAGATAGACCAGCTGTTTTACAAAATACTTAAAAATTTTGGCAACGGAAACCAAAATGTATATCCATTCCTGCCATATCATATCCATGTATTAAAATGTTTCTAACATTAAAAACATTTACTAGGGAAACAGGACAATATTATGCATATTTAGAAATGATAAATTATGAATAATGAACAGACTCTCACGAGGTGACCGTCATTTCTGTTAGCATTAGTGTTGCAGATACGCTCTTTTAGGATGCGTTTCTCATATATTGACATGCTAAAAGGGCGTAAGTGACATAATCTGGATTATCTCTTCATTGGCCAATGGTTAGGAATGGTTAGGCTTCAATATCATCTAATGACCCACTCATTCACCATGGAAATTTTAATCCATATGATAGAGATTTAACTAGAGCAGCTTTTCGCCTCTCCTGTAAAATTTGTAAAATGTCACTTACGCCCTTCTTGCATGAGGGTATCGATTTGGTAACAGGTGTACATACGCACTCTCATTATTAACTGCCCATTACATTTTACTGAATGTGTCCGAGAACACACATTGCTCAATAGTTTATTTATTTGTTTGTTTGTTTATTTACTTACATTTATATCAATTCACAATTTGCTTTGAAATATTTCGGTGATAGCTATGCAAACAGAAAAAAAAAAAAAAAAATTGCGAATTATTCAAACTCTTGCAGTAGCCTAAGGCACAGGGTGCTTACGAATGCCGGCGTCATTTCTCTGCCAACTATGGCGATTGTGTCAGGACAGTTGTGATAATGAAAAATACAACAAGCTGCTAGAAGGAAATATATATATATTTTATCATATATATATATATATATATATATATATATATATATATGATATAAATCCATTTTTAAATCCTACCTACCTCGAAGTGTGTCGCCAAAAATCGCTGCTTCGCTCCTTTGCTAGAAGCAGAAGAATGTTCAGAGCGAGTTATTTCCTCGAATAATATCAGGACAATCAGTTTCATTTTCACCGTAATGTGTTCAGAGACTGCATAACTACGTAGGCGGGGCGACAATTCTGTCTCGGAATTTCAGAGCACGCCCAATTCTTCTCGTGTTCCCGGCATTAGATATAGCCTACCTCGAGATCAGACGTGTTATCAATGACAAGAAAAGCGAAGCAAAATTACCCGAGTGAATTCTGTTGTCGGTGAATATGAAATATGAATGAACAAAGGGTATAGGAAACGCATATCAATGCAATCGGTCATCTCTACACTGTTATAAACTGGCACCTTTTTTGCTAGTTATTCACCCCGCCCCCAACGAAAGTTGCGGAAGGGTGTATGTGGTTGTCGCATTTATTTATTTATTTATTTATTTATTTTGTGTGTGTGTGTGTGTGTGTGTGTGCGTGTGACTGTTTGCACTCTACAGGCCACAATTCTGCACGGATTGTCTTCAGATTTGGTATGGACAATCCTTAGGCGGAAGGGGAGAAATGATTAGTTTTTGGTGACGATCCAGATCAAATCCTGGATTCTGGATCAGTTTGAAGATTTTTTTTTTACACTGGGAGAAAGGGCAGACTTTCCACTGCTTATAACTTGAAATTGGTTGGAGATAGGCATGCAGTTACTATTAATCACTAATAGGAAGTTGGGTCTGGAGATTCTTTTACCACCAAATGTTATGACCTTCAGTGACCTTGAAAGGTCAAACTCAGCATCACCACTTTCCCGAGTGCTCTAGCAGCCAAACGGTGCAAGATAGACCCATACTTACTATTGAACACTAATAGGAAGTCATATATGGGAATCTAATCGCACCGTGATCTTCACCTTCAGCGACCTTGAAAGGTCAAACTCCCCATCACCACTTTTCCGAGTTCTCTAGCAGCCAAACGGTGTAAGATAGACCCATACTTACTATTGAACACTAATAGGAAGTCATATATGGGGAATCTAATGGCACCTTCATCTTCACCTTCAACTGACCTTGAAAGGTCAATCTCAGCATCACCACTTTTCCGAGTGTTCTAGCAGCCAAACGATGCAAGATAGACCCAATGTAACTATTGAACACTAATAGTAAGTCGTATATAGGGAATCTAATGCCACTGTGACCTTGACAGGTCAAAATGGCCAACCTTCATATTTTCAGGCTCTGTAACTGACAAACCGCCAGAGCCCCTATGTTATGCTCAATCACAAATAGGAAACCGTATATGGGGACACCAATTCCACCATGACATTCACCTTCACGTAGTGTTGAGGGCATGGGCGGGGTGATGTGGCCTTCTGGACACACCCTCTAGTTTTAACTGGCACCTTTTTTGCCCGTTATTTTAACTGTAATTTTCCAATCAGTTTATAACAGAAGTTCCGTGTACGTTAACTGTAAACCACAGTTAAATGCGCGCAGGACTCTACTTACAGTTAAAATAACAAGGAGACAATGCGTTATTTTAACTAGTAAATTCAGTCCGTTTATAACAGTTTAAACAACAACCGGTAAACCCAGCGAACATGAGACCTCTCCCTGATGTGCAGATCATGTATTGCGACATAGACATAATCAGCACATCGGGCAGACATTGCATATTTGCTGGGAACCATTAACAGCCTAATTTTGGTGGATGAGAGAGACAAGTAAAACAGGTAGCCAATAACAGCCATGATTTTTGAAAATATCCGCAGGTTCCCAGGAGATTTAAAAAAAAACAAAAACCTTGACACTTTTTTTTAGAGGTATTCCTAACGTCTAGCAGAGCTGATAGGGTCAATCCAAAGATACTGGAGCCTTTACGAACAAGATGGAGCATTTAGGAGTACAGGTAGTTTAATGTATTTAGGTCAATGGTAGACAGAAGAGACGGAGCAAAATATCTCATTTATATTTGCCAGCAGCCATTACACTGCTCAATCTACTCCAGCCGTGTGGTCGAAGCTAAGCAGGTGTGGGCTTGGTTAGTACTTGGATAGGAGACCACCTGGGAAAACCAAGTTGCTGCTGGAAGAGGTGTTGGTGGGCCAGTAGGTTGTGATCTTCCCTCTGGTGGAATAATCCCCAATGCCCCAGTGCAGTGATGGGGACACTGTACAGAAGGAGACGCCGCCTTTCGGATGAGACGCTAACCCGAGGTCCTAACTCACTGCGGTCATTAAAAATCTTATGACACTCTACGATAAGAGTAGGGATTTCCCCGGTGTCATGGCTAAATTCCCAACCTGGCTCTTTCAACCTGCCACCTAATCATCCCCTGATCTAATTGGCTATGCAACTTGTCCTCCACCTCCACCCCCCAGGGCTCCCTTGAAAAAGAGATTTCAATCTCAATGGGACTTCCCTGGTTAAATAAAGGTTAAATTAAAAAAAAAAAGATATTTTCCCCCGCATCATGTGGCACCCAATTGATATGATTTTCAGTTTTATTATTTATTCATTATTTATTTATTTCTTATTTTCACAGGGTAGCCCTTTCAGTTAAAGAAATGATTTACAAAGGGGTCCTGCAATTAAAACAATACAAACATAAATAAAACATTTACAATTACGAATACAAATTTTAACATTACCAAAAAAGTGAAATGAGGATAATTACATATGTACACACGGATTTCAAAAGAAAAAAAAATGAAACTGCATAAATTATATGAAAGGGTGCAAACTTAATTGTTTAAGCTGCAATGGGACATAGATGTCTCATTCTGTCAATAACAGATAAGATTCTACATTGAGTTTTAAATGTGCGCAATGATGGGGTAGTTCTAATAAAAGATGGGAGATTGTTCCAGTAATGTGATCGAGGAATTGAAATGACCTCATATATTCAGTTTTGGGTTTGGGATCACAGAGAGGAGAATTAATTGCGTATCTTGTAAAAATTGATGGGGTTCTAAATGTAAACAAATCTTTCAAATAATCCATTAATAGTTTTATACATATATAGACATAATTGATAATTAACTCTCTGGGAGATAGATTGCCAGTTGAGCTCTCTGAGGAGCGCTGTGTGAGGGGTAAAAAAGTCTGCTTTCAAAATCAATATTTAAAGGCCTTCAGATTATTTTTATGTCACACTTGAAGTGACCACGATTAACTTAAAAAAAAAAAAAAAAAAATATATATATATATATATATATAAAAATAACCTTGACTGAGGTCTGTACAGGTTGTCACGACTGTTCTCTTCCTGTCAGGAGTGAGCCATCATTAGTGTACTGACTTGCTCAACAAGAAAACTGAGGATACTATAGATAAAAATAAAATGAAGGTTTACTAATTTAACAATTCCGTGTTTGTATTCAAATTTTGTTAGCCGAATGGCTCTTGTTGCTTTCTGTGTCCCGATAACCATATTAGGGCCATTTAGCTTGCAGGCTGACTTAGCCATATGGCTAATTTTATAAAAAGAGCGGCAACAGAGTGTTTTTAGCAAGCTAATGACTTGATTGACTGTGAATTAAGAATTTATCGCACTTACAAATGGAATGACCTTGCCTAAATGATTGAGTAGCAAAGTGACCGAGTTATCTCCATACTAGCACATAATGGGAATTGCCATTAAGCCACTAACAGCGATTAGAAATGTTAACACATAGTGGGAATGGAACTTAGCAACGCGATCGCAATAATATTAACAGTCAACCCATGTACCAGCTTTGTTTTGACCAAGCTGACCAGTCCTGTTTAGCCAGAGGTAATGAAGGAGATGTGTTGACAGGAACAAATTGATTGGGTGAATTCAGTTCGGGAGAATAGTGCCACGATTCCACTAAATTGAATGTTAGCTAGCTAACGGTTGCTACCATGCGGATGCAAGCGGATGTGTGAATGCCTATCGAATTTCTTGTAATGTAACCACCATCCTTGCTTAGCCACCAGACATAACTTTTCCATATTCATTGAGTAGTTTACTAGCTAGCTAGCTACTTCTTCAGTCATCTGTATTTTCAGACTAGACAGCAAAGACGGGAAAAAGTAGCTTCCATCCATCCACCTGCTAATATGAAAATACCGAGCACAGAGAGCATGCGTTAAGGGCAATGCCCACTTTAAGTGACCGGAACAACGACCAAAAATCCCATTCCTTTTTCAGTTTTGCTCCATCTTGTTTGTAAATGCTACAGTATCTTTGGTCATGGTACAATTAGGTATATTGAAATGTAAACACATTTCTATAACAATTTCATCTTTCACCCAGCCTGTATCGATGTGTATCCAGAGTATATTCTCACTTCGCTTCACTCGATCTTTTCGGGAGTAGGGGAGACAATTAACCTTTCGCGGAAACTTTGCATGTCATGTGTTGGAAGGTCCACTTACAAATATGTTTATGGTGTGGACTGGAAAGAACGCGAGAATGGATCAGTCTCTTGATCAGGTAGATGAAAGGCCCAATTTTAATGATCTAATTGCTCAGTCTGAAATGTGCAGTGCAAGTGCATTTGAGGCGTGTCCAAATTCATTGTTGATAGTTAAACAGTGGATTATCTGGGCGCATAGTAAGGCGCTCAGTGCAAAGGGGTTGGATTTAATCTCTTAATTAATCATGGCGTGTTTTGGGCAAAACATGAAATAAACCAATCAGAGAGTCATCTCCTATTCCTTTTAATAGCCAGAGGGACTTGAACCTTGGCGAATAACGATTGTGAGGGCATAGTTTCTGAGTAGCAGAAAAAAAAAAAAAACTCTTCACGGCGGCAGAATGAGGGCTGCTCATGCGCTAAGGGAAAGCGCGCAAGCAAATTATTGCTCAAAGTATGGAAACCTGATCAAAGTGATCTCCAAAAATGTAATAAAAATAATTTTGAAATATTGCTCAAAATTATTTAAATCATATCCAGATGTTATTAATAATCACAGTGAGACCAGCAAACAAAAAAAAGGTTTTAATTCAGGTTTGCCTGCAAAAAATAAATAAATACATAAATACACGCTGGTGGGTAACAACCAAGAGAAATTAAATAAGTGGAAAATAAAACAGCTAGCAAGAAAGAAACGAAACTAATTTTGATTATGTATAGTAACTTCTTGAATAATATCCAACAAGAATGAAAAGAACTCATTTCCGTTTGTCTGGCGTTTGAAGGTCGAGTCAGATATATGGGAGAAATTTGGATTAATTTGACAGTGCTGACAACGTCATCCTTTGCTTTTTCTGTTGCTTAAATATCTTTTTTTTTAGGGCTACTTCATTTGTCAGACAAACTGTAAATAATAAATCCATTTCCAAATGAAATGCGGGATTTTGCATTTGGTAATGGAAACAGGACAGCAGGCACTGTATTAATGGATCAGGTCGGATTCAAAATTATTTTTTCAGATAATTGTAGATAACTGGTCTACCCATGCAGGACTTATCCAAACTTCTGAAGTGCATTTTCAGCACTTCAAACAGTCGTTTAGTCGCAGTTTGTGTTTTGTGTAATAGGACGGAAATCCATGCAGTATGCAGACATTATATGCCATGTATATGATATTTTGGACAACCATGGTCGCTGAAAAGCCACCCTTTCAGGGGTGATCCTGTGGACGACAACATGAATTGCAGAGTTTGCCAGTACTAAAGAGTTATGGCTTTATTCAGTACAATCTGCAAATACCTATGCGTATAACCTCACATGACAAATGGCAAGAAGGAACTGTCCTCGGCAAAAAAGACTATTCGGACGCAGCCCTAGCCTCCGTTGCAGACGTTTTATGTGGTTCACTTCCCTCATACACCTATGTCTGCGCACTAGAGCCAGGTTTTGAGTTCTGTAACGTAATGGCATTGTGCAAAATAAGCAAATCAGAATGCGTATTAAATGATAGTCCTTTTGGCTTTCCTCATTCAAATATTAATAAACAGAAATGGCGAGTACAGAAACTCCAAAAAAATTCATTTTATATGTAAAATAAGAATCAGATTGAAGACAGAGAAAATACGTAAATATGGAAAAAGCCAACTTGAAGTTCCTTCAATTATTAGTTGTGTTCTTTCCATAAATACTGCTGTAAATTCCTCAAGAGAACTGCTTGTGTTCCGTACAAGATGCTACCGTTTATTAGAAAAATTCTCAGGATTAAAAAGCCGACGGGATGAGAACAAGAGGGAAATCAAGCGACTTTACCATGATAGTGACCAGCCCCGCATCAAACGTCTAACTACCGGGGCGCCGACTGAAGTGCGCTCCTCTGCAGCTAAAGAACTTGTGTTTGGGAAAACTTTAACACTGAAGAAACCTGGAAAAATTCCACCTATTGAACATTTTCAACAGGTTGGTGTTGGTTAGCCTCCATTACTGACGTCTTACATGTTTCGCTTATCTCGAACAACAGTATGTGCCTGCAGCTTCGAAATTTCAGAGCTTCTCTCTGATTGGTTGAACACAAAACGCGGCTCGAGTGTGTAGAGGTTGGTGTGTGAGGGAAGCAAACCACGTAAGATGTCTGCAACGGAGGTTAATAGAAACCAGGGGTGCATCTCAATTAGCTTATTTGTTATGTCCTCTATCTTCAGTTGAACCAGAAGTTGTTCTGTGTCTTCCTCCTCGCTGGCCATCTCAATGGGCATACTTTTGCTGGGCAACAGAGGAGAGAGGAGGGAGGATGGAGCTCTGACCAGCCATTGAGTAAGGATGCATGAGAACAGACTTCCCGGAACACTTTCAGCTGAAAGTCATGACTTCATTCGGTACAACATAAGTTGGTGGTAAAAAAAAAAAAAAAAAAGAAGGTGCAACGGATCGGAAAACTCACGGATCGGTCGTATCATTTTAAGTCAGGGAATGGACTATTTTTCGGATCAACAAAATAAATTGAAAAAGGGGAGACAATAATGTCTGCTTTCCATTTAATCTGTCAGAACATAAGGTACGTAGAAGAATGAAGAATAGCCAGTGTCTACATCATGAAAAGTTCAAAAAAAAAGAAAGCAAATCAGACCTGATCTTAAACTTTCAAAAATTTTCAAAATGATGAAGATATCTACATTGTTAGTTCATGGATTATTTATTAATTTTTGAAAAAGTGATTATACTTGTCCGTCAGCAGACATTCAGCACAGACATCATTTTCCACAGACCGCAGGCACTCGCCGGAGGTTTTGTTTCCACTTTCATCTGAAAAACTACATTAGGTTATTTGTAGTGGCTTATAGTGGAGGCGTGGAGGCGCGCAAAAATTAACACATTTTTATACAGGGGAGGTCAACTTAATCTGATGACAGTGATCAGCCTATAACCTAAATGCCCATGTTTAAAATATGAATTTATCTTGGCTATATTTAGCAATAGGATTGCACACAACACAACACAATTTTAAGAGTTAGTAATTGCTAGATATTTTATGAAAACACATAATCAATCCTAAAAAAAAAAAACAGCTAGGTTAAAATTTGGGCTGCCCTGTGGCGTGTCAGGTCCGAAAAAGCATGCGGCAGTTATAGCGCTTTCACACCAGGATAGTCCGGGGGGACCTGGTTCGATTGGGCGGGGGGAATGCCGAAAAATTTCGACCTTCATTTGGTTTGGTTCACTTTCACACTGCACTTTTGAAAGCAGACCAAACCGCCTGGACAACGTCATGCAGTTACAACAGCTGCTCATTTGGGGTGGTATTGCCCAAAATGAGCACTAACTAGGAAGAAAAAGAGCATGAGGAAGAAGAAAACCGGGCTCATCGAATGGCCAGGAACTCTGTTTGGTTCACTTCCTCTCTTTGGTTCCCTGGATAGTCCGTTTGCATTTCCCACTGTAAGCGAACCGTACTAAAGTTCACTTGCAATCAAACCGAGACCCACGTTTTCAGGCAGACCAGAGTTTGCTTGTTTGGTCTGCACCAGAGTTCAAATGAGCTTTCACATATGCTCAAACGAAGCGGACTATCCGAGGAAACAAACTCTGGTTCGTTCAAAGCGGACCAAGAGCACTGCTGTGAAAGTGCCCTTAAGCTGCATTTCACACTGACGATTACATTTTGCAATTACTGTTTATATGCCTGTCAGTCTGCATGGACCACATTACATTACACCCAGCTGAATGGTGTCTTGAGAAACGAATGTGGCCTCAAGAGACGGTTTAAAGGAAACAACGTCTCAATGCGCTAAAAACATATGTCCTCCTTTCATCGGTCCTCTGCCCTGTTCCTTTGCGTCTCTCCATCCATCCTCGGCGAGAGAGACCAAGATGCAAGGTAACGTTGCAAGTTAGGGGAACGAGGATGCAATGCACCCGTTGATCGATGATGTGATGTAACCGTCTGCGCATGGAATTGTGGGATTGAACAGGGGTCTTGTAAAGAAAAAATGGCAGGTATTGTATTGTACTATACTGAAGTGAGGATGTCAGAGGTGCTGAGCTGCTGGAGAAGTATGCGGAAGATGGTCTATGACGTTGGATGGAGTGTCGAGGCCACACAACAATAAAATCTGAATCGCATGATACACTTGTGCTAAGATACCATACTGAAAATATTGATTGTAGTTGTTGTTAGGTAGTTGAATGCACATACTGATACTCATTACTGCCTTAGACTCCATTCTGTCTCATTTGTATCAACAGCAATGTACAATCTCACTGGATTTCATAGGACCCTGAGATGCGGTGTCTTTTTGCATATTAATCAAGTATGATGCAACGCAGCTGAAGTGCTGCCAATAAAGTCAGGATCTATTCAGAGAATGTAACTAAGCTGGCTAGTAGAGACAATGCCTAAATTATTCCTACCCAGCCAGCATAATTACCCGAGGCCAAAATATGGCCATCGGGTATTGCGAACATGCGTCTGTCTGTCTGTCCGTCTGTCCATCTGTGTACACAATAACTCCTTTCCTATTAATGTCGGGGTAATGAAACTCACAGGGACTGTTCTTGGGACATATAGCTTGGACAAGTTCGAAGATGGGTAACCTTGACCAACTTTAAGGGGTCAAAAGGTCACATTCTTTGTAAACACTGTTTCCTTGATTACATCCACTATTTTTGTTGTAGCCGCGTAAAATTTACAGCGTGTATGTTCTGGATAATCAGCTTGCAGATCATTAAAGGTGGATGACCTTCACCTGGTTAATGGGGTCAAAAGGTCAAATTGTTTCTGAACAGTGTTACTTTCATTACGCCTTTGCACTACCATGACATTTTTTGGTGTAGCTATGTCAAATTCATAAGGTGTACTCACTGGATAATCAAGTTGGAGGACATGGAAGCTACATGGCCTTCACCTACTTTAAATACCTTCTAATAACAATTTGATGTAGCAACATTATCAACCAAACTGTTCAGTCACCTTCAACATGACATCAAACTTTGATGACTGCGCATCATGTCAGACTTCATATTCTGAATGCCTAACGATGTAAAGTCCCAGCTGTCCTGTTCCACACTTTCCATAAAACCTGCCAGGTCCTAGATGAAATTGGACAATTACCTCTGTCTTTCTTTTGACTCTTGAAACTTCTCTCAAGCCCAAAAGTATTAAACACATTGTGTTACATAGGCATACATTAAAAAACCCTTTATATGTTGTCATTCCTTGTCTTATGCCCATACGGCCGAGGGTACTTTAGCATTGCGTTCTACGTTTTAAGTCTACAATAGCTGGCTAGCTACAGAGCTACATGAAAGACGGGCTGCTCAGTGCCTCCGTTTTCAAGCAGCTCCGTAACTAGCTAGTTAGCTGGCTACAGCAGATGTGAAATGAAGGTATGCGCAAGTAACATTGGTACAGTACACTTCAACTGAGCCAGATACACAAACCGAGCATCACTTGCATAACTATTGGTGACATCAAGCCCTCATGAAGCTTTGACTGAATCACTAATAATTTTAATGCGCTAGCTAGCTTGGTTAGCCAGCTAATTGAAAAAAGTAACATGTAGTCCCACTAGATTATTCAGGACCGTGCATTGCGGTGCATTTGTGCATATTAATTTAGTATGATGCAACTTTGCATATTCAACCAGACTTTAATCAGCTCATCTTCTTGACTATATCTGTTAATGTGCAAAACAAGATAGTGAGACACCACTTCAGTCCCATAATGCCAAGCGTGTACGTCATCATGCTTGGGGCTCATTAACAAAAACATTTGGACCACAAGTATTACATACAAACTGGACTTGATCATTCAGCTGCTGGCCCACCCAACTACAAAGCAAATGAATGGCAATATGTGCATTACTCAGAAAATGGATTTATTTATATGGGACCAGTCAACAGTTTGGACACACACACATTTTCATAATATCAGAGATAAAGAAATGAGTACATTTTATTTTCCAGAAAAATATCTGAACCGTAATTGAAGCAAAATAACTAATATTTGCAATTGTAATTATTGAGCTTATTTGTGTGTTTTTTACATATGGCATAGGCCAAATGGCTTAGAGCATTCACACCTGAGCAGCTGTAGAAGTTTCTACTGATGTGCTGCACTGATTTCATTCTCTTAGCATCTCTGCCTGATGAGTCCCTAAACAGCTTATTTTTAACTCTGCTTGGAAAATGGAAAGAATTTGTTGTTTTAATTTTTCACATATGGCTTTTCAAGAATTCCACATTTTTGTAGACTATCCAGTGACATAAATAATTGTTTTTAAAGACTTCTTTACTAGCTCAATTTGATGATATTTGAACTTAATTTTCAATGTTGCGTGCTATCCAATGTGGTTCCACATAATTTTCAAACACACACCTTGCATTATAATTCTTTCAAGATCTGAAGAAGTGTGTCCAAATGAAGCCCGCTTTCTGACTGTGAACTGCGGATTGCCTCATCAATTTTCATTGGAGTCAGGTTCAAGTTGAAGATGAGATTGTAGTTTTGAATCAGTCGTCTTGCCTTATCCTTGTCAATGAATCCTAAAATTGTGAAAATGATTAAATTACCAATCTTTAACAGGCCAGTAGAAGTGCAGTGCTGACTGTTTCTCATGAAGTGACCCTCCTCAAATTTAAAAAAAAAATTCTCTTTAAAATATAAAGCACAATTTGAAGTAGAATGGATGGTCCTCTAATAGAAAAACCATTGTATTTACTAGTACAGTGTAGGCTAACAAAATGTAAGTGCATTGGACACAGACACTCATATTTCAGCAGCTATAAACTGAAATTTTATCTGCTCATACTGTTAATACATTTATTCGGGAAGAACTGTACCAGTGTTTTCGGTGTCACAAATCCACATTGCTTCACCCATTTTATGAAACCTCTGTAGCCAGACCTCTGTCTCACTGGAGATGTCTGCAAGGTGCTCACTCTTGGTGGAGCCAGGAACACTCCCATCCTCAAATGTGCGCTGCACATCCCCAACTTCCAGCTGAAAATGGAGATCAATTACAACCCCATTTCGAAATAGTTGGGACAAAGTGTAAATTGTGAATAAAATTAAAATGCAATGACTTTCAAATCACACCAGCCAGTATTTTATTCATAGTAGAACAGAGGTAACATAGCCAATGTTGAAACTGAGAAATTTTACAATTTTATCCACAAAATGAGCTCATTTCAAATTTGATGGCTGCTACAGGTCTCAAAAAAGTGGGGACAGGGGCCTGTTTACCATGGTGTAGCATCCCCTCTTCTTTTTAACACAGAGTGGAGGCATCTGGGCATTGAGGAGACAAGTTTCTTGAGTTTAGCCATCGGAATTTGATCCCACTCTTGTTTAATACAGGCTTCCAGCTGCTGGAGAGTTTGGGTCTCCTTTGACAGACTTCTCATTTAATTACGCACCAAATGTTCTCAATTGGTGAAAGACCAGGACTGCAGGCAGGCCAGTTCAGCACACTGACTCTTCTACTACAAAGCCATGCTGTTGTAATAGCTGCAGAATGTAGTTTTGCATTGTCCTGCTGAAATACACAAGGCCTTCCCTGGAAAAGATGTCGGCTGGAGAGGAGCATATGTTGCTCTAAAACCTTTACATACCTTTCAGCATTCATGGTGCTTTTTAAAACATGCAAGTGTCCCACACCATATGCATTAATGCATCCCCATACCATCAGATATGCTGGCTTTTGAACTGAACACTGATAACAGGAGGGGTGGTCTTTCTCCTCTTTAGCCCGGAGGACACAACGCCCAGGATTTCCAACAAGAATGTCAAATTTGGACTCGTCTGAGCACAGGACACTTTGCCACTTTGCTATAGTCCATTTTAACTGAGCCTTGGCCCACAGAACAAGGCGGTGCTTCTGGATCATGCTCAACAATGGCTTCCTTTCTGCATGATAGAGTTTTAGGTGGCATCTGTGGATGGCATGGCGGACTGTGTTTACAGACAGTGGTTTCTTGAAGTATTCCTGGGTCCATTTAGTAATGTCAATGACAGAATCATGTCGGTGAGTGATGCAGTGGCATCTGAGAGCCCGAAGATCACGGCATCCAGTAAAGGTCTTTGGCCTTGTCCCTTATGCACAGAGATTTTTCCAGTTTCTCTGAATCTTTTGATGATGTTATGCACTGTCGATGATGAGACCTTCAAAGCATTTGCAATTTGACATTGAGGAACATTGTTTTTAAAGTATTCCACATTTTTTTTTATGCAGCTGATTCTCTTATATTTTAATTGCTTTTTCAGCCCTTTATTGCCTGTGTCCCAACTTTTTTGAGACCTGTTGCAGCCAGAAAATTTGAAATAAGCTCATTTTGTGGATAAAAATGTAAAATGTCTCACTTTCAACATTTGAAATATTATCTATGTTCTATTGCAAATAACATGTTGGCTCATGCGATCTGAAAGTCATTGCATTTTGATTTTATTCACAATTTACACTTCTTCCCAACTATTTCAGAATTGGAGTTGTAAGTTGAACTGTGCATTGAAACAGAGAGCAGAGTAAAGTGAAGACAACAAAAGATTTTAATGTCTACCTGATCTAAAATATGTGTAAGCAAATCAGCCACAGCATTAAAACCGCCTGTTTAACATGTGTACGTCATCCTTGTGCTACAAAATAGTTTTGGCAAACTGAAGTCCACTTGAATTTCCAGAGCCACGGTTTTCCAGAATAACATATTCCAGAGCATCACACTTTCTCCACCAGCTTGTCTTCTTTCCATAGAGCATCCTGGTGCAGTCTCTTCCACAGGTAAATGTTGCTTAGCTATGTACTCAACTAATGCATACGATGTTAGAGAAAACGGGACTCACTCCAAGATCCAGTTCTGACTTTCACATGCTCATTAGGGCACTTTCAGTGATGAATTGAAGTTAGAATGGGCACTCCCATTGGTCTGAAGTTACAAAGCGCTATCAGCAGCTGGGTGAGATCCACTTTGTCTTGTGAAACATTGTAATTCTTAACGAATTGTGGCACAGCAGCCCCTCTGTTAGTTTGGACCAGAAGAGAGAGCCTTTGCTGCCCTCGTGCATCGATAAGCCTTGGGCGCCCAAATCGCTGTTTTTTGGTTTGTCCCTCCTTGGACCATTGCCAGTAGATACTCATTACTACTGACTAGGAGCGCCCCAGAAGCCTAAGTAGTCACTTTTTTGAATTTACGTTATAGCTTGCCTTTTTTGCATATTAATGAATATATTTTAGTGAATGTATTCATCTAAAATATATCAACATCAAGGGACTGAGTGCATGAATTACCTCTGTATTTTTCTGCTGTTCCTCATTCACCACAGCATCATAGATGAGACTAAGTAGTTCCTTGTAATGAACCTGTAGATGATAAAATGTTCAAGCACTTTAGAGAATTGAAAGTTATTTCACTGACAATCCTTGCAAGCAATCGAAATTAGTTGGTTCAATCACCCTGCACCAGTTTCTTATCAGCCTTAACCAAAATTGAACCGTGATATTTGATAATCTATTGACAGAATTGTTTTCAAAAATGCATTATATCTCATTCTTGCAAGTTAATCTTCAATATGCAATTCTTATCATACCTTATCTGGACTGGCTGAATTTGAAAAGGTGTGGAGGAGCAATCGTAGTGTTGGCAGCTTGAGAGGAACTTGATTTCTGAAGAACACTTCTGTGAGATGGGAGTGGTCAATAGTACCGCAGCAGGATGAATCAAGCTCTCGAAGCTCTGTTTCAATGTTTTGCAGTGCGTCTTTTCTCCATTCTTTCACCTCCTCATACACGATAGCGAAAAGGTGGTCCAAATCTTTTTCTTCCTTTAACAAAATTGTAAGTCAGCAACTGTGCAAACTGCATATTATATTGAAATTTAGTCTTGTGAATTTAAACATGAAAGAACACTGCTGTTTTCAAGGTAATGAGGAGGTAAACACAAACTTGTTGGTGGAAGGGTCCGTCCTCTATCAAGGGAGGGTGAGAGCTGTGTTGACATGAGTGCAGCCTCAGTGCAGCATGGGGAGCAGACCTCAGTGTGGGGGTTTTCTTATGATTTATGCGGAGTTGTGTATTAAACTCAGGTGGCGCTGTCACGCAAAGCCTGTGCGGAACCTGGACCTACCACCCATGCACACAAACATGCATGAAAAAACACACATTTACAATGCATGCCTATGTAATACAGAGTCAACACAGTAAACTGCAAAGAGATTTAGCTATATTAAGTATGCTACTAGAAGTGAGCATTTCTCACAATCATGTCACATTTGCTGTTTACACAATACCCATGAAACAATTGCGTTTCACTCTTTGTAAAGATAAGTTAAAAGCCCTGTCTTAAGAGTACCTGGGTAAGTGCAGGCCATGGGGATGACTCTTCCTTGTCTGCCATGGACTTAGCCTGTGAAGTGAAGTCTTCTTCGTCTTGGGGGGATTTCATTGGCTTGCTTTCAATATTCTGCTGATGGTTTGAACTCTCCTGGGAAGCATCAATGTTAGCTGCCTTTTCCCTATGAAAGAATAAGGTTCTGACATTAACCTGAATGTAAAGACAAAGACATAAAACACTTTGAATCAAGACTATGTCAAAACTTAGTATATGGCTGGAACTGTTATGGTCTATGTGTGAAACTGCAGTGAGCAACAGTCAATCTAGAAAGTACACTCAGACAGCCCAACAATGGTGTACCTTTATCAGTCAGTCAGTCAGTCACTCACTCAGCCTCAGGCTGGACCATGCCGATTTAGAAAAAAACTAACATTAAAGTAAACAGCTTTTCTGAAAACTTCAGTAAGAAGTGATGTGGAATCTGTCACTAGCTTTTATCGAAATCTGGGAATTGAGAAGGATTAGCCTCTCTCCACATGTTTAATTCCTCTGACTCACTTTTCCGGCTCTTCAGTGTAATATCTGATTAGTTTACTGCCAATAATTTTCACAACCAGCTGAGAACTTTTGTTAGTTCCACCAGTATTCCTTGAATTCATTGTGCTGAATTGCTCACTGTCCTCAGATGAGTGTTCTGAAAGGGAAGTAGAACAGGACACAGAACTGATTTTTTAAAGGCATTTGTATTTTTGCAAAAACTGGTAATTTGAAGAAATTCTGGCTTGCATCCCATACGGTTACTTAAATCAGTGTATTATTTACATCATCTTCAATAAAAAAAATGTGATCACTCGGCTCTAGTCACTGACAGACATATTACTTACACACACAATGGCTCTACAGCAGAAATGGATTCTCTGAATGATGATCACATAACTACTTCAGGCTGAAAGAAATGGTTTCAGGTGTACAAACAAGTGTGGTGGAAAACTTCCTATTCCACAGGGGGACGATGGACTCATTTGTAATTCTTCTGCACCATGGTTACCTGGATTCCCCGCCCATCTGGAGCAAACCTAGAGACTGCTATCAACAAGCTGCATGTTTGTCCTAGCAATCAGTCAAGAATTATTTATTGAGGTAATGTGGGTAGACACACAATAATAAAACCTGGTAGCAAAAATACCAAACATAATGTATTTAGTCAGAAAGAGGAAGCAGATGGGTGATTCCTGTTTTGGACCACATATTTGGTTTTCTGTTTTCTCAAAATTCAAGTGATTGTATTTTAATATTTTAACATTTTGTTAGGACTGTTCCATACATAGCTATGAGGAATGCATGTTGGCCAAGCTCAGGGGATGAAAATATTGTAATTATGGGATGTTTTTTGTACATTTTTCTCCATACTTTTTCCACCCTGTTAGGGACGCGTACATGGTAATCACATAGTTCAAATAATATACAAGTCAAACAATACTGATCTTTTCTTGGATAGAATATGTCCCTTGTGCTATGATAAAAGTTTCATTCTTGTAGCATTAACAATGTTAATTTTATGAAGAGTATATATCTTGAATATTGGAATCTCTGTGTTTTTGGTCCCCATTTTGTTGTCTAGTATGAATAATTTTATTATTTAGAAATAAATTTATACGTATATGCATTATATGAACCTCAGTTAACAAAATAACATACCAATATGCCAAATACTTAAAGTTGTGGTGAAAATATTTTTAAAAAATCCTTGCCTAACAGGGTGGAATGGAACTTAACAGGGTGGAACTGAGTAGGTCTCTCTCAAGTGAGATTCAGGTTCACCTTACCTAAGGATTTCTCCCTCATTGTCCTGCATGGTTAACCTACTGTAATGTCTGGAATAGCATTAGAATAAAATAAAAATAATGAAAATGTTGTCAAAATAGATGCAGAAGAAATATTTTCATATTTGACTTCATTTGACCTCCAACGCTTGATTGGCATAACAATATATATATATATATATTATCTTAAATCTTATCTTATTAATCCTACCATACATGAGTTCCAACCTTGAACATTCTGCTACAGGAGCAAGATCAGGGGGTGCCGCCTAAAATAAAGTGCAACCAATAATAAAAGTAATAATAATAAAACTGTAAAATAAAGGAATATTTTTAATTTTTATAAGTATTTTTTTCATTATTTATGTTATAGTTTTTTTTATTATTACTTTTATTATTGGTTACACTATATTTCACGGGGTCCCTGATCCAATGTATCTATACCTCATTAAATACAGAGTAATAACATATGAATTAATATATTAATTTAATATCATATTGAGTAGTAATTCTACAAAAATATTGGTTATTTATATCATGAAAAACCAATATTCTTGTAGAATTAATACTCGGTACATTGCATATCCCAAAAAAACCCTGTGGGGTTCCACCCTGTTAGGCTATGTATGCCTAACAGGGTGGAAATTTTTAGCCAAGTAAGCCCTAGCTCTTTGAGCTAGCAACATTTAGCTAGCACACACTCTACAGATGAACAGCAGTTAAATAGCTATTTTTAACAAGTTTTTAAAATTATTTTATCCAAAAAACATTATCCATAATATACACTAACAGGGTGGAACTTTAAGGTTTCCTCAAGCAGGCATGTCATATGAAATTGAGAAAAATAAAGGAGAGAGTGACTGTTGGAGCTTCCCTAAGTTTTCCACTTGAATTTCCCTCCAAAAACAAATGTTGTATCATCCTGTAAATGGGTATAGGAATTTGTAGTCTTTTCTGGGGGGTCAAGAAAGTACCGACTAACAGGGTGGAAAAGGACTGCAGGGACATATTATATATTATATAACCACAGAAAACAAATGTAGTTTCACCATTTTTACTTCCTTGTTTAATGTAAGTAGTCCCTAGTCTATCAAATAAATAAAGAATAAGTTTAAGTTTTGATAATTTTAAGTTATATATTAATTGAAGAAGTTGATTACATTGCATTGGGGACATGCTGAAATTAACATGTATACCACAGAGAAGGTGCCTTAAAGAGATCTAAAAAAAAAAAAAAAAGTCATTTAACTATGTTGAAGCAATAGAACACACCTAAACACATAATAAAATACATTTTTTATTAGTATTTGTCTAATTTAAAAAAATGATAAGAGCCAGTAAATCACTGGGACATGAATATGTGGCCCAAAACAGGAATCACCCAGATAACAAATGAAAATGAATGGTAAATATATTACAAACTACTTCACAAGATTAATTGGATTTTATTTTGGGAAAACAATTTTTTGGCATTTGAAAGTAATAGTTGATTTAATTTGATGAAATATTGGCAAAGCCCATTCAAACACTATTCTTTACCCCTATATGTACACAGTAGCCGTGGAAATGCTGAACTATTGAATGGATTATTTCCTTTTTGCAGTTTTCACCTATATTTGCATACCGTCTCAAATTTCAACATTTTGAATTTTTAATCTGATAAGGAAATCACGCATGATAAGAACAGGACGAAAAGATCAAGGACCAAATAATTTCCTCAGAATTAACTGATGGAATAAACTCAGTGCATTCATTCTGAAGGCAGGAAGCAGCATAGAGAAGATGCAGACATAGTGGGTCTTGCATTTTGGTGGAGGGGAAGTCGCTACAATGCTCTGAAAAAGTATTTGCCCCCTTTCTGATTTCTTCTGTTTTTGTATAGGCCTATTTGTCACACTTAAATGTATCAGATCCAAATAATTCAAATATTAGACAAAAATAACCCAAGTAAACATAAAATTAAGTTTTTAAATGATGATGGAAAAAAGCTATTTAACCTTACCTGGCCCTATGTGAAAAAGCCATTTCTCCCTTGGTCACTGAGTCAACCAATTAAACAACTTAATTGATAACAGGGTTCAGTTTCACTCAAAAGATCCAGGCATGGTTACTGCCAGCCCAGTTATATTTAAATATCACTTAAATCGTAATAATAATAATTTTTTTAATATTGTGCCTTTCTCAGACCCAAGGTTACTGAAAAATAGAAACAAAAGAGCAAGTAAAATACATAGAAGAAGGAATACAGAGCATATAAAAGAGTGAAGATTTAACTAAACACGAAACTAGTAGGCCTACATTAGACAAGTGTAAAATTAATGGCATAATCAGCATCCTGTTGCACTGCCCCAAGCCAAAGGCCCTAAAATTATGTTTGGAGTGAGAGATAGTGTATAGTGAATACTGTAAATGAGTCCGGAGCTGAGGCTTGAACAATGTAAGGCTGGTTGATTCATGGAGGCATTTGGGTAAGGTGTTCCAGGATTTTGGACCAATGATACTGAAGGATCTAGCTCCAGGAACGGTGAGCAGACCAGTATCAGAGGACCGATGTGAGGGGACGGGTAAGTAAGGATGGAGGTGATCAGTGAGACAGGACAGGGCAAGCCCAAGGGTATTTCTAGGACTTGAGGATATTCGGGGTTTCGCTTGGACCCATTTAAGTGACACTCCCCCATTTTTTTTAAATAAATATGGTCTTTTCTTATGATTTTATTCACTCTGGCACCTTACTTACAATCAAAGTACATGTCTCCTTCAAAGGGTATTCTATGGCTATTGCCCTTTATGGGCCTGTTTCTGAGGTCCCTAAATCCTCAACTAGCTCCTCCTCTCTCCTCCCTGAATCATCTGTGATGCAAAAGCACAGGTGCAGGACATAACTTACTGCATATCAGTTCCAAAATAACAGATTCCTCAAGTACCACAGGATTATGCTTGAACAGACATTAGAAAAGGAGGGAACATTCAGAAGTGTACAAATTCCAGTTGCAAATAAAACCCATTTAAATTGAAAGGAAGAGCAAATACATGGAAACTTGCCAGGTTTGATGTTTGTAGCTCATCCCTGCAACCCTCTGCAAAACCCCTGCTACCCTCTGAAGTCAAATTAAATTGAACTCAAAACAAGCCTAATGCAACGCAGGCAAAGCAGACGGCAAGAGCAGTGATTGGCTTGCTCAGCGTGTTCATAGCGAGTGTAATTTCAGCTGCCCAGCTTGCAGATAATGTTTTGTCGCGTGCCAACAGAAACTAACATCCTAGTTTGCTTGCAGAAGCTTTCCATATAACCGAATACATTGCAAAATGCAATATATCCATTTGATGCATTTTTAGAAAAATGCAAATTTTTGTCATAGGAAAAGTGAGCATAGAAGAGCGTTCTAATTTGTTAATGTGTCTTGCTAAACAAGTTAAAACACCATACCATGATGAAATTAAAACTAAGGATGAATTTTTTTGAAAAAGTGAATTTTGTCATGATTATTTGGCAAAACAAAATATATCCACAAGAAGTGTTCTTTTTTTCTACCTATCCATTTCTTCAAACTGGGGCTAAAATAAACTTTATTTTGTCTATTTTCCATCATAGTTTATTTAACCCTTATTTAACCAGGGAAGTCCCATTGAGATTGAAATCTCTTTTTCAAGGGAGCCCTGGGGGTTGAGGTGGGGAGGGAGAGGGCAATTTGCACAGCCAATTAGATCAGGGGATGATTAGGTGGCAGGTCGAAAGAGCCAGGTTGGGACTTTTGCCATGACACTGGCAAGTCATTTTCATCCCCACATCTATTTGAGCATTTCACTGTGGTTAATGAATTTGAAGACAAAGTCTACATTTCTGTTTACAGTTTTAATGAAAAGACACTTGTCTTTTATCTGGGATGCTTGTATAGCAACTAAAGGTCCCAGACTTTTTCCTACAGGGATGAAATAACAAGGATTCTTAAATTCCCACATGGAAATAACCTATATAAACATATAGGTTTTAATCCCCGCCTTGTATCAACCAGCAGTGGTCGGCAGCTCTTTTCAGAAGTAGCGCGCAATTGGCCAATGTGCTACAGGGATGCAAATTGCGAAGGGCCTGCTGGGTAGGGTTGTGTAGATTAGAGTTCCCTTAAGCACATCCTGTTGGCTAGATGGGCGTTCATAAATAAGAGTCTGACCCACTGTAACCAATTGTCCTTTGCCCTTGTTCTGAGCTTGTGAAATTTCGCTCAGCAAACGTTTAAAAGCAATTGCTAACGGCTGCGGGCTATGTATGCTTTCCTTAACTGCCAACAGGGGGCTGCATGTGCGAATAGGCCTAAGAACTCGTACACAGTTTCCTAATTGGACATACCAGATTCGGGTGGGATTGGAAATGCCAAATTAAAAAAAAAAAAAAACCTGGAAGTTTTATTTGGCCTTTTTCATATATTATAGATACATATATGTACATATAGGTACATACAGTATACGTACCAGAAAACACAAAATTTCATCCACTAACTACATAATTATTTGAATTCTGTGATACTAAATTGCTCTGCAAGCAAGTTCCATGACTGGCATGCAGGGTAGTCAAAAACTGTCTCTTGCAATGTAACAATCATTTGAATGAAAAATGCAGATTTAGAATCGAGATGCAAGCCCGGTCAATGTTTGTTTACTGGAGCGAGGCACCTGATTACCATTGTAAGATGGCGGCCTCTCTGGACATTTTCTGCTGTAGTCGATCAGTGGCATGTCCGCTTAAGTGTTATTTTTGGCTCTTTGCAAAGGCCTGAGGCATGTTTATCATTGCAGGGTCAAGTGAGAACCCGCAAGTTCTTGCCTCTTGAACAGTTAAACGACATTTGGTCTCGCAAAGACAAGCGAGAACATTTGCGATGTCTCGCTTTGCTTTTCATGATGGCGTCAAGTATTGTCACAGCTTGTTCAATGGAATTTGATGCAAACCTTAGTTGGCAGCTATGTTGGAAAATGCGCAAGAACTCACAAGTCATTCAAAACTTTGGAGTCTTCTCTCGCGAGACCTAGGCCTGAGACCTTTCGATCTTGAACATGCCTCTAGCTCATCCATGGGCTCATCTCGAATGAGCCCTTAAAGGCTCCAGCAAAGATACTGGAGCCTTTACTAACAAGATGGAGCACAAGATCCTACTCCCTGGTCAGAAAATTAACAACCTCTAGTGGCGACAAAAAACATTTAGGAGCACAGGCATTTGTTTCAATGTATTGAGGTCAATGGTAGACTGAGGAGACAGAGCAAATATTTCATTTACATTTTTCCCTCGCCTCATATTGCACCCAATCGGTAGGATTTTCAGGTAGTCAAAGGTCTTCCAATTATTTTTATGCCATACTTGAAATGATTGTAACTTTTTTTTTCAAAAAATAACCTTTATTGAGGTCTATGCAGGTTGTCCTTCTGGTGTTGCTAGGTAACAACGGGTAAACAATCACGAATAGTCTCTTCCTGTCCCAAGTGAGCCATCATTAGCGTGCTGGCTAGCTTATCGAGAAAACTGAGGTTACAATAGATAAAAAATGAAATGAATGTTTAGTAATTTAACAATTCTGTGTTTGTGTCCAGATTTTGTTAGTAGAATGGTTTGTGTGCCTTTCTGTGTCTGGATAATCAATTTGCGGCTATTTAGCCAGCAGGCTAAGCCATAGTTTGCAGTCCAGCAGGCCCTGGTAGTTTGGCTTTGCATAACTGGATCTATGACGGCATCTAACGTTACTTGCCAAATTATTATCAGCAGTAGTAGTAGTACTGTTCATTAGCTCCCGCCGCTCGCGGTGCGGGAGCTATGGTATCAGGCTCTGTCCGTGCATGCGTGCGTCCATCAACACATTTTGCTTTATATCATCAACTATTTCAGTTGCAGGCTCCTAATTTTTACTGGACATGCATCTCATAAAGGCCTACAAATGACGTGCCTAAAGGTGACCTCGGCCTATTTTTTCAAGGTCACTGCCCTAAAAATATCACCAAAAACTTCGACATTTTGCTTTATCTCATCAACTACACCGTGTCCCAAAAGTTCATGCACCACAAAAAATGTCAACTCAGATTGTGAATATTCAACAGAATGCGTTTATTCAAAAGCCAGTATATCCCCCCTGCATCTTAATTACTGCCCTCATCCTGTGGGGCATAGAATGCACTAAGTTGTTTAGAACGAAAGGCTCAAAGTTGCCCCACTCCTGCACAGCCCTCGCATTGAGCTGCTTCATGGCGGTAGGGGGTGGGCTGTGGAAGACCCGACTGTGCAGGATACCCCAGGAGTTCTCAATCGGGTTGAGGTCCGGGGAGTTGGGTGGCCATTCCTCTTTGCGCAGAAAGCCAGGAAGCTGCTCAGAACACCACTGCTGAGTTGAACGAGCAGAATGTGCGGGGGCACCATCTTGCACGAAGACCATTTCCGCACGACTGTTGAACATCTTCCTAGTGGTGAAGGGGCCCATTTCTTTTTTCTGGTGAGTATGGGAAGAAGCACTGGCTGGAGAATGTTCTTGACATAATACTCAGCATTGATGGTGGTGCCCTGGGGTACAACATGCAACTCCAACAGCCCTGAAGATGACATCACCCCCCTGACCATGCAATGGGTGCTGAACTGGACTCAGAAGGTGGCACTTTCTTTCAATCGTTGGTGTAGATGCGGTCGTTTTGGCTGTTGGGAGTTGGAAATAAGTACAGTGGGCACTTATCAGAGAAAACACAGTTTTCCCAGTGTCTTGGGGTCACTGTGGCATACTTCTTTGTAAAAGCCAGCCGCTTCTCCTTTTGCAGTTTGGTAAGGCGAGGAATCCACTGTCTTTTGTATGCTCTCAGACCCAGTTTCTCAGTCAAAAAATGATGGATGGTACTCTCAGAGACTGCTTCCCCAAGATTCTTCAGTCTTCGACTGAGTCTGCGGCAGGATTGGTGTCTCTTTCCTTTGGCCTTTCGGATGAGGTCCCTTGCCCTGGAACTCAGGACGGAGGGGCTCCTGCACAGGGCTCGTCTTCAAGGAAGTCACAACTCTGGTGTCGCTGCCACCACTTCTTCACCCATCGTATGCTTCTGCCAAGGTCCTGAGCTACCTTCCTGCATGTTTTCCCTGCCCTGCGCAAGGCAATAGCTTGAGCACGGACCTGAGGCTCTGAAAGAGCAGCCTTTCCAGATTTTTGTTTGGCCATCGTGGCAGCACTACCAAAAAGGTTCTCTCAGTGAATGTTCTCTCTTGGTTCCTTGGTCAACCAAGAAATTTATCGGCCTCTCGCAAACAGATGAATTAATTAAACAACTTCACAACAACTGGCTGACCAGGTGTAACCCATTTTGGAGATAGACACGTTGCCCATTGGGGTGCATGAACTTCTGGGACACGGTGTATTTCAGTAACAGGCTCCTAATTTTCACTGGACATGCATCTCATAAAGGCCTACAAATGACGTGCCTAAAGGTGACCTTGGCCTATATTTTCAAGGTCACTGGCCTAAAAATATCACCAAAAACTTCGACATTTTGCTTTATCTCATCAACTACACCGTGTCCCAAAAGTTCATGCACCACAAAAAATGTCAACTCAGATTGTGAATATTCAACAGAATGCGTTTATTCAAAAGCCAGTATATCCAAAATACTTCGACATTATGCTTTATCTCATCAACTTTTTCAGTTACCGGCTCTTAATTTTTACTGGACATGCATCTCATACAGTCCTACAAATTACGTGCCTAAAGGTGACCTTGGCCCATTTTTAGCTTACCGGACCTATGGGCCTATTAGCTATTGTCTTGGTGTGGCGTCCGTCGTCCGGAACATTTTTTTTTTTTTTGGCCTGATGTATTTTTGTGTAAATTTGCCATAACCTACTAGTAGACCATATCTCCAGATGTTTTTTTCAGATTTTTGATTGAATCATTTTTGTCCGTTTTATGAACCCTTGAAATTTTGGCCCCGATGTTAAAGATAGGACTGAGAAATTTTAAAAAATTATTTCTTAAAAACCGCGTGATAAATTTTTTTCTAAATCAGGCAATAAACTTCCCTTGGTACTGTCAATGTACAGTGCGAGCATCATTTTGATTGAATCGACAGAAGTGGGTCTAGTGGGGGTGCTGTACTTTCTGAATATGCAAAATGGCCTGTGGAGGCCAAATGGTTGCAGATAGAGATTAAGTTTGTATTATTGACATATAGGAAGTCATATATTACCTATACATTGGCTATGTTAGAGTTGACCTCAGATGACTTTGAAAGGTCAAACTTGAGGTCGAGGAAAATATTAACAATGTTAAAAGATAGGACTTGAAATTTCAAAAAATTATTTCTCATAAAACTGTCTGATAACTTTTTTACTAAATCTGGCAATCAACTCATCTTGATACACTTTATGCACAGTGCGAGTGCCATTTTGATTGAATGGAAGTGGGTCTAGTGGGGGCACTGTACTTTAACATTGGGCCTTACGGAGAATGGGCAAAATGGCCTGTGGAAGCAAAATGGTTGCAGATAGAGATTAAGTCTCTATTATCAACATATAGAAAGTCATAAATGACCTATATCTTTGTTGTGTTAAAGTTGGCCTAAGATGACCTTGAAAGGTCAAACTTGAGGTCAAAGAAAAATGTTACAATTTTCAAAGGCTTCTAGGCTTGAAAATACTGAGGATTGGGAACATATGTGTATTGAAAACTTTTAGGAAGTCATATATGAAATTTCTTTAGATGGCCTTGAACTTGACCTTGGGTGACCTTTGAAGGTCAAACTTCACATAGCAAAATTTCAATGACTTCTAATACCAAAACTATTATAGATAGAGCTTAGGTTTGTATTGTGGGCATATAGGAAGTCATGTATGAAGTTTCATTTGGTGACCTTGAACTTCACCTTTAGTGACCTTCAATGGCCGACCTTTACAGTGATATTTCAATGACTTATATCAGCAAGATCATCCCACATGGAAAGAATCTATATGAACATATATACGCATATATGCAACGTATATGCCGCATATAGGCCAAATTCAGGTACATATATGTGCTTATAGAGGGCATATAGGTCTCCTATATAGCTCATATACCCAGTGGCAGGTTCTGTTTGTCATACCTATTGTATAGCTCATATCTCACTTTTGCAACTGTCATACATGATGCCTAGCTCATATTTTTATTCTCAAGGTAATATCTGCATATTAGTCCAAAGTCCCTTACAGAAATAACAAGAATTTCACGCAATAACTTATTAATCGCATGTGAACACGTGAAATTGGCATCACATTTGATCCTAAATACATGTTGACATGTGACAACGGCATGTTATGTGTAAACCAGTCATTATCAACTATGGCAAGTGAGAAAAAAAAAAAGCTATGATATCAACACAAATATCTAATACTGTTTGTTACATTTTTTCCTGAAACATTAACAAGGTCACCAATTCTTTCTTGACCATACTTATTTCCATTCTATGAAGATTGAGTTGAGTATTGTGGAAGAGAAGGAAATGTATAAAAACAAAATGGTTTGATTATGTTTATTTCATCAATTAAGCATTTTTCAAGTTTAAGTCACTGCCAGATTCACCACATTAGATAAAAGTGGATTCACATCATTACAGCTCATACACATCCACTGAAAGGTTATACACTACACTGTTACATCTACCAAATGGCGACGTTTTCTATCTTGTCTGTAATGCAGTTTCTAGATGAATATGGCCCCGAGGTCCTTAGTCTAAATATAGCAAAATAAAACAAAAATAATAGCACACAGATGAACATACATTCAAGTAAACATGCCTTTCAAAAGTCATTTTCATCCCCACATCTATTTGAGCATTTCACTGTGGTTAATGAATTTGAAGACAAAGTCTACATTTCTGTTCACAGTTTAAATGAACAGACACTTGTCTTTTATCTGAGATGCTTGTGTGGCAACTAAAGGTCCCAGACTTTTGCCTACAGGGATGAAATAACAAGGATTCTTACATTCCCACACGGAAAGAACCTATATAAACATATAGGTTTTAATCCCCGCCCAGTGGTCGTCAGCTGTTTTTAAAAATGGCGTGCAATTGGCCGATGCGTTACATGGATGCAAATTGCGAAGGGCCTGCTGGGAAGGGTTATGTAGATTAGAGTTCCCCTAGGCGCGTCCTGTTGGTCAGACGGGCGCTGATAAAGTTAATTCTGATTCTCACATTTAAGTTTACTCTGTTCTCGGTCTGAGTTTACGACGTTGCGGATAGTAAATACTGAAATGAGATCGCCAAATGAGCGCGGGCTTTGGAGGAAGAACGCGAACAGGTACTTTCCTGGGTTGTCAACAAAAGGTCACATAATGTGGAAAAAGCCTACGTATTTGTATAGAATTTCCTAATTGTACCTCCCAGATTCAAACGCGATTGGAAATGCCAAACGGGAAAAAAAAATTTTGTTTTAATATAGGGCCACATATAGGTTTCGCATATATGTGACATAGAAGTACATATATGTACCTATAATATATGAAAATGGCCAATTTTATGTATGTTGCATATATGCAAAACCTATATTTGGCCCTATATTAAAACCTATATGTTTATATAGGTTCTTTCCGTGTGGGATTACAGATAGAGTGTAGGTTTGTATTGGAGACATATAGGAAGTCAAATATGAACTTTCATTTGAGGACCTTCATATTGACCTTTGAAGGTCAAACTTGGCTGAGTGAAAATTCTATGACTATAATTCTATCACTAAAAAGGTCACCTATAGAGCCTAAGTTTGTGTCACAGACTTAAAGGAAGTCACACATGAACTTTCATTTGGTGACATTCAACTTGACTGTTGGTGACCTTTGAAGGTCAAACTTGACATATTACAACTACAATGACTTGTGTTCCCAAAATGGTCACAGATGGAGCCTAGGTTTGTATTAGAGATGTATAGGAAGTCATATATGAGCTTTTATTTGGTGACCTTCATATTGACCTTTGAAGGTCAAATGTGACCTAGGGAAGATTCAGTGACCTGTATCACTAAAATGGTGACAGATGGAGCCTAGGTTTGCGTTACTGACATCTAGGAAGTCACATATGAACTTTCATTTGGTGACATTCAACTTGACCATCAGTGACCTTTAAGGGTCAAACTCGACAGTGAAATTACAGTAACTTCTATCACGAAAATGGTCACAGATTGAGCCAAGGTTTGTGTAGAGACATGTAGAAAGTCGTATATGAAGTCCATTTACTGACTTTACCTTCTGTGACCTTTAAAGTTCACAATTGACATATAGAATTTTCAATTACTTGTATCACCAAAACTGATTCAGAGCTTAGGATTATATAACAGGAGGTCTCATAAATGTACGTAAACTTTTATTTAGTGGCCTTTGCATTGACTTTCAATGATTCGAATGTCAAATTTCACATGAAATTTTCATAACTTGTATCATCACTATAAGATTATTTGCCGGTAAGCTACAGGACCCTTGGTCTGATTTTTTCAAGGTCACTGGCCTAAAAATATCACCAAAAACTTTGACTATCTGCTTTATCTTATCAACATTTTCAGTTACAGGCTCCTAATGAGCTCCCGCCACCCAAGTGGCACGGGAGCTATGGTATCGGGCTCCATCCATTCGTGCGTCCGTCCATGCGTGCGTCCATCAACAAAAACTTCAACATTTTGTTTATCTTAACGGCGGGAGCTTCTGGGGCCACCAGTGCCCTATATTTATCATTTTTTTTACATACTCTGTGTCTTCAAAGTTTCAACATGTATTTCAATCAATGCCCATAGATAATACAGTTTCTCATTTTGACAAATAATTAATAATATACTATAATGTCCTTTTAAATTTACAAATGCTGAGATAGCTTTCCTTGCAAAATCATGTTTTGCATGTGTTTGGACTCCAGCTGAATGCTTTGAAGCATGAAAACCATATTTCTTCTCCCCATTGTTGTTTCCAAGGCTTACAAGTCTTCAATGTTTGAGTCTGTTACTTGTATGTAGCAAAAAATTTGCCTTGAAATTTCTAGCAAAATAAAAAGCACCCTTACACTTTAAGCTATTTCTAAATGCCAAAGCATGAAAGGATATTAATGCTAGAGCAAGTTTAGGTAGATGAACACTAAACCTACAATCCTGGTCCTGGAAATTTAATAGTTCTTATAAATTTATCAAGTAATATTCCCACAGCAGAGGTCTCCTTCCCCCCAAAAAAAAGGCAGACCATTTTTTCTTTTTAGCATAATTTTGTGCATTTCTTTGGAAATTCAGGGCAAAAAATGTGTATTGAATTAGCACTAAAAAAACGTAAATCATGTGGGGAAAAAAATCTGTCTTTTTTAACACCCATATCATCTGCAGTATATATAAACTACCAGTGCTGGAGTCGAGTCCACCCAATCCGAATCCGAGTCCCTACCTTTCGAGTCCGAGTCCTTGGTAACCGAGACTGAGGCCCGTATTCAGAAACGACACTCACACTAATTGAGTGTGAGTGAGTACTAATACTTAGTTAGTGTCAGGTTATACTAAATGAGTCAGAGGTTGCCCTAACACTCATTTGCTTTCAGAGACCTCACTCACACTGAAATTAGTATCCCGTTCTGAGTGAAGGTTGAGTGCAGAGAACACCTCCCTTGAGCCGCACTAGCTTGCGCCGGTGTTTCGTTGTCAGGGCTTTCAGGTGGTTACAAACATTAAAAACTCTGGATCATTTACCGTCACGTGCTCGACGCAATCGCAAGTACGCAAATTTTAACTTTCATGATGATAACGATGCCGGTAACTTGCTGACTGACCACCTGGCTTCAGTGGTTACGAACTGCACTGTGGTGAACTCGAGGTTAGCATTTGTGTACCCACCAGAGGCTACTGATGAACTGGCAATAGGGGAAGCTCAAAACCATCTCTTAAAAATAATGATTGGACATGACCTGTTTTCAATCATTTAATAAAATTTTATTTACTTTAACTCCAAAAATCATGTTTCGCCAGTTCTACTTGTTAAGTTAGAATGAGCACTGATAATTGTTGCCCTGTTTTCAATTCATTAAATTACCATTGCAGAAACTCCGAAAACTCTCAACATTATCAGGTGTGGCCAGTTTTCATTAATGACGCATGCCTGTCAACTCACGCATTCGGATTTCTCGTGCTTTTCTTTACACATGGGTTGGAAAATTCTGCACTCAGCGGGCTCGTGGGGCGCCGTGTGGATTGGTCTGCGAGGCTCATGTAGCTGTAAGTCAGGAGAATCCATTCTTTTCTACATTCTTAATCGCTGAATGTAGAAGGAAATGTCTGGCACGTTTCACAGCTTGTTGCTTAGTGAGCCTCGTGGGCTGTCCTGCACCTTTCGCGAGCCACTCGACCACAGAATTTATGAAGACATGCTGATATTTACGTCGTCATTTATGTGCGAAAGAAACGCCTCAATTTTGTGAAGCAATGTATAACAACGCAATTAAAAATAAATTTCATTGTCGTTTTACCAATTAGTCTGAGAAACTTTCTAATCAAGAAAAGTAAACGGCGACAGGTTTAGGACATTCAGCACTGAAGGGTGAGGATTGAGCGTCCCATTGCAGCAGCCGACGCACCGCCTGTGGTACCCAGTGCCCACTACTGTCAGTTATGCCCGAGTGGCGTTTGTGAATAGCAACTGGCGAGGAGTGGGACCGCTCCCTCGGTTAGTGGTTGGTCGATCTCTCTCTCTCTCACTCCAGTTACATTTCAATCGTACTCACTATATGGTGAGTGGAGGGTGAGTGTCGTTTCTGAATACGGGCCTGAGTCCGAGTTCGAGTCACAGTATCCAGTCCGAGTCCTCGTCCTCGAGTCACTGCAAATTTGACATGTACCGTTTTATGTGAACTATGACCAGAATGTGAATAAAACTACCTTTTACCATTATGACATCATTCATGTTTCCTTGCAAAACCATTCTGGAAGACCATCATTGATGCAAACACATCTTTTGGAACAGAATTGCAGTCTGCCAATGTGGCCTGCCATGTTTGCTCCACCATAAAGCTAATTTCTCAGCATACACTGCGTTGACCTAGATACGCACAGAGCCATAGAGAGAGATGCTGCAACCTCATTGACTCCAATTGACCTTTTTTTTTTACAGCTGGGTTGCAGCGGAGTAGACTTGGTCATGATGCAGCTGAAAAGTCAGAATTACTTAATTACTTTCAGCTTTAAAGTCTTTTGTTTACATTTCAGCAGTTTTTCAACATTTCTTCTGCAATTTCCTTTGCCTCTCAGTTTCCAAGCACCTTCATTTTATAAGCCAACCTCTTCAACTTTTCTCGCTGAAGCAAGCACAGAAATTTTGCCTTCTCTAGTTTCGTTCACAATTTTAGTTTTTCTGTGTTTCATGTTATGCATAATGTCCGGTACACTGAGATCTAAGTCAACCAGAGTCAAATTCCTTTTCTGTGTATGCTTACTTGGCCAATAAACCTGATTCTGATTCTAAATGTCAGTTTGGCGGATGGAATAAAGTGACGACCACTAAAAATGCACCCTTCGAAGGATACAGCCTACGCTTTGAGATACACCTGTTTGGCTCCAGTGGTGCGTCTCAAAGCACAGGCTGCATCCTTTGAAGGCTGCATTTTTAGGGGTCGTCACATAATTCCATCTGCCGAACTTACGTAACGTCATCTCATCTCCGTTAAAAGGCTTTGGTTTCAGTGAGTTGTCACTGGTTTCTCTAACCTTAACCTTAACTCTAACCCTTAACCCAAAACCTAACCCTAATTTAACCTTGTCCCCTACCATAAATGTCAGTTTAGTGGATGGAAGTAAGTGATGACCCCTACAAATGCAGCCTTCAAAGGATGCAGCCTATGCTTTGAGAGGCACCCTTGGCCCTTACCCCAGCGCCGGAAGTTAGTCATTGTCGCAGAAATATATCGTGGAGAGTCATGGCACTCACTAGTTGTGCTGACAAAAATAACAATCGAATATGTAGCTAGTATTTACTGTTGTGCGCAAAAATAAATCTCGTCGGCGGATTTCCTTGCGATAATGTTTGAAGGTAGGCTGCTGTACTTGAATTTTGCATGTAAGGCCATTTATAAACGAATAACGGACATAGAAATTTGTTTTCTTTGAATGGTTAGCTATGTGAGTTATTTATTTGGATCACTAAGAGACCTAGCTCGCCAGGCTACACAGCTGGTATAACGTTAGCTATGCTAGCTTAACAAGCTTTCATTATAGAACTGGTATACCCAAATATACATTTTTAGCAACCAGTCTGCGTTTGCGTGTGCTTGCATTCAGTGCAATAACGTTACACAGCTTGACTGCCCAGTAATCCACTAATGATAGCAAACTAACTCGTTAGCATGTAGCTAGCTAACATATGAGTACAAGATCATTAACTTTAATTTATTTAGCCGTTGTTGAAGTGGTGGTCATCGAGTTAAATCAAAGCATAACTTCCATGGTGATTCAGCCAGTTAATTTTTGCTAATGTTAACGCTCACGAAATCCACTTCCACGCGGTTTTTTTATGGTGAGCTGATGTGTCTTGATACGAATTTTTTGAGTGTTGTGATTTTTATCCTACCGGTTTGCTACCATGTGTGTTGCGGTGCGTGCTACGTCCAGATGGCTGTGTGGTCATAGTCAGCAGGACGCATTCTGGATGCGGGGTATCGCCGGTGAAGGATACATTATAGTAGTCCAGGAGAAGAAGGGCTTCTTGCCACAATCATGGACGGCTGGACACCGAATCCTCGAGCGAAGCCATTCATACCCCGGCAACAGAGAAGCCTCTACCTCACCTGGAAGTATAAACTCACCAACAAACGAGCGATCCGCAGGTTGTGTCAGGTAAAATTAGCACTCTCCGTTTAGTTCATAATTCGTCTTTGGTGTTATCTCGCATATGAGTGTTACAGTGAAGCAGAACTTGCAGAATCTATCTACAGTTGTGTTAAAAAACAAGACTAGGTGCAACCTAGTATGTGGCTGGGCCGCCAAGTGTTGTATGACAATGTGGGCCCAAGAAAAGGGTGCTAATTGAGGCAAAGCTCACGCAATTATATGAAGTGCAAGTTTAGTAAACCTTGAATATATTCTAGAGTAGTCATTGTACAGTATGTGTAGCAGTGTATATACACTTCTACACATATTGTACAGTGACTACCCTAGAATATATTCAGGTTTCATTTCTGTAACGTTGTCCCTTGAAAAGATATAATAAATTAATTGTCAAAATATAAGGGGTGTACTCACTTTTGTGAGATACTGTAGAGGCCATGGTGGTTGAGTGCATTACGTATTGTTTTCTTTGAAACAACTGTACCTGCTAATTCTAGGTCTTTCTGAAAAACTCTGCGAGTGGTCTTTGGCTCTTGGACATCTCCTCTGATTATTCTTTTGACTCCGCTGTCAGAAATCTTGTGCATGGCCGGTTTATGGTGAAATGATTTTCTTTCCACTTCTGGATTATGGCCCCAACGGTGCTCACTGGAACATTCAGAAGTTTAGAAATATGTCTGCAATTAATGCTATCAGTGTGTTTTGCAACAATAAGGTTGCAAAGGTCTTCAGAGAGCTCTTTGCTTTTACCCATCATGGAGTGCTTCTTGTGTGACACTTTGGTTATGAGAATCATTTTTATAGGCCATCAATTAGGACTAAACCAGCTGATATTAATTTGCACTGATAGGGTGCAGGATTGCTTTCTAAATATTGACAGATTTCAGCTGGTTTCTTGGCTTTCCATGCCTTTTTGCACCTCCTTTTCTTCATTTGTTCAATACTTATTCCCTGTCTCATTCCACTTTATTACACATAAGTTAATCTATGGACTTATTTGTTTTGATTTCTTTCCATGTGTGGATTACTTGGGTTGTCACCAAGATCTAGCCCCATTAGAAATGTATTTACTGTGAAAAATGTTGACGCGTTCGATACTTATTTTCCCCGCTGTAGGCCCAACACCATAGTACAAATAAACATTCCCATACCATGGTTTTTGCACCACCATGCTTCACTGTCTTCACAGTGTACTGTGACTTGAATTCGGTACTCAGGGGTCATCTGACATACTGTCGATGACCACTAGACCTGAAAAGAACAATTTTACTCTTATCAGTCCACGGAATGTTACGCCATTACTCTTTGGACCAATCGTTATGTTTTAACCAATGCTGCACATACCGTTTTCTCAACAATGGTGCTTTATGTGGGCTTCTTGCTGATAGCTTAGCTTTGATCAAACGTCTTCTGACTGTAACAGCACTTACAGGTAATTTTTGTTATCTTTGATTTTTCTCGAGGTGACGATTGGCCGAATCTTTGCCATTCTGATTATTCTTTGATCAGTTTTAACAGAAATTGCTTGTTTCCTTGCGCGTGTTTCAGGTTTTTGTTGCCATTTTAAAGCATTTGTGATCATTTTAGCTGAGCATCCTATAATTTGCTGCACTTCTTAATACATTTTCCCCTCTCCAATCAACTTTTTAATCAAATTATGTTGTTCCTCCGAACAGTATTTGGAACAGCCCATTTTACTTTGCAATTCAGAGGGAAATACATTTTATAACCATATGTGAAATATTTGCTTCCCTTCTTCCTTAATAAAGGACAATTAATGACACCAGTTTCTTCACACAATGACTGAATACTCTAATTAAACTCCACACTGCTATTATTTTGAACACGCCTTTGAATGAATGAGTTAGTTTCTCAGAACAAGCAGCATGCATGTCATTACAGTGGGGTATGTTGTTTTTCAGTTACAGTACTATATCTTCAAGTAAATTATTTGCCATGCAGAAGTATCACTACTACTGATGACACTGGTTCAGGTTATTGATGTTGCACTGCTATTTTTTTTGAACACAACTGAACAAGTTGTATTTGTCCATTTGGAATTTTGCGATTCTATGTAGGAACTTTGAGGAGTCATGCCAGTTTAGGTGGGACTAAAAACAATTCCGTTTTAGCAGACCAAGCCTCAAGGTCTGCACATTATTTAACATTTACCTCTAGATCATTGTCATAATCTGTGTTGTGTGTCTCCAGGCCGGTGCAGTGCTATTTTTGCTGGTGACTGTGATTGTTAATATCAAGCTCATATTGGATACCAGAAGAGTTGCCAGTGAGGAAGAGGCTGCACAAGATTATGGTACAAATTTGATGATGATTTTGATGATTATGATGATTTTCTTGCCGAGGTTTAATTTACAGCATGATCTGGAAACGCTTAGAAAGTCATATGGTGTCTTGGTGAATGTGCTTTACAGTGGATTGCTTTTGTTTTTTTGTTGACATGCAGATGAAGCCTTGCCCAACATGGAAACCCCCCGGAGACCGCACAGCGGCAGGAAAGTTCTGGACATCGAGGTGTACTCCAGTCGCTCCAAGGTCTACGTGGCGGTTGATGGAACCACAGTGAGTTTCCTGCTCCTTCACGAGGACTCCACTGTGTATGTTTATGCCTCTCAGTTTTAACTATTTTCACTTTCACGTCCTTCTGTGTTTTTCACAAAATGCATTTTTTTTAATAGTTTGTCTGAATGATTGTGTTTTCTCCCAATTTTATCGAGGAGCTTCAAAGAGGTTTTGATGTATCAATTTGGTGGGGCTATGCTCATGATGGGAGAGGCGGTTTGCATAGTGGTCAAGTGTGCTTGTGTTGGGATCAAAAGGTTCTGAGTGGGAGTCCTTGCCGCAGCTTTCGTGGTGTGTTCTTGGGTAAAACACTTTACTCGCACAGTGCCCCTCTCCACCTAGGTGTACAATTGGGTACCAGAAAATTTTCGGGAAACCTGACCAAGAGTTGGGGGGACACCTGGGAGGGACTAGCATCTGATCCAGGGGAGCAGCTATATTCCTAGTCGCTTCATGCTACAGAAACCGGGGTTTAGCACCAGCCTGATGAGCCACTTGGCTCGGGACAGACCTGTGCTCATCATAACAGGTTTGGCTTAGCTTGGACATCTTGTTCGATAAATTTTCCTAACTATTTTTCCTTTGCTAGGTGCTGGAAGATGAGATGCGGGAGCAAGGAAGAGGAATTCACGTAATTGTTCTCAATCAGGCAACTGTAAGCATGTCTGTCATCTGTGAAGTACAACAAGCCTTTCATTCTGTGGATTTACTCTGCATCATCAAAACTAGCTAGATTCAGTTTTTCTCAACTGCCTGTGTATTTTGTGAACACATGATTTATTTTCTCAGTTCAAAGCATGTGCAACCCCAAAATTTTTAAGTTTCTAAAGAGAAAACAGTGTGCTGTCTTCTCTAAATAATATTTTTTCTTCTAAATGGGCTCCATTATGTAAATGGGCATATTAAAATGCAGGTGAACTCTGATACATGTATTCAGTGGAATACACTATAAAATGATGATCTTATCATTAGAATGTTTGCTTTTTTAAGTGTTATATTGCTAATCGTTACCTGCAGTAAGCTACCACATTTTTATGCTTAAAAAATAGAATGCTTGAATTGGGAATATGCCTCCCCCTCCCCCAGTTACAGCACCCTGTACATCTTGGTGCGCGCAGTTGGATTTATGAAGTGTTCAACATTTAGAAAAATGGAACAGAACTAAGTATTGGGCCACTTCATGAGCAGTAGAGGAAAACAAAGAAATTGGCATCATCTTGCCTTTTTTGTCTCTCCATAGGACTTCATTGACTATGCTAACTATGCTTTTCTTAGCAAAACGGCAATGAGGGTATTGCCGTGGTGTGCTTCAGTAGCTATATCACCATATGCATCCTCTCTTGTTTGTAGGAGGGATTTGAACTTGTGCTATTTGCATTTGGATGCCCTGCAAGCTGAAAGAAATTCCATAGCGTTGAGAAATGGATAATGCACTGCCTGGCCAAAAATAAAGTCACCATCTGGATTTAACTAGGCAAATATTTAAGAGCCTTCCACTGGATAATTACTGCTGTTATTAATATGTTTCAGCTGGCAACAAGTCATTTAAACCTAACTGATGAAGTGAGTAGCTTCTCATTTCTTAGACAGCCATGTCGGAAGACATATCCTGTGGTCGTGGAAAAGATGTTGCTCTGTTTCAGGAGGGTGAAGTTATTGGCCTGCATCAAACAAAGAAAACAACTAAGGAGATTGCTGAAACTACTAAAATTGGGTTCAGAACTGTCTAACACATTATTAAAACCTTGAAGGAGAGCGATGAAACGTGATCTTTGAGGAAGAAATGTGTTTGGCTAGAAATCTTGAGTAATCAGGACCGAAGATCTCTTAAACGCTTGGTGGAATCAAATCGTAAAATATCAACAGTAGAACTGACGCCTATGTTTAATAGCGAAAGTGTGAGCATTTTCACATGCACAACGCAAAGAGAACCCAAGAGATTGGGACTAAACAGCTGTGTAGCCTTACAAAAACCACTTAACAATCAGGCTAATGGGGGGGAAAACGGGCTACTATTTGCTAGGGAGCATAAAGATTGGATTCTGGAGCAATGGAAAAAGGTCATGTGGTCTAATGAATCCAGATTTACCCTGGTCTAGAGTGATGGGCGCATCAGGGTAAGATGAGAGGCGCCTAGTGCCTACCTTACAAGCCTGTGGGGGTAATGTTATGATCTGGCGCTGCTTTAAATGATGAGGTCTAGGTTCAGCAATGATATGTGCCCTGAAGATTAGGTCGGCTGAATATACAAAGTGACCAGATTTTTCCAGTAATGGATTTTTTTCTTCCTTATGGTGCGGACATATTTCAAGATGACAATGTCGGGATTCATCGTGTTCAAATTGTGAGAGAGTGGTTCAGGGAGCATGAGATTTCACACGTGGATTGGCCACAACAGAGTCCAGACTCTGAGTCCAGTCCAACCCCATTGAGAATCTTTGGGATGTGCTGAAGAAGACGTTATGCAGCAGTCTGACTTTCCCATTATTAATACAAGATCTTGGCGAAAAGGTAATGCAAATCTGGACAGAAATAAATGTTGTGACGTTGCATAAGATTATCGAGATGATGCCTTGGGGAATGCGTTCTGTAATCAAAGCTAAAAAGGTCGAACTTAATATTAGAGTGTGTGACTTTTTTGGCTTGGCAGTGTATAAGGAACGGGCTGTTGTTTGTGTTTCTGGGGAATTTAGGCAATGAAATTGTCTTTGTTCGGAATGAACAATGCAAATGGTTTGAATTTGGCATAAGGAATTGCTGTGTTGTTTATGTAAACATGATATTTCATGTGAAGATTAAGCAAGATTTTGAGAAATGGATGCAAGAAGTATGGTTTAGAATTGCATTTAGAATGAAAAGCAGGTAAAGTGTTTCTATTTGTGCGGGATTGTTGCTGGATGAGGTTAATTAATTTCAGGGTTTGGTTATAGTGGCTCAGTTTTTTTATTTATTTTTTTTTTTAGTTTTTAAAAATTGAGAAACTGTAAACATTTCACAATATTGGACTTGTTTGCTCCTTGTGGAGCATAGACCACAGACATACTCTTTCCATCTCTTCCGGTTTCTTGCCTCTCGAACCATGGAGTGCCGGCTCAGTCCAACTCTCTGCATCTCCTCTTCTCAAGAGTGGCGCTAGGTGTTTCTAGGCCTGCCGCGCTTCTGTTTTCCCATTGGATTCCACTGCTGGGATTGTCTTGTGACGTTGCCATCCTCTTTCTTCAGTCAGTGCATGCCATGAGACGGGCGCGATCGCGCCGGCGCCCGTAAACGCCCGTCAGGTCGTCCTCACGGGCGCGATTTAACACGCCCGTCAGTCACTTCACGAGCGCGCCACTATTTAATCCAAGAATTAGCCCATTTGACCTACCCTGGTAGACTATGACGATGACGACAATGTCCTAATCAAAACTAGCAATGGCAACATTAAGGCAACCAGTGCCAGCTGTGAGGAAGTATGCTCATATTCAGTTCTTTGCATTGTTCAGATGGTTCTTAACTTCTTTCTCATCAGCCATTAAGTCCAATGTTCCTTGGGAAGTCCAAGCCTCATTTTCCCTTTTCCTTCGTGCAAGACTGTCCTTGTAGGGTATTCGTCACATTTCCCTGATCTTTTCCTGCTTTCCTCAACATGTTGTGCCGTCCTTCTTAGAAGCCTACCTTCTGCTCAACTTCAGCATCGTTGGTTGATGTATATGCCTCAATAACTTGTAGTGAGATCCTTTTGTTTGTTCTGTAGTAATCACAGGGCAAAGTGGTACCCAGCCAATGAGTGCCCTCTCTGCTGGTGTAGAAGCATGAAAACAACCCCCTGAGTGTGCAGGGCATATTCCTCTTCATGTGCAGAATACAGGATGATTTCTGCAGATGTTGGCTTGGTTTGACCTGAGCCTGTCTCATCTCGTTTTATTTAGGCCCAGTATGTGTAAGCCGTGACTCTTTCATCTCCATCGCCAAATTTGCACTCTTCCCTGCCATCTGCATCCCATGTTCCAATCTCGCTTGGTCTCCTGGTATGTAGGATGTTTAGTCAGTTAGCTTTCCTTGGGGTTCGGCAATCAGACTTTGTGCATCTTGCAGATGCGATTCCAACTCCAGGAGTCCTTGTGCTTTTCATCTTTGTGTTTCTGCACTCTGTGGGAATCCATTGGACAGGTGATAAGCCCATCAAACGTCACCAGAGCCCTGTTAGCAGGCCTTATCCATTACGGTCTCCCGTGATGTGGACGAAGCGTTGGACTTTGGGACACATTCAATGGGGACTTGAGCCCTGGACCCTCAGATTAAAAGTCTGTAGCTCTACTGACTGAACTATCTGAACTTCTGTGGGTTTTGGATTATTTGTTTGTGTGCCTCTAATACTTTTTGTCCATTTAAGAGCCAGAGTCTGTAACTTTGGACCGGCTCATAGAAGGGGGTGATATATCACATTCCAGTAGGCCACTGAAGTTTTTTGTGGGGGTAGATATTTTGTCCAAACTGACAAAAATTACTTTTTTATCAGAAGATCCCTTCGGGGTGGATATTACAGCCCTTTTTAGGGTAGGGGTGAAAAGGGCCAAAATAGTGACATGGTCAAAATCTGGACTTTGACCTTCGAATATTTTGGTGCGCCCTCAGTGACCCTCCTTGATCTTATGGTATATGAATGTATGGGTAGAGTTCTTCCATGTAGCGTTATAATTTTCAAGGCTTACTGAGGGCGCCGCCTATAGGTGGTGCTTCAAATCATGACTTTTTGCATTTTGGACTACATTTGAGACCCTCCCAGGGCCTGCGCCCTCATTAAACCTTGCTAGTTTATGTGTATTTGGATACATTGGGCTCTAATTTCTTGGCGCAGCGCAGGGTGGCGCAGCGTGGCGTAGCGTGGCGCAGCCCACGCAGTGGTAATTTCGTCCGGTGCAGCCCGCGCAGTGGTAATTTCGTGCGGTGCAACACCATGCGCAGCCACTTTGGCAATTTGGTAGACGGACGTGCACAGAGATGGGTGTGGCGGCGTAGTAGGGGGAGGTGTCACATATTCATCAAGACGCAGTGACAATTTCGTAGAAAAAGTCTTAGCTGAAGTTGCGCAGAAAGCTCGCCACCTCCAACCTGGTTTACTTTCTGTGCAGTGGTAATTTGGCTGACCGGGCGCACAAAAAGACACGTCACTGAAACCTCACAGGCAGGTTTCCAGAATGTCAGGCACATTTCAATGCAATAAATAATTACAGCAACCACTATTTAATGTAACTATCTGAATCAGGACAAAAATTATAGTATCTATATCGATTGTCCTGATGTCAGATTAACTGGACGCGAAACGAATTTTTCGCACGACTGATTACAGCCAAAGTCAATGCAAAGACGCGAAAGTCGGACAGGGTTTTAATATATCTCCGTGTCCGAAAGTCATAAAAGTTCTAATTTTTCGAGTATTCCAGGAATTATTAGATGTGCAAACTAGGCCATGTTTGTGTTCGACCTTCACAAAATGCAAATTAATAGCTATCGACTTTTCTTGGTCTTTTTATTCGTGTGTTTTCTTCCGTTGAAGATAGACAACAGTCTTTAGTCGGTCTCTCTTTTGAAAATTAGTCAGATGGATCGAACAGATTCAAGCTTTATTTCCACACCAGAGATAAAATAGAGCTTGTAGTCAGTGAGCAAATCAATTCCATGACCATTGACAGTGTGAATAAATTATCGCATGCACGATCAAGACTGTCGAGGTAAATGCAAAATAGCCTACTCCATGTCCGGCAGCCAGCAAAAAGTAAAAGTATTGGTATGAGAACGGATTTATAACGAAATAAAGAATAAAAATATATCACCAACAAACAGAGCATCCAAAAAAGATGGACCGCAAATAAATAAATCGCAGTGTTCATTGGATGTTCTGTTTGTAGTTAAAATGTTTCTTTTTATTCTGTATTTCGTTATCAATCTGTTCTAATCGTCCTTTTTTTTTTGGCTGTCAGACACGAAGTATTTTGCATTTAACGTCCGACAGGCATTGAACATTGTCCCGCGCCAATGTCGACTCACTTTATTGAGCAGAGCTTAAACAGAAACATTGATTGAAATTCTCGGTAATCATCTTGAAGAACTGAGCCCTCTCATCAAAACATTCACATTTAATATCTAAAACATTCAGTAGATTTGAAGAAATTAAAAACAATAATCGACTGTCTGATACGGAATTATTTTGAAACCATCCGACTGTCGGACACGGAGATATATTAAAACCCTGTCAGACTTTCGGACACGTAGATACTGCGTTCAACACAATCTGTCGTGCGAAAAATTCGTTTCGCGTCCAGTGTGCAAGCGGCTTAATACTAGGCTATTATTGTCACTTAGGTTTTATCGTTTTTAGTGGGGGAAAGGAATACAGCCTGATTGCTATGATCTCGTACTGAGTTAAGAGCACATATTGAAAATAAATGTGTAACGTATCTTGCATTGTTGTCCATGCATGTTAATCCCAAAATTTTAAGCAGCAACAGGGTGTATGTAGCCTAATAATAGGAACACGCTATCCATCGTTTCTCTTCCCAATGATGCAGGCAGAAGAAATAAATGAGCAACCGTCGTATTTCACTCCAACTTCATAAGTTTGAATGATCTGACGTAGTTTCGTTTTGAAATTCCATTCAAGTTCGCTAATGGTAATAATAATGCCCTAGCTAGCCAGCTAACTCATATTCTTAATGCTTAATATTGACGTAAGCGGTGCAGAAAACATGCCTGAAGCAGCAAAGTAAAATTCAACATTAATGCATCATGCAGATATAGGACAGAGGCTTCTATATTCCAACACATTAAAGGTGAGGAGAGGAGCTCATTTGATTGGTGAAGATTTGACTCGGCTGTGTTATTCCCAAACACGCCTTCTCTCCTCCCTCTTTGCCACTTGCGCCGGCAGGAGGGACCGAGGCGGGACAGAGGAGTACTTGCGCCAGGCTACGCCAGGCACGAAATTGCAACATACGCCTGGACACACCCCATTGGGGCGGCCGCGCCTGCGCCTGGTCTACGAATTTAGAGCCCATTGGGACTAGTTCTTTCCAAATTTGCATAAATAGCTGTGGCTTAGTTTAGGCGCTTTTGCATAGGTGGCGCTTTTTATGGCAAGAATGCGATTTTAGGCGATTTTCATTTGGCCATATCTCAGTGCGCTCCCTATGGATTTCAGTGAAACTTGTTTTATTGTGTTTCTCTATATCTCTGCTATTCATGATGAAAATATTAAGAATGCTTTTTGCCTCTTTGTGCTAAAACGTTCACACCAGATCACATTCCACTTTAATCAAGAAAGACAAAAGGTTAGTTCTCCAATGCTCCAATAGGCGGCTCATATGGCAGGTGTCAGCACTGCTGTGACCGCATGTTTTGATGGCATGTTCAGAGTCTGAATAGAGCCGTGGAAATCCTGCTTTATCACGAACATCTTCTGATTTTAAGACCTGCGAGCGGTACATCGTTCCATCTTTACCTTGTGAGATATTGTGCTAACGATTAGTTTTGCTCCCAAGATATTAGATAATATATTTCTGATCACATTTTTGAATGGATGTGGCCTGTGTGTATGCATAATGCATGCAGCAATGCAGGATGTAAAGACAAGGTCCTCAACCCCCTCTGAAAAGTACTATGGTTACCGCTATGGTTTGAAGTAATGCAGAATACTTTGCTGCATGACTCATTTGATGAATATGAATACCATAAGGACCCCCAAGGACCAAAAAGCTAGGTTTGCCTCTGCTTTGGTGCATACAGAGTTCATTAATACTTCATGTCTCTTATTTTATTTCAGTTTTAACATTTTAAAAATTGTTGCTTTTTTGAATAAGTTCTCTTGCCTCAATGCTCTGAAAACACTCAAATAATTCTCCCCACTGGTTGGTGAGGAATGAAGCAAAATTTTTTCATTTTTCAGTGGTGGTGCTTGATGGCGACATACATCAAACTCTGGCTTGTAAAGGGTTAATGAGGCAAAAATCCTTCTTAATTACTCCTTTGAGCCATAAACTCAAAACGATTATTAAGAGTCACTGGCATGTTCTTAATACTGACCCTGTTTGTGCTGACCTATTTCGTGATCTTCCTCTTTTTGTTTACTCTAGGTCCCGTAATTTGAAGGACATCTTGGTGCGCGCTGACTGTTATGATCCTTCTAAAATTCCCAAAGAAAGGCTAGACGATGCCTCCGGTTTTTATCCCTGCAGAAATTGTACATCATGCAAGGATATTAGGAAAACTCACACATTTACTAGTTTTGTAACTAATAAGAGCTATACCACTACTAGATTCATTACTTGTAGTTCCAGTAATTGTGTATACATTTTATTCTGTGGTTGTGGACTACAATATGTTGGCTGTACTCGGCAGCAGCTCAGAGTACGTATTAATGAACATCGTAGCGCGATTAACAGAAAGGATTTGAAATCTCCGGTGGCACGTCATTTTGTGGAATTCAATCATAAGGTATCTGATCTCAGCTGGCTTGGCATTGATCGTGTTTTTTCCCAGTCGTAGACTAAGGCACATAGACAAATTATTACTTCAATGTGAAGCACGTTGGATCTATTACCTATCCACACTTTATCCAGCTGGCTTAAATGATTCTTTTGATTTGACATGTTTTCTTTAAGCGCGCACCAGCATGTCCTTATATCCATAATCAATTAACATGACATTTTAGTTTTACTATTTTCTGGTGTTTTGTTTTTTCATTTGATTGTACTTTATTGTCATAACTACTTCACTTGTTGTGGTCATCTATGATGATGCCCCCTTTTAATTGAATAATTGACGAGTCAATTGTATCTTGAGATACATACTTAAACTAATTGTCTTTTTCAGTCATGTGATGTCTATTTAAATGGTTTTGTCCTGCCACTTAGTTATTAGCACTGAGGGTGGTGTGAGCACCGAAACGTTTGTTTTTAAAAATTTTTCACTTGCACATATATTTTTTGCCCGAATAAATTGTTGCATTTGCTTCACGGTTTTTGGTATTTACCTTTTGGTGTGCGAGTATTTGTGCTGCTTTTATCAACTTTTTGCTGACGCACCCATTCAGCCTAGATTTGATCAAGGCGCAGACTTTCTTTACTGACGGGGAAAAGCAAAAATCCTTCTTGAAATTTTTATCATGAATAGCAGAGATATAGAGAAACACAATAAAACAAGTTTCACTGAAGTCCATAGGGGGCGCACTGAGATATGGCCAAATGAAAATCGCCTAAAATCGTGTTCTTGCCAAAAAAAGCGCCACCTATACAAAAGCACCCTAACTAAGCCACTGCCATTTATGCAAATTTGGAAAGAACTAGTCCCAATGTATCCAAATACACATAAACTAGCAAGGTTTAATGAGGGCGCAGGCCCTGGGAGGGTCTCAAATGTAGTCCAAAATGCAAAAAGTCATGATTTGAAGCACCACCTATAGGCGGCGCCCTCAGTGAGCCTTGAAAATTATAACGCTACATGGAAGAACTCTACCCATACATTCATATACCATAAGATCAAGGAGGGTCACTGAGGGCGCACCAAAATATTCGAAGGTCAAAGTCCAGATTTTGACCATGTCACTATTTTGGCCCTTTTCACCCCTACCCTAAAAAGGGCTGTAATATCCACCCCGAAGGGATCTTCTGATAAAAAACTTAATTTTTGTCAGTTTGGACGAGATATCTACGCCCACAAATATCTTCAGTGGCCTACTGGAACATGATATATCACCCCCTGGTTCATAGTTACAGACTCTGGCTCTTAAGAGTGGACTGAGCTCTGATCAGGGCTTTGACCACTTCCTAATGGTATGTTTTATTTGGTGATCATATTATGTGTAGTGTGCTTGCTTTTGTATTGTGTTCCAGTTGTCATTGTTCCCTGTTAGCCCACACCATGTTCCAGTCCTGGCAGTGTAGAGTAAATGGGTTTTGCTCTGCAGGGACATGTCATGGCCAAGCGAGTGTTTGACACATACTCTCCCCATGAAGATGAAGCCATGATCCTCTTCCTGAACATGGTGACTCGTGGCAGGGTGCTCATCTTCACCATTAAGGTGAGGGAAGAGATGCTTGCACCTGCTTCTAACATGGCTACATTGAAACTTGAGCTGGAAATTTCCAGAGCTGTCCTTTTTACTTGGAAATCCACGTAGAGCGTAATGGTAAAAAGTTACTTGGCAAAGCATTTTGAAAAAAGCACGTTTTCTTGGTGCAGGATGAAGGCACCTTCCACTTGAAAGATGCTGCCAAGAACCTGCTGAAGGGGTTGGGGAGCCAGGTATCCTTATCACTGAGCTGGAGAGACATGTGGACACTGGTCGTGAAAAAAGGAGGTAGTGTTGCATAGTGTAGAATCAGAAACCTTGGGTTATGTTGACATCTTATACAATACTTAATGGTGTCATTCCTTCCACAATCAAATATATTTGCAAAACTGGTAAATGGAGGGAAGCACTGAATCTTTCAGGACAAGTGTCTGGACAAAAGGACTAAACCTGCTGCTTTTTTCAGGACAGGTGTATGGAGAGAAGCACTCGAAATCTCCTGCTCTTTCAACTTGGGGTGACCCTGTGCTACTGAAGACGGAGGTGCAGCTGACAGCATCTGAGGGTAATGGCTGCCAGAAACACGATTTTTCTCTGGCACGTATAATGCGTTTTATTAATTGAGGCAAACATTCTTGCATCAGTTAATCAGAGTTCTGCTCTCTGCAGTGCTGTCCCTTGACTGTTAATCTCAGACTGCCATTAGTGGTTCATTCTGATTAAGTCATACCTTCTCACACCTCTTTAATGCTATGATGAGAGACCCAGTGATAATATGTGAGTAATTGTGGCTCCCTTTAGAGCTGTATGAGAACTATTTTATATTTATGCATTTTCTTTTTTGTCACTAGTTTATGAATTGCCCTTTACAGTACTCCCAACATTGTGACCTGAGACTACACGGGACACTACAATTTATTATTTTAGAATTTCAGTGCACTGGCTTTTACAGTGGCTGCAAACTCCTGTATGGCCTCTTACGACAGATTGAAGGAACTGAAAGATGAGTTGGTGATTCACAGGCATGCCAAAATGGCATCATTTCTTCAATACAAAATATGTTGCTCAGCTGAATTTACTCACATGTGCATAAAAGAATGACCAGTTTTAGGTACCTGATTTGGAGCCACCCCTCCTGTCTATAGGAGCACAGTACATACTCCTGTCTGCTCCATGCAGAGTTGTGTTTGTATTTGTCATTACTGTGACTGAGTGGGATTGTTCAAAGTGTGGTTTTTAAAATGCAGAGCCATTTTTTATTGCGGCCAGTTGGACTGCCAAAGTGCAGAGTTAGCTTGTGTAGCTTTAACCCTTTCATTCTTACAATGCTTGTGGTGGGTACATGATCCCAGCCTGAAATGTGCAGTCAGGGTTAGTTCTTCTTCCCTTCTTCCACTGTATCCCAACAGAGGCAGAGTGTCATTGGGCGGACACAGAACTGAACCGCAGGCGAAAGCTCTTCTGTAGTAAAGTTGAGGGGTATGGCAGCATTTGCAGCTGCAAGGACCCTGCGCCCATCGAGTTCAACCCTGATCCTGTAAGTTGCATTTGAGTCTAAGAAATTGCAGTATCTGCTGATTTTGGTGCAGTTTTGAGTGTGTATGATTATCTAAGGTAATTTAAAAACTAGGGGTTGGTGACATGTTTTCAAAGCTTGAGCTGGTTACTGACCTTAAGGAAACCGCTGAGCCCTGCGGTTGATTTTGCCTGCAATGGCTTGAATTGGACATCTGATTTAGATATGTGATTTCAAACATTTGTATATGTGCCTTTTTGTTGCGTATGGTCTAAAGTTGTATACATTGCCCAACCAATGAGGATTGAAGTATGAATTGTTTAATGCCTCAAAAAACACTTCTTTCACAAAAATCACTGTTTTCTTCACCATCCCTTTTAGTTGAAAGAAAATAATGTCTACAACGTTCCTGTGGCTGTAATAGCAGGAAACAGACCTAATTACCTTTATAGGTGAGTTGCTGTTTGTGTGTTTACACAGTTGTTTGCCTTTGTTAAAGGTGCACTATGCAAGTTTGTTTACTTTCACTTCTGTTGACATTCAAACTCAAACAAAACAGAGGTAGCTCGCCCCTCCCTCTCATAGTTCCCTCTTTCCCATGCTTCCATAACTGTCAACTCTTGTCGGTGATTGGCTGGGACGGTTTGTTATGCTATGGGGCACAGCCTGTGCCACTTGTGTTTATTTGCAGTTTGTGACGCCTGTGCGGTCTCCAGAGCCCGGGTTTTTCTTACAGTGAATTTAGGGGCAGGCAGCTAGCGGATTGTGGAGAGATGTCGGCGAAGTGAGACAAAAATATAATCGCGCAGAAAGTAAACAAACTTGCATAGTGCACCTTTAAAAGGGCACCACCCTGATGTAAAACATTTTCAAAGTTCCCTCTACTATTTATTCTGACAGGTGATCACTTTGTTCACTAAAAATTACATTATAACTCGTAGGCTTTTACCGAAATGATGCTCGGCACTCAGACTTACCATCACCCAGCCATTAAAGCACAAACCATTTGAGCGGGCCTTTCAAAGCACTTACTATGTTTGATTTCATCCTGTGATAAATACAGATTGTAGGATGTGGCAGTTTAATAAATAGTTGTATAAATCTGAGAACAAAAGTTGGTGTGTGTTTCAGCATATGCATGGAGCAAGAACAAAGCTAATTTTTTGATAAAGTTTAATCTGAGTGTTACATACTTTTTATTTATTCCATGATTGCTTTCATGTGAAGAATTGCTTTCTGTCTCTTAATTTGCTGGATAAGCAAGTTTTTCTCACCTGTGTGGTGCTGCTACATTGAAATTTTTTTTGTTTTTCTTGATGGACTAAAAAGCATAAAGTAATCTTTGCCATACTGCCAGAGGACCCTCTGACAGAGTGATTTTAAAGTTTTGGCTCATTGGTGTATAATGTAGTGAGTACTGGCTGCAGCCTGGTAGTTGGTCCTGTGTGGAACATTGCCTGAGCCCCCCGCTTCAAGCCTCATCTCATCAGTCTCAACTAATCCACCACATTCTGCATATGGTCTCCTTCATTTACTACTGACTGTATTATCCTTTGACTGGCTGCAGAAAGCACTCACTTCTCTCGCCCTGTCCCCTTCTCAGGATGCTGCGCTCTTTGCTCTCTGCACAAGGCGTCAATCCACAGATGATCACCGTCTTTATAGATGGATATTACGAGGTACTGAAATTACTTGACTCTGCTTAAGATTTGAGTTTGTGCACTGGGGATTGTGTGCTTCAGAATAATACTTTATTTATTTGGCTATTGTGTCCTTCAGGAGCCAATGGACGTGGTGGAGCTGTTTGGGCTGAAGGGAGTCCAGCACACGCCCATCAGCATTAAGAATGCCAGAGTGTCCCAGGTGAGGCTGGACACCCCGGTTCACTGTGGCAGTGAAGGAACTGGAGGGCTGTGGGTGAAATGAGAATGTGTAGGCCTATAGTGAATTGAATTTTCTCCTGCACTGTGAATTCATTTTTCTGTAATTCATTCACTGTAGTTTGGTTTTAGAAACCTGTGCAGATTACATCAATTTGGTTCAAAAACTTCATCTTTTTTTTTTTGAGGGTCATCTCTGCTACTCTGCTGTTAATTGGAAACACTTCAGAAGCAGAGCATACATTTTACCTTAGTTCTTCCACCATTTTTCAATATGAAATATTAGTGTGTGCATTTTTTCTTTCTTTTCTTTCTTTCATAGACCTGGCTTTACATCCAGGAAAGTATACTGTTGCCCATGATGTTGGAATAATTTTGTTTTCAGACACTTTATCTATCAAGAATAAATCACATTTTCACAATGATTTCTTGTAAAGAGGTTAAAATATTTTATCCAATTGTATGAGCAACAGTGTACAATTTATACAGTCTCTGAACAGTTATTTTCAGTCGTAAAAAATTGCACAAAATGGACCTTTTCATTTTAAATTTGAAAACCAGTGCTTCTGTATTAACTTAGAACTGTGAGCTAAATGCTTCTCCTGCCAAACCAGCGAAGGCAGAAGGAAGTTTCTATTTCTGTTTGCAGAACAATACTGCAGTATGCTTATTTTGGGTATTCCATTTCACCAGCCCATTAAATTCTAAATGGGATGGAATATAAAAAGCTGCCATATGTGGATTTAAACCTTTGAGCAAGTCTTATGAATTATTATTTTCACTTCTAAGTTCTACAACTTCAGTTTTGCCATGAATTATCTGGATTATACCTCTGTCCTTATCTTTGCTAGTGGAGATCACTGCACTCATCTTTGAGGGAATATGAAATCACCCCTTTAATAGTTGATTGACATGATTCTTCTTTCTGGTCTCATAGCACTACAAAGCTAGTTTGACTGCAACCTTCAATCTGCATCCAGTAAGTATTTTCCTTGTCCTTATCCAGTGAGTGCTATCTAAAGCAGTTGGCAAGATATGCTGATGTGCGTTTGCTTGCAGGATGCAGATTTTGCCATTGTCTTGGAAGAGGACCTAGATATCTCAATAGATTTCTTCAGGTATGACTACTTTATATGATCATTGCAGCCCCATCCCTTTATATGTTTACCGTGTATGCTGTACAGCTGCCCTGCATAAACATAAGAACTGGATTTAATGTTTTCAACTCCTGGAACCTAGATATTTATGCTCAATGGCCAGTAGGGAGCAGCAGGGTGTCAGACAATGAATCTTTATTTTATTGATGTGCTCCTATGAAACCTGTCAGTTGTTGTTTTTTTTTTAATTGTGCCCTCTCCCACTCATACACACTGAACTATTCCGAAGAAGTGTGTCTTAGTTTAAATGTGTTTGTGTTGCTCACAGCTTTCTCAGTCAATCCATCCATTTACTAAATGAAGATGAGAGCCTGTATTGCATCTCTGCCTGGAATGATCAGGTCAGTGAGCTGTTTTTCTCTATTGATCTAGGAGTAATACTTTTATGCTACTCTACATGTCACTGTCACTTTTCTGGCTCAGATTTTCAGCACTTTTGGCATGATGTGTTTCCATCAACCTGAGCTGATCTAATTTGTGTTCTGCCCTGACCTGACCCTAACACACACACACACACACACACACACACACACACAGTCTCACACGCGCTTGCGCGCACACACACATACACACACACACACACGCACCCAGAATTACCACTCTTACGCTTAGGTGTTCGGTGTGGTTGAACCTATCTGTAGCTTCTGTGCTCTGGGGTCCTATGAAGATGTACCATCCTTGAAAAGATACTAACTGTGGCCCCTAATGTTGATGTGGTAACATGGGGAGGCAGGTCCTCTGGGGCTGAGGAAGAGTGTGTATGTTTAGTTCTGCACTGTATATGTGCTGCCCTCAGGGGTACGAGCACACTGCAGAGGACCCCTCCCTGCTGTACCGAGTGGAGAGCATGCCAGGCCTGGGCTGGGTGCTCAAGAAGAGCCTCTATAAGGATGAGCTGGAGCCCAAGTGGCCCACGCCAGAGAAGGTATGCATGCCACATTCAAATGCGCACCAGCCAGAGTCATGCAAAAACTGCTCTGGCTCTGCCTCGCCAGCCACTGATGTAAATCGGTGTTCTCTTCAGTTCAACCCTTGTTTGGGCTTGTGGAGTAATTTGAGACGAGTTGAAATGTGTTTGTCTGTTTTCGCTTGCAGCTGTGGGACTGGGACATGTGGATGCGGATGCCGGAGCAGAGGAAAGGCAGAGAGTGCATCATTCCCGACGTCTCGCGCTCCTACCATTTCGGCATCATTGGCCTGAACATGAATGGCTACTTCCATGTGAGCTCCATTCTTCCTACAGCCCCAATGAGTGCTCTTTTAGAGCTCTTTTAGTGCCTGCCGTCCGTGGCGCTCGGGATTGTGTGGCATGTGAACAGGGTCATTTTAAACACCCCATCACTTATGCGTTGTGCTTCATCATTTTTCATACAATGAAGTGATTTTTAATTTGATGACCAACTACTGGTGGGAGACAAATGTTTGGACTTTATTCGATTACTGGGTCAAATCAACCACATTCTGCCTCAGTAATCCAAATTCAGAATTTTTTTTTTTAAGTTTCAAGATATGTCTTTTAAATTTCGATATAAATTTATTTGTCTCAAGTTTTGTATGGTGAGGTTTTATACGTGTGATTTAAAAAAAAAAATAAAAAATTTACAGGAATTACATATTGTAATTAAAAGCATACTATCACCATTCACCATGAAAATGTGTGAGCCCCCCACAGTGAGCTCTAGAATTATTAGCACTAGAAATGCACAAAAAATTCTATAGAAATATAAATGATCATATTATAGGCAGAACCTCGGAGTGCCAAGGTGCAAAATGGTTTATTTTTTCATATTCCCAAGGAAGTGGCCAAAATCAAAGATTTAAAATATTGACGCATTTGATTTAGTTCCTCGTCCAACCATTTCTGGCAAGGATAACTTTACTGTGTGTGACAGGGTTACGGCATGTGCTTAGTGGAATGTTGGAATATTCCTCTTATCAAATATTTTTAAGATCAGTCCCATTCTTGGGCTGACCCTAATGCGACTTTGGCCTGACATTTTTCGCTGTCAATCTTGTTTAATCTTTTTTGTTACCTCTCTCACCATCCTTCTCCCCATCCTCTTGGTGAAAATGGGTTTTCATTCTCTACCTCTCATTCAACCGGCCCATGCATGTAGCTGTTACCAGATTTATGAAGGTCTATGGCCAACAGACCTTTCCAAAATCCAGCTGTAAGCACCACCCCCCTAGTTACTGTTGCTACGTCTAACAAGCTTTGCAGCACATTTCCAAAATGACAACTGCACGGCAAAGATTTGACCTTCACTCACTCTCGCGCATTCCAAATAATAGTGTGGTGCATTTCTTGCGGAATGCATCTAACTTGTCCAAGAAAGTTCTACAGAGTGGTTTTAACCAATTTACCCAAGGATATGTACATGAAATCAAGATTTTTGGGGAAATGGTGGGAGATGTCAGAGTCACAGCGAAGTGCTGGCAATCTGTGCAGAAAAATTGATCCCTCATATGCTTCTTATTGAACTTCAGCTAGACAAAATAGTGTAATCTTGCTACCCCTGTAAAGCAGGGTGAGCGGATTTTCACATGTATGGATTATACCATCGTTGGGGTTATTATTTTGGGTATGTGAGAACATGCATTTGTCAACTACATGTTACAACTCCAACTGACGATGTCTGACTAGTTTTGAAGCTAAGTATGACAGTATTACTGTTACCAACGTAACTCTCGGACCGCTCATTTTTCTGTTTCATGTCACCTCAAAGCCATCCGGTGGGCACACACTTATTGGTCTAATGGATTTATTAACAATGGCATGAATCAGGTATTTCAGGTATTGATCCAGCTCACACTGAACACTGAACAAGTAAATCCTCTGGGATGTGAAGCCAAAGCTCACGATTTATGTGTTCGCATTGTACGGTCTGACCATCAAGCCATGACCTGACTGCTCACACTGTATGTCCCTTCGGGTCCTGTGCGCTGTTCTGGCCATTGAAAAAGTCTGCAACCTCGTCTATTACACAGAGCTTATGATCGCTTTGTTTATGGGACAATATGGCGGCTCCATCGGGTTCGGTGGGAGCTTAAGAAAAGAAGGCAATCTGATCCGTTATTATTCTATGTTTGATTGACTGGTCGGAAAGGTCCACTATCTGTTTTGAGCTGCTAGTCTTTTGTTTTCTTCACTGTGCCTGAAATAAGAAGTGATATTATGGAGTGATAAAACCTCGATAAACTGGTTTAGTTCATTTTCATCTCTGGTTTAAGTGTAACACCTTGATGTGGAGGAGACCTTGTTAAATTGAATTCATTAATTAGTTTGGTTGGCTTCACCAACACATCAGTGCTAGGTCATGCGGAAATGGAGTTACAAAATTTGTGTATTTGGTATCATGGCTCCAAAACTAAGTAAGATAACAATTTAAAGGGCTTTGTGTGGGTCTTCCCTTGTACTTCAAAAACCTAAATAGTTAATTTTGTTCATTTGATGTATTTTGGGTGAAAACTGCAAAAAACTGGTTATTTTTATGGTATTGTTAGTGCATTTCCAGTCGGTGGTACCAACAATTCTGGGGTCCAATGTAATTTTGCTTGTGAAAAATGGTCTCATTTGTATGGTTCATACGTACACATTGACACAGATGCACCTTAAGTGATAGCTTTGGCAAATTACTGATTTCTGTTCTGATTGGTTGAAAATTTTTGAAAAGTGAATTAGTATTATTATTTTTTTTTTTTTTTGCATACATAACTTTGTGTATTGAAACCTTGGCTGTAAGTTAATGGTATGTGCTTATTTAACCTACAGAATGAACGAAAGACTACACAGTCAATGGATAACTTAGGCTTTATAAATGTTTTTTGTGAGGGCACACCAAAGAATGAACTTCAGTTTAATTCATTTTTACTCAACAGTGCAGTGTCTTTGTCTACCAAAGAAATATAATTCATAAGAGGTATTTCAGCTAGTCACTTTTTTGGTGTGATTTCTTATTCAGCAAAAATGAAATTAACCTCTTGCCTACCGCTGACCGTCAAAATCGGTCTGAAAAAAAAAAAAACACCTATATACCCTAAGGCAGAAAAATCGATCACTATGTATGTTAGTTTCCATTAGACTCCGGTACTGTGGGGCTCCTTGTGTACTGGTATACTGGTGCCGGACTATGTTTTGGTTACGCTCAGTTCCTCAATTATTGTATAGATGGTGACTTTGGCGCTGAACCAGGAAGTGAAACCGGTAACAGGTGGTCTATTCTGTGAATACAATGGCAAGGAATAGGGCAAACGTTAATGGCTTTTGTTGGGTTTTTTTCTTAGCAAATAAGCACGAGGGCGAGGTTTGGGGTGGATGAGGCCCTTGCATAGATCCTGAATGAAAGTCAGGAATATGAAATATGATTAATGATTCATAATAAACAAAAGTATTACTTGACAAATAATTTCTTTAATTTTTGAATTACTGGGTGAAAATCACAAAAAATTATAAAATCAATCAATTGATATTGGTTATTGATCACCAGATGTACACAAATATATATTATATTTACATTATACACTTGAAACCAATACCGATCGATAGCCCAGACAATACCCTTTCCAAAAATGTATAGTTTATGGGGTCTATCACCAGAAATAAAATTATTAAAGATTTATCTGTGAAACCTACAAACCTGCTGTGCTATTTATTTTAAAACTCCACTTGAAAATATGACATTAGGGAGAGCTGGTGCATTGAAGCTTATGTTTCACCACTGTCTACGAAAATAAGTCTGTTTTTCTGTATGTGTTCAGGAAGTGTATTTCAAGAAGCACAAGTTCAACACTGTTCCAAACGTTCAGCTGAAGAGTGTGAACAGGTGTGTAATCCTTTATGAGCTCCTTATTCACCCCTGGTTTTGTCTGCATAGAAATGTCTGAGCGCTGATGTGCTTGTGGAAATGCATTGCTATTGTTATACTCAAAGGAAGCTCAAATGGCTGTTTTTACTGTGCTGCTTTGAAAAATATTGGAAGGGTTGTAATTGGTGTAGGAATATACTTTTTCTTTTTCTTCTTGTGAATTCTGTAACAGTTGGATTGTGCTGACTGATGTGGTGCTGAAGTCATGGTGAAAACTGTGTTTGTATGTGTTTCCTCAGTTTGAAGAGGGAAGCCTATGAGGTGGAGATCCAGAACCTGCTGAGGTGAGAGTGCAAGTGTAACACGCTCAAAACTGGGGGGCCAATGCCATTTCGTCTGTCTCCTTCACGTCTACCCTTAATTCACCGAGTGGTCCCCGTGAAAGTAAGAATGTGACTGTTGGAGCCGATGTCTGTGTGTTTGTCTTCATCTGTATGTGCTGTGTGCAGGGAGGCAGAAGTGCTGGACCACACTAAGAACCCCTGCGAGGACTCTTTTATCCCTGACTCCGAAGGGAAGACCTACGTCATGTACATAAAGATGGAGCAGGAGACGGACACTGCCACCTGGACTGAGCTGGCCAAGGTGAGAATGGCTTTGGGTCTATTTGACTCTTCATCCTCTGTTGATGGAGAGGCTTGAAACTGCTTTTGAACTGCACTCCTGCGTTCAGTGTTGCATTGTGCCTGAAACCTGGACGATGTTGTGCCAACTTATTGAAATTAGTGATGCAAGTAAATTTTTAAAGTGAAAGACAACTTTCGTCTGAAGTGAACTGCAAACGAAAGAACTGTCTTGTAGATGTTACAACAGATTTTTTGGTCATTTGAAGACAAAACTCAACAGAATAATAAATCTGTAAACATCCGAGTCGAAACACTTAGGAAATCTGCCATTTTATAACGCAAGCTTTAGTTACTTCAAATTTGCTATTGCTCTTCAATGGCAGGAGGTAAAAAAAAAAGGGGGCACAGTAAACGAGGGGTATGGGGTGATTCCTATACAACAATTTGTGATAAATTAGTTTGTCTGCTGCTGTTTTACCTTACAAGCCTTTAGTTAAAAGTCAACATTATCACACACACGCACACACACGAGGGAGCGCAGGCGAGTGAGTGAGTGAGTGAGTGAGAGGCGCCTGCCATTCGCCAATACGGGGATTGACGTTTGTTTAAAAGCCATCTGCCACCGTTGCTCCACAACGCTCAGAGCCTTCAAGGCCATAAACAAAGTAGAGTGCTCAACACCACTAAGTGCCACAGCAAACCGCACGCACAGACAACTTATTAGGATTGATCCACTCTATGACAGCATTATGACAACAACCTTGTCCTTAAGCATATATGTGACACACTGTCATCACCATTTAGCCTCGATCCAGCATAACAATATATTATACATTAGTATACCGTTGTCTTACTGTCATAATGTTGCAACATATTGAAATATGTATAAAATGCATATGAGAAATAGCTATGAACTGCAACATATTTTTGAAGTCTTTTTAATATCATTTAAAAATGATAGTAGATTCAGGCCTTTTTAATATTACAAAAATGATAGAGAAATTATGAATAGAAAGAGCATTTCTTTGTATCCAACCGGTATAAAATACCTGGGCCAACAACAATCTTGTAAACTTAATACTAACGTTAGGATCTGACCTGGCAGCCTTAGTAACCAGCTTTGAAATGCAATCACATCCTCTTTGTTGGTCGTTCAGAAGAAAAGATAGGATTGTAATAAAATTGGGCGGTGTGGAGAAATACCCAGATAACTATACATTATAATTATGATTTATTTGTTATAAAGCCTCAGCTTCCATGACTAGGGCTAGTCTAGCCCGTTAGCATTTCGCTGGTGGACAAATAGTTACAGTAGCTCTCAACATAATGTTATAATACACAAATACATCCAAAATCTATCGCTAAATCTTACCAGAAAAAGGTAATTCCACTGGATCTGGTGTTGATATCTCGTTCAGCATCCATATGCTGTGCAAAAATCTGGCATCTTTGGTGTAGATTTAAGTTTAAGCGCTCGACTGTTGTGAATACGAAGTTGTATTTTGGTAGTAAAACCGGCATTTTAGAGTATCAGGGCATCCTGGATTATAGCTAAATGTGTTACGCATATAACAAATCAAACCGCTTGGAAATCGGTCGAAAATTCAGCGAGTAATGATTTGTAGAAATTGTTTGATACTTCTTACCCCAATAGAAGTGCATACACAGTGAGGCTTCCGCTAACCCTGTATTAACATGGTCGCCCGGTACGCACGCCTCTCCACCACTCATGCGACGTCTACGTATATGTCTATGATGCCTGATGAAATGACGCTGTAGTGGGGCTTGGGGCTGTCAGCCCCACATGCCAACAAATTTGTGCTACCTCCACTAATACAGCCAACACTGAGCATGCGTACTTATATTCTCACACATCTCGTAAACAGTGCATTGCGTAAGGGGGGCTAGCCCCATTCATGCGGACATGGATCAGGAGATCGGTCTGAAAATAATATAAAATAATAATGTATAATTACGAGACAGTTATTTTCAAGGCAAATACATAACCGGAACTACATTCCAGGCATCCCGGCTGGGCGGAGTGATTTCAAAAGCGTATGTTTACTGCAGCTACTTCTGAGGTGTGCACTGCGCACTGTGTCAATCCGCTCAGCGGGTTACTCAAGAAAGTAGTTCAGAGTATTTGCTTCATGTGTCGTAATGTTACATAATCATACATTATTATTTCATATATGAAAATTTGATCAAAACTGCCACGAATCAACATTGAATGTTGTGTGGTTGTCACGCACTTTTATCCAATCTGCGCGAATGGTCAATCGCTCTGATCTTTTATCCATCCATGCACAGCTCAATGATGTTATTTTCAAGTGATGAGACGAATTTAACAGCCTCTACAAAAGGAAGTTTTCCCTCATGTCAGCGGTCTCAGAGCAGTATACATTCTGAAATTATTTTCGCGTAATAAAATCTGTCTTGTCGATTTACCAATTGCCACGCTGATATGCAATTGATCAATCGCACAGCCCGTTTGGTAAAACGCTTGGATTGGACAAACGCATGTGACATGGCCACGGGATACTCGGCAAAACATTGCGTTGTGCAAGCCTAAGAAATGAAATCTGGCAGCTGTTGACTGCTTTATTGAGTAGAATAGCATTTGGATGGATGGAAACTTCTCAGCCAATTGTATTGTGGAAGAAATACATTTATTCAAATAGGTCATGAAACCGGCTTCAGATTTCCCATTTGAGGTAGCGATAACAAGCAAACGGTGTCATATAGTAGCAAGTCAATAGTGATAGATAAACTGTAGTTTATGTGCACAGCTTACGGGTGGCATGGCATGTGCTGACTGCTTCATCAAGTAGAGTAGTATTTGGACGAGTGAACAGCTTTTCGCCAATCGTATTGTCGTACATGGTAATTTATTTAAATGGCTCATCGAACCAGGTTCAGAATCCACGTTGGATGTGTATAGATATTTATATTTATATTTACAGATATTTAGACTGTATAACTAGTGTTCTGTGTCAAGTTGATTCATTCTATGATTGTCGTGAAACATTCCAGTGTTATTAACACATATGAATTCAGTTTGACAGAATTATTTCAATAGTGTCCAGTGGTGTGGTGTAGTGTGGTGATGGTGCTTTTAGCAGGTTGACGAAATAACATTTGGAGATAGCATTGCCAGATAGATAATATTTCAGTGCTAACAAATAACCTTTGAAACATAACACGCATCTGCAAAACTACTATAAAATTTTATTCATTGAGGTTAAAAGAAAAATGGGGCACACCGCTCCTGTTCCCTCCCCCTGACGGGATGGGCCCCCTCTTGCTTCTGACAGTGTGCCTGTTACTTGGGTTTCTAATGAAAAGCCCGATCTAAGTCATAACACATGGACTCCATATGGGTAATTCTATTGTTTATTCTGCATTAGTTTTGATGCCCCCGCCTCGAATGAGCAGGGGGCATTATGTCAACGCCCCTTCCATCCGTCCTTCCAGGCATCCGTCAGTAAACTTCTCGTTTCCACGCAATAACTAAAGAACGCCTTGTACGATCCATCTCATTTCTAGATGGTGTATGGGGGGTGGGTAGAAGAAGGTTCCTTTCCAAAACCAGCGCCGTGCGATATCCAATATGGCCGCTACAGCAGCCATCTTGATTTCAGTTTCCACGCAATAACTAAAGAACGCCTCATCCGATCCATCTCATTTCTTGTTCTAACATGTTTCACTTTCAGTATTATTCACTCTCACTATTCACCATGCTAAACTAGCAATCCATTCAATCTCAACCCCAATTAAACATACGGGCGGGGTCATATGCCATGCTCTGAGTTGCTCTTGTTGACCTTTGGGCATGAGCTTTGACCTTAGAATTGAGGCTTAATCATGATCTGTCAGCTTAGCTTGCGTGACCGTGTAACACAAGTGTCCAGAGAGGCATGTATTGGTCCTGGGCGACCAAACTGTCCAGTTAATGGCTGTAATTAACAGGTTTTTTTTCTTCTGTAGTGCCTGCATGTGTGGGACTTGGATGTACGCGGAAATCACAAGGGACTGTGGCGTCTTTTCAGAAAGAGAAACCACTTGCTAGTGGTTGCCGTACCAATTTCTCCATACTCGTGAGTAGCTTTATCCCAAAACGTTGGTCAAAGTGATTTGCTTGTATCAGCCCCTAATTGCACTTGATCTCTTGTTAAGGTGCGAGTCTGTGTCTGACCCCATGTTGCTCATCCTTTTCAATCTCTGTAAGTTTACTGCTAGTCTCCTGCTGTGCTAAGGGGTTACTGCATTAAACTGATGTGGAGAATATTTTCCCATTAAACCTTTGGGCGGTCTTTGACCTGAATACCTTGCCTGACAGTATGGTGTGTGTGTGTGTGTGTGTGTGTGTGTGTGTGTGTGTATATATATATATATATATATATATATATATATATTTGTAATTCATACCTGTACAAAAAACTGAGAGCGAACTAAAATGCTGCTACGAGATTGAGGTCCTTTTTATGCAATATTACAAACATGGCATAAAAGACTTGAACCCCATTCCAGAAAAAATTGGGATGGTATGTTAAATAAACTTAAGTCAGAGCAGTGAATTATAAATTATCTTTGACCTATATTACTTCGAAAACTGTGCGACAGAACATGATTTTATGTTTCACCACATGTACTTCATAGATTTTTCAAAATAATAACATTTTAATTTTGATTCTTGCAACATATTTCAAAATAAGTTGGGATGGTTAAGTATTTACCAATTTTTAATGTTGCCTTACTTTTTTACAATACTTAATCAATGTTTAGGGACTGAACATAACACATCAAGGGTGTTTCAAGTGCATTATTTTTCCCCATTCCTCCTGCAAGCGAGTTTGAAAGTGTGCAACAGCACAGGGTCTTTGTCGCATTTTGCAATTCAAACTGTGCAACACGTTTTGCATTTGGGGCAAGTTGGGACTGCAGGCAGACCAGTCCAGCACCTTTACCCCCTTACACAGGGATGTCTTGATATCGCTTGCAGAATGCAATTTTGCATTGTCGTACTGAAATATGAATAGGCATCCCTGGAACTGTGTTGTCTTAAAGGTAGCTCCAAAATGTAAGTGTACTTTTCGGCCTTAATGGTGCCTTCGCAGAAGTCCAAGACACCCTTGTAAAGGGCACTGACACGACTACATACCATGACAAAGCATGGCTTTTGGACTTATTTCTGGCAACAGTCTGGATAGTCCTATTCTTTAGTCTGGAGCAAACAGCGTCCATTTCCAAAAAAAGACCTGAACTGTTGATTTGTCTGACCGTAATGCACGTTTCCACTGTGTGATGATCCATCACAGATGTCAAGCCCAGAGAAGTTGATGGCGCATCTTGGACACTATTAACATATGGCTTCTTTTACACAATTAAGTTTATACTGGCATTTGTAGATGTCAGTACGTATTCTAATACATGACAAAAGTAATCCGTTGCCCATGTGGTTATTTTACTTTTTACTTACAGATGATATTTCTTGATGCATTTCTGTCCGAGTGATCTGAGATCACAAGTATTCAGCTTAGGTTTGCCCCCTTGCCTTTTCACATACCGAAAATGCATTGAAGATGCACCTTATTGTTTCTTCCTGTTACGCCACGTCAAACCTTAAAATTTTCAAATGCGATAACTCAAACCATTTTGATTGGAATAATGTTGCAGTTCTTGTGATCATTTTTGGTGCTTAGGAAAGGGCTACTGTTGATGTTACTCACCCTATTGCCTTTGTTGTGGAGCCACTGCCAGACTAAACTTTGAATTTTTAACAAAACAAATAGCTTTAATTGGGATCATATCAAGTCTGCTTTGAACATTTCTGGTCCATACAGAAAGAAGTTCTAGATTGTTGTGGCTCTGTAATGTTTCTGAAGCGCCATCATTTGGCTAAATTTAACATTTCCAAATGCAGTAACTCGAATAGTTCTGATGGAAATCATGTAAAACCATCCTTCATTGTTCCTGGTGTATTGGGGTGATGTTGCTGACCCTATGACTGACCATGTTGCACCTCCATCCCAGCCAAATCTTTCATTTTTAAAAATTCAGTAACTCAAACAGTTTTTTTTGGGAATCCTGTCAAATCTGCGGTCAACATGACTGGTACTTAGAGGAGGAACCTTATTGATTTTTATGCTCTATTACTTTTACTGTAACATCCTAATTAGGCGAAACTACATTTCCTAATACACTAAGTCAATACACTGTTTAAATGGGAATCAAATCAATTTTGCTGTGAACGTCTTGGTGCATAGAAGAGTATGTCTAATGTTCCTGTGACACTGACCATTCCTGCCGCACCACGCGTAGATCAAACTTAACTTTTTCAAAAATACAATAAGTCAGACAGTTCTTTTGGGAATTGGATGAAATTTGCTGCGAACATCCCTGGAGCATAGAGTAGTTCCTTTGTTGGTTTTATGGACCTTATAGATCTACCCTTTCCTGTGGAGCCACAACCAGGCCAAAGAAAAAATTTTACTGATGGGGAGAATGGTGTAGTTTTGGGGGTATACCTTGCTGTTATCCACCAACAGCATTTGTTTAGTTTTAGCAGCTCATACTAAAGGTCATACTTGTTCTTCAAATTTTGGGTGGACAAATGTTACTGGTGTATGCAATCATTTTTTTTTTTTTTTTTTTTTTTTGATGAAGTCTTAATTTTGCTGAATAGAGAGAGCTGTGCACAACTGGAGTGTTACCCATTTTGGACCTTCCCTTTATTCATGTTGTTTAGCTAAAAGAAGACAATTTGGTCCTTAGTGAAAGAAGCAAAACAACATAGACCACGTTTTTTTGGTTTATGCAAAGGTAACAAGAAGTTGATGCTCTGTAACATGTCAGTGACTGCGTATTCAGGTGATATGTACACTTGAGATAATGGTGTACAAAACATCAATGAAACGTTTTTTTTTTCTTTCTTTTACTTGGTCATTCATTTGTGATATAATTCCTGACAGCTTTTGAAGAAGATTATATTACATGTGTTCTACTGAATGATGGCGAGTTCACGAGGTGACATGAAAGGTTATTGACCAGGCTCCCTCTTGTGGGATTAGAGAAATGAATGAAGACATCTGTTAGTCACCAGTTTGTTGTTTGTTCCTGTCCTTCCCTCCCTCCCTGTCTGTTATTGTATTTTTTTTTTTTTTTTTTTTGTTTTAGCGTGAAGAAACCTGTGTACGTGACTCCAATTCATTTGGAACCTCTTCCGAAGGAAGAAGGAGCCCCCATTGAGCAGACGTAGCGCTGGCCTGTCGGGTGGGGTGCCCCTGACCCGAACTGCTCTTGGACTGAATTTGGGTACCAACCCTGGCCAGAGCAATCCATGCGGAGACCTTCAAGTGGGACTTTGTGGAGGGAATGATTAGCAGAGACAATTGACTGGAATGGACATGCTCTAGTCCACCCTTCCCCAGTCTTTCCTCTTTCATCATCAAGCAGCCCTGCCAGCTGGCATCACACTAATGAACAGACATTACCGAAAGAGCGGCTTGCAAGCTCCCAGCTTGACTTGCATTAGCCCTGCATGCTCCAAATGAATCTGTCAGGCGTAGAGCTTCCATCCGTGCTGTCTCACTGTTGCCTGTATGGAAAGATGGTTTGAGGTGCTGTTGAAAGGGATTGCTTGATGTACACTGTATTTGAAAGGGAAAGACGACCTTCAAATGAAGTGAACTTCAAATGAAAGAACTATCCCTTCGAAGTAACAAAATGTTTTTTGCAATTTTAGGACGAAGCTAAACTGAATAATGAACATTCAAAACAGAACACACAAAGTCGGCCATTTTACCGTTTATAGTGACGTCAGACCTCCTCAGCTCTTTAACTGCTAGATGAAATGCCTGCTCTCCCTTGAGACACCAGCCAAACACAACGATAATTTAATGATCTGTGAAGTATCAAATCCACCAATACAACGTATGCTCTGCTACATAACCAAACATACACAATAGCTGTGTTAAGTAACCTATTCCACATGCATAGTTATCGAACAAAGATCCCAGCTCAGCCAATCACGTAAGCTAAATCATAAATAAGTTTGCAAAAAAAGTTTGCAAGCACTGTGTAATGATCAAAACTGCGGCGAACTTCCACATCCCAGCACCATAAAAGGAACCACATACAGCTCTATGGTAATACCTGCGATAATATCTGCTCAAAATAATGAATATGAAGGACAACTCCCCTTGCACACACTGTTGTTGTTTAATAAATGGGTTCTGGCAACATACTATGCCTTAGAAGGTGTATTGTTTACGCACATGCTAGACATCTTAAGCACCTCTTGTAATTTGTATAGCTCAATGTAACTGACCAGAACTCCTGCATTTTCTTACTGTGCTGCACAGCCATCAGTTATAATGGAGTGCCTAGTGTCTCTTGTGTTCTTTACCGTGAACCGTCAACCATACCACACATTTTTTTTTTTTTTTTTTTTTTTTTTAGAAGTACACTAACAATATGAGGAAAAAAATGGATCATCAACAAAATTCCTAATGCTGCACACCAATTTAAGTTGATGAAAAAGCTCAAAACGAGTGGGAATTTATTAAAAAAAAAAAAAAAAAAAATTAGTTAAGCCTATACAGACTTTGGTTTAGCTATGGTTCTTAGACACTGTCACGTGACTGCCAATGCGTTTCTCGGCCTCTCGCAGGCTGAACCTTTTTGAGGGATTGAAAGATGGTGTCTTCGATTATTTTTATAATTTGGTTGCATTTTTGTCATTTGAAACATACAACTTTGCAGAAAAATTGCAGGAAATCTACGGCATAAAACCTGGTCTCTATATGGGTAATTCTTTTATTTAATGTTGCTTTTGTGTGATGGTTCTTTTGCCCTTGAAATGTAGCCATGACAAGGCACCGTAGGAACTGGAGCATCTTTGAATGTGTGATTTTAACATTGAATGAAAAGACTGAATTGGGCTAGAGTTTGATTGTATTCCACTGCAAAGCATTTGAAACGGCTTTAATGCTTTGCTGGGGTTACATGCTAGCTGGACTGAAATTTTCATAGTTTTTTTAAGCAAACTGAAACGGAGCATGCAAGTTTCGAACTACTGATTGCTTTGTCTTGTAGATACATTTTAACTTATGGATATTTATTTAAGCTATATCAGCAAATGCGTGTTTCTGTATAATCAGTCAACTCAAGACTGACATATCAATCATGTCAAGTTTTATGGCATTTACATTTTGTATCATTTGGTAGAAATGTGGTTTTCTATTTTAATAAGTGAGATAGTGGTGGGGAAAAGTGACCATATGTAAGACTAACACTACAACATGCTGCATAATCCCACTGCTAATTACAATCACTACATTGATCTGTGTTACATTAGAGTTTTGTTATTCACGGTTGACTAAGCTATTTGCAGCATATTTAATGGGGCGTTCGACTTCTTATTCTGGACATATGATCAAATTGTTTTTAAGCTGCTGTGTGGTTGGAAGCTGTGGAATGTTAGAAGGGACAATTTCATTGTGTGTCATTTTATTTCCAATTTGTATCTACAGGATGATAATGGGGTGGTTGTGGTTTCTTTGAAAACTTTGACCGGTACTTTTTTCAGTTATTAAGTCGATTTATTTTCCAATTTGTCATTATCAAGCAAAGGGCAGTTGTATGAATGTATCATACAGAACTGATTGCAGTGATTGGCTGTTAAAGAATTTCTACCCAGTGCAAAACTGAAAATGTTGTTTCGAGACTAACTGCTGTAGCCACGTGTTGGCATTGTACAATCAATTAAGACCATATTGTCATATTCGTTCAATCACTTTCTCCTTGTGTGTCAGTTTAATCAGGTGCCAATATGATATCAATTATTCTGTAACACTTTTTTTTCTTTTTCTCTCAACTAAATAAAAACATTTTTTAAATTTTGGTGTGGGGATTTTTTTTGAAGAATGTCTGTAGTTACGTGGCTGTCTGCTCAAAGATTGACAAATTAATAGTTTGAAAAAACCTTGCGGGACTATGTGGAAATGGGCATAGTGCTTGGTTATTCATCCAGTGTCTTATCGATAAACCCTGTTCGGGGTCTTCAGGACTAATCCCAGCATACAATAGGTGGGAAGCAGGAGCACACCTTGGATGGTTCACCAATCAGTCAGTGCGCACACACACACCATTCATTCACACTTAGTAGACTCTATATTGGCCTCTGATTGTTAGCCTGTAATGCATGTCTTTGGGCCGCAGGAGAAGATTCAGGTGAATAGAGGGAGAGCGTGTGCTGGGAGTACAGCACACCCTTGGCCATATTTAAACTTGCAACCTTGCTGTGAGGCAACAGTGCTCTCCACCATGATGCCTCCCTAGTCCCGATAATTCTGTTTAAGATGGTAGAAAGCAGAGCCAGTTTTGTTTTTTAATATGCTTGCATGGAATGTAGGGTTCTTATTGCATGGAACACATACTATAGCTAGTAAGGAAATACTAAAGGCACTCTGGAGAGAGCTCTCAATCTCATTGAAATGCATGCAAATTTTTCTAGGTAAATTACAAAATATGGTTGACCGCAGCACCATTTCCTCTCCTCTTCGACAGTCATCATTCTGACATTACTCCCTTTCCACAAAGTACTCCTCTGTCGTAATGTTTAGTTTACTATATGTGGAACAGTTTTGAATGCACTTAACCCCTGCACTGGGTGCTTAAAGATGTTTTATGTTGGCTTTGTCATGTTTACATGCCACTTCGTTTCATGCAATGATTGGGGAGTCCAGTCTCTTACTGTAGCCCATGGTAGCCAATATCAGTGCAATGGAATAGTTCATCTAAATAATGCTGGTCTTTAGTTTAAAGCTGTGATATATACCCTTTTTGTCCATGTTCACAACAATCAAAAGTTTGAAATCACTCATCATTTAATAGTTTAAAATTTTATTTTATGGTGTATAATTGTAAATAGCTGGAAACAAACACTTAAATGTGTTTTAATATGTTTTATTGAATCTCTGGTATTTGGGTTTGAAAAAAAATTTTCAAAAGATAATTTACTCATTTTGACGATTTGTCATCAAAGTATCCACTGTGAGATGTCAGGCATTTGGCATATTAATTTTACTGCAGTATCCTTTTAAATGGATTTCTGTTCGAACTGAAATTTTTTCCCATTGGTTTGTCTTTGAAGATGAACACACTGCACAAACTTGGTAATCCAGGTGATCCTATAACAGGCTGTGGGCTTGAAATCAGGTGATTGAGCTGGCCACTCCATATCTTGTCATTTCCTTTCCAGAAAGTCCCTGCAGAGTTTGGATTTGTATATTTTGCCATTGTCCAGCTTTAAGACAAAATTTCTTCTAGTTATTCTATGTGAAAAGGACTATTGATTCCAAACTTTGTACAGCAGGAGGACTGCACTTTACTGAAAAGATTTATAGATCTCATGCATTGTGGACAAAATCCAGTCGTTTGTTCTCAAACAATGGAGTGAGTGCGCAGGCTTTACATCTTTTTCCATTGACACTTTTTACTGATAGCCTTGCAACTACACATGATGTAAAAATTGCGTAGAATTTTTCCTCTTTATTTGATTGCTGTTTGACATATTTTGACTCCAGTGGCAAAGCCTATGAACCCCTGCACTGAATTAGTTCTCCAAAGCTTGGATTTTAAGTGCCTTAAAACCCCCACACCCCAGCTTTTCTCAGCTTTACTTTTCATTTTAGTAGCATTCAAATTCTATTGAATTGGGTGCCAATGTGCAGATGAAAGATGACCATCTTTTTCTCTATAACAGTTTTCTTTTTGGTGTTTTCAGTACACTTCAAGATAAATTGTTCTGTCATAAGGTGGTGCGCCGATAATTCTTGAAAACATTTATTTCATACAAATATTCACAAGAAATATTATCCGCTCCACATCTGGGTCACTAGGTGGCTCGCTGTATCAATAACTGAATAGCTCAGCAAGTTAGATATCTTGGACCTACAAGCAGCAATCCTGTAAAGTTGAAAGTAATGACAATGAACCCTTTAATTGTCTGCTTGACCTTTTGCTTGGGCAGATTCTGAGTCACCGTATTTAACCATAACGTGCTGAACTTATTAGATTTTTTTCAGCATAAAATTCCTCAACCAAGTGTTAGAGATGGGTCAATCAGGGTAAGTTCAACACATCTTTCAATTAGATACAGTGACTCTTATGTGCTCTACCAAAAGGTTGAAGGTAGTCAAAAGTTACCCTTGAATGACAATGGGCTGTACTTCTGGAACAAAGAATGTAGTTTTAACACATTTTATTGTTCAGAATTGGTAGCATATTTAGGGTGGTGGGTCAAGAAAGCAACTGGAACAACGTTCTCATCAAAATTTTAAGTCCAAAAATTACAGATTGATACAATTACAAATACCCACACAAACATAAACAAAGTACTGTTTGAAACAAAAAAAATAAAGAAGGGCAAACCTGTGAGGAAGCAAACAGTAAAATAGTGAATTAGATAACACAATAGACATTATTGACAGCTACGCTAAAAGTGTTGAGCCTTTTTTTGAAATATAACACTGCCTCAGCACACCATGCAATCGTATGTTTTGTATTGTTTAAATCTGAGGTCGTATCTTTTCAGAGTTTTAACTTTACAATATTTTGTGGCATGCAGTTTTGCTTATTATTGAGGTGGGCAGATGATACACTCTACCTGCTGAGACCATGTTGTTTTAGCTACCGATACATCTAAGCATGATCAGTATATCAGTAAAATTATTTAACCTAAGCCTGACAAAAATTGAGATCAAGAGAGGCCCAAGCACTGAGCCCAGAGGAACTCCATGCATTATCACCAATAGCAACAGAAACACTTTTTAATATAAATGAAATCAATCAACCAACCAATCACTCACTTTTTTGGGAATTCAAACTTGTTTTCCTGAAATGTAAACCCTTAGAAACCTTGGAAGTATTCTTTTTTGCTAAATGAAAATGTCATTGTGAGTGTAGGACATCCATACATTTAGATTGGATTTTGCTCTTGAGTAAGATTGCAAGTTGACGTATTGTGAAAACCTCATGCCTTGGATTGCATGTGGTACATCCTTAAGCTGAGGGTTAAGGTTAGCTTAAGGTTAGGATTAGGGTCAGGGTAAGGCAATCATCATTTTTAAAAGATAGCCTTGACTTGCAGTTGCAAATGCTAAACTTGCGGTTGGATGTGGGACTCAAACAGTGACCTCATGTGGAATGGTTTCTTTTTTTGTTGTCCCAACCACCACCACAACCTCTTCACTACGCAGACTCTCTCGCTATATGAGGATGTCATCGATTTCCTCCTTTGCTCTAGTCATCATTATTATGGCTGCTAGAGGATATCTGTGATTTAAACATTCATATAAGTAATTTTGGGTACTTGCATTTACAACATATTTGGTTGAAATTCTTGTGAGGACAGTCGTAGTAGGACTATGTTCCTAATGAGGACCAGAACCAGTGGTAACACCAGATGGCAGGCATCAAATAATATAAGTTTCATTGATTTTTTTTTAACAGTGTTAATGTTTCTGCAATTGCCATAATGTATCTAGAACGGAAAGAAGTATACTTTTTTGCCTTTTGAAAATGATCAGTTTTTGAAAGAAGTTTTTTTTTTTTTTGCCTTTTTAAAATTATCATTTTAAACTTCATAATGAAATCCGTCAGTAGAAAGTCACAAAGAATTAGTTACTCGGTGGGGAAATGGAAACATTTATGTTTATGCAACTTAAGACTTTTATTCTAATGGTTTGTGGAATTAAACCATGATATATTTTAATAGCTACGTACAAGCATGCACAGCCACAAACATTTCAGCATGTGCTCAGGCAAGCCATATTGCAGTCCATAGAAGATTTTAAAGGACTGTGCTTGCTTGATATCTACATCAATTATCAAATCTTTGATGACAAAATTGATCAGCAAAAAGTAATGGTAAAATTCTAAGTATTTTCATAGCCATTGCATGCATATCAACCATCATAACATAAAAAGTTAGCGTCATCTCGTGGTTTTGTCCAAGTGATTGTATAGGACCAATGAAACAACCATGGCAGCCACCTTGAAGGAAACAAACACAGAAAGAGAAGTACATACCTCTTCAGCATATCAGTGAGTGAAATTAAACCTGACAGTTTTGCAATGAAAAATATAAGATCATTTCTGAGCACAGGAAGTTTAGATTATCATTGATATGCTGCATGCTAAAAGGGGTATTTCTGTGGAGGTAATGTTCTTTTAATCAGCCATCAGTTTAGGCCCTTGTGATAAAAAAGTGTGGGCTCACTGTCTCACTCGTGTCAATCTGAGTAGTCATTGAATGGTTAAATGTTTAAATTCTTTGCTGGCTCATACATACAGTACATTACTGTTCAAAAGTTAAGAATCACTGTGTTTTTCACAGAAATTTAGTTGAATAAACTGCATAACAAGGAGGCAATCAATGAAAACATTAATCTGCAGGGGCTTTCAAAAGAAAGTGCAAAATCTTGGGTGGCCAACTCAATCACCTGATTTAAACCCGATAGAGCTATTGGGGGATCGCCTGAATGTCAAGTTAGTAAAAGTACAACCATGGGAAATATTGCAGACCATGTGGCAAGCCTTTGAGAATGATACCTCAGCAAAATTAACATCCAAATGTCTAAAATTTACAGAGCAGTGATTAAATCTCATGGAGAATGCTTGAGAGAAAAATCACTAAAACAGACTAGGGTTCTAAAATAGAATTGTATTATCATTTAAAAACTTTATTGCCCCCACACATTGAAATACTAAATAAATCATCTTAAAATACATTTTGTTTTACATTGCGCTTGTTTCATTTGACTTACTATTAAATACAGTGTAAATACTTCAATTGAATAGAATATGCAAAAAAGCACTGACAGTGATTCCTAACTTTTGAGTAATAGAATATACTGTATTGATTTCAAATGTAATGTAATTATGATGAAAACTCAGTTTAACGTAAATTGCCGTTGAATATTAAATGATTTTTTTCTGCGCCTACTGGTGGATCATTTGTTACGAGTATGGACAGACTGCAAATAGTTTTTGACGCCAACAATAAAATCAAAGGTAGGCTGTCAACCAGAAGCACTGTTGTTGAGTCCTGTACATTCTGTATTTAACTTTAATTTTCACATTCTAATCTCTGTTTCTATAGTGTAATGCAGTGGCCTTTTATGGCTTTTTTTTTTTACAAACCCCAATTCCAATGAAGTTGGGACGTTGTGTAAAATGTGAATAAAAACAGAATACAATGATTTGCAAATCTCATAAACCCACATTTTATTCAAAATAGAACATAGACAACATATCTGAGGAGTCCACTTGCAAAGCCTTCTAAGTCAAGTTGGTCCATTTTTTAGGAAAATCTGATTTTTTGGAGGGCATAGAAATGATCTTCCATAGATACCAATTTTCACTATTCTGAAACTTTTAGCCTTTCAGACATAATCCATGAGGCAATTCAATATTTTTTAAGCAATTACTTTGATTTTGCAGCGCAAAGTTTTGACTTAGCAGGTTTTGAAAGTGGAGTGGAAATTTAGCAGGTTTTGACAGTGTTTAAACCAGCTCCGTTGCTCAATAAGTGAAGGTATTTCAGGACCCACTCAACATGCAACTCAATGCTACAGACAGCACAGTGGTTGACTAGCTGCTATGACAATGACAACATAAACATGAGTCCATGGGTTCAAATCCCCATTTTATGGTATCACTATCATCACACTTTTCTGAACTGCCCAAACCAACACACTAGAACCCAATGTGTTACCATACCTTGATTGTCACCATAAGGCAATGAGAATTTATTAGTGTTATAGAAGGCACAGTAGCTGATGACTTAGCAGAATTTGACAGAGTTTTCCTCCTTGACTTAGCAGGTTTTGACTGAGTTTCGCTTATTCCGTTACAATTTATAACATGGTTTATTAGGTTTTGAAAGTGGAGCTATCAGTGGGACATGCGCAGGTGCCTGAAAGAGAGGCTTGGAGAGATAACTCATTTATTTTCAAAACTTGACTTAGCAGGTTTTGCAAGTCGACTCTTCATCTGATGTTGAAAGTGAGATATTTTACTATAGCTAGAATCTTACATCAGACAAGAGTAGAACAACATCCCTCTTCCAAAACTCCAGCAATTGGTCTCCTCACTTCCCTGACGTTTACAGACTGTTGTTAAAAGAAAAGGGGATGCTACACAATGGTAAACATGGCCCTGTCCCAACTTTTTTTGAGATGTGTTGCAGCCATCAAATTCAAAATTAGCAAATATTTTTCATGAAATGGTAAGATGTCTCACTCTCAACATCTGATATGTTGTCTGTTGTTTTGTGAATAAAATGTGGGTTTAAGAGATTTGCAAATCATTGCATTCTGTTTTTATTCACATTTTACACAACATCCCAAATTCATTGAAATTGGGGTTTGTAAAAACAAAAAATAGCATTCAGTCCAGAAGCAATCAGACGCCTGCTCTGGCCTAAAGCTTTACTGATAGGTCTGTCTATAAAAATGGGATAAATATGGATGGGCATGACATTTATCACATACTCACAGTTGTCTTTTTGCTTTCAATGTTGTGGAATAGATATAAAAAAATACATATTTTACTAATGATACAAAAATAGGCACTCAATGATTACATGTGTCTTCTGTGGATTGGTAGTTCACTGCAGGCTAGGAAGTTTTATTTACAGACTTACAGACTTACAACTCAAAAGCATGGTGTCTACTTGAGCACGCGCAGTAGACACAAAAACATTACATTTACATTATCTTATTATGCATATTTTAGAGCACTGTTGACCATTTTAGTACCTAAATTTGTTTGTGCAACCATGGTTTATGAGTGTTTGCAGATTTTCCTTTTTTTTTCAACAAGAAAATAAATCTTCTCGTTCAAAGGGTGCATAATGATTACAGCATGCGGAAATGTGTCAATGTCTCATTTCTTCTACGCTTTTAAAGTTCGTCATTCAAAATGCTCAGAACAATAATGATTAATGTATTCATTGCCACAAGCTGTTGCTTATTCAAAATAATAGTTGAATGCATGACTGCCATGGAACCAAGAATTAGCAGTAATTCATTTTTACATTGCAGAGTATTCTGCTACAGTCGAGTAAATAAATCTAAATGTTACCTCTAGAGCGCAGACTCCTGCTGCTATTCCTCCCACAATATTTGAATCCTTCTTTATGGTTGACAGCAGATTAAAGCACCCCTACACAATCACAAAAACATAAGTATTAAAAAAATATATAAAAAACCTTGAGGCAAAGTTCGAAGGGTGACTCACTTTCATCCTACAAACAAACCTTGTGGGCTGTGATCCTACTGTCAAATTTGATTTGAGTGTATTTGCATCAATATTGACTTCTGTAAAACTAAACAAGTAAATGAAACCCTTGGAAGGATCCATCATACAAAGTCTATTTTAACGTTTAACTTGAGGCTAATTCTCCTCACTCCTTTCCTTCTTCAAAGGCCGTGCTACTCCGTTGCTCTCACCTGAACATTACTCTGATTTGCACCTCTTTGGCTGCAGGTCGCACCAGGGAAACTACAGCAGGCTGGCGGGTAGCTGTCCCCATTCATGCTGTAATTTTTGAAGTCAGTGTAGTTGGTGAAACCGCAGCATTTCAACTTGAAAAGTACAAAAAGGGGAATTACTGAAAGTCGATGCAGCGAAAAAAAAAAATTTCCCACCCAGATAAATACGTAAATAAAAAAATGCAAAAATTACATGACACAGAAAGCATGTTAACATTATAGATGACACAATCTTCAGTGCTGTGCTGCTCCTGACCTCAATCATGATGGAGTTCCACACTTCTGTGACCACTGGGTCCATGCCATATTGGTCCTGCAAAGTCGGCCTCACCCGTGATATAAGGACACCCTCTGCCTAAGGGCAAAGCACACGTTGATAATTTCTCAAAGAGATCAATGCTTAAAATCCCCACTCTGCTGAAACATGAGCCGCTGCACATGACAACTGGCCACCAAGCCCACAGTGATATGGTTTACTTCATACACACTGCACAAATCCACGCAGACAAACCTTTATGTGCCAAGCTAATCATGTGCAGTCATCTGAGCATCAGTAATGAAAGCTTTTGTTTTTAAGTCAAAATGGAGAAAATTCTAGATCTCTTTTATCTTTTCAATTCAGAATTGCTGACAGGAGGAAAATGTACACTCCTGTCATGTTTGACAAAGCATTTGTAATAAAAAGTAAAACAAAAAAAAAACAAACAAACAAACAATGATAATAAATTAATGTGCAAGTTAAAGCATTTTCCTTTACAACCTGAATCAGGGTACCAGTGGCCACTGCTGCACAACAGTGCACTCTTTTTCAGAAACTACAGAGACTACTCTTTGCATGATAATCTCTAAAGTTTGACTCATTTTCGCAGATGACTGACTGCAACACAAGGCCTATTTGCTGGGATTGCCAGCAGGGAAGTTGGGACAAGCTACAATTTAAGTTCCCGCAGGAAGCAGGGAGGGGTACAGGTCATAGGCATTCTGAAGCATTGCTTAATTCATCACTGTCTGTGAATCTTGTTCCTTTGAGTTCCCTCAAGACAGCGATGGACACAACCCATGATAGGTGTCAAGCCACTCAGCTCAGTGAATTAAGTTGACAAACACAGGTGGCCTGTTTAGTCTTGGCAGTTTGGCAAAAGGGGGTAAATATATGCATGCAAAGTGAAATTCAGATATCAATGGGAAAACTAAAGGACATTTGGTGAAGATTACATGATTACAAGTGTCTGGTACCAGCTATATTTATATATCAGAATTGGGTTGTTAACTTTTTAATACCTTTCAGACCCGATGCACATTGTAATGAACACAACCCCCCCCCTTGTATGCTTTGTGACATTTTTCACCACATGAGGGGAATAGTCCATCTGATTGGATGTTCAACAGAAAATTAGGCAACTGCTAGCTCCCACCCCTTTCTTTTGAGAAAAAAAATACACTACAATTTAAATTTGCAATAATTTTTTAATTTTTTAATTTTTTTTTGACTGAGTTTTGTTTCTGGATGCATTTGGGATGGGGAAAATGCATAGTTGTATTTCTTCATTAATTTTCTACTTTGAGTGCTCTCTTCTACAAACTCATATCATGATGCACAACCAGGACTTTTTGGTTCAGGAAAGAGCGAAATGCAATCTTCCCCGGTCACTCTGTACATGCAAAGTCACTTTTATAGGTGCCCAAACACACCATTTACCTTTCAACAATATTGGGTCATTTGTCTCAACTGAATAATAACTTGATTCAGTGATGCCCAAAGCTAACTTCCTCTCAAAGACTGAACTTACTTAGCTAAGATTGCGACACGCGCTTTGGTGCATCGATGGCAGTCGCACTACTGTCAGTGTAGATTTGTAAATTGACCACTAAAGTATGAAGGACATTTAAGTGTGACATGAATAGCTGTTTAAACATCGATAATATGCAATGATATATATGGGCCAGGCTCACGAAATGTGCGCCACCCCCCTCTAAATGTGTCCACAGGCTAGCAAATCTTATATTTTGCTTAGATCATTCCAGAACCACCATGAATGGATAGAGCTCACCAAGAGCAACTTGGAACACCCCACTTTTGTCAGTCTGCGATAAATATTTCCCGTCTTTTTTGCCCTTAAATTTGGATAAGTGGCCAAAAATGGCACTTTTTTAATGTCCATGTAAAAAGTGAAATAGTTCACTTTTTGTTTTTTGTATTTAAGTGTTCTATTTTTTTTTTTTTTTTCTGTGCACAATAGACATGTGTAGGTTATGTCTGACAGTCGGCATACGTCCCTATCGTCGTTTTGTGCATTGCGGTGACATTTAATAAATTGTCCACAAGGTACTGGTTTCTGACTTAGATTTTACATTTAGCACTCTAGAAAAATAAAGAAAAGGTCCCTACACCCTAATAATCCTTCAGGATGAAGCAAATATATGGTGCACTAGGGCAAAAAATAAAATAAAATAAAACTCCAACCTACAGAGATTGAGTGGGATTTTTGTGTCCCCAAAAAAATGACCTTTTTAAGAAAAGTTTCTGACTTAGATTTATTTTTAAAAAACTGTAAAAGATATAGCCAAATGCAATTCAGGTATTGTTGTTGGCCTAAATCAAAGTGGAAATCACTGTTTAGATCAATTATTTACTGAATAATGACATAGTTACAGCGCGCGAAGCATTTTGGTTGGTTTCTGACTTAGGGTTTCTACCTTATATTTCTAAGTCAGAAACTCGGGCATCTCAGGCAGAAATCAGGCGTATTCGGCCAAATGTGGCCCCAGTCGTTACACAGGTGGTCAGGGACATGATATTCCATGTTGGTTTGACATGTTAACATGTATTTTAGCTGATTTGATCGAAAATACAACCCCAATTCCAAAATAGTTGGGACAAAGTGTAAATTGTGAATAAAATCAAAACGCAATGACTTTCAAATCACACCAGCCAGTATTTTATTCACAATAGAACAGAGATAACATAGCAAATGTTGAAACTGATAAATTTTACAGTTTTATCCACAAAATGAGCTCATTTTGTGCATAAAAATGTAAAATGTCTCAGTGTCAACTTTTGAAATGTTATCTATGTTCTATTGTAAATAACAATTTACACTTCATCCCAACTATTTCGGAATTGGGGTTGTTTAACGATGGCATCGGTCGGAGGCCCGACATCGGACCGATCGGCCCACGCTCTCAGTCAGAAACCGGGATCTCAGGCAGTAACTGACGCGGGATGTGGGCGGCCGCTGTGGCAGCGATCGGTGGCCAATCAGTCATAAACTTGGTCAAATAACATGCATGGGTGGTTGGGGACATGATATATTGTGTTTTCTAACGTGTCGACTTGTATTTTTGAAGATTTAATCGAAAAATATCAGTAGCGTCGGCCCACGCTCTCAGTCAGAAACTGGGATCTCAGGCAGAAACTGACGCGGGGCGTGGCGGCCGCTGTGGCCGCAATTGGTGGCCAATCAGTCATAAACTTGTTCAAATAACATGCATAGGTGGTCGGGGACACCAGACAACACCTACAACAAAATAACAATAACTAAAAGACAGAAACATGCAATCATCATAAAAAACTCCCGGGGCTCAGGCTAGGGGAACCTAGGACCCAAAATTAAAAAAAAAGAACTGTCAAGCAGCCTGTCCACCAGCCTACAAGTGGCATCTTCCATTCGTAAGTGATCAATTACCTACTTGAGAGTCTTATTCTATCTAGTAGTTAAGTATTATGGCAATAGCAAGTCAGTCGGGTTGAGTTTGGTACACTTTGACGGGTTTATGACTTAGTCGCGGTTTCTGACTTAGATTCGGTTTCTGACCAATATACCGATATTTGGAGCTAATAGACACCTGTTCTGGCTTGGTATTGCCTAGGCTACATACTTTTAAGCCATAAGGAGTGTTTCTAGGAGATTTTTGAGTTTTGATATAGGTTTTTACAACATTTTTCAGGTATTTGCAGACCAGAATTTCTTTTTTTCAGCAGTGACGGGATCCCGAGGAAAAAAACAAAAGAAAAAAAATCACTGTGGGGATTCTAATTTCAGGTGATATACCTCTGGACATCACTTATATACAATTATAACACTGATTGAAGGCTTAAATAACTTTATTATAACTAGTTATTGGCCTCTGGATGGATTATAGGCAAACAGTAGGTTTTCCTGTTTCTGACTTAGACGAGCAAGGGTATAGGGAAATGCGTATAACTCACCAAATATTCCACCAATGACCATGATATTTGGTATTCAGAGAGTAGACATATACCGTTATTACATACAATTACCACTGAGAGCATAGGGTTGCCTGAATTAATTTTACACATTGTGTTAGAGAGCAGTTTGCACTCGTGCAGCAATTTTGCAGCCGCACGCAAAACGTACCCCGACTTCAGAGCCATGGCAGGGTTGACAATCCCAACAGCATATTACCTATATACCATTTTTCCATCAGCTATACTATCCTTCTATACATATCAGGGCATTTTGAGAAGATATAGCTATATCTATGCATGTATGAGGCTTTAGAAGATATGCATGTCTTGAAACTAAGGCAGAAAATCAGCCCAAAAAATGAGTTGAGGGACCCAACTTTGACCAGGTACCACGAAACGTCGCCGTCGCACGGCTTTGGAATATGATCCCACAACACCTATAGATTAAAGAAACCACTCACAGCTAAGCTTTATGGGTACTTTCATTATTTTTCAGTACCCGGGGGGGGCGCACATTTCGTTAGCCTGGCCCATATATATATATATCAGTGGCGGCTGGTGAACTGGCAATAGGGGAGGCTCAAAACAATCCCTTAAAATTAAGGATTGGTCAAGACCTGTTTTCAATCATTCGTTTCAATTACCATTACAGAAACTCCAAAAACTCTCAACATTATCAGGTGTGGCCAGTTTTCATTTATAACGCATACCTGTCAACTCTCACGCATTCGGTGTGAGTTTAAGTGGCATATTTACGTTCCTCTGCTGTAGTCAGCAATTATTCAATCAATGTGTATGTAAGAGATTCTTGCGTGGAATTGAAGTCCTTGTCCACTGGAGGGGTTGGAAGAAATGGTATTGCATAAAGACGTTTCAAATGATCTTATTTCATTTAAACAATCATGAAACACATGCATCGCTTCCAATCCCTGAATAAAGAAAAGTGTGAGAAGTCCGGAGTCATAATCGGTATGCGTTATAAATGAAAACTGGCCACATCTGATAATGTTGAGAGTTATCGGAGTTTCTGTAATGATAATTTAAATGAATGATTGAAAACAGGTCGTGACCAATCATTAATTTTAAGGGATTGTTTTGAGCCTTCCCTATCACCAGTTCACCAGCTGCCACTTATATATATATATATATATATATACACTACCGCTCAAAAGTTTGGGATCACTTGCAAATTTCTTTGTTTTCTAAAGAAAAATACATTTTCATGCATTTCACAAACATTTTTTTCCATTTCACAAACATTTTTATCCATTTCACAAACGATTAAAATTAATCAGATGATTTTCAAAGAATGATCTACATTTTTGCACAGAGGCCTATTGTCAGCAACTGTCAGTCCTCTGCATCAATTTCCTGGTATGGCTGTTAATCCAAGTTAAGCATTTTATAAGGCTAACTGATCATTAGAAAACCCTTCTGCAAATGTGTTGCTCAACTGAAAACCGTTGAACTAATAAGGGAGCGCAAAAGGGAGCATTGCATTCTTGAGGTTGGTTTAGTAATTGAAGAATCAGCAGTTGTTTGTTTGTTTACAGGCTCAAAATGGCCAGAAAGAAAGAACTTCCTTTAGAGACCCGTCAGTCTATTGTTGTGCTTAGAAAAGAAGGCTATTCAATGCGAGAAATTGAAAACTTAAAATCTCTTACCATGCTGTCAACTACTCCCTTCAGAGAGCAGCACAAACTGGCACTAACAAGGACAGAAAAAAGGAGTGGGAGGCCCCGATGCACAACTGTGCAAGAAGATAAACATCTGAGAGTGTGTAGTTTAAGACAAAGACACCTCACAGGTTGTCAACTAGCAGCTGCGCTAAATAGTTCCCGTCAAACACCAGTTTCAGTATCAACAGTGAAGGTGTTTTTTTTTTTTCATGAAGGCAAAGTTTGAAGTACATATTCATCATTTTCCATTCAAATCATTATTTCTAACTCATACAATGTCAGCATGTTCTGTTCATTTGCTATATTTCCAAGTGATTGCGAACTTTTGAGCGGTAGTGTATATGGGCCAGGCTCACAAAATTTTGTTAACCCCCCGGTACTGAAAATAATGAAAATATCCATAGACCTTAGCTGTGAGTGGTTTTTAAATCTATAGGCGTTGTGGGATCATATTCCAAAGCCATGCGACGGCGACGTTTTTCATTTTTTCGTGGTACCTGGTCAAAGTTGGGTCCCTCAACTCATTTTTTGGGCCAGGTTTCTGCCTTAGTTTCAAGACATGCATATCTTCTAAAGCCTCATACATGCATAGATATAGCTATATCTTCTCAAAATGCTCTGATATGTATAGAAGAATAGTATAGCTGATGGAAAAATGGTATATAGGTAATATGCTGTTGGGATTGTCAACCCTGCCATGGCCCTGAAGTCGGGGTACGTTTTGCGTGCGGCTGCAAAATTGCTGCGCGAGTGCAAACTGCTCTCTAACACAATGTGTAAAATTAATTCAGGCAACCCTATGCTCTCAGTGGTAATTGTATGTGATAAAGGTATATGTCTACTCTCTGAATACCAAATATCATGGTCATTGGTGGAATATTTGGTGAGTTATACGCATTTCCCTATACCCTTGCTCGTCTAAGTCAGAAACAGGAAAACCTACAGTTTGCCTATAATCCATCCAGAGGCCAATAACTAGTGATAATAAAGTTATTTAAGCCTCCAATCTGTGATGTAATTGTATATAAGTGATGTCCAGAGGCATATCACCTGAAATTAGAATCCCCACAGTGATTTTTTTTTCCCTCGGGATCCCGTCACTGCTGAAAAAAAAGAAATTCTGGTCTGCAAATACCTGAAAAATGTTGTAAAAACCTATATCAAAACTCAAAAATCTCCTAGAAACACTCCTTATGGATTAAAAGTATGTAGCCTAAGCAATACCAAGCCAGAACGGGTGTCTATTAGCTCAAAATATCGGTATATCGGTCAGAAACCGAATCTAAGTCAGAAACCGCGACTAAGTCATAAACCCGTCAAAGTGTACCAAACTCAACCCGACTGCCTTGCTATTGCCATAATACTTAACTAATAGATAGAATAAGAGTCTCAAGTAGGTAATTGATCACTTACGAATGGAAGATGCCACTTGTAGGCTGGTGGACAGGCTGCTTGACAGTTCTTTTTTTTTAAATTTTGGGTCCTAGGTTCCCCTAGCCTGAGCCCCAGGAGTTTTTTGTGATGATTGCATGTTTCTGCCTTTTAGTTATTATTATTTTGTTGTAGGTGTTGTCTGGTGTCCCCGACCACCTATGCATGTTATTTGAACAAGTATATGACTGATTGGCCACCGATTGCGGCCACAGCGGCCGCCCACGCCCCGCGTCAGTTTCTGCCTGAGATCCCGGTATCTGACTGAGAGTGTGGGCCGATCGGTCCGATGTCGGGCCTCCGACCGATGCCATCGTTATAAAACCCCAATTCCGAAATAGTTGGGATGAAGTGTAAATTGTGAATAAAATCAAAGTGCAATGACTTTTAGATCACATGAGCCAATATGTTATTTACAGTAGAACATAGATAACATTTCAAAAGTTGAAACTGAGACATTTTAGATTTTTATGCACAAAATTAGCTCAGATTGTGGATAAAATTGTAAAATTTATCAGTTTCAACATTTGCTATGTTATCTCTGTTCTATTGTGAATAAAATACTGGCTGGTGTGATTTGAAAGTCATTGCGTTTTGATTTTATTCACAATTTACACTTTGTCCCAACTATTTTGGAATTGGGGTTGTATTTTCGATCAAATTGGCTAAAATACATGTTAACATGTCAAACCAACATGGAATATCATGTCCCTGACCACCTGTGTAACGACTGGGGCCACATTTGGCCGAATACGCCCGATTTCTGCCTGAGATGCCCTGGTTTCTGACTTAGAAATATAAGGTAGAAACCCTAAGTCAGAAACCGACCAAAATGCTTCGCGCGCTGTAACTATGTCATTATTCAGTAAATAATTGATCTAAACAGTGATTTCCACTTTGATTTAGGCCAACAACAATACCTGAATTGCATTTGGCTATATCTTTTACAGTTTTTAAAAATAAATCTAAGTCAGAAACTTTTTCTTAAAAGGTCATTTTTTTGGGGACACAAAATCCCACTCAATCCCTGTAGGTTGGAGTTTTTTTTTTTTGCCCTAATGCACCATATGTTTGCTTCATCCTGAAGGATTATTAGGGTGTAGGGACCTTTTCTTTATTTTTCTGGAGTGCTAAATGTAAAATCTAAGTCAGAAACCAGTACCTTGTGGACAATTTATTAAATGTCACCGCAATACACAAAACGACGATAAGGACGTATGCCGACTGTCAGACATAGCCTACACATGTCTATTATGCACAGAGAAAAAAAAGGTAGAACACACTTAAATATAAAAAACCAAAAAGTGAACTATTTCACTTTTTACATGGACATCAAAAAAGTGCCATTTTTGGCCACTTTTCCAACTTTAAGGGCAAAAAATACAGGGAAATATTTATCGCAGGCCGACAAAAGTGGGGTGTTCCAAGTTGCTCTTGGTGAGCTCAATCCATTCATGGTGGTTCTGGAATGATCTAAGCAAAATATAAGATTTGCTAGCCTGTGGACACATTTGGGGGGGTGGCGCACATTTCATGAGCCTGGCCATATATATATAGATATATATATATATATATATATATATATATATATATATATATTTATATACACACACAGTGCTCAACAAATTTATTAGACCACCACCCAGTGAAAGGTTTATACCACAGCTGCCCTAAATTAACAGTGTTGGTAATTACCAAAATAATTTTTATGCTTCTGTAATGGTTAATCCACCAGTATGTGCCAGCTCTTTAACTGAAATGATATTTTTAATGCGAAAATATAATTATTGTTGTTATCCATGAATTTTCAAATTTATACAAAAAAGCAGAAAAAATAATTAAGCACATTCTTACATTTTTTTATTAAGATGCCAAATAACAGTTATTTTCTTGCATTCCTGCGCATAAAAATTAGTTTTAGTGGTTGAATGCAAGAATGCAAGCTGTTATCAAGGCCAAAGGAGGCCATACAAAATATAGTTTTTGTTTTTTTTTTTGTTTTTATGTGTGAATAAGGACTATTCTTTATTCCGTGGTTTCAGTTTGTTATTTGCCAAAGAAATAACAAAATAATTTTTATCTTTAAACAAGTTTTTGACAAATTTATAATTTAATTATATTTGTGTTTTCTCAGTTTTTTTATGACAGGTGGTCGAACAAATTTGTGAAATAGAAATAGAAATAGAAATCTTTATTGTCCACTCATGTGGAAATTTGTCTTTGGCCCCACAAAAGAACATTTACCACACATATGCACAAAAATTGTACAACAAACATATTACTCACACACACAGACAAGAGCTACTCATCCCATGGATAACAAACACATGAGACATGAGACAAATCTGGTGGTAAATCTGGTACTGGCATGGCATGGCTTTAAGCAGGGTATAAATACATACATAAATAAGTAGATAAAAGAAACAAATAAGAACAGCAGCTATAAAAAGGTCTGGGTCACCCATTTAATATGCTAATCGCAGCTGGTACAAAAGTTTTCTTAAAAATATTCCTGAGTGCTGTGGGTACCCTATTCCGTCTGCCTGAGAGGAGCATTTCAAATTCATGTTGGAGAGGGTGGGAAGGGTCCTGAGCTATTTGGGAGGCTTTCCTCCTGACCTGTGTTGTGTACAGTTCCACCAGCTGCCTCTGGGGGGCTAGTATGATCTTCCTGGCAGTGTTACAGAGGACCTATTATGCTGATCCTTCTTTTAACACATATTAGTAATGTTATAATGTTGGTTGTCCATACTCAACCTCTGTAAAGTTTCTAAACATAAGATACAGGGGTTTTGCGGTAATCCAAGAACGTGATTTCGTGAACGTGATTTCCTCTCTGAACAGCTCGTCCCGAGATCTTCGCGAGATCTGGGCAAAACCTGACATCAGGTTATGCCATCCAATTAGTACAGACCTAGCCAAAGCCAATCATGGCGCTGGACCTGCCCACACCGGAAACTATTCTAGCAGACATGAACAACCGCGGATCATACTATGCCTTAGTAGCATCTACACTTCCAGAAATACAAAAGAAGAACCGCAGATCATTTGAGGTACAGTTTTGTCAGTATCTCTCCCAAAGCTGTTGTCCGTTTACTTTTGGACGCGAAGAAAAGCACCTATTTCTCTTCCAAAAGGCGATGCCTCAAGAAATCAGTGGGTAGCTTTTTTGTTAACTGCCGAACTGCCACTTAATTAAAGGGAACATTAGCTGTTTGTGCTCAGCATTTCACCAAAGACAGCTTTGTCAATAAAGGATAATTCGACACAGGATAAGTGTTTCAGCTGCTTCTCAAACCTGAAGCAGTTGCATCGATCAAGCGCTCGGAGCCACAAGCTGTGAGTAACGATATAACAGCAAATAATGTAAGTGAGGCTAACGAGTTACGGGAGGCTGGCAGGACCGCTAACGATAGTTCGCACTAACAACTGGCCTCAAACGCAGACTTTGTAAAATATCTGAAGATAAAGCCTGTATCGGTCGCGACTGTCCGCGACTCACAAGCTATGTTTCCATCCACTTGTCAATCGAATTATCTGAAGTTCGCCAAAAATATTCATGCGAATAAAGCCCGTGAAAATACGTTTCCATCTAACGGCATTAAAGCGAATAAAAAGTAGTGCGTAATGACGCCACATGCTGTTATGCGATCAAATTGGTGCATCGAATACATTTCTGACATTTTAAGCTGTTTCCATTCATTTTCGCACTGAATCGCAGAACCTTCAAGTGAACAAAAGTAGTTTGTTATCCAACTAATTTAGCTGGTGAGCCAAAATGGATCGCGTTTACCAACAAATGACGATAATTCACAAGTTGTAGTAGTGCTTAGATGCCAGCTATTGGCAGCATAGCAGAGCATTATCAGAAGGAAACGACGGCATCAAAAACCGTCAGGATGCAGTAGCAGATTTATTCGGCAAATAACGTTTCCATCAGCATTTATCGCATAAGCCTTTTACCGATCAAGAGAAAATCCGATGAGATGGACCGTACAAACTATGAGTCGATAGTCTTGAAATCAAGTCTAATTTCACCATCTCCGTGAGGCATTTTTTTTATTCGATATTGCTTAATTTTTATAAGAACTGTAATGTGGTAAAAAGCCACTAGATGACAGTATTGACTTTTTTTTGTTAAGCAATCTGGAGCTGGGTTTGGGCATGTCCTGGGCATGCCTCAGAGGGGGCTGGAGGTGAGTATATGGGGAGAAAAATTGGGAGAGTGGTAGTAGTAGGAGAAATTGCAAGGAGAAATTGTGGAAGGATACATTTGACCAGACCTGTCACTCTTTTCAAGACCTGTGAAGCTTTTTGTGGATTTTAGCCTGTGTTGGAGCATTTTCCTGTCCCAAGACATCGCGACATAGCAGCGCCATCTCCATTACCGAGGGACTGTAAATATCTCTTTTTTTTATTTCAATCTTGGTCAGTAGAGGTAGATTGTAGACTAGTTCAAAGTTTGTGTTTAATTAAATCTGTTGAAGTTTAAGAATTTTGTCTGTCATCCCTTGCTGTCCGTGACGTCATAATAAATTGACGCCATAACAAATTGGGGCCATAACAAATTGGGGGCTCGGGTCCGGGATAGACCATTGTGCGAGTCATTTATTGAAAATCTAAAATTTCAAATTGTGAAATTGTTTTTTTGAATTTTCCTATATCTATATTGGCAGATCAACAGCAATGGATGATTTCTTGGCATCACCAACCGTAGAGGTTTTGAAGTCTTTTAAAAAGACAGAACTGCTAGAAATATGCAGACAGTTAGAGCTGACAGATGTGAAACCAGCCATGCAAAAAGCAAGACTGGCTAGAGAGATTGTTGAATATTACATTGATGAAAATGTGTTTGCACCAGGAGATCTAGAACAGTTTCCGGTTGAAAATCCCAATGTAGAATTGGAACTTAAATTAAAAATGCTAGAGATTGAAAGGGAGGAAAAAAGAAAAAACAAAGAGAATTTGAGAGAGAGAAAGAGAAAAAAAGAAAGGGAGGAAAAAGAAAAACAAAGGCAGTTTGAGTTAGAAAAATTAGCAAGAGAAGAGAAAAAAGAAAGGGAGGAAAAAGAAAAACAAAGAGAATTTGAGAGAGAGAAAGAGGAAAGAGCAGAAAGAGAGAGACAGAGACACAGAGATTTCGATTTAGAAAAATTAGATAGAGAAGAAAGGCTCCAAATGGAGCTACTAAAAATCAAAATGCACGGTGAAAACAAATTTCGGGCTAGCCATGAGGTAAAGCTGGTGCCTCCATTCTCAGAGAAGGAGGTTGATAAGTATTTCCAGTGCTTCGAGAAGGTAGCTAAGAGTTGTCAGTGGCCAAAGGAACACTGGCCTCTGATGTTGCAAACTGTCCTCAAGGGTAAAGCTCAACAAGCCTATTCGGCTTTGTCTGCGGATGATTCCTCTGATTATGAGGTTGTCAAAAAGGTTATTTTGACAGCTTATGAGTTGGTTCCAGAGGCTTACCGACAAAAATTCAGAGGTCTGAAGAAATCTGACAATCAGACTTATGTGGAATTTGCTAACGAGAAGAAGGTTTGCTTTGAGCGCTGGTGCACTTCTATGGAGGTCAAGGATGATTTCAACTCACTAAAAGAGATGGTGTTAGTTGAAGAATTCAAGAACTGTGTCAAGGATGATATTAAGACCTACCTTAATGCGAAGCAAGCACTGAATTTGCAATCAGCTGCCAAGTTTGCAGACGAATATGTTCTCACACATAAGTCCAAATTTCAGTCTAGCAGTAACAATAGATGGTCCAAATTTCAGAAGAAAGGTAACGGTGATACCCAAGATTCCTCACCCAAAGACAAAGACAAATCTGGTGATGGTGCTCAGAAATCCAGTCAAAGGTCTGATCAAAGTGTGAAAGCTGACAGTGACAAAAGTGGTCTAGTTTGCAATTATTGCAAGAAATCTGGTCATGTTACAACTAACTGTTGGTTCCTTAAAGCTAAGAAAGAAAAAGAGAAGGATACCAAACCCAATGCCTTTGTGAAGACAAGGTTAGAAACCCCTGTAGTAGATGACCGATCTGCTAAATTGCCTGCTCCTTGTGAGGCTAAGAAGCCTGATACTGCTGACTTTGTGAGAGAGGAATTCCTTCCATTTGTGTCAGAGGGATTTGTGGCTCTGAATGAGCATTCTCCTCCTGTCCCCATATATATCCTAAGGGATACCGGAGCTTCTCAGTCACTTTTGTTGATCGACTCCTTGGAGTTACGTGATGAGACCGCTTCTGGGGATTTCATACTTGTACAAGGTATTGAAGGGAGGACTGTATCTGTACCCTGCGCGCTCTGTATTCTTGAAGTCAGATTTAGTTACTGGACAGGTAAAGGTGGGACTTATGTCAAGTCTACCTATCAAGGGTGTTTCTCTGTTGCTAGGCAATGACCTGGCTGGGGGCAATGTAGTTCCCCCTGTTCATCTTACTTCACAGCCGAGCACTGAAGATGGTGATGAAGACCCATCTCTGTATCCTTCCTGTACAGTGACTCGTGCTATGGCCAAGAAGGCTCAAGAAGAAGATGATGTGGTGCCGTCCAGCACATTGAATAGTCATGACTCAGGTGGTTCGCCTCATGACTCTGTTCAGCCTACTTTGGTTTCTCCGTTTGAGGACTTATCAGACACTTTTATCAGTTCTCTATTCAGCCAGCCAGATGGGTCTGGTGATTCTGATGTGTCTGGAGACTCGTCTCTGTCCAGAAAGCGGTTGATTCAGGAGCAAACCAATGATCCTGAAATTTGTGTACTAAAGAAGAGAGCCCTTCCTGATGAAGAAATAGACACAGTTCCAGTTGAGTATTATCTCAAGGATGGAGTGTTGATGCGGAAGTGGCGCCCTCCTGATATCCCTGCTAATGCAGATTGGGCAGTGGTCAAGCAAATTGTTGTTCCGAAGGTCTATAGGAATGAGATCTTAACAATGGCTCATAGTTTGCCCTTAGGAGGTCATCTTGGTGTTAACAAGACTGTTGACAAGATCATGAAACACTTCTTCTGGCCTGGACTTTGGAAAGATGTTCCTAACTTTTGCAAAACCTGTCACACTTGTCAGGTAGTTGGAAAACACCAGTTAGACCCACCTGTAGCTCCATTGCAGCCTATCCCAGCATTTGGGGAGCCCTTCTCCAAGGTCATTGTTGATTGTGTTGGTCCATTACCCAAAACTAGATCTGGAAATCAGTACTTGTTGACAATCATGTGTGCATCTACCAGATTCCTGAAGCCATACCTCTACGCAACATCAAGGCAACTGCAATTTTCAAGGCTTTGATAAAGTTCTTCACGTTGTTTGGCCTTCCCAGGGAAATTCAGTCAGATCAAGGTAGCAATTTCACTTCTGGATTGTTTCAGCAGGTTGTGTATGAACTAGGTGTGAAGCAGATTCTTTCCAGTGCCTATCATCCAGAGAGTCAGGGTGCCTTAGAGCGGTTTCATTCCACTCTCAAGACAATGATGAGGACTTATTGTTATGACCATGAGAAAGACTGGGATGAAGGTGTTCATTTGCTGTTGTTTGCAGCTAGAGAAGCAGTGCAGGCGTCAACTGGATTCAGTCCGTTTGAGCTAGTGCTTGGCCATGAAGTGAGAGGACCTTTGCTATTGTTGAGTGAACAATGGCAAGAGAAAGAGCCGCATATCAGTCTGTTTGACTATGTTAGCAAGTTCAAGGAAAGACTGCGTGCAGCTTGTGACCTAGCCAAAGAGAACTTGAAATCAAGTCAGGGAAAAATGAAAACTTGGTATGATCATAAGGCTAGAAGCCGTGAGTTTAAACCAGGAGACAAGGTCCTTGTGTTGTTTCCCTTGCAGTCCAATCCATTGCAGGCTAGATTTCATGGTCCTTATGAAATTCTGACAAAACTCCATGATCTCAATTGCATTGTGAGGACTCCAGATAGGAGAAAGCCAAAACAGTTGTGTCACATTAACATGCTGAAGCCTTATCATGATAGGAATGCTAGGGGTGCAGCTGTCACTTCAGATCCTCCTATGGCCGAGACTTGTGAAGATGAGGGGGAGTTTCAAGATGATGAACCTAGAATTAAAGCTGAAGTTCTTTCATGTAAATTGTCAAATTCTGAAGTGTTGCAAAATCTTGATGTAAAACTCCAGCACTTAGAACCCTCACAGAAAGATCAGTTTGAGAGGTTGATCAAGAAATATAAAGATCTATTTCCTGATGTTCCAAAGAGAGTTTCTATAGCCTCTCATGATGTAGATGTTGGTGATGCCAAACCAATAAAACAGCATCCGTGCGGATGAATCCTGAAAAAAGAGAAAGATTGCTGAGAAAGAGGTTGAGTACATGTTAGAACATGATATTATCAGACCCTCTAACTCAGATTGGAGTTCACCCTGTGTTCTAGTTCCAAAACCTGACGGAAGTACTAGATTCTGTACAGATTATCGCAAAGTCAATGCTGTAACTAGAACTGATGTGTTTCCAATACCTAGGATTGATGATTGTATCGATAGAGTAGGGCAAGCAAAGTTTCTGACCAAGATTGATTTATTGAAGGGTTATTGGTGTGTGCCTTTAACTGAGAGGGCCAAGAGCATCTCTGCTTTTGCCACACCATCTGGGTTATACCAGTATGAAGTCCTACCCTTCGGCATGAAAAATGCCTCAGCCACGTTCCAAAGGATGATACAGTCTACAATCGCCGGATTGCCACACACGGGTGCGTACATCGACGACCTGATCACATGGAGTGACTCCTGGGAAGAACATCTGAAAGATGTAGAGACGTTGTTCCAGCGTTGACCCAGGCTAACCTGACTGTTAACCTAAACAAGAGTGACTTCGGTTGTGCTACTGTCACGTATCTTGGCTACGTCATAGGCCAGGGTAAGGTGGCACCCATAAATGCTAAAGTCCAAGCCATCGTGGACTTTCCAGTTCCTGACAACAAAAAAGCTTTGCGCCGCTTCCTTGGAATGATCGGGTACTACCGCAAGTTCTGCAAGAACTTTGCTGAGATTGCTCTCAGTCTCACCAACCAACTGAAGAAAGGCGTAAAGTTCACTTGGGATGACACATGCCAAAGAGCCTTCGATCACCTGAAGTCTCTGCTGTGTCACTTCCCCGTGCTCAAATCTCCTGACTGCAACAAACCGTTCTCCATGGCAGTCGATGCTAGCGACCAAGCTTGTGGATCTGTGCTCCTACAGAGAAGTGACTCTGAGGACATTGAGCATCCCGTGGTATACTTCTCCAGGAAGTTCAATCGCCACCAAAAGAACTATTCCACAATTGAGAAGGAGCTGTTGGCTCTGGTTCTATCCTTACAACACTTTGAGGTTTATGTTTGTACAGGGCAAAAGCCAATGATTGTATATACTGACCACAATCCGTTAATGTTTTTGAGTAAGATAAAAAACAAGAATCGGAGATTGTTGAATTGGAGTTTGATTTTACAGGAGTTTGACTTGGAAATTAAGCATGTAAAGGGTACTGACAATGTAATTGCTGATTGCTTATCCCGTGTTTGAGTATGTGTATATATATCACATGTTTATTAGCATATTGTATTCTATGTTTTATATATATATATATATATATATATATATACACACACAAGTGTCTACTTAACCATTTTTGTATTGAAAAGAAAAATTTTGCCTTTATAAGTCAAAATTTTTCCCTTCTGGAATGGAGGTGTAATGTGGTAAAAAGCCACTAGATGGCAGTATTGACTTTTTTTTGTTAAGCAATCTGGAGCTGGGGATGGGCATGTCCTGGGCATGCCTCAGAGGGGGCTGGAGGTGAGTATATGGGGAGAAAAATTGGGAGAGTGGTAGTAGCAGGAGAAATTGCAAGGAGAAATTGTGGAAGGATACATTTGACCAGACCTGTCACTCTTTTCAAGACCTGTGAAGCTTTTTGTGGATTTTAGCCTGAGTTGGAGCATTTTCCTGTCCCAAGACATCGCGACATAGCAGCGCCATCTCCATTACTGAGGGACTGTAAATATCTCATTTTTTTTTATTTCAATCTTGGTCAGTAGAGGTAGATTGTAGACTAGTTCAAAGTGTGTGTTTAATTAAATCTGTTGAAGTTTAAGAATTTTGTCTGTCATCCCTTGCTGTCCGTGACGTCATAATAAATTGACGACATAACAAATTGGGGCCATAACAGAACGTGTGGATGGAAACATGGCGACAGATGCGGATGCAGCTTCTTCACAGCATAAGCCTACCCAACTGATGGCCTGTTGAATGTGGCTGTAGCACTGCGGCTAACAAAGCCAAGTTACTGTTGCTAATGTTTGTGTCCTAAATATGCAAGAGTAATATCAGGGGAAATTCAACAGAAGGTGTGTGTGAACATAAACCTCATTTGAAGTGAACTTTTTATACTTGTTTGTAATTTGGATGCTTGGTACAACTGCCCCCCTGGTAAAGAAATTTACTGTCTGTAAAACCTGTATTGCAGGGTAACGTTTGTCTCTGTAGTTGTTATGACCGCTCGGTTATTAACTACTGCATGTTAGTTTGCGTGCTGTGCAAATTAAAATGCTCCTGGTAACTTATAGGCAGTAATTATGATCGGTATGCTTGTGTTACTTCGGTAAGCATCAATGTGGCAGTTCCATCATAATGTTGCCTGATTGTAGCCTCCACAGTTGAAGCTAACTGGAGAGGTGCTGTATGTGTCTGCAGAGTTGGGCTGCGAAGGCTGCTGTTAGACTAGGCGTAGATTTTGCAGAGCTTGGGGCGCGTTTTTGGGTGCTTGTGAAACGATCGCTTTACTTATCCATGACTGGGGTCAGCCTGATACTTCTCCAATATCTGGCCAAGCTCTCTGATGCTACCGGTGAAAGCAATAGGGAAGCGCACAGGCTATAACATGTCTGGTATAACAAACGATTTCTCTGCATTGCCGTCGATTGAATATTAAATCGGCAATTGAATATTAAATTCTTCCCTGTAAAAATTATCGATTCACTAGCTCCACATAAGCAACGGTTCACGCAAACGGAACTTACGGTCTGTAAAACCTGTATTATGCTCATAACATAACCGGAGCTCAATCTAGCTCTCGCGCACTATCCATAACGCGCCCATTTTCCGTGAGGAAACGCTGGTCATTCCAACGCAATAAGTAAACCATTACCACGGGCAATTTCTGAAAAGGCCATTTAGCCTGGAGATTTCGCCGCTCCGTCATATACCAGCGCAGAAGCTGTTCGTTACTCCACGCTAACGACACACCACAATTATGCACACAAACCAGCAGGTCCTAATGCACACCGAAGCAGTCCAAAAGCTGTTGGTCCACTTTTAGCTGCTCCTCACTGTCCATGTTTCCCTCTAAACTGAAACCCACCGGATATCTACGGTCTCTGGTCTACACTTAGGTATGTCGACCCATTCTACAATGTGTCCGTATGTGGTGGATTCTAGCTTTCCCCTTTCCTAGCTATATAGTAGAAAAACCGCTGTACTCACCACTGTTGCCGTAGCAAACTGTAGCCGATAGCAAATTAGAGCTTGAGCTGCCAGACTTTCGCACTGCATCCTCCACTTTCACCGCTGCGTTTATTAGAACAAGTTCATTTCATTAGATCTATATTCAAGTATAGCGTTAGATTTCGGAATTTCCCCACCGATTCCTTATCAGATGGCAGACGTGTCTCACGTTTCACTCTGGGGAGGCGGACCCGGAAAACTGCGTTCTGCAGCCTCATCCCGCCCAACTCCACCCTCCACAGAGCTGGCCAGTCAGAGGAAAGTGGGCACACGGGGAGAGGGGGCCATAGCGGAAGAGCCACCCCAATGAGGCGTTTCAGGCAGAGACTATAATGGACTACAAATGGGGTTTTTTAAGGATGGCAGTATGAGCTAAATAAGGACCCTGTTTTGGACTTAGAACGATCAGGAGTACTCTAGGGGAGTCCAAGATCAAAATATAACCTTGGAAATATAGCAAAATAGGTCCCCTTTAATAATCCTTGTCACCTTGTTTTTACTCTTGACCCCCAGATTACCATACCAGCAGGTGATGTTATAGGAAATTATACTTTCCAGCAGACAGGTGTACACCATCCTCAGGATTCCCTTGCTCACATCAAAGCTATTTAGTTTCCTTAAGAGAAACAAGCTTTGATTAGCTTTTTTGTAAGTGTATTCTATATGCTCATTAAAATTCAGTTTCGAGTCAAGAATAACTCCTAAATATTTGAAACTATCAACAGTCTCAACCTGTCGGCCCTCTATTGTGACTGGCTGACATATAGGCTGCTCTTTCTTAGTACTGACCAAGAGCTCTTTGGTTTTAGAGGGGTTTAGTAACAATGTGCTTTCCTCACACCACACCACTTGGCGATCTATATAGTCAAGATAGGCCCTCTCCAAGTCCCCTTTTCCTTTGACCATAAGACCAACCAAGGCCATGTCATCCGCATATTTTTACAGGGAAAAATTATTTTCATGAATCTGCATTTCATTTATATACATAGAAAATTATGCAGGTGATAATACACTGCCTTGGGGCACTCCAGTGTTCAAAATGACCTCATCAGACATAATACCCTGTGCAAAAACTCTTTGAGGACGATCAGTTAAAAAGTCTTTGATCCATAATAAAATGTGGCCATTTATATCAAGCTTAAGCAGACGATCAAATGAAATGTCAGTCCTGACAGTATTAAAAGCCGAACTAAAATCAATAAACAAAATTCTGGCAAAAGCACCAGGGTGCTGGATGTGCTTGCACTGTGCACTGTGTATAAATATTTATATATATATATATATATAGCAAATGGTATGATGGATGGTAGCAAATATCACAAGAGGTACACATAAATACTCTTTCCTCTACCAAGTAGCAAAGGACATCTTTTCTTTATTTTACATGAAGAACTCGCCTAATCACTTTCTGTGAGAGCCTAATATGATGACATGCCAGCTTCAATTTCATGAATTGTAAATATTATGGTTGGCACAGATTCAGATTTATTTTTGAATCAAGAGAGTGGGGAATATTTCTTCATATTCTCTAAGGACAGGTCCAGCAATCAACACACTCCATTTTATGTGCGTTTTCTGGAGCGAGCAGTAGCACAGGGGAATTGGATTGAATGGAACTGATACAGCACAACACACTCTCGGTATCCAATTCCAGGACAAAAAATAAACATAAACAAATGCAAATCCCATTCGCCCACTCTTGCACTGATCACATTAGCATGTTTCTACTGTTGCACTGTATTTGCATTAGCCCAGATTGCTTTTTGGGACTGAGATGAATTCTTTTATTGGGAACAGGTTTTATTTTCTTTGTTAGAAGGCTTTCTTTTTAACCTCCTTTACATAGCTCATTTGAAATCAAGTAATTATTATACATTTCAGAAAATGGGGACGCATATATATGTAAATAGCCTGCTTTGCATATAAAATGCTTTAACTTCAATATTCTAATGTAATAAATTGCTCAAAGTGAGAATCGTTGCATGTAGCCTGAAGCAATCTGGGAGTCATTAAGTCCATGAATGTACTGAACCAGGCATAAACCCTGGTAATTTAATGATGGCCAGGATATGACGGGAATTTACATGGAAATAAAGCATAAAGGGAATGAAAGGGAGCACGGGAAGGCTGGCTATTGAGAAAGGACTTACAAGTGCAGAGTACACCAGGACAACAACTGCAGCTGCAATTTCAGCGATGAAAATGAGCAGGAGGATGGAGAAGAACTGGGGGGGACAACAACAAAGGAAAATGGGTTCCTGTCGGGCAGCTGCAGCTTCAGCATTTACACACAGAGCAAACGGTCTCTAGCATATCATGTCATTCTAAAGGCCATTAATGGAGTCAGCACTGAAATTCTGAGGCTGGAGAAACGAAGCACTGAAATATAATCCCTGTAGGTTAAAACAGCTCAGTATACAGTATAATGTGCATGTTACATGACTCTAAAATCTAAGTTGCCATGCTGCTCAGAGGTGGGAGGTCCAGGAGTCAGACGGTAAAATCCTGCCTTGTGCTTATTCACTAATTAATCATTTTTCCTGGCAGAGACGTTGTCCTAATTTGCAAATCCATGTCATTTGAAAAAAATAAATGGGAGGAGTTTCACTTCCTGAACCTGCTGTTGATTTTGTAGCTCTCATGCTGCTGAAGATGATTGGGTTTGAGGAACTGTTTAAATTTTATAGGCTGACTCCCCATTCAAATAGGCGGTGCTAAGGAGTGAGGCAGAGCAGGGGCTTGTGGGAGAGGAAGCAGGGTGTACCATGATGAGAAGACACTTGCTTTCCTTTTGTGCTCCACAGCATCCCAGGAAACCCAGCAGGACCAGCACTGCGCCGATTGCGATGCAGAAGTAGCCCACGTTGACAAAAAGCAGGGCCTCCACTCTGAAGGGCCCCAGCACCTTCAGAAAGGAGCTCCCATCCACAGTCACCCAGATCCCTGCTGCCAGAAGGGCTGCTCCCGCCAGCTGCATTGTATGGGGGTCAGGTCATAGTACCCTGTCACATGTTCTCACTGTGCTGCACTAAGAGGTTATTCCTTTGGAATAAATGCTACACACCCACTCCTGACTTCCTCAGAACTGCCATTATTATAGCCAGGAAATTTACAATTTATGAAGTCAGGGGTTTGCTTTTCATCTGAATATACATCTGTATATATCAAACCAGGTCTGAAAATTTAAATCAGCATTAGCCGTTTTTATTTTCAAAGAAATGAACTACCAATTGCGGGACAGAGGAGTGTGGGAGTACTTTCAGCATTGTGCAGAACACAAACTTTGTTCCTTTTCGCTCACTGCCTGCATAATACAACCCCAATTCCGAAATAGTTGGGACAAAGTGTAAATTGTGAATAAAATCAAAACGCAATGACTTTCAAATCACACCAGCCAGTATTTTACTCACAATAGAACAGAGATAACAGAGCAAATGTTGAAACTGAGAAATTTTACAATTTTATCCACAAAATGAGCTCATTTCAAATTTGATGGCTGCTACAGGTCTCAAAAAAGCTGGGACAAGGGCCCGTTTACCATGGTGTAGCATCCCCTCTTCTTTTTAACACAGAGTGGAGGCGTCTGGGCATTGAGGAGACAAGTTTCTTGAGTTTAGCCATTGGAATTTGATCCCACTCTTGTTTAATACAGGCTTCCAGCCGCTGGAGAGTTTTGGGCCTCCTTTGATGGACTTTTCCTTTAATTATGAGCCAAATGTTCTCAATTGGTGAAACATCAGGACTGCATGCAGGCCAGTTCAGCACACGGACTCTTCTACTACGAAGCCATGCTGTTGTAATAGCTGCAGTATGTGGTTTTGCATTGTCCTGCTGAAATACACAAGGCCTTCCCTGGAATAGATGTCGTCTGGAGGGGAGCATATGTTGCTCTAAAACCTTTATATATCTTTCAGCATTCATGGTGCTTTTTAAAACACGCAAGTGTCCACACCATATGCACTAGTGCATCCCCATACCATCAGAGATGCTGGCTTTTGAACTAAACACACAGTACTGCATAAGAGACTAATTTTTAAAATGAGCTCCATTGGAGTTACAGGAGGTATTCTGAAGTGGATTCAAAACTGGTTACAGGACAGAACACAAAGAGTGGTGGTCAGTGGTATCTCATCTGAGCTAGGTATGGTGGGGATTGGCGTCCCCCAGGGATCGGTGTTGGGACCCCTGCTGTTCCTCATCTACATTAATGACCTTGATAGGAATATTGAGAGCAGATTAGTGAAATTTGCAGATGATACTAAATTGGGAGGTTTGGCAAATAGTTTAGAGTCCACTAAAGTGATTCAGGATGATTTGGATAGAATCCAGAATTGGGCAGAAATGTGGCAAATGAAATTTAATGTAGCAAAATGTAAAGTAGTACATGTAGGTAATAAAAACATTAGACAGGATTACTTCATGGGAGGTTTTAAAATGGAATGTGCTCCACAAGAGAAAGATCTGGGAGTGATTGTTGACCAAACCCTCACAGGCTCTAGCCATTGTGCCGTAGCAGTTAAAAAAGCCAATCGGATGCTGGGATACATTGCCAAAAGTATTGAGTTCAAATCCAAGGAGGTGATGCTTCTTTTGTACAACACATTCGTCAGACCACATCTAGAGTATTGTGTACAGTTCTGGGGACCATACTTTAAGAAAGACATAGAGGCTTTAGAGAAAGTTCAGAGAAGAGCCACGGGCTAATTCCGGGTATTAAAGATGAAAGCTATGAGAAAAGGCTGAAGATCCTTAATCTCTTTAGTCTTAGGAAAAGGAGACTAAGGGGTGATCTGATTGAGGTCTTTAAATATGTTAAAGGGATTAACAAAGAGAATTATGTAGGATTCCTTCAACCAAGAGTTGTTAGTAGAACTCGGGATCACAAATGGAAGCTGACCAAAGGTAAATTTAGCACTGATATTCGGAAATATTTCTTCACCCAAAGAGTAATTTCGGTGTGGAACAGCTTGCTTGACCATATTGTTGAGGCAGAGACCTTGGGAGTTTTCAAGAGCAGGCTTGACTTAAAGTTAGATACCATTGAGTCATTGAGTATCTGAAGTGATATATTCACGATAGTACAAAGAAACTGGCGAGCCTAGTTGGGCTGAACGGCCTGTTCTCGCCATTCATGTTATGTTATGTTATGTTATGTTAAACGCTGATAACAGGAGGGGTGGTCTTTCTCCTCCTTAATCTGGAGGACAAGACGCCCTTGATTTCCAAGAAGAATGTCAAATTTGGACTCGTCTGACCACAGGACACTTTACCACTTTGCTACAGTCCATTTTAAATGAGCCTTGGCCCACAAAACACGGCGGCGCTTCTGGATCATGCTCAGCAATGGCTTCCTTTTTGCATGATAGAGTATTAGGTGGCATCTGTGGATGGCACGGCGGACTGTGTTTACAGACAGTGGTTTCTTGAAGTATTCCTGGGCCCATTTAGTAATGTCAATGACAGAATCATGCTGTGAGTGATGCAGTGGCGTCTGAGGGCCCGAAGATCACGGGCATCCAATAAAGGTCTTCGGCCTTGTCCCTTTCGCACAGAGATTTTTCCAGTTTCTCTGAATCTTTTGATGTTATGCACTGTCAATGATGAGACCTTCAAAGCCTTTGCAACTTGACGTTGAGGAACATTGTTTCTAAAGTATTCCACAATTTTTTTACACAAGCCTTCACAGGTTGGAGAGCCTCTGGCCAGCTTTACTTCTGAGAGACTCAGCCTCTCTAAGACGTCCCTTTTATAGCCAATCATGTTACACGCCTGATGCCAGTTAACTTAATTACTTGCTAAATGTTCTTTCATCTGATTCTCTTATATATTAATTGCTTTTTCAACCCTTTTTTGTCTGTGTCCCAACTTTTCTGAGACCTGTTGCTCCCAGAAAATTTAAAATAAGCTCATTTTGTGGATAAAAATGTTAAATGTCTCAGTTTCAACATTTGAAATTTTATCTATGTTCTATTGTTAATAACATATTGGCTCATGTGATCTGAAAGTCATTGCATTTTGATTTTATTCACAATTTACACTTCGTCCCAACTATTTCCGTATTGGGGTTGTACTTTGTGTTCTATAAGACATCCAGAATACTTTTGTATCGTCATAGGTTTTAGGAAGCATTATGTACCAATCCTTTACTTTATCTGAACTATGTATTATATCAAAAATATTGAATATTTGGAAGTGTATCTCTTTCAAAAAGCAAGAATACACTATTTGAGTACCATATTTTTTGATAATCATTCCCTGTTTCATACAATTATTCTAATTTTCTTTTTCAAATGCTGTTTATTGTCAACTCCAGCAGGCAATACTACTTTCATCAGTGCATGCAATTTTAAAAGACCAGATACTTGCCATTTGGAGTAATATGATCCTAAATGTAAGAGCTACAGAGAAAATATCCTCAGTACTGTCAGAAAACTGCAATACACAGACTACCACAGTCCTTGTAATGTTGATGGGCTTCGTTTGAGAATAATCAGAATTTCTCTCAGCAGATTCTTTATACCCCTGCCTTTAATAACCAGCCTCTTGGCAAATAAGATTTGACAGGCATATTAGTCTTAACTCCATGTCCAGCAGCATTTCCCCTTTCCTGATATAATTACCTCTGGCATTCTCTTTTTTAAGATGGCTAATCCTTTGATAAAAACCCACGTGCAGGGAATGTAGTTTCACTTGGTGGGGAGAAAGCACCTGGCACAGATTAAATGCAAATCAGGTTTCAATTGGTGTAAATTCTGAAAATAATGCAGAGTCAGATTGAATACTGAACTGTAATCTCACAAATTCAGAAGAATTAAGAGCAAATTCTTAATTTAGGATTGCCAAAGAGGATACTTTTAGGAACACAACTAAAATAGATGTTTCTAGCTATGAAACACTGTAGTGATGTCATACTTGTCACTGTAAACAGGGAGCAATGAAATTAAGGTTTTCACATTAGGAAGTCGCTTCAGAGTTAGAGCCTCTCAGTACGCATCTACTTGTGCACTGTATGTTTAAATACTGTAAGTGTAAGTACGAGGAGATTTCACTGAGCCAATGCTAATTTTTGGTGGCGATTTCAAGCATCTGTCCAGCGCACATTGATTTGTAACTGCTATGACCAAACTGTAACTGGTATATGTAACTGGTATCAATTCCATTAGTTCAAATTGAGTAAAAGATAACATTCCTAATCCATTGATCTCTCCAGAGAAATAGAGCCAAGTAAATTATTAAACTTTTAGCTTTTCTCTTGATTCTCAAAATGACCCTACCAGTGATTAAAAATACCAAAACTTTCCCCGAATATTTTCACACTACTAAAAACTTAAAGACAAGCACAACTCCTGTCATAAGCCCAATGAGAATGACAATTCGTCAATGATCAGCACCCAGATGGTATCAAACTGACAGCTAACTGGTAGAGAAGTTTCTCTCCATTTTATAAGCACCATTAAATATGAACATTAAATGGAAGCAGAGGTGACACAATTAAAGGGTTTAATGAGATGAAAATTGCTGTATGTAAGAAATCACAAGCACTGAAAGCATAATTTAGGTTTCTTCTCGGCCTCCTGAAATATTTGTGTAACCCTTCGTTTTCTCTTTGTGTTAATGGATAGAGGAGAATGCATAATACGCGATTCCCTTACCCCCCCCCCCAATTTCATTAAATGAGTAAACAGTTCCATTTAATCCATGAAAATCTGATCTCTTAATGTACTTTACTGCATACATAAAGATAAAAAATGAAATACTTACAAAGATAATAAAGTTGAAAAAAACCATCATAACTTTGACAAATGTGAAGCAACCCATTTTTTATCTGTGAAAAAAAATATGAGGTTAAGAGGGCAACTGCATATCGCAACACAGCATGATTAAAGATATTAAAACAATGAAACTGTCCCAGTAGAAATGATTGTTCAATCTACAACAATTAATAGAGAAACTAAACAAATATAAGCAGCAAAGAGCCAGACTTAATTTTGATAATGAAAACTAAAGAGAGCCTATCCAGATCATGTCAGAATCTCAAAGGAATGACTGTTTTCCACAAGTAATGCAAATTACCCCTACCTGTGAGGTATCGGGGGTGGAAGCGGCTGAGACAGAGGTAAAGTTTCAGGTTAGTGGCAATCTGGAATCAGCGTATAATGGCCGTATATCCAGTTCTACCAATTCCTAACAGGGTAAAGTGGGTGTGGTCAGGTGTGGTGATCCCGGTGCTCTGATTTGGCCATTAAGTGTCCTCGCAGCAGTACTCAGCCCAACAGCAAAATAAATAAATAAATAAATCTGACAGCCAGTAGTACAATAATAGATTCAATAACCTTTTTATAAAGCGGTTCACAGATTCATGTCTTTGTACATAAAGATTTCTTGCTGTGCATAACCTGGCGATGTCAAATTACATTACAAGATAAAACTGTCATTTATTTGCAGTCTAGTTTTGAAAACTGTGTAATCATATAATTCAAAGGTCGCACCTCATGTGATTTTAAGGTTGTATCGGTAAGCATTATTCCATACAAATATGTTATTTTGTCATGTTCATTCTGTATATTTGCTGTAAATTGTCTTTTATCCACTAGAGGGGAGTGTTGTTCCATTAAACTCTATTCAACCTGTTGACAATTTTTTCTCCATTGTGTTGCCTCAGACCAGTGGTCTGATAGATGTTTTCCAGGAGAGAATGCTTCTTTCTTTGTCTATTTCAGCTTTATGAGACTTTTGTGGTGAAGAACAAAGGAATAGCCATATTGATGTTGGTCTGGGTCAATGCTGATAATAAAAATGGTCCAGCACAAAAAATATTAAAGTTGATGGATTTCTCATTCAGGGTTTCAGGAAAGTCACCTTGCTCACACCATCTAATCTAAAACAAATATCCTGCTTCTCTTCCACAGTGCGTTAGGAAGGTGTGTAGGCACACATGGAGTTAAGCATTCTTGGCAGTAGAATATGGACCTGTAAGGATGTAGAATCCTGCAGTAGTATTGAGATCCCCGGCACATTGCAGTGACTACCTGCCCTGCAGGCAGTAAAGTCACATGGAAAATGATATACTGTCCAATGCCACCTTGCTGAAGTTAAATACATATCTGATTGAGCCTCTCTGTAATATCATGCTAATGGACCTTTTGTGAATAATGACAATCCCGCCAATACCATCATTAACCCTAAAGTCTTTAATCTCATTGAGAGGAGTACTTGTCAGGCTTCGTTAGGTATAAAACAAGTTAATAATTCTCCTGCATACTTCAGCTGTTGCAAAAGAAATAATTACGAGCTCACTTTTCATCATCATGCACATCGGAGATTTCTCTGTGCCAGTACAGCCCGTAAAGCATGGCCGTCTTAATGAGGAGTTGAGATGAAGCATTGTCCCACACCTTTAGAGCAGTCACCTACTTGGGTTATACATCTCTAGCTTCCAGTGCTGGAGAGATGCTGTCATTAGGGTATCCCAGAGACGGAGAGGCTATCGATGAGCAGTAGGGAAGAACAGGTCGCTGAATTCTCTCAAGTATCAAAAATTTAAGGGAAACAACTAAACCAACCAGTACTGCATGGGAAACTATGCAAGTGAACTTATAAAAAGTGATTTGGTTTTTTCCTCTCATTTCTTTATTCAGTCAGAACAAGTCATCCTATTCCAAAAATGAAAATGTCTTGAATGCTTTTGAAAGCAGCTTGCTAAATACAGCTGTTGAAGTCCCTTTCTGAAGCATCAGTTTGCTGAATGTATTTATTAGTTTTATTTTTTATTTTTTTTAATGAGCCAACTAAAATGCCTTTTAGCCTTTTTGATTTCCCAAATACATGCAAACAATGCTCCATTTGTAGAATTCAGGTTGTCAAGAAAATGATATACATGTAATTCAGATTGGATTTGATGGTATGCTGCTAACTGATGCATTGTAGCATTTGTATGCAGCAATTTAAGCATAATCGCATGGCAAAGAGTCCCCAGCCTGCTCTATAATAAGCACCATTGCCAGTGGCATTGACAAACATTGCAGTTCTAGTGTGACCTCTATTGTCTAGCCTAGTCTCATTTATCATAGGTGTAAGAAAATGCATATTAATTTTGGACATCCATGTTGGTGATGGTGTCCACATACATAAATCACTTTAAAGGGGTCTCTAATTGACTGGATCATGAAGGAGAGGTGTTTACAATGGGGAACAAAGCCCAGCAACCACCCCGCATTCCTCCTTTGTTCTGATTATCTGCTTTCATTAGGACTTTATGGCCGCTCAGTTTTTTCTGTAAATGTCCACTGCACTTTGCGCAGGGAGTCACAATGCACCGACTAATTGGCCAGAAGGATATCTCTCTCTCTCTCTCTCTCTCTCTCTCTCTCTCTCTTTCTCTCAATAATTGCTTGAAGTCTGAAGCCTATATATATCCTGGGTTTTCATCCCTCAAGATACTTTGTGAGGTCTTGCTGATGTAATCTGTTTCTGCATGTTCTTGGGGCATTTTGCCTTCAATTTTGCTTTCAGAAAGTGACAACCAATCTCCTTCGCATTCAGGACAAGTAATTGACATAACCATCGTGGAGCATTCCACATCTTCGTCTCAAAAATTTGCGGGGTTAGTTTTACGGTGTGCTTTCAGTCATTGTCCACCTGCACCGCCACAGAATTAATTTGAAGAATTTAGCTGAGTCTAAGTGGATAATATTGTTCTATTAAATTCAGAATTCATCCTGCTAATTTTTTTCAGAAGTCACATCATCCAAAAATAAACTGGTTCCACTGGCAGCCATACATGTCCATGCATGACCATGCTTCACAGATGAGGTGGTATGATTAAAATCATGAGCCCCTCTTCTTGTAATAACAGTCTGTAAACATCTGGGAAGTGAGGAGACCAATTGCTGAAGTTTTGGGAGAGGAATGTTGTCCCACTCTTGTCAGATGTTGTAAGATTCTAGCTGCTCAACAGTCCTGGGTCTTCTTTGCCGGATTTTCCATTTTATGATGCGCCAAATGTTTTCAATTAGTGAAAGGTCTGGACTGCAGGTAGGCCAGTTCAGCACTCAAACTATTCTACTGCGAAGCCATGCTGTTGTGATGGATGCAGTATGTGGTTTGGCATTGTTTTGCTGAAATATGCAAGGCCTTCCTTGACACTGTCTGGATGGGAGTGTGATGGTTGGTTTTACAAGACGCCAAATGCTGTGGCAGGAACGAAAGGAAGAATAGCAAAATAAGAGACAAACACAGACAGAAATCAGAGAGGGAGACTCGTGTTTCCAAAGGACCTAGATCCAGTCCGAGTAACAATAAGGAAGCTACGTGAGCTCGACAGAATGAAATGAAAGGGAAAAGTCTTGGAAACGGAGATAAAAAGAACTAGCACCAGACCGAGGGAACCTCGGAATAATTCTCAGTCTCAGGAAACAGTGGGGGTTGGTAACCCACCTGAGCTTCAAACGGGGAAAGACCCGTGGAGGAGTTCCTCAGTGAGTTATGGGAATACTCGGCCCATGCTAAAAATCGGCTCCATGAAGCTGGATTATTCACCGCTAAACATCGAAAAGAGCGTTCTCCGATGACTGATTAGTCCGCTCAGTCTGCCCGTTGGTCTCTGGGTGGAATCCAGAGGAGAGACTCACAGTGGCCCCCAGCTGTTTACAAAACGCCCGCCAGAATCTGGCCATAAACTGAGGACCCCGGTCAGAGACCACATCTTGCGGAAGCCCATGCAGTCAGAACACATGGTTAACCACAAGAAGAGCTGTCTCCCGCGCTGAAGGCAGCTTAGGCAGCACGAGAAAATGAGCAGCCTTGGAAAAACGGTCAACCGCGACCAGGATGACTGTGTTGCCTTCAGACACAGGCAGTCCCGTAAAATCTAACGCAATATGCGTCCAAGGGCGCTTGGGAACGGGCAATGGTCGCAGCAGACCAGAGGGAGGGAGGTGGGAAGTTTTGTTCCTGGAGCAGATGCCACAGGCAGCAACAAATTCCCGAATGTCCCTCATCATACCCGGCCACCAAAAACGTTGGGCCAGGAACTGCTTGGTCCGATGGGCCCCCGGGTGCCCCGCCAAGCGGGAAGAGTGTCCCCACTGGAGGACCTGTGGCCTAACTCTAGGTGGGACAAACAAACAGCCAGGAGGCTCCCCCCCAGGACCGGGATCGGTCTTCAAAGCCTCCTGAACCACCGCCTCAACCTCCCATTGAATGGGCGCCACAATATGAGCAGCCGGAATAACTGGCTCCAGAGTAGGATCACGATCAGAGCGATGGTAAATTCGCGACAAGGCATCAGGCTTGATGTTTTTAGAGCCAGGGCGGTAGGTCAGCGTAAAATTAAAGCGGTTGAAGAACAATGACCACCGTGCCTGCCTGGAATTTCGTCACTTGGTTCGCTGAATATACTGGAGATTTTTATGGTCTGTCCATACCATAAAAGGGTGTTCAGCTCCTCCAACCAGTGGCGCCACTCTTCAAGCGCCAACTTGACCGCCAATAACTTTCGGTCACCAATGCTGTTATTCCGTTCCGCGGCGTACAAGGACCGGGAGAAGTATGTGCATGGGTGTAGCTTATTATCCCAAAGGGGGCGCTGGGACAAAATAGCACCCACACCAACCTCCGAAGCATCCACCTGCACCACAAATGGGAGGGAGGGATCGGGCAAAACCAGAATGGGCTCTGAGCTAAAACATTTCTTTAATTCCTGAAAGGCAGCATCAGCTGCTAGAGACCAAAAAAACGCTGAGGAGGTATTCTTCCTGGTGAGCGCAATAATGGGGGCAGCAACCGTGCTAAAATTAAAGATAAACCTCCTATAAAAATTAGCAAAGCCCAAGAAGCGTTGGACCTCCTTAACACTTTGAGGGGCAGGCCAATTCCTGACCGCAGCCACCTTCTACGGGTCCATGCGGACCGACCCCTTGGAAACGATAAAGCCAAGGAACGAGACAGTTTGGGCGTGAAAAACACATTTCTCGGCCTTAACAAAAAGCTTGGCATTAAGGAGGTCCTCAAGAACACGTCTGACGTGTTGTTTGTGCTCTGAGAGTGTTGAAGAAAAAATCAAAATGTTGTCAAGATAAACGAGACGAATTTCTCCAACATCTCTCGGAGGACGTCATTGACGAATGCCTGAAACACCAAGGGGGCGTTAACCAATCCGAACGGCAAGACCAAATATTCGTAGTACCCGTTATGAGTGTTAAATGCCGTTTTCCATTCGTCCCCCTCCCAAATGCGAACGAAATTATAAGCATTACGGAGATCTAGCTTCGTAAAGAATGATGCCTCCTGCAGACGTTCAAACTCGGAATTCATTAATGGAAGGGGGTATCGGTTTTTAATGGTGATCTTATTCAAACCCCTATAATCAATACAGGGTCTCAGACCGCCATCCTTTTTTCCCACAAAAAAAACCTCGCTCCGGCAGGAGACGTGGACGGCCGAATAAAACCATTAGCAAGAGCTTCCTGAATATATTCTCGCATGGCCTTACGCTCAGGCCCTGACAGCGAGTATAGCGAACTTCTAGGAGGAGTAGTACCAGGGTAGAGATTGATCTCGCAATCATACGGACGATGGGGAGGTAACGGCGATGCTCGTTGTTTACTAAAAACTTCGGCGAGATCAGCATAATCATTAGGAACATTAGGAGGTAAACTAAACTTCAGGGTGGCCTCAATTTCCACACCCTGTTCAGAATCTAACATCTCAGTGACTGATTCAGAATCGAAAAAATCCTCTAAAAGTTAATCGTCCTCTGGCTGTTGCCAATCAAATTGAGGATCCCATTCCAACCCCTCCTCTGCCCCTCTTTCTAGTTTAGGAGGGTACAGTGAGACAACCTCCTCACACTCGCTCCAGGCATCAGCCTGCCCCATAGCTTGATGTCTGAGAAAACAAGTCATATTCTCTCTACAATGAGACCTACAATTGGTGCCCCAGTGGACAATAGGATTATTCTGTTCCCCCCAAGTGATGCAAGGTCTATGTTCCCATAGCCAAGAATGCCCTAAAACAATGGGAAAAGCAGGGGAACTGATAATAAAAAACCAAACTTCCTCAGAATGGCCACCAGAGGAAATGAACATATTTAGCGGTTCAGAAACTTCAGTTATAACTCCCGTTCCAAGCGGGTGACCATCCAAAGTTCTCACAGAGCATGGCTGTGAGAGAGAACAGGTGGGAACGGAGTGCCTCCTAGCCCACTGAACATCCATAAAACAATTCACGGCGCCCGAATCCACGAACGCTTCAATAATAACTCTCTTGCTCCCCACAGTCAGTTCAACAGGGATTAGTGTTCGGAAGGGAAATTGGGTCTGACCCTCTAGCGCCCCCCAAACCGCTAGAGGGATTTCCCGTTTCCCTGAAGCTTCGAGCAACTTGGACGGATATGACCCGGTTTATTACAATTAAAGCAGATTATTCTTCTGCGAGCAGGTTTATGAGTCCGGCTCTCAAATGAGCTATCAACTTGCATGGCCTCAACCGGAGTGGAATTTTCAGTGGATGGAATAGGAGCCGCACACTCGCCACTAGCAACCTTGGCCCCATTGTCCGCAAGCAGCAATCTGTTTAGTTTCTCCCTGTTACGTTCGCGGATGCGATTGTCAATTCGCACAGCAGTGCGAACCAAAGAATCTAAAGTCGAACAGGGCTCCAATGTAGCCAACGCGTCTTTTATCTCCTCAGAGAGGGTATGACTGAACACAGTCATAAGAGGAGCTTCCGGCCAGCCTGTCTCTGTCGCCAGGGAGCGAAATAAGATAGAAAACTACGCAGCAGTTTCTTTGCCCTGTTTCAGATGCATCAAACGCGTAGCCGCGTTCTGACCACAAACATCCTGATCAAACACTGACACCATCTCCCTAACAAGAGCCTCCACAGAATTTACGACTGGTGAATTAAATCTGATAAGTGGGCCGACCCAAGTGAGTGCTGTGCCAGCCAACAGGGATAATATAAATGCCACCCGAGAATCCTCATTAACAAAACGTGACGGCTGAGCCTTAAAAAATATCTCACATTGGGTGATGAAATCTTTACATTTTCCGGCCTCGCCACTATATCTTTGGGGCAATTGTAACTTCAGTTCTCGGGGAAGGTGTGATGCTTGTGCAACGTTTTGTGAAACTTGTGTAGACAGGGATCTGATACTCTCGGTCAAGCTTAACAGAACGCTCTCCTGTTTTTTCAACGAATTCTCCTGAAGACAGAGTCTCTCAGCCAAACCAGCCTGCTGGTTACCCAGGCTGGAAAGCCCTTTGCCGAAACCAGACAGCATAGCTGTGGCCGGAACGAAAGGAAGAATAGCAAAATAAGAGACAAACACAGACAGAAATCAGAGAGGGAGACTTGCGCTTCCAAAGGACCTAGATCCAGTCCGAGTAACAATAAGGAAGCTACGCGAGCTCGACAGAACGAAATGAAAGGGAAAAGTCTCGGAAACCGAGATAAAAAGAACTAGCACCAGACGGTGCCCAGAAAGAGGAAAACAGAGAGAAAGATTCCCTTGCTAACTAGCACTTGCCTCTTTTGCAGCTAATTCCTCAACAACTCTCTAACTAGAGACCTTACCGGCTATAGTGCAAACAAAACACTGACACTCTAGCAAGGGCAGTGAGGCGGAACTTGGGCTTAAATAGAGTCCAGGCGCCGCCCCCAATTAATGCCAGCTGGCCCAAGAATCCGATTGTGGGCAAAACAATATCGTCCCGGACGAGAGCAACAAAGAAAGCTCCCAAAGCCACCGCCAGCCTCCAAAACCATGACAGGGAGCATATGTTGTAAAACCTCTATATACTTTTCAGCATTGATAATGCCTTTCCAGGTGTGTAAGCTCCCCACACCATAGGCACTAATGCAACCCCATACCATCAGAGATGCAGGCTCTTTAACTGCGCACTGATAACAAGCTGGATGGTCCCTCTCCTCTTTAGACTGCATGACATGGTGTCCGTGGTTTCCAAAAAGAATTTCAAATTTTGATTAATCTGACCACAGAATATTTTCCATTCTGCCTCAGTCCATTTTAACCCCTTTTTGCAGAAGCCAAATCTGGCTATTTATGTGTTACCTTATTTAAGGCTTTATAATTTCAAGATTGCAGCGTCACAGAGAGGAAAGGAATGGCTCAAGACGGCTATCCAGGTGGCTCCCCGAACTCCAAGATCCCTCAAAATGGTGCACTGTCAAATCATAAAATAATTATATATTTAACACAAATCAACTTTTGACACATGAAATTCAATATGAATTAATGATTTTCTGGTTGAATTTAGCATGAGTTTATCAATATAGGTGCAGTGAAGGTGAAGCAACAGATTCCCAATGCAAATGCAAAATTTGGAATCAACATTATACATTCTATCTTCTTGCTTTTAAAAGAAATAATGAGGGAATGTCAAATACCTGGCCATGGAGAAGCCGCAGAGCCACATGTCCAATTACTTTTGATCCCTAAGAAAGGGAGGTAAGATGGACAAAAAGTGCTGTAATTCCTGCCCTGTTCACCCATTTTGGAGGTAAATACCTTCAAATTAAAGCTGGAAGTCAGTACTTCTACCTCATATTGATTATTGTTCCCCCCTCCCACAAAGTGCGACGGAGGATATTGGATTGGGGACCATCCGTGCGTTCGTCTAAGCATGCGTCCATCCGTCCCGGCCACAACGAGGTTAAGATTTCTCTGAAATTATTAGATCTAACTGCTTGAAATTTTGTACGCCTGATCAGCTTCTAATGATCTAAGTAACTTTTGAAAATGGATGTCGAAACATTTTTTTTTACCGAGTTATAGCCCTTCATCGTGGCAGGGGATAGTGATGACACTGTCGTCTTGCTTAGATTCAGCTTCAATTTGATGTGGTGGACAGCTAAAATAACGATTAAGATGTCAATGTCCAAAAATGTACAGACCTAAGTGTATATACATGCACCTTGCTATCTAATCTTTTGGAATTTAATAGCAACTAAAGAACTAGGCCTATGCTGTCGGCGGCCGTCAGCAAGGGGTATATCCCCAAAATTCCCCAATCCTCGAAGCCCCCTTTATTAGATTCCCCTTTACTAGACCTACAATATGAGGCAAATTTGAGGTCTGTGTAAATAATTGTTCCAGAGATCCGGTAAAAAAATTGATTTTTTCAATATATAGCGCCACCTGGTGGCAAACCTAGGTGCATACTTGCCCAAAATCTAATCAGTTCATCCTCTCTACCATATCTACCCATATGCTAAAAATGAGAAGCCAATGTAAAGTGTTTTGTGAGTTATCGCGCTAATGGCTAAAATCTGTGGACGCGGCGGCAGACGCGGTGGTGGGTGGGGCGAAACCATGATATCCCCGAAACTAGTATTTCGGGGATATAATGAGAAATAGCTTCTGATTTGTTCCTGATTTATGCAAATTATTTACCACATGAACATTTTTGAATGATCCATTGAATAATCCATTGAAAATTTTAAACTAGAAAAGCACTCAGAGAGCGCAGACCTCTGCCAGGTGGCAGCAAAACCCAAAAGCAGGGTGATTGGAACTCCGGCCCATTGGAAAGACTTGAAATCTTGAACTTTGGCGTATATCTCAGCTGTACTTTGGCCTAGATATGCCAAAATCTAATCACCTGTTCCTTGTCCCAATACCCACCTTGTCTGAAAATTTCATCAAAATCCATTCATAACTTTTTGAGTTATCTTGCAAACAAACAAACAAACAAACAGAACAACAAACAAACGCCGGCGATCACATAACCTCCTGCCATCTTCGTTTGGCAGAGGTACTAAGCTGACGTGTCCCCAAGTATAACTACTATCAGAATGGTAAGAAAAGTGTGAAGACTAGTGAGTCCAATCCCCAGTGTTAGTATGGCGTCTATCTGGCTGGAGACGACTGATTGTGATTTGAGTGCTTTCAAGCAAAAAATAGATTCAGCAGCAGAAGATGAAAATCATGTGTGACTCTCTTTAATGATGTGCCCCCTTCATCTGAGGAAATGTTAAGTATCCGCCCGGAAGCTCTGAAGCGTGACGGACGTCGCACTGTCATATTTCATGCAGATGGGTGACTTAAATATGCCAGCAGAGCTTGAGAACAATGAACAACTGAACTGTCCTTTGCTTTTCTTTCTAGCTGTTATCTCATCTTTGGATAAGACCTCTTTGTTTCCCTTTCCACAAAGCGTGCGACGCCTGTCATGAAACCATTACAACCAGTGACTCGTAGCTCTTTGCAAAAGGTTAATGTGTTTGATGATTGCAAATTGTTTGATTCCTTCCTGACTATGAAAAGCATCACTCAACTGTAAAATTTTATCATCTTTGTAGAGCCTACAAATTTTTTTTGCCTTTTTTTGAAAAGCGTTCTAAAGGCCACGAGGAGGAAACGCTCAGAGGTCAGAAAACATAAAACCCAAATGAACACCATTCTGTCAAATGATTTGATTTCTGGGTCCTGCTCTCCTGTAATGTCTGTTCTTGAAGTGTAAAAGGGCCAATTCATAAATGCATTGCATGATTTTTGCTTCAAAGACGCTCACATTTGCAAACTCGTATATTTGGTGGGGACATTGGCGGCTGTGTACAATTAACGAATGTTTCGGAGCCCACAACTTTTATTCCCTATTTTATTCTGAAGTCTTAATGTTTCTTAAAAGGCAAAAGAATTTCAAGCAATTTCGAAGGCTGAAAATTAATTTATACTAATTTTCTTTGTCAAACATCACTGTATTTCTGTGATTCAGATTCCAGGGGATACAGTTCATGTTTATTATCATAGATACTGAATAAAACATTTACATGCTCATTGAATTGTGAGCACTGAATTGTGAGCATATAATTCTTTTAGTGCTTCTCATTGCTTGCTAGGGCTCAGCAACTCTCTGACATTGCCTCTCTGGTTAAACAACCCATGGAAAGCAAAGTTTGTGGCTCCCCTGAGTGCGATTCCCAACGGTGAGCACACAAGGGGACTCTGACATTCACATGACCAGCACAAATGGAACAAACACTCAGACATTCTCACATGCATGGATAGATGAAGAAACACAAACACACTCAGACACACACGCATGCTCACGTGCACATACATACACAGACACAACACACACACACACACACATACACATACACACTGGCGCGCGCACACACACGCACACACACACAGATTTACACAGTTATCCTTCTTATGAAATTGCATTGACGAGAGTCATTGTGGACAGACTAACCCTAAGCGTAACCTAACCACAACCCTGACCAAATCATGCCTGACCCTAAGCTTAACCAAACCTCAATTCACCCCTGACCCTTAAACCATGACCTTAGAAATTATATTTTGTAGTATTAGGACTGGGCTTTGGTCCCCATAAGGACTACTGGTCCTGACAAGGCCACTGTTAATACCAGAGAAAGGTCTCCAGTAGGTAACAAAAACACGCCCACGCCCACACACACACACACACACACACACACACACACACACACAAATCACACACAGGACCAACACTGTGACTTTGGTCTGCCCACAAATACTTCCCCTTGATATGTCATAAGGGGCCAGGTTGCAGCAAAGATGGAGGAAGGCTTTTACAAACACTTGACTCTCTGTTGTGCTTTGATAGAGGGACCAATGCTCATATTAATTTTAAGCTGTTGCGACTATATCTGTACCACATACTTATAATTTATGACACAAAAGCAAAGGGCCGAGTCCAGTTAATCGCACAATGTATACCTCTAATATACTGTATATTCTCCATTCTCATATATTTGAAATATGAGACCCATTAAATAAGCGCTTAAAAATGTATAGCAAACATATTGTAATGTGAAGTTCCTGTCAGTCGATGGTGCTCATCAGCTGGCTTTGTCTTCCTGGCTTTGTGGGCTATTAAGGTGTTGTCCTTGTAGCATTGTGTATATTTGCCCTCTCAATGATAATATCCTATCAGGTTCTCCGTTCAACAGATGGCCTCTTGCCTCATTAACTTTAATATGTCTAACATCAATTAAAAAGGAGTTGATTGGGATGCTAAAAAGGTGATTGCTGACTAGCACTGTGCATACGAAACCATCCTCCTGATAAATGAGACTCATCAAGGCAGAATATGCCAACAGCAGACAGCGAGGACAACAAAAATACAACTGAGCTGAAGGAAACAGAACTGGTCAGCCAGGCTCAGGTTTCTGATCAAGCCAAGTGTTCGAAGTAAATAACCTTGAGTGACTGGCATGGATACAAATACTGTCCATGTGAAAGCCCAACTGTCCCTCCTCTTTATTTTTTAAACAATGCATCAGACTTATTTCTTCCTTCTTCATTTCTCCGCAATTTCCTCACTGTCTGCCTCCCTTTCACTCTGGATTCCATCCCGACCTCTGTCGTAACCATGAGAAATGAGGTTCTGTCTCCTGTTTTTCTCTACCTCAGCTTGTGGAATGCTTTTATTTCAGTGGCTGCCTTCCACACAACAGTCAGGTAATTAAGCTGACTCAACCCATTAGACATTGAGCCTCTTCCTGAGCCATTGCCCCTGCAAGGAAAAGGAGGTATTCACTCTAAAAAAAATAGATATATGTTTCTTACCACTGGGGATGACTTATGGATGTGCCAGAATTACCAGCATAACACTTCATTTAGGGTGCAGGTCATTTTCTAAGTGTCAGCTCAGATTGCTTTGTGTTGCCATTGCTGGGGAAGGACATTGTTGACAAAGCAAAGGGACATTTGGAGCAATGATATGTTTCTGAGTTGTGGCTCTCCCAGTGTGCACCACATTCTCAGGTTGAAAAAAATAACAGTGACACACCTCTCCGTGCTCTTGTTTCCTAGAAAAGATGACCATCTGATGATGTTTTTTGTAGAAAGCAACAGAGTGAAACGTTGATATTATCATTGACTGGCGGGGAGAACATGGAGTGTGATGCATGTGATTATTATTCCTTAGATGGGCTCTGACGTTTTGGCGTGAATGGCTGTGGTTTAAATTTCGCAGCTCCAGGTCCAGTTTTGAACCAAATGAATGTGTCCATGAGAGGTTGAGGGTTCTGGAAACTGATCAGGTTCTGGAGAATGGAAGGAGCCAAAAGAGTTAATGGGGCCTAGACAGTGAATGGGTTCTGGAGAATGAGTGGGTTCTAGAAAGTGAGTGGGTTCTAGGGAGTAGGCAGGTCCTCGAGCTTTTCAAGATTATGCCATAAGAGTATTACTGTAATGTTACTTTGATGATTTATTTTCAAAAACCAGTCAGTTTTCACAGGGACCATATGGTAAGAGAAGGGTACTGGTATAGATAAAAAAGTATGCCAAATCTACACCCACCAAAAGGTCCTCCTCATCACTGGGAGTTTGTGCCTTCCTTACTTTCCTATGTTTGGGTTGTTCTGGATTCTCTGTTGCAGGCTTTAATCTAGTTTGTATGAGCTGGAATCTTGCACACAGAGGACTTGTCCTTGGGGTGCAGTATTATTTTTTTTATTTGAAATCCAGGAGGAAGCACCTCTGAGCATTTGGGCAGCAGTAAGTCAAGCATCAGAACTCAAAGAGCTGCTGAAATAGATAAAGGTAGATGCTGTCAATGAAGAGCAGAGCACCATTATTCCGTGAGACTGTCAAAGCGTTTTCAGATGCAGTGAATGCCGTGCATATCCATCCAAAGATCTGCTCTAGCAAAAAAAAACCTGAATGTTACATTTGAAGGATTGTCCCCATCTCCACACACACACACACACACACACACTCTCTCACAAACACATGCACACAAACCTCCCATCCACAAAGTGTAATCTCTGCAAAAATGACTTTATTTGTGAAACACTCATTAACCGTTGGAAATTGGTGAAATAAACAGTCCTGTGATTGTGTGTACAGTGTACCCCAGGGGTGGCTGTGGTTCCAGATGACTGGCTCATTAAAACCACATTGTTTTGTCTCTGATGTGTGCAGCGCACCAAACAGCCAGGGCAGACCTGCTCCTCATCACTTTACATTGGGAAAATTTGCATGTGCACTCACTATAAAATTAAGAGCTCCCACAGAATCAAGTCTTAATCAAGCACATCTAATGATCTCGCAATTTTTGCATCTTGTTGTATTTATAATGGAGATACAGGAACGAAAGAAGGATTAAGGTCTTTTCTCAGCAGACACCTCTCTAAAATGGCTCATACATATTTACATATGATTCATTTGAAGAGATGGATATATATTTTATAGCAGTAACTCAGGCATCTGCCATAGAACCTCACCCCAGTGCTAAGACCTGTAACCTGATTACAGGGCTTATTTCCTTCACCAAGGCAATGTGCTGCTGGGAATATTACACAAGAAAAAAGGAAAAGAGAGATGAATATTGAACACTGTAGAGAAAATGGGTTTTAGCGATTTTGACCTCCATCACAATGAAGGTGAGGCAGCATAAATAACATGAATACAGCCAATGTATTCTGTCTTTAAAGTGAACTATTCTTATGAGATATGCTTAGAAAATGGCCAGCCACGGACTCAGCAGCTGGGACAATCATTGAGGTATTTATATTGCGTTAAGAATTTTTTTAACGTTGTCTTCAGCAGAACTGTCGAATAAAATATCTGAACTGATAAGGGCTCCAGGAAGAGTACCAGCTTGAACAGATTTCATTGTTCTGAGCACAAAGAGCTTAAAGCATTTTGCTATACATTTCATGACCACAGGACGACACTGTTTCCATTTTTCAGTGTCTTCAGAGTGGTTTGCATTTTATAGGAAGGTACAGGTTGTGGGATGCAATTGTGACTCCATGCATACTATATATTACCTCTTTGTCTTTGTAATGATATGGGTGATACTTAGGAAATTCTATAAGAATAAAAATTAAACTGACCTTTTAGCTAGGTCCTTGTCATTTTTGTAGTCACTCTGCCATGCAGAAAGATTTAAAGTTTTAATAAAGCTTCAGTGTCATTCACATGCTTGAGCATATCATGTTATATTTCTGCATTTTCACTGTGATGATGAAAGACCAAAATCCTGTCATTTCAAAGGACAACACAGTGGCCTTGTCAGTAATATAAAAATCATGTGCTGGAAGTATAAAATGATCCATTTTGGGGATGAGATTGGCACTGCAGTGTTTAAAATAAACAGAAAGGCTTAAACAAAGAGCAAAAGGAAATGCAAACACGCTGGGATTCTGAAGCATTTTGCTGTTAAAGTACGGAGTATGTGACAAAGTAAATGTAGGTCAGCAGAGTGATGCACTGTGAAATAATGGATTGTGGGGGAGAGTGAGCTGAACCAAAGCCTGCAGGGCAGAGAAACAAGCGTTCTGCTGCCTGCAGGTTATAGCAGTCTAATCTGAGAAACTCTGCTCTCACGCACAGAGAACAAGTTCTGTTTCACTGTTAACTGACCACAAACTACCAGTGCTTTCTATCATCCTGTGATTCTGTCGCATGACTTGGCATATTGTCAAAGCGTACATTTTCAGAATGGTTCCCAATTTAGAAATCTGTGACAATCTATAAGACAGAATAAAACTTACTGTTGCCCATGAAATAAATTTCTGCATTTGACCAATTCTAGTCATTTAGGACCAGTTGGCAGCCACAATGCAGCATCCAGGGACCATCTTCAATTCTGTCAGAGGCAATAGTGGGAGTTATGCTGTGGCGCGAGTCTGTCAGGGAGAGAACCAGAGAAAGAGAAACTTCATTATTGCAAGGAAACAGTGCAAACCACTATGCCACGTCATCCAGTTCGATAAGTAGTATACTTTCCTGTGGTTCCGACACTAAATTCATGTAACATCGAGTACACTGATTTAACGACATCCCCAAAGACCTAAGGGATCTCTTGTAAAAGATACGTAAATCTCATTATAGCTACCCAGGTTAAATAAATTCAAATTGTCAATCACTATGTGCAACTCTTTTGCTTCTTAGTCGACATTTGCATTCATGTATTTTCTGGTTCATCTTTGCAGGACCCCTGTATGTGTATCATAGACATTGGCATTCTAGTGAAGACTACACCTCATTCTCCGCTTTTAATCAAACAAATAGAAAATTGAGCAAACTGTACAAACACATGTGAATGTGCACAAACATTTCACACATCTCTATATATGCTCAATTCATCCTCTTATTTCTCATGGTTTTCTTCATAAAGAAACCCTCCAAAGATATAGAATAGATGCTGAACGAAGCAATTCTCTTCAGAAAGCAGGTATATTGTGACTTTAAAATATATGGTGCCACATCTGTCATTTATTTGCGTTTGAATAATAAGTCTAGGAAAATTCATGGGGACGATGAAACAATTGCAGTTAAGATATCATGTCATCTCTATCCCATGTGTGAGAGGTATTTGTCAAGTCTCCCATAGGAATTGCAGTTTTCATATGCATGCATATTTCGGTTTGCTGCCGCTGTGACCGTGAAGCTTCTATCAGAACTTTGAAATTAATTTGACTTGCTCTGAACAAAACAAGACAAAGCAAAGTAATGAGGGCTGATCCAAGATTATAATACATGTTTTTGTTCTTTTGCCCACTCATTTACTTCAGTAGAATTACAAAATTCTCAAGCCACATCTTAGTTGGAACTAAAACCACCTTTAGACTTAAATGCAAATGACTTTTCACAAATGTCTGGGTATAAAAAAATGAATTAGCATTCACTGAGCCTGTTAATCTTCTTTTTTTTTTTTTCCTACTTCTCTCAACATTTATGTCAAGTGCCACATTAAGATTGAATCTGTTTTCACCCTCCATTCATTCTTGCCTACAGCTAATCATGAGCGCTCTCTCTCTCTATTGAGGTGTCAGGAATTAACAAGTGACGGCTTACCTTTGTGAACATAAAGGCAGTGAGGAGCTGTTGGGGTCAGCAATGAATAGTTAAAATCGCTCCCACATCAATTAAAAATGATCTTGAGAGCATTGTTTTTCCAGATGAACCTTAAAAGGAGCATGATTTGCTCTCAAATCCCCTGTGTAACCCCAGTGCTTAAGTGGCTTTTGGCAAGGTGGCGAATAAAAGGAGATTGTTCTTCTTTCTTTTGTCTTGCGAGCTTTTTAAGAGATTGATGTTGAATATAAAGAATTTTTGAGGAAAGATGTTTTGTTCAAAGGTCTTTACAAATGTGAGGTCATAGCATGACACAAGATTCAACATCCATTTCTGTCATGCCACACCCACAATGGTCCGCATCACCGGAGTATTGATTCCAAGCCCCACTTCAGCTCCAGCACTCAACCACAATCACCTGTTGCTTAATTATCTAATTATCTAATTAAGGCCATATATATCGGCACCATTCAGCATATCGGTGTGAAGTCTTTGTAAACCTTGCCTGTGTAGACATTGCATACTACTGTACATTCTCTGTATCAGCAGACTTGTGTTTGGTCTCGCTGTTCTTTTGTATTTAAAGGGGACTGTTGTTCCCCATTTGTTTGAAGTATTGGTGCATGTCTGAAGCCTTGCTAGACATAATAAAGAAAATATCAAAGGTAGAAGTCCTGGAGCACACAGTTATATAAGGCGATTTATTAAGGTGCAGGTGACTAACGTTTCGACACAAGGTCTTCTTCAGAGTCAAAACCATAATAAAGAAACCTTTACCTTTGCACTTGGATCCTCTCACCTTCACCTTTTTCAGTGCACTACACCGTACGCACCAAAAAGCCTTACTACTTAATTTCGCAGTTATCTTTCATTAACTCTCTAATTGAAGATGGTACTCATTTTACTCCAGTTTCTGACAACAATGTAAATTTAGGTAAAATGAAAGATGTCAAAACTCTTGTGCATGTCCTTAAAAGGATAGTTCACTTTTTTTGAAGTGGGGTTGTATGAGTTACAAATAACATCTACGTACATTAGATGCAGTAGAAAGCTCCCTGCTCTGGGCCAGTTAGCCGCACCAGCTAGTGCTGGGAGGAGATTTACGCGATACACTGTTGGAACTAGGGGTGTAACGATTCTGAATCGATTCTGTATCGATGTTTTTTAAGGCATAGGACCGCCATGGGGCAAACATCCGAGTTTAACCGTTTCCTTTATTAAACCTGATGCAGTCTTGAACGAAAGTACCAAACATCAAAGGGCATGAGAAATGCTTCCAGAAAAAAAACTTGACCGCTTTCGACACATGCTGCACGGAACCAAGTAAAGGACTACAGAATCGTCTCCTTTTAAGCAATTAGGTTACTCTAATCTTGTCCCTGTTTACTTTGCTCAATTAGCAATCAAACCGGCGATCCTCTTTTTTACTTTGCTGAATGAGTAAAGCTGTTTATTAAGACAGCATGTTTGATTGCCGCATTCTGAAAGTTAAATGGGCATAGATTTGCAAGAGCGCCAGATTTGGCCATTTCGTGTGATTGTGATCATTTATAGCTCACATTCACGTTTCATCTGCTTTAATGTTTTCTACCTTGTGTATATTTTAGACACTTGAAATCCAGGGCGATCTGAAAATAAATATCTTTATTTTTATTTTATCATTATAGATCTCCTAAAAATACCACAATGAGAGATGAAATGCTGAGTTGGGATGTGGCGATGTTGAACGAGGATTTTTTTAAAGTGTAATGAGACAACTTGCCGTCATGGGATGTGTAGGCAGTCGCGTGTAATTTCTTGAAACATACACACCTGAAGCGGCTTAAAACGATTTAAAATGCCGTTGGGAAGAAGCCTGAGTTTAGATTTCGCTAATTGCAGGTGCTCCACCCTTCCTTAAATCTGCTCCCATGTACTTGGCCTAAATAACAATCAAGAAATTTAGCCAGTAGCCTATAACGATTAAGATGTGATGGTGAAAAGCAGACAAACCTAACTGGGCTACGGTGTTAGATTGAAAGAATGCCAATTTGAATAATTAGAAAAAATCTTCCTCTGAATTACATCTCTCATTGTAGCATTTTAGGACATTATTCAAGATTAATTTAAAACAGATCTGTTATAAGATCGACCTGGAGTTTAAGCGTCTAAAAAATACACAAGGTGGAAAACATTCTGAAAAGCGGATGAAACATGAATGTGAGATAGTATAAATTATCACCGTCTCACGACATGCCGTGGCAATGGCAATCGTGTTCAAGTAGTGCTGTTCTGTGCCCATTTAAATTTCAGAATTCAGCAATCAAACATGCTGTCTTAATAAACAGCTCTACTCATTCAACTTAAAGAGTAAACGATTCCACCATTTGATTGCTAATCAGGCAAAGTAAACGGGAACAGGTATACGTTTCTTAGAGTTGCCTAATTGGTTAATAGGATGACGATTTTGTTTTCATTTGCTTGGCTCCTCTCAGCACGTAGTCGAAAAATACTGATGTCAGTCAAGTTTTTTCCGGAAGCATTTACCATGCCCTTTGATGTTAAGCACTTTCGTTCAGGACATCACGGGGGTTTATAAAGGAAAAGGGAAAGCTCGGATATTCGCCCCATGGTCGCAGGTGGTGTTACTACGCTTTAAAAAAACATCGATTCAGAATCGTTACACCCCTTTTGTGAACAGTCCCAAAGTAACAGCGTATTTTCGCAGCCTAAAAGAGGTCCTACCTGAAAATAATACACCACTTTAATTGTACGCTATATTACAAAAATTTACAGCGCTTCAGCTGCTCGGAAAAAAACAGAGTCGTTCTTGAACTAACCAACTGACATATACCATTAGAGTAAACTGCGCGCTGTAGCGATCATCTGTTTGGGTCAGACTCTGACCAGTTTGTGGCAGAGACAGCATTTGAATGGTATAGAATTACATCTCAAATTTAAAAAAAAAATCCCTATTATAACCAGCACAGCAGATACACAGTACCTGGCTGCGTAGACCCTATGTGAATTCAATTTGTGCTGCAATGTTACATTAGACTTTTTCACAGGTGTTTCACACTCTTACCTGATGCATGGGTACAGCAGTGCTCTTCAGCGTGCACCGTTGAGATTTCCCTGAATGTGGCCTCACAAAATCCTCTTTGGAAAAATTAATACTGCAAACACGGAGCTCTTTTTGGGATACGGGTGGCGTATCAATATCCATGTTGAGCGCAACTAGCCACAGCTGCCGAAGTCCAATATCCCACAAAGGAATGCAGTGGAAGCTGTAAGTGCCCCAGCATACAGCTTTTCTTTCACGTCCAGGAAAGCAACACACACGGATCATTTTCAAAATGTTTGCACAAGTTTATCGACCGTCCGACTTCACAACTGCAGTGACTGTGACCCAAACAGCTGATCGCTACAGCGCGCAGTTCACTCCGATAGAATACGTCAGTTGGTTAGTTCAAGGGCAACTGTGTTTTTTTCCAAGCAGCTGAAGCGCTGTAAATTGTTTTAATATAGCGTACAATTAAAGTGGTGTATTATTTTCAGGTAGGACCTCTTTTAGGCCACGAAAATACACTGTTACTTTGGGACCGTTCACAACAGCGAATCGTAAATCTCCTCACAGCATTATGCTCGGCTAAATGGGGAGAGCAGGGAGCTTTCTACTGGCAAAAAAGTGAACTAGAGGCCATTTGTAGCTCACACAACCCCACTTCAAAAAAAGTGAACTATCCCTTTAATTGGTTCCTCCCTTGTTCCAGCAGCATGCTTGTGTTTTTGCGGTTTGTCTCCTTCAATTGATTGTCTTGTTTCCTCCCTTGCTCCCACGTGTTGCCATTTGTATTCCTCGCCCCTTTTGTGAATGTCGCATCTATACAAGTGATCTCTGAGTGGTTGCTTGATTGTCATGTTTTATACCTTAAGCTGGGCTTACACCAAAGGACTTTTCAAGCAATTTCAAAGTCACCAACCATTTTCCAAAGTTGGAATAACATCATGAGAGTTTGCTAGAGCTGCAGAGCGGTCCCGTGATCTCAATCTGTGGATGTAAGGTGGTCATAAAACTCAATCCATGCTGTTTTCAGGCAGTCTTTTCCCCGCTTGACATTACAACAACATCAAATATGTTTAATATTATTGCAAGTCTTTAGTCCTGTTTTATGCAAATTGTGTTGTTCAATGACATGACCATTATCAACAACCAATAGGCACGCTCTTCCCAGCACCAAACAGGAAGCACCAGGTGCAGGATGAGAAATAATCTTGCAAATAGTCTTGCAAATAGTGACCCTGCAAGATCCCAGTCTCAGTGATTTGCTGACTCACTGTTTTTAGATATGAGAGGGTGTCAGATATTAGTCTTCAAAAAGTCTTTTTTAAAGTTTTATCAAAGTCCTCTAGCGTACAGTAGGTATTACTAAGCCCTCCAGTCAGTTTGTGCCATCTAATATTAAGCTGTGCTCTGCTTCCATGTTTTTACAGTAAATTAGGGATGGAAGATAAATTTATTGTGATAATTTTAAGCGCAATAAAAAACAAGAGCACTCAGAGAGCGCAGCACCTCCGCCACGCCAAGGCAACTCTGTGCATTAGTTATTTTCGTTGGCTGATGTAGGGTGTTGTTGCATTCCACCGCCAGGTGGCAGCAAAACCCAAAAGCACGCTGATTGGAAATCCGGCCCATTGGAAAGACTTCAAATCTCATGCCAGCATAGCTGGATTTGAACTTTGGCCTATATCTCAGCTGTACTTTGGCATAGATATGCCAAAATTTAATCACCTCTTCCTCTTGTGCTACTCCAAGATCCTGCAAAGTTTGGTTAAAATCTATGTGGCCGTTTTTGAGATATCCTGCTAAGAGACAAACAGACAGACAAACCGATAAACGCCGGCAAAAACATACAAACTGCTACCATGGGGCGAACAGACAAGCTTGCTGCTTTTGTTTTCCATGAAACATACCTGAAGTGGTCTTGAATGAACGGTTGCAAAAAAATCTGAGGCGAAATGAAATGTTTCTGGGAAAAAAACTTCACTGACTTCAGTATTTCTCAGCAATGTGCTGAACAGAACAGTGGTAAGGTTTACAGAATCATTACCTTTTAACAAGGAATTGCTCTCACCTCACTTCCATTCACTTTTCTCAATTAAGCAATCAAACACTTAATTTGCTTGATGACTAATTTGAATTGGTGGCCAGTAAAATTATTTTTAATAGCATTTTTACCTGTCACCATTGAAATTTAAATGACTGTAAACAGCGCAGATTTGCCTGACTGCATTTGCCAGATTATTTCTAGGCTTACGTTCGACCATTTCATGCGAATGTGAGAATAATTCATAAGTCACATTCGATATGCTAAATCAAATATTTTCCAACTTCACTTTAGGCTATTTAGACACTCAAAAGTAACCAAAATTATCAGCTATAAATTACTTTGTTTTCAATTATTCTTTTTCAATTAAAAAAAAAAAAAAATGCTACAAGTTTGTGGCACAGATGTGAATGTGTTTGCATTGCTTTTTGTACATTTGACCATATTGTGCGATGCAAAAATTTGTTATATCTCACATTCACATTTGATACACTTGACAAAGTGTTTTCCACATTGTGTAGGCCTATATTTTTAGATGCTTGAAAACTATGGCTATCTTTAAATTAATTTATTTTTGGTGAATCTTAAATAATATGCAAAAATGCTGCAATGAAAGTCAGAATTCAGCAGAAGTACGGTAGTTTTTTTTTAAACTAATTATTCAGGTTATTGGCACACGGAACACGGAACATTGGAACACGGAAGCCAAGTTAGGTCTGTCTACCTCTCATTATCACTTCCTAATCATTATAGGCTATATATTGGCTTTGATTAGAAAGTTGGCTTAATCAATTACTTGATTCTTAGTAAGGCAAAGTACACAGGAATAGATTCAGGGTAGGCTTATTATGCCAAGGTGATGGAAACTGTCCAACCTTGCTGGCAATTAGTTGACTTCAAAGAACAATTTTCTTCCCAGAAGCATTTCAAATGCTTTTCAAAGGCCACTGATGTTTGATTGCAATTTTTTCAAGACCACATCCTGTATGAGTCATAGAAAAGAGAAGAAGAAAGTTCGCCTACTCGCCTACAGTAAATTAAATAAAGCAAAATGTAATTACTCTTCAGAGTCTTATTTATAGTAACAATTTCCCAAGCCTTTATATCGATTTCCAGGTTTGGGACCTTGTTCTTGTGAATCTACTGTTCCTGCCTGTTCCTATGAGTCAGTTCATTAGGAATACCTCCCAAGCCTTCATCAGTCTCCAGGATTGGGAGTGTGTTCCTGCTAAACATTACATTACATTATATTTATTTACCAGACACTTTTATCCAAAGCGAACCCTTCAGTTCTACTGTTACGCCGTCTGCTTCTGCTTCTGCGAGGGGATTCACCACCCGGCTTCTGCCCTGGGTGGTCACTGGCCTGGGCGCAGCCAGGCCCCTACCCCCTCCAGTCATTACCAATTTAGCTGGATTGCCCCTCTACAGTTCTGGAGTATGGCCTTTCCCTCTTCTATCACTGTATTCTTGTTAATATATACTCCCTTGTGGCTTGTACCCTGAATCTGCATTTTGTTCCTCGTCAAAAAGGATTGGAAATTAATTTGGGGAGATCCATTTTCAACAACTATTCAGTCGAGCAATACATTTGGTTTTTTGGATCCCTGGCAGCAATTTTTGTGAAAGCATACTGAATGTGTGTCTCTTTTCTTGACATAGAAGTTTCACTCCTCAATATACACTACACAAAAGAAGTTAAGGGTCAAAGGAGATTTTTTGATAATTTTTTAAAATGTCTTTTTAAGTCAGATAGGGTTTGAGTATCCTCCTTTGGGCTATCATTTGGACGTATAGACATCGCGTTATTATGGGGCATGCAATCATTACACTTATCTTTAGAAACTTTTTAAGCAAACCTAGATTTCCTTTTCATGGATTTGAAGCACAAACTTAGTCAGACTAAACTGACAAACTGCCGTGAAACACCCACTGTGAGGCTTCATGCACATTTGCGCTTGTTTTGAATGAGTGTCATTCCACGCTCGCCTAATTTAGTAATAAAAGGGCTGAGCATTTTCCATTCATCATCACTTGAAATTTGAAGATGGTGCGACCACAACTTAGCATCCAAGGCAGGGGAAGGGCCAGTGGCTGCTACAAAGCAGAAAAACTCAGAACTGTGGCTCAGTGTCTAAAAATAAGCCAACGCACTGTCAGAAGACTGGCAAAGGTTCAGGACAACTAATGCTGTTCAGAATTGCCCCCGTTCTGGAGGACCCCGATCCAGTGGCGGATCTAGCATTTTTCTAAGTAAGGGGCCATATTTCTCACAGAGGGGCCAAGTATTTGTCCAGCATTAATGCATCCAGTCACATTTATGATAAGATGTATATATATCTCACCAGTCATACCTTTTTCAAACACGTTAATTAAAAACAGTGTAGACAGTGCAACTCATTTTCAATTTTACATTTGAGCATGAGCAACTCCAACGGAAATGCAATAATATTCAAAAACATTAAGCTGAAACCATGTTGTCTAACTATCAGACCACAACTATTTAATTAAAAATTAAGAAAAGGACTTGAAACCTTGAAATATCAAGGTGAGCTCTGGTAGAGGTGAGGTGCAAGAATTCAAGTATTCAGGATACTGAAATTATCCTTCACTCAGCAGTGTCCAAATTTTTTCACTAAACATATAGCCTATGATATTGTAAATCCTATGTATTTAATGTAATATTGAAATACTACAATTTCATGACTAAACACAACATGAGATTACACAATGTGCAAGTAGTCTAATCTTCAGTGAGACAGAGATCCAGATAAATGTCAAGGCAATGCCTACATTCATACAAACTTTGCTGTGGTCTCTTAAGGTGGATCTGCACTTTGATTTCTACACTGTTCCTTTAATTTAGGATGCATTCATTTACTGTTTTCAATATTTTTATTCACAATAGTCACAAATAGCGGTAAAATATTGAGTGCACATTAACTAAAATGTGGTGGAGATTCTCACAATAGCACTTCATTGCAATTACTACTAAATTGGTACAAACAAGTGTGTTATGAGTTTTAACATTCAAGTTACCAGCTAATTGCTAAAGTTGCTCTTCAAGCAGAAAATGTGTAAACATTTAGCGCCAATGTCAATTGGGATTTAACAGTAGGACCATTATTTATCTTCCGTGCCTCTTCATATCAATATCAGACATATTACAGAGTTACTGTTGTTGCAGTGCCTAGATGATGTGCAGGGCTCTCAACTCTCATGCATTCAGTGTGATATTTAGTGCTTCATTCACGTTTTCATGCTGTAGTCAGCAATTATTCAATCACTGCAATGCGTGTGTTTCACGATCATTCAAATTGTTTAAATGAAATAAGACAATTTGAAACATTTTTATGCAATTCCATTGCTTCCAACCCCTGAGTGAAGAAAAGCGTGAGAAGTCCGGAATCATAATTGATTTCCATATTACTTGTGGTGAAATCCACCGTAAAGGCCCATTCAGACCGGGGCGAAGCGAAAAAGCGGCACGCATTTCCGGAATATTCCCTACACGGAAATTCCGCGTGAAACCATGCACACCGGACTCGATGCGAAATTCCATGATCTTGCTTTCCAATTTCGCACAACAGACAAACAAATCCGCGGGTGTCATGGTTTGTGTGTGTGCTTTTTTCTTTCTTGGTGGTTCTCGTCCCTGACGACATCGACTTTTTTCTCCATCGGATTTTTCGCCCAGCTGGCTGATTATATCTGGGCGGCGCTTCCCCGGAGTCTATATAAGCCGGAGGTCCGCCACACCTCCTTTGCTGGAGTGTCTGCTTTGTAGTTATTCGCTTCAGCGTAAGAGATCTGTAGTCAGGGTTAGTTTGACTATTATCTTCTCTTTATTTCTGGGAAGCTCTGCTTCTTTAAGTATTTTCTCGCACTATTGTTTGGTGCCTTGTTTTTTTTTCTCATTTGTTGAGATTTCTTTTTCTCTGTGTAGGCTTGCCTTGTTTCTGGCACTTAGTCTTTCGTGTTTTCAGAAACGCGAGCTCTTTCCCTTCCATTCTCTCTATCACGTTCAGCTGTGCTGGCTCCCTGCTTAGTGCACCTTCGCCTGCCGCTGCATCTGAACTCCACATTTACCAGCCTTTACAGAACACTCCAGCCAAACATGGAGTCATCAGCCGCGGCTGCGTTGGAGAAAGTGGTAGCTAACCAACAAGCTATTCTTTCTGGTTATGGCAAGGGTCTCTCGTCCCTGAATGCTCAACAGACAGCATTTGCGGAGAGACTACGCTTACAAGACAGTAGCACGCAAAGAATGGAGGCTGCTTTACTCTCTCTCACGGAGAGTGTCAGAGCCCTGTCGGCTCAGATTACACAAAACGTTGCACAAGCACAATCTTTGAACTCCTATCGAGAACCTAAACTGCAAATTCCTTCAAGATATGGGGGTGAAGCAGGAAATGTAAGGACTTTATTAAGAAAAGCGAATTTACTTTAAAGCCCAACCTTCATGGTTCGCTAATGAGGAGTCTTGAGTTTCATTTATTTTATCCCTGTTGACTGATACTGCACTGACTTGGGTAGGCCCACTAATCCGATCTAATTCACCGGTCGCAAATACTGTGGAAGCCCTCGTTAGAGCTATGGAATCAGCGTTTGATCAGGATGTTCGTGGTCAAGACGCGGCAACGCGTTTAATGCATCTTAAGCAAGGTTCTGAGAGTGTCGCTAACTTTTCTATCGCATTTCGTTAGCTACTGAAACTGGCTGGGCGGAAGCGCCCCTAATGACAGTTTTTATTCATGCTCTGGCTGAGGATGTTAAAGACGCTTTGGCCGCATTGGAGCCTTGTGTTTCCCTAGATTCGTTGGTTCATACGGCTGTGCGAATTGATAATCGCCTCCGTGAGCGTAACAAGGAGAAACATTATGCTTTGGGTACTGTTGACAGCAGGGTTAGTACCCCCCGTAGTGTACACACAGTCCTAACTCCGTCCACTGAGACTTCCACTCCTGACGAATCTATGCAGGTGGATGGCTTATTTAATAGCGGGGCTCGTAAGCCCGGTCACAGACATATAATCTGCCATAATTGTGGAAAGCCGGGGCATATCTGTCCACGTTGTCCTGAGCTTCAGGGAAACGGGAAGTCCCCCTTGTGGTATGGGGAGCACTAGAGGGTCAGAATCAATTTTCTCACCGAACTTTAATTCCTGTAGAATTGACTAAGGGGACACAGAGAATTTTTATTAATGCATTTTTGGACTCTGGGGCAGTAGACTGTTTTATGGATAGGGAATGGGCCAAGAGACACTCCATTCCTGTTCGCCCTCTTTTGCAGTCACGCTCTGTTAAAACTTTGGATGGTCGCCCGTTGGGTGATGGAGTTATATCCGAAATCTCTGAACCATTGTCTATGTTCAATTCCCTTGGTGGACACTCTGAGGAGGTCCGATTTTTTTTTATCAGTTCCCCCGTGTTCCCAGTTGTGTTGGGACATTCTTGGCTACAAAAACACAAGCCTCATATCCTTTGGGGGAATGAGGATAACCCAGTTGCCCAGTGGGGTTCAGATTGTAGATCCCACTGTATGGATAGCTCTATGTGTTGGCCTGGACATCAATCCATGAGAGAGAGTGACGCCTGGAGTGATTCAGGGGAGACAATCTCACACCACCCTCCTAGCCTTGAGAAGGGGGCCGAGGAGGGGTTGGAGTGGGATCCTCAATTTGACTGGCGGCAGCCAGAGGAGGATTGTTATTCCGAATGTGGCTCCGATCCAGAGACTGTCATAGATTCGGCTGAGTCCGAACAGGGTGAGAATTTAGGGGCTGCATTGAATTTTTGTCTGCTTATAACGTACCTAATGCTTATGCTGATCTCGCGGAGGTTTTTAGTAAACAACGGGCCTCAACTTTACCTCCTCATCGCCCTTACGATTGCGAGATCAATCTCCACCCTGGCACCGCTCCCCCTAGGGGTTCATTGTACTCACTGTCTGGTCCTGAGCGGAGGGCCATGCGGGAATATATTCAGGAAGCACTGGCTAATGGTTTTATTCAACCATCTACATCCCCTGCCAGGGCGGGGTTCTTTTTTGTGGACAAAAAGGATGGTGGCCTGAGACCTTGTATTGATTACAGGGGACCTGAATAATATAACCATTAAAAACCGATACCCACTTCCTTTGATGAATTCCGCATTCGAACGCTTGCAAGAGGCGTCATTTTTCACCAAGCTGGACCTGCGGAATGCATATAACTTGGTTCGGATATGAGAGGAGGACGAGTGGAAGACGGCGTTTAATACGAATGACGGGCATAACGAATATTTGGTTATGCCGTTTGGATTGGTTAACGCCCTCTGTATTCCAGGCACTCGTTAACGACATCCTCCGAGAGATGTTGGAGAGATTCATCTTTGTTTACCTTGACGATATCTTAATTTTTTCTTCAACTCTCTCTGAGCACATACAACACGTCAGACAGGTGCTGGAGGCCCTTATCAAAGCCAGGCTCTTTGTCAAGGCTGAAAAATGTGCCTTTCATGCCAAGACGGTCTCATTTCTTGGTTTCATTGTCTCTAAAGGGTCGGTCCGCATGGACCCTGACAAGGTGGCAGCCGTCAGGAATTCCTGGCCAATTTCTGGCCTGCCCCCCAAAATGTCAAAGAGGTCCAACGTTTCCTGGGGTTTACCAATTTTTACAGAAGGTTCATCCGCAATTTTAGCATGGTAGCTGCTCCCATTATCGCCCTCACTAAAAAAAGACCTCCCCTTCTTTCGCCTGGTCGCCAGCAGCTGAGGCTGCCTTTCAAGAGCTAAAGAGACGGTTTAGCTCAGAACCTATTCTTGTTTTGCCCGACCCCTCCCTCCCATTTGTAGTGGAGGTTGATGCCTCGGAGGGTGGGTGGGTGCCATCTTGTCCCAGCGCCCTCTTTGGGACAATAAATTGCACCCATGCGCCTACTTTTCCAGGTTGTTGTCGGCGGCTGAGTGAAATTACAGCATCGGTGACCGGGAGTTGTTAGCTGTGAAAATGGCGTTAGAGGAATGGTGCCATTGGCTGGAAGGAGCTGAACAACCATTTGTAGTCTGGACTGATCATAAAAATCTCCAGTATATTCAGCAGACCAAGCGACGTAATTCCTGGCAGGCGCGGTGGTCATTGTTTTTTAACCGTTTTAACTTCACGTTAACTTACCACCCTGGCTCTAAAATTATTAAGCCGGATGCCTTATCGCGGATTTACGATCGTTCCGACCATGATCCTATGCCGGAGCCGGTCATTCCGGCTGACCAGATTGTGGCGCCCGTCCAGTGGGACGTGGAATCCGTGGTTCAGGAGGCCTTGAGGACTGATCCCGGTCCTGGTGGGGAACCGTCCGGATGTTTATTTGTTCCCGTGGCGGTTCGTCCTCAGGTTCTCCAGTGGGGACACTCTTCCCGTCTGGCAGGTCACCCTGGGGTCCATCAAACCAAGCGGTTCTTGGCCCGACGATTTTGGTGGCCCAGTATGATGGAGGGCATTCGGGAGTTTGTGGCGGCATGCAGCATTTGTGCCAGGAACAAGGTTTCCCATCTCCCTCCCTCTGGCCTGTTGCGCCCGCTGCCTGTACCCAAACGCCCTTGGAGCCATATTGCGCTCGATTTTATCACGGGCCTGCCCATTTCTGATGGCAATACTGTCATCTTGGTCGTGGTCGACCGTTTCTCCAAGGCCGCTCATTTTGTCGCGCTGCCCAGACTGCCTTCGGCGCGGGAGACAGCCTTCCTAGTGGTTAACCACGTGTTCCGGCTGCATGGTCTCCCCCTGGATGTGGTTTCTGACCGGGGTCCTCAATTTGCGGCAAAATTCTGGCAAGCTTTTTGTGAGCAGTTGGGGGCCACTGTGAGCCTGTCGTCAGGTTTCCATCCTGAAACCAACGGGCAGACTGAGCGTACCAATAAGTCCTTAGAGAATACTCTTCGGTGCTTAGCGACCAATAATCCTGCTTCCTGGAGTTACTTTTTGGCATGGGCTGAGTATTCCCATAACTCATTGTGTAACTCCTCTACAGGTCTTTCTCCTTTTGAGGCCCAGTTGGGTTATCAGCCTCCACTGTTTCCTGAGTCTGAGAAGGATTCAGAAGTTCCCTCTGTTGAACATTTCATTCGACGCTGTCGGTCTGTTTGGACTAAGGTCCGTTCCTCCTTGTTGCGGGCTGGGCAGAGACAGAAATCTGCGGCTGACAGGAGGCGCCATTTGGCCCCATCTTATCGAGTGGGCCAGAGAGTTTGGCTTTCCACTCGGGATCTGCCCTTGAGAGTGGAATCTCGGAAGTTGGCCCCTCGCTTTATTGGCCCGTTTAAGATATTGCGGAGGATTAACCCTGTCACTGTGCGGCTTAAGCTCCCTAGATCCTTGCGGATCCATCCCTCCTTTCACGTGTCCAGGCTCAAACCTGTTAGCACCAGCGTCCTGGCACCTGCCGACAAATCCCCCCGCCATGATGATTGAGGGGGGCCCGGCGTACACAGTACGTTGTATTGTTGCCGAGAGGCATGTGGGTCATGGATTCCAGTTTTTGATGGACTGGGAGGATACGGTCCTGAGGAGCGTTGTTGGGTCCCAGCTCGGGATATCCTGGACCCTGCTCTTATTTCTGAGTTTGCACGGGGTTCTTTGGGAATGTCGGGGCCGTTTTAGGGGGGTCCTGTCATGGTTTGTGTGTGTGGTTTTTTCATTCTTGGTGGTTCTCGTCCCTGACGACATCGAATTCTTTTTCCATCGGATTTTTCACCCAGCTGGCTGATTATATATGGGCGGCGCTTCCCCGGAGTCTATATAAGCCGGAGGTCCGCCACGACTCCTTTGCTGGAGTGTCTGCTTTGTAGTTATTCGCTTCGGCATAAGAGATCTGCAGTCAGGGTTAGTTTGACTATTATCTTCTCTTTATTACTGGGAAGCTCTGCTTCTTTAGGTATTTTCTCACACTATTGTTTGGTGCCTTGTTTTTTTTTCTCATTTGTTGAGATTTCTTTTTCTCTGTGTAGGCTCGCCTTGTTTCTGGCACTTAGTCTTTCGTGTATTCAGAAACGCAAGCTTTTTCCCTTCCATTCTCTCTATCACGTTCAGCTGTGCTGGCTCCGTGCTTGGTGCACCTTCGCCTGCCGCTGCATCTGAACTCCACATTTACCAGCCTTTACAGCGGGATATTTAATCAAATTGGACCATGAGAGCAGCAGCAGCGATGATGACATTTTTTGTATGTATCTAAACGATAACCTTTAGCCTCACGTCTACTTTTGCGTGACAGACGGTCATCTCTGTAGCCACTGAGCGTTCTCATTATTGATGTCTGGAGCTGGTCTTTCAGCTCGTTGTTCAAGTAATCATCCTGCCTTTAGTCATAGAGGACAGGATGCTGGAGAACAATATTGATGAGACGTTCTCCTTTGTTTTTCACCGTACTATGCTATGCACTGACTTTGTATCTAGTTTATGTGACTTTGCAGTTTGAGGTTTTGCTGGAGAGTGAACCAGTGTTCATTCAAATTGTCATCTTCCTCTGTGAGCTTTAGTGATGGTGATTAGCCTATTTGGCACAGTACTGCCGCCTACTGTTGGGCATGGAATTACATTCACCTATAATCTGATTGTCATTCTCGGACAAAATGACAGACGAGTGACAGGACAGGGGCACTTCAGGGGGCCAGTTAGATTTCAGATGAGGCCAATGCCCCTGTGGCCCCGCCGCTAGAACCACCACTGCCCCAATCAACAACAGCACGAGAAGACTGCTTCCTGATGATAACCGCATTGTGACAGGGCTTTGTGACTGCCCAACATTTTAGGGATCAACTCAGAGCAGCCAGAGGCACTGTGTCCGACATCAGGAGTCGTCTGCGAGACCAAGGTTTGCATTGCTGGCATCCTGGAGTCCGATCTATGCTACTTGATTGTCACAGAAGAGCTCGCCAAGATTGGATAATTATCATTATTAATAATAATAATAATATATACATGAATGAATGTGAAAAAGAAATGTGACTTTGGGGCCATTTATAATTTTTCAATAAGAACATTGCACTATTTGGATTGATTCATACATAATCTTTTTAAATAATGTTACATATCTTACAGACTCAACAGGGCACAGAATAGCTCACTAGCTTCAGAACCGCAGTACTCGCTGGTTGCAAGTTTACTGGCAGGTGATTCTGAACGTCAAGACAGGATTTTAAATAGGAAAATTTGAAAGTCTTCCTTGCTGTATTCCAGGACAAATTTTATTTGCCTCCGTAAAACAACAAATCAATATGCATCAAATAGTAGGTTATTAACAGCTGGTCCATCAGTGGGGGCCTTTTGTAAGCTCAAGCAAATTTTAACCGAATGCAAACTTGCGATAGCCTATTAATTAACGTCAGTCTTACCGCTTTCCGTGTCCCCCTCCAAATGAAAACTGCTTGCTACATGAGAATCATCGTGGCCAAACAGCTGGCCATTTTTTTTTAGCGTTTGAAAGCCGGAGGCTCCAATGTCTGTTTACTTTATTCTCAAAGCTTTTCCGCCTCTCCACTGCTTTCTGACATTTTGGTCTGATCTTGTGGTCGTTGAAACGCGTCTTTAGACTGTTAACGCAACTGGGAACAAGCAAGGCCATTGGTCAAACTAATTTCCCAGCAAGCCTGCCTTCTTAAACTTTTAGGACGAAAACAACAAAATTAAATAAACTGTACATGGCTTAAGCCTTTGCATCGTTTTTTTTTATCTGCAAGAATGCAGTTTTTCGGTAATTCCTATATCATAAAACAAATATATAAATAGATACTGAAAAATGGCCAAGATTCAAGACAACCGGAATAGTGAAGTAGAAGAATAAAAAGTGGTATATAAACCATGTGTCACCTAAGAATTGAAACATGGAAAATCTCAGGGTAAGCTCTATAAATAATATAGTGTGAGGAGAAATACGCATTAACTATAACTGACTTTCTGTGTGTGAAATTCCACTTCGAATTAGCTAAGATCTTCCTGCTGTTTGCTCGCCTTAATGTGGGCCACTGGTTACCAACGGGCCGTGCGCAAATGCGTTTTTTTTTTCCCTGAGGAGGGAGGGCTCAGAGATTTCATTGGGCCAGCCCTGTGTCAGCGTAGAAAATGAACCAATGGGCCGCTTTCCGTGTTTTAAAGGCCGGCGCAGTCGTTCAAAATTATCGATGTTATTACAATTTTATAAACTATGATTGCATCGGCCCAAAATGTGCGTTGGCCAACAGGGCATTGCCTGGTACGCTAGATTACCAGTCCAGCCTTGAACTGAAGTGGTTTCTACAGTGGACAGCGATTTTTTGTGTAGCAAGAGATCATTTTTTTTAACTGCTGGATAGATACTATGGGCTAGCATATTGATTAGTTTGCACTTCAGGCTTAGCTGAGGAGTTTAATTCATGCAACTCTTGAAAAACAGGGATGAGAGTGAACTCGTCCATATTCTAAACCGTGTTTGAGCTCGGCTTGCTTGTGAATATTCAATAACTGATCCGGGGGTGCCATCTAGCGATAGAATATTGTAACTGCTTGCGTAAATTTGCAGTTCCATGTCCACGGGCGGACACATCTGCAGAAAGGGGTTAAACAATGTTAAAATTGGCATCAAATAAATGTATTAGCTATTGTTGAACACCTTTAATTTGTACCCGTGTTTTGACCTTTGGTGTGCACAGTGTATTGCAGCTGGAACATTACCACTGTAATATACATTTAAAACAGCCACAGGGAGCAAAATGTTGAAACACACCAATGTCTGCCCTGTGCTACAAAGTTTAAAAAGACTGATCTTTAATTTGGAGCATTTAATCTTGAAATCTTGACTCTGATAGTTGCAGAGGCCATGCAAACATATGACATATTACACCTCTGGGTCCTTGGTATCCCTCTGAAGCACTCCTATTCAAATCTGGATCTAGCCATACATCTCTGTAACGGCTTGCTTGGGGCATGAAGGAGAATTGATTGCACATCTTACCAACGTATTCCCCATATGAGATTTGGCTAATGCAATCTTGCCCTGAGGAGAGTTCTTTCTTTTACTGTGGCATAGAATTGCCCATTTTTACCACCACCTGATTTCCACAAAATAAGCCCCATTATGTTTTTTTTTTTTTCTTTCCATTTTTAAAAAGCTGCTGGGCATCTTTTTATTTATGTGCAATTCCTTGTGAACAATGTGTAAATCACAAAATCCCCTCCCCATATATCTGTCTCTCTGAAACTCTCAAGGACTGCATGCTTACCTCAATGGGTATGGTAGTTTGCTGAATTTTTTTTTTTTTTTTTCAATGCTAGAATATTGCTCACTGCTGGCAGTTATCTATGGTGAGAAGTCCATGGGGCCAGTGCACTTAATCACTGTGAAGTGAGCAGAGCAGTCTAATGCAGGCAGAGAGGGCTGAACAGTGGGAGGAAATGCTTGTGCAGAACATAATTCAAAGCACAGAAAACATTGAGAGGATTCATTACATTGCCCCAGAGAAGAAAAATGACATCAAACTGTTTATCTCCCGCAGTAATTCCGATTTCAAATGTGCAGTCTTTGGGATAGGTTTTTTGGCGTGTGAGCAGAATCAGGAGTTCTGACCAGCTCTTGGTATGTTTTTGTATGCAACTGTGTGTGAATGTATTTGTGTACAGAAATGTATATGCAGAAGTATGTGTTTGTACAGGAATGAGTGTGTGTGTGTGTCTGCGTGACATGTGTGTTATGTGTGCGTGCTGTGCCGAAGTGGAGTCACAGTCCATTATCCTCGTTCCCCTTTGTGTAGTGATGCAGCCATAGATCATTGGGCTGTATCTCATTGCATTATCTGTGTCATCCTGTGTTAAGAGTATTGTACAGCTACATTACATAAACAAGTCTAAAAGTTGGCATTTTTTTATTAGCAAAATCTTCTCATTTTAATTAAACAGTGAAATACACTGTTATTTAGGGTTATGACTCATGAACATTTTTTATTTATCAAGAGCACAAGATTGCTTTAACAACGGCCATAGACATTATCCAAAATACTGCCATTCGGCAAAGTCAATATTAATTTGAATGAATGTTTATACAGAGAATAAGATTAAATTTCAAAGAGATGGTAAGTCCTGGGCTCAGAATACAGAAGTCCTGCCATATACTGTATTTCTTCTACCCATGAACTCAAATAGCTGATTTTACAAATTATTTCCACCTTAAAGCATAAGTAAGATGTGCTAATCTGCAAATCCTCATGGTTACAACAAAATACTGGGGAAGACATTAATATTCTGAATCTGGATTGTTGACCTCTTTAATTCGCTATCTCTGATGATCTTGTTGCTCTTTGATAATGAAACAATGTGAATTTTCAGTTTGATCTCAGCAATATCTGTGTACATTTTCAGCATCAGCAGAAAGTTATTGCTTCCTTATTCAGCATTGCTGTCATTTAGAGCGGCACATATATTTAATCAGTGTGCAACATAGCAGGAGGCTGTTTTGCAGGATTCATGTCTCAAATAAAAATAAATAAAAGGATCCCTTATTCTGCAAATGCGGAAACTGTACCAAGAACTAATCTCAGTGCCCATTGTCAATCCAGCCTATTTTATGAACTTCTTTAATCAGGCTAACGAATGTGGCTGGGTAGAAGTGGCATGAAATATCTGCTTGTCCACCATGGCAGGGGAAAGCCGGATGAGTTACGGCTCAATTTTCTCCCTTCTACATCGGAATTGCTTTCAGCTGGCAGTTATTGGTGTGGAGCAGAGTCGTTCAGGGCTCAGGCAAATGGACTTGGTAAATACACTAACTCAAGGACAAAATGTCTCCAGTGCGGGAAAGATAGAAAAGAATTTTGATCATGCAGAAATGTCTCATGTTTGCATGAAAGAAAAGGCAGACTTTTTTAAAAACTAAGGCTAACATGCTAATGGAAGGTTCTCCCTTAAAAATCTTATTGTTGCTAATGATTTAGCAAAGCCTGCTCATTCTGGACCTGGCCAGTTCTGCTAGGCCCTGGTTCTGCAAGGTCCTGCTTTGCCCAAGGATGAGAGGGTATCAAGTGACACCCACCTTATCATTGATCATTCCTTTAGTTAACTTACCCACTATTCACAGCAACACATTCTCATCCCAACTCATATATCATATAGTGATGCTACCTGACCAAGCGTGGATAAACGACAAAAAAGGAGGTTTTTGGCGTCCTTATTTGATGATTACGGTTAGAGTTGGGGTTAAGGGTTGGGGGGTAGGGTTTATTTTAAACCAGCGTCAAATAAGGACACCAAAAGCCTCCTTTTTAGTCAGGTAGCATCACTACATGACACTTCAGGATGAGACTGGGTTCTTCACAGAGCTGCACATACAGTGGGGTCTGTTGGAATTTGGGCAGTAAAACTATTCTTAAGAGCCGTAAGTCCTGCACTGTTCACTCAGATTGATGTGAATTAAAATGCAAACGATCATATTTAATTTGTAGATTTGTAGATGTATCCATAATGACTGAACTACCTCGAAATAGCAGCACTTTAAAATTGTGCCACAGTCCAAACATACTGCATATGGCGATATCCATTACATTACCATCCTGTGCCTCAAATCTTCATTCTGTGATATACTATATCATTTACACCTGATCTGGGCAAAAGGCTTAGCCAAGAGTCCATGATGGGGCACAAAGGAAATATATATTGCATAAAAATCAGCATGCAGTCCATGAGCAGAGTGCAGTTCCTGAGACTAAGGCGTGGGCCGAGGTTATTAAGTCTGTGCACACAGGCTTGTACAACAGCTATCTGTCCTGCCTGCTCGTCAGCAATTTGTTATTTAAATATTGCAGGGAGCAGCCATTATGCAAAATGAGAGATGATCACAGCACAGTAACACTTGCAATTATTGCAAGGGAAAGTGTTGTCTCTGAACATGACAGTAATTGGCAGCCATCTGCAGTGGACTGCTGAAAACATTAACAGTGTGGTAAAACTCTTTGTCTGTGAGAAATTCACATTAACTGAAAAGATTGCACAATGATCCAGATTTCCCTTTTTCAATCTCATAGCATATAGGCATGCAATGCCAATGACTGAATTTGGGTTTAAGGGCTTTGCTTTTTCTGATTTAAAAAAACTTTTTGATCAAAAACCCCCTAAGCACACATCTAAAAATTACGACTGAGAGTAGGGGGGCTCTTGGGTGGGATTCCTGCTTCAACATGTATTTGAATTCAAGATGCCTTGAAAATTATTTGGGTGCCAAAACTGTATCTGAAGAGACAGCAGCAAAAGTCTCCTGATGTAAGATTTACATTATCTAATATACCTGAGTTATCATGGAGGTGGGAGGGGTAGAAGTCCTGGCAGTAAGTAAAGTGGCAGTAATGTGAACTGGCAGTGGTCATAAGTGGACATTCCAGGGATCAGAAAGTAAAAGTCCCACCATGTTTTACTTCCACCCATCAACTCAACAAGCTGATTTTCTTGACCAGACCAACTTCTGGTCTGAAAGGCTATTTTATTTAGCAAATCCAGGAGGTTGGAACTAAATACTGGGGAGGACTTTTACTTTCTGAACCTGGATTGTCCACCTCTGGCAGAGGGTCTTCTCAGTCTGGCAGTGTTTGATGAGGCTTCACATAGCCACAACACCATTCAATTCTACCTTGTTAAATCCATAATCTCATAGTGGGTATGACTTCTGGGTCAGGGTACAGGACCTGTGGGGTGTTCTGTGTCATCACAGACAGTTAGACCATCACTCAGCCTCAATGTAATCTGGGAATGGAACAACATATTACTACTGGTTTCAGGCAACCCTCACCCCTGTTCATCTGAGGTTGCATTTTTGGTCGTGAATAATAATTTATCTTTTTATTATTGTTTCAGACAGCAAGAAAAAACATGGTAATGCTTAACTAATGGACGGTCTGACTTCTTACTTTTTTCTGTTTCTGTCAAGCAACTCAAGTGCAAACCATTAATTTCAGTAACAACAAACTCATATGATGATATTTGGCATTAAGGCTATGATCCTGACACACTCTACAGCCTACTAAGCCTGAGGACAAGAGGGCTGTGAGTGTCAGAATACCCCCCTCCTCTCCCCACCCCTGAGGGGAAATTCAGAGCCCACAGGTGGATGCTGCGATAGAGGTGGGATGTTAACTAGATTCAGGCCAAAATGATCCAGCACTGCAGCAGGCTGAGGCATAATTGCTGCAAATGCAGAAAAGGAGAGTAGCTTACACAACCCAGCTTCCAGAGGGGCGGGGCATTGTCTGATATGCATGGTAGTGTCTATGGAAATGAGTGCACCTCTCAATTTGTCTGCCAGAACTAGCTCCAAGAGCCTACACCCCATATTTGATCTGAAGTATGAGAAATGGCGCTGCATTGCTTTGTATTACCAGATCATGTGATCCACATACATTCTGTAGAAATATGAAATATCCAGCAACATTCTGTTGCAAGCCTATGGAAGCTTATTGTTGCCAATGAAAAAAAAAAAAAAAAGATTTTTTTTTTTTTTTTTCCACAGCTTATTGCTGCCAACAGGGGGGGAAATTTAATTTTTTTTTTTTTTTTCCCCACAGCTTATTGCTGCCAACAGGGAAAAAAAAAAAATCCACAAAATATTCTCCTGACTTACTTAACATCCAAATTTGCAAATCCTCGCTTTGCACTGAATTCACTTCTTGAGCACCCAGTGTATTACTAATTACATCATGTCTCTGTGACATGTGTACCAATATGCCAACATACATGGGGATAAGCACCTGCAGATAGTGTGGCATGCGTAATGTGCGACCATATTTTGCCACCAGGTGAACCTTTTTTTTTTTTTTTTTCAATCACGAATGTTGCTGCCAGGTGTAAAAAAAAGAAAAAAAAATTTTTTTTCATCCATGAATGTTGCTGCCAGGTGAAAAATTTTTAGTAATACAATGTCTTGAAGAAAAGTTTATGTTCATAAAGGAATATTTTGATATTCATGTTGCCATTGAGTCATCTCTGTATTTGTGCACATCTCAGTGATTATTGTTGTACATTGATCTTTGTACTTAGGAAAGGAGGAGTAAATCTAGCACCATGGTTTTCAATGCTGGGACCCAAGCAATGAACAATTTTCTTTAGGACTATCTGAGAGCAGCTTGATTTTGGTAATCAGGGGCTTTGTCATTAGGTGATCAGTGCATCTTGTGTGTTAGCGCTGAGTAAGAATAGAAATGTGCACCTCATTCTGGCCCGAGGCATGCAATTTGAAACCACCAGTGTATTAATACACTGAATTGACGAAAGAATGGGGAAATCTGCTCATCCAACGTCTCATTCCAAAATTGTGGGCATTAAGATGGAGTTGGTCCCCCATTTGCTGCTACGACAGACTCTTCTGGGAAGCCTTTCCCACTAGATGTTAAAGTATAGCTGGATATTTGTAACCATTCCATCCGCAAAAGCATTTAAGAGTTTGCATAGTGATGGCAGCAAACCACATATGCACCTCATTCTGAGCACTGCAGTAATGCTGTGACAAGAAGAGGCCTTCCCCAAACAGCTCGAAGCATAAAATTATCTGGGGTCACACTTTAGATGAAGTGTTGCTCATAAAGGCTTTATACAGCATGTATAATGCCTTCATAAATGAGACATAATGTCTTCATGAATCATACGTAAGCAAATGTCATGCTTTGTAAAGGGTGAAATAACACATCTTTATTCAGTATGTGATGCCAGATGTGACAATGACAATGTCATTTAGTTGGCAATGTCACCCTTTATAGTATTTTGCCACTAGCTAAGTGACATTGTCAGTTATTTGACATCTGGCATCACGTGCTGAATAAGGATGTGTTATTTCACCCTTCACAAAGCATGACATTTGCTTAAGTATGATTTATGAAGACATTATGTTTCATTTATGAAGGCATTATATGTGCTGTATAAAGCCTTTATGAGCAACACATCATCTAAAGTGTGACCTAATCGGGTATGTGATTGATTGATACAGCATTAAGATTTTCCTTCAGCAGAATTAAGAGGTCTAGCCTTAATGAAAAAGATGCACAGACCAAATAGTCACCACGAACATTTGGCGATATACCGTAAAATGGGGTAATAGGAGATACTTTTGAGATATTTTTTTTGGATTCCTCCCAAAGCATCCTGGCCAATTATGTGTCAAATCTGTTTATTGCTGTCAATCATAAAAGAACAATAGAATCATATCCAACTCACCTTGCAATTTTCAAGTTCCTACCAAGGTATCATTAAAATAATGTATCATGACAGGGAGTGTTGAAAAAAAACTTGAATTTGCGTTTTGTGAAAACTTTCCATGAAAACTGTCCCTTGTTACCCGGCCGTCCCTTATTACCCCATTTTATGGTACTGTACTTCTCTACCATAAGAAAGGAGTGCTGTTGATTGATCCTCATTATTCATTATGTTTGACCATGAAGTGTCCAATATGTTGGGTGTGTGGCAAGCAATGAGAAAAGAAATAAAGGTAGCATGTATTCTATTTTACAGAAGAAGCAAAAGTTTTCCATTTTACTGAAACTAATCCCAGCTGGTTACTCGTGGTTCCCTGCACATGCAGTTCCAGTGAGATGGCTTTCAGCTGTGGCAGGAGATGGCAGCTGAATCTTTTGTTTTCTAGTCACTGGGTGCTCAAGAAGTGAATTCAGTGCAAAGCGAGGGTTTGCAAATTGGATGTTAAGTAAGTCAGGAGAATATTTTGTGGATTTTTTTTTTCCCCTGTTGGCAGCAATAAGCTGTGGGAAAAAAAAATCTAATTTTTTTTTTTTCATTGGCAGCAATAAGCTTCCGTACAAGCCAAACAGTGCACTGTATAAATATAAATATATATATATTAAATATAAATTATATATATATATATATATATATATATATATATACACAAATTAAAGTAAACGTAAAAAAGTTAGGCGGTTGGCTGCAAAGTTTGAGTTCGCTCATCTTCAGGTCCCAGTGGTTGCACTAACTAATTTTTGAAAAAACTGGGAACTCAGAAATGCTTTGCATCTTGTTGCTTTACTTTTTTAAATTTGAGTCTTTTTTTTTTTTACAGTCGGTGGGTTGGTGATTTCTGTGGAGACACAGTATGAAAGTTGGTTCCTGGTTTGGTTCGGGTTCAGAGTCACTGTTTGACAGAGTACTGTTGTATTCACCGATTGCGGTGCATCAGAGATAGATAAAGTGCTCAGTGTGTGGAAATTATGTGTATTACATAAGCACTGCTACCTTCTGTTTGCTGTGCAGTGAAGTAGTTTGTGTCTGTCCCATCACCTTCAATGTTGTTCACTGTTCATTGATGCATTTTCTTTCGAGTGATTGTGATTATATTAAAATACAGGGGAGGCTAGACTGAGTTGGGCTTTCCAGCTATGGTCTCTATTTTTAGGGAAGCTGCATAAAGAATACTGCTTGATGCGTCACTGCTGTCCTCCTTCTGCTACTCTGCATCACACAGATTTGGTTAAGGGGCTGACATTTTGAGATGGAGCTCCAGAGTGCTGATGCAAATAGTTGTCATGACTCCATTTTTTGCCCACAGCACATGGCATTTCAGTTTCTGATTTCCCAGTCACTGAGATTAAAGTAGGAAATAAGTGCACCTTAACCCGTGCTGCAGCACACTTTCACACTGTCTAAAGTAGTCGTGCCGCTTATTATTTCACATTGCTTTACATTTAATAAAAGTCAAGACAACCTTCAGTCCTCTATTTGGTTGAGCGAAATTACAATTTGAAGTTGTGTTGACACCTTTGAATGTTCTGAAATAAAAAAAAGTTTGTTTGTTCCTGTACAGTGCAGCAAATACAGTGGACATTTCAGTCCTAATGCTTTCAGAATAATATTAGCCTACATAAAACATACAGAAGTGAGTCAGCTGATTGAAAGAACAGTCCTGACTTACAAGTTTTCACTACGCATTTTTGCTTGACTCACTGGGCATACATTCAAGGACAAATTCTGAGGACGCAGAAGTGTTAATTAATTCCATTTAAGCCATTTGCATACTTATTGTATGTTGTAAAATGTGTTTTATTGTAATGTATTCGATTTGAACTGTAACTACATGGTTATTTCGCTATTAATATTCATGAAGTAGTGTGTATTTATACTGATTGTGCAGTTAATATTTGCCCTCTTCTTGATTTCCCGCATTTTTGAATATGTCATTATAAGTGATTTCAGATTTTCATGCAATGATGTAAAGTAAAACAATGTGAACTTGAGGTAACACAAATCATATCATTTCATTTATTGAAGGAAAAAGGCAATCCAATACCTATATGACTCGTGAAAAGTATATGGCCCCTCAACTTAGAAACTGGTTGAAACAATTTTACAGTTACAACTGCAACTGAATTCATCCAATAATTGGAGATCAGTCTCTCACATCACTGTATGGGAATTTAGCCCACTTTTGTTAGCAGCATTGCTTTAATTTAGTCACACTGGAGGTTTTTTTTGAGTACGAACAAACTGTTTAAGATCCTATCACTGCATCTCTATGAAAATCAAGTCAGGAATTTGGCTTGGTCACTCCAGAATCTTAACTTTAACATTTTAACCATTCAGAGGTGGACTTGGTCTAGTACTTTGGGTTGCTGTCTTCCTGAAAATCCAAATTGCCCTTGAGCCTCAGGAACTGATAACCAGACATTCTTCTCCAGGATTCTGGCGTAGCAAAATTCATGGTTCTATCAATTATGGCAAGTCTGACAAGCTTTTAAAACGGTATGTTGTGTTCTCCTAAAGATCTTGTGCGAAGTATCCTAGTAAAATGTTGAATAAATGGTTTTCAAGTGTAAAAGATGATAAATGAAAGGTATCAGGTAAAAAAAAAAAAAAAAACGTAAAAAGAGGTGGTCAGTAATGTGTTTTGGGGCTCAAATGCCAATTTTCCGAAGTTTTTTAAAATTCTCCCGTGAAAGACGGCGAACCCAGAGGTCTGACATCAAAACAAGAACAACACAGCGAGAACAGTAGCGGAACAAGTAGAAGATTTTTCGGAAAGCGAGTCAGAAACCTTCGTTTCCGAGGTTTCTGAAGTTTCTGGTGAGCCTCAAGTCTTTGAGGAGACAGATGAGGAAGAGGGCAATGCAGTGATGTATGTTGGACCGTATATGTATGAGCCAGAAGCCGTGGATAATCCCGAGTATGTTGCCCCTGAAAGACCCGATCTTCAATGGCGTGAATGGTAAGTCTTGCTGACTTGTTTCATCCAGTGGCGTGCCGTCAGATGTCAGGAGGGCCTTCAGTAACATCGCCCTTTCCCGTATAATTGCTCTTAAACTGTTTGCGATCAAGTTTGCCTCATTAACAATTAAACAATGTATTAACTGAACAACCACCACCAATGCATGACAGGTAATGATATAGAAATGCTAATGACAAAGCGATTGCCTGTTGCCTATGTTGATATAATTGATGTGACTCCACAAGGATGACAATCTGCAAAAAATCCGAAACTTTCGCTGAGTTCGCAGCAATTATTTTCGCCATCACTCAGCTGTGCATCATACCTAACAACGTCCTTTAGCTGTCACTACATTCAGGCTATAGAACGGATTCTCATGGCTTATTGCTCAATGAGCCTCACAAACTAATCTACGCAAATTTGTGCTGTTTCACAAGCTACACGAGTGCAGTAAAGACATATTGCTATTTTTCGTAGTCACTGATGTGCGGAGGAAAACGCTGTATAATTTCGTAGCGCAATGTATAACAAGGCTTTCAAAAATAAATTAGACTCGGGAGAGGTAAGCTGCGAGAGGTGTAGGTCATTAAGCAATGAAAGGTGAGGTTATTGTTGGCCCTGGGTTTCTGCCGATGGACCGCCACTGGTTTCATCGTATGACTTCGTCTATCGTTGATCAACATACATACAAATGCAACATTGACGACGAATTTATTGATTTTCATGTAAAAAGTCATATTTATTGTACAAATGAATACCCTGCATCTATGGTCATTTGGCGGTGGGCCTAATGCATGCGTATTTATGTACATGTATGTATTGGCATCAGTGGCGGCTCGTGAACTGGCAATAGGGAAGCTCAAACAACCCCTTAAAATTAATGATTGGTCATGGCCTGTTTTCAATCATTCATTTAAATGACAATTACAGAAACTCTGAAAACTGTCAACATTGTTCTGATGTGGCCAGTTTTCATTTACAAAGCATACCGATTACGACTTCGGATTTCTCACGCTTTTCTTTGCTCAGGGGTTGGAAGGAATTCATGTGTTTCATGATCGTTTTAATTAAAGGGGTAGTTCAGAATTTTGGACATAGGACCTCATTTCCAAATTAGCCGGTGTGCTATTTATCCGTGGAGACCGTTTTCAACAATTTTCATTCAGTCCATCTATTTGCAGAGTTCACTGGTGCTAGGCTAGCGCAAGTCAACGGTAATTGTTTGCCTGCCAATAAAAACAGCCTTACCCACTCCACAGTACACCCGAGGCAAATAAATTATAACGCCAGACTATCGATGTAAATGTGTGTTTCGATAGAATAATGTTAGAAATAAAACTACCTTTGCATCGCAATGATCGCATTACATTTTGAGGGACTAGTTTCTCAGCAGCGGCGGAATTTTACTTTGCTCCGGTTAGTTGTGTAGTAACGAAGCTGCGCCTGTGCCGAAAAGTAAATAGAGAAGCGCACTCCAGTTGGGACCTCTGTAGTAGCCTAGTACTGTGGGATTGAACCGATTGAAGCATTGAATTGGAAACGACCAACAAGGCAACACAATGATTCAGTATGCATTTTCACATTGTAAAAATAAAAGCTACAGATGGGCACATCTGTCGTTATGTTTATACATTTTCCGCACTGGCACCACCAGTCTCCTGATGTTCTGTCCCGGTTCTCTACTGCCGCTCCAGCGGGGGCTGTCTCTACAGACGCTCTTTCTCTTTCTGCCCTTTGAGCATCCATCTCTCTTAGTTCTTCGTCAGTGTATTCCGGCTCGCACAGGTAGGGTTCATTGGATAAAACAAATTCCTCATCATCGTCTTCAAAATCAGACACATCGGTATGTCTTTCAAACGTGGCCATATCTTGTTGATTGGATAGTCTAATAAAATTCCTCCGAGCACTGTACTCTGCTTCTGTTGCTGACAGCGGCAGGTAAATAAACTATAATAGAGCCGGTAGCCTAGGTAATATCAGTCCGCTGCTGCCGTAGCTACCAACCGCTGACCTAGAACACTCCAATTACAGAGAACAAAGTATAAACTACGCTGCTGCTGAGACAGTAACAGTGGTCCCTCAAAATGCAACGCGATGCAAGGGTAGTTTTATTTCTGGCATTATAATTTATTTGCCTCGAGTGTACTGTGGAGTGGGTATGACTGTTTTTATTGGCAGGCTAGCAGTTACTTGCACTATCCTAGCACCAGCGAACTCTGCAAATAGAAGGACTGAATGAAAGTTGTTGAAAACGGTCTCAACTGATAAATAGCACACCAGCTAATTTGGAAATGAAGTCCTATGTCCAAAATTCTGAACTATCCCTTTAAATAATATCATTTAAAACAGCTTTATGCAATTCCATTGCTTCCAACCCCTCCATTCACAAGAACTTCAGCACAAGAATCTCTTACATGCGCGTTGATTGAATAATTGCTGACTACAGCAGAGGAGCATAAATATGCCACTTAAATTCAGCAAATGCGTGAGAGTTGACAGGTATGCATTATTAATGAAATCTGGCCACACCTGATAATGTTCGGCCACTCAAACAACTGTTGGGCTGAATGAGAACAATACATCGCGACACCCCGCCGAGGCATCCTAGGAATTTCAACACAAAGCTACCAAAAAAGCGAAGAATGAACAGGAATTTCAATGGCGTGCACTGAATCGTGATAATGGCTGTTCTGGAATTGACATAACTACTGGAGATTACCGAAGACCGCCGTAGAACTTTGTCTGTGCAGCTAAGGGCGTTACTAGGGCCATTACCCGTAAACCAGAGGGAGTTTTGGAAAAAATCCACCGTAGAATGTTTTGAAATGAGTCTCTCGTTACAAACAAACAGAAAAACTGAATGAAAACGATATGTCCGCTTAATTCACACAACCCCTTTAAATATCGTGTGAAGACTCAATATAATAAATTGTGTCCAATATGCAAAAAAAATACAAAATAAAAAAAATTATTGGGAGGGGAAATCTTGAGTGTTCTGGAAAAACCTAGTAAGTCTAATTTGAGTTGAAATTGATTTAGGACCATTTTTGACCACACTAGGCCAAGCCTCATCACAAATAGTAAGATAAATAAAAAATAAACCCTGGTTCCCTATATTTTGCTCTGGTAAAAACCTAGCAAGTGGTCTGCGTTTAATGAGTTTTTGTGAGGTTTCGTTCTGGAACCAGTTGCGAGAACACAGGATTGCAGTAAAAGTGGCTTTATTAAACGAGGGGGGTAACCCCCGCAGGGCAGAAGGCAAAGGTACAGAGTCCACAAGCCAAAAAATCACAATCCAGGAGGGCAAAAACAGAATCAAAAACCAGGGCAGCAAACAGTACTCGTGGTCAGGCAAAAATAGGTTCGGTACACAGGCACAGGTTTGTCAGAGAAGCAAAGCCAAAATCCAGAGGGCGAAATCCAAACCGTTACCAGGGCAGCAAACACAAAACTCGTAGTCGGGCAAAAAAGGGTTCAAAAACAGATGCAGACAAAAGTACAAAAAGAGCAGAGCCAAAAAAATCGTAAGTCGGGCGGTCCAGTCAGAAGATTAACACTATGAATACAAAGGCGAAAGATAGCAGCACAGGTAAGCAAGAGGAAACGTTCTGACGGGGAACTGCAGTGAGAAGACAGCTTAAATACACTCAAGGGAAGTCACATGCTATGATTAGGATCAGGTGATGAGGATCAGACTAATTACAAAGGAGGGAACATGAGGGAGAACCTAATCACATGAAATTGGCAAAAAGCCAAAAAACGCGGACAGGGAACACGAGACAACCTATGACAAAACATACAGCTCCGGTTAGGGAGTTCTAATGTGCACAGATAATGAGAGGTAGGACAGAGTGGAGCAGGTGCAGAGGATCTGCTGAATTGCAGCAAAGACTAAGTGCAGGCAAGAGGCGGAGACTAGAACAGGGCGAAAAGTGCTGAGAGCTTGTTAATCAATTAGTAAGTGCAGCTATACAATCCCTAGTGCTCGTTAGTAAGTTAGTATTATATACAATGTTAGTTTGGCTTAGTAACTTTAACGAAAAAAAAAAAAAAAAAACAACAAACTGTTAGTATTGGTTAGTAATATAGAAAAGAGAGGCGAAGGAAGCCGAGATTGGAAGGAATGTTTGAAACCCAGAAACCATGAAATCACCTAAGCATGTGACACGCAGGACTGGGGAGAAGCTGTAACTTAACAAGAGACCAGACAGGGGAGACACAGTGCAATGCAGGGCATGAACAAAGACATGGACGGAATCTAACAGAATAGTGGATTGGGAATGGCAAAAAAACGAAAACATGGCAAAGTACAAAAACGAAACCCGAACATGGCAAAACCTAACAGACATAATCATAAACATAACAGGGAGTGGCAGAATCATAACAAACATGGCAGAATCATGACAGACAGAGCAGGATCATAACAGTTTTTCCTCATGAAAATTAATTTTTTTTGTAATGGCAAAACCTAGCAAGTGGAATTGGCTAATTATGAAGCAGCATACATATCACATGATCTGTCAGGTCAGTTTTTATGCAGAACACTGGTTGTGCAGGACATTCATGGTCTGAATTCGTAATTCATGAGCTAGTAACATCTAAAAAATGGCCCCAAGAGGGAAGCAGATGGTGGAGTTAGCACTGAAAAAAAAGTGTCAAATGCCACTGCAGCTACATAATTGCAAGGTTTTTGGCCATCACTTGATAGATGATATTCCACAATTTCGAATGGAAAAACCTAGTTAAGTCATGTTGCCATGGATGCTGACAAAAAAGAAAAAAGTCCTCCCTAAATAATGCTTATTATGCAATGACTAAAGTAGAGGGCACTGTGTAGAGCACATATTTTTCACTACGCCGTATTCTGTTCTTTTGATCGCAGAATATGAGCCGGTTCACTTCCAAAATTCAATCAACTTTCCTTGGACTGCGTACTTGTCAACTTTATTGGTATTCCCGTAAGTTATTCAGATTTTTTTTTATCACAGCCAACGGACATGCAAATAAAGTTATACCGCTTTTTTTATTAGAAAAAAAATATTTGTTCAAAATATGAATTATCTGAAGCTATTCATTTCTCAACAATGAAAGCACATGAGAACACTGCAGAAAACAACAGCAGGATGCTTCTCTTCGTAGCATAATACAATTTGCCGTCAGCCATAGTGGACGACCACTTTTCAAAGCTACTGCTGAACTTGTGTATGAACAATAGACTGTATAAAACAAGGTACAGTCTGCACAGTTGCCAGCAGTATCAGTTGCAAATTTACAAATAACACAAATTATCAAGAAAAGCTTGGTTTCTGAGGCTGCACAACATTGGCTGTTACTGTCGCCCTTCTCCCTTATGACTGATGAGAGGAATAGTAAGCATATTAGAGATTGGTCAGGATTTTCACTAAATGGAGCAAAATCGAGGATCCTTGGCATGCCCTTGTTTAACATCAGCAGGAGCGTGGCAATTCTCTCTGTCCCGCATGAGGCTTTGAGGTTTGTAATTTACATATTTGAATTGAGGGCTTTTTTTAGGCTTTAAAAAATATTTTGATCACATTTTCACACTCTATTTATAATTTCATGAATGGAAAAAAAATACTTTTAAAAAACCGTACGGATTTTTAGAGGATTTCACTGTTAATTACTGAAAGTAATACAGATGGGAAACCAAAGGGGTTAACATACGGAAAAGGCATGTTGTTCACCGCAGTGTGACGCATATTTAAGTAGAACTGCTATGTGTAATCAATGTGTTTGACACATATGGTTTGGAATGTGCTTCATTTCACGTATTTACACGTTAATTACATGTACAGTGCAGTGTTTCCTGGGGAACAGTTCATGAACATCTACATTCATGAAAATAAGTTCATGAACTTTTCAAGAACATTTTTCAAGTTCATGAACACTTGAAGAACATGAGAGGAACTTTTTGGAAATTGTCAAATTGTCTATGAACTACAAATAGTTTGTGAAATATTTTTGCCGGGACATGGCATCAGGCCGGTGCTGAACCCCGGTTTCTCTAGCATGAAGCAACAAGGAGTATTGCAACTCCCCCTGGATGGGATGTTAGTTCATCGCAGGTAGTACCCCCCAGCTTCTAGTCAGGTTTCCCCAACCATTTGCTGGTACCCAATTGTATGAAGTTCATTAACATTCATGAACAGTTCATGAACATGTACATTCATGAAATAAGTTCATGAATTTTTCGGGAACATTGTTCATGAACTCTTGAAGAACCTGAGGAACTTTTTGTGGAAATTGGTGAGCTGTTCATGAACTACAAATAGTTTGTGAACTATTTTCGCCGGGTTGGCCTAGTGCTTTGGATCATTGTCGTGGTGGAAAGTCTAAGTACGTCCATTGCGCAGCTTTTGTGCCGAAGAATGCAAATTGTCTGCCAGTATTTTCTGATAGCATGCTGCATTCATCTTGCCATCAATTTTCATGAGATATCCTGTGCCTTTAGAGCTCACACACCACCAAAACATCAGAGAGCCACCAACATGCTTCACAAGGGAATGGTATATTTTTCACCATGGGCTTTGTTGACTGCTCTCCAAACATAGCACTTATGGTTGTGACCATAAAATTTTATTTTGGTCTTTTTTGGTTGTGAGGTTTGTCAAGGAGTTGTCCAGCATTTTTTAGCCAGGCTTTTTTGTGGGATTGGCGCAATAATGGCTTCCTTCTAGCAACTTGACCATGCAGCTCATTGTTGTTTAAGTACCTCCTTATTGTGCTCCTTGAAACAACGACACCATCTCTTTCCTGAGCATCCTGTATTTCTCTTGAGGTAGCTTGTGGATTTTTATTTGTGTCCTGAAGAATTCTCCTGGCAGTTTGGACTGAAATCTTTCTTGGCCTACCTGACCTTGGCTTGGTATCAACATATTTCCTAATTTTCCACCTCATAATCACAGACTGAACAGTGCTGACTGGCATTTTCAAGTCTTTGGATATCTTTTTTTTATCCTTTCCCATCTGTAAAAAGTTCAACTATCTTGTTACGAAGGTCCTTAGACAGTTCTCTTCCCCTCACCATGGCTCAGTGTCTAGCCAGATCAGTGCATCCACTCAGGAGCTAACTAAATCAATGACTATACACAGACACTAGTTACAATTTAAAAAGCCGCGGGTGTGGAACCCTTAATAGCCATTTAAACCTAACTTTGTCACCTTGTGTCTATATAACAAGGTGAAACATTCAAGGGTATGTATGTAGGAGGTAGCCGTATCAGTGGTAAAGTCATCAATCAAGAGTAAATACAGAGGGTTGATTTTAACATGTAAGCTATTAGTATAGGATTCGCATAGCCTTGAAAATTCTTAGAATTTCATATGTAATACTGGAAAACCACTTGAATTTGAAATAAGCATCTAAAAGTCCTTGAATAGTGCTGGAAAATTTAGAAAATGTACTTGAAAATATGAAAAATATACTTGAATTTTTTTTATTTTGGGCTTAAACTTACAAAATTGAGAAACTTTTACTATTTTAAAATGATATTTTGTTTTTTACTGATCGAAATACGAACCCGGAATGATTAGGAAGCTTATAAGTGAGCTCACGGTTCCAGGTGAGTATATCAGGAGAGTTTATTTCTTCTTCCGTGTCAGAGGTCAAGGCACAAAAAACAAATGCACATGCTGGTGTTTACACTATGGCAGCAAACCAGTCTTACAGCGATTATTTGTTTCTGTAAAAGAGGTGAACTGCAGCACTTCTTGACTGCGGTTTGCCTGTTACGGTTAGGTAGTGGAGCTTAAAGCTCTTGTGTATGGGGCACAAGTGTTCAATGTGGCATCAAAAATCACAGCAGAAGAGGCTAAATGTCATCTACCGCAACATCATCTAAGCGTGGTCATTTGCAAAAAAGTAACATCGTTCCTGCAAAGCTTTTGGCCTGAAACTTGGCCAAAATGAGCGTAACTAGTTCAGGCAGGAAACTCGAGAAGAGCTACATCAGCTGACAGCAGCCTGGTAAGCTACCAGCACGTTAGCATCAGCAGGCACACAACAATTGGAGAATACACATCACAAGGTCTTACAGCGGTCTATTTGAAAGACGTCAAGCTCGCTCACTTCTGCTGCTGTTTGCAATGACTTTTCATGCTATGCAACGCGCGCTTTGGTTCTTTGCTTGCCTCCTCCACCCCTGCTTGGTTCTGCGCACATTGGGGGGGATTTTTTGATTTCTGTTCGTGACTATGTTTGTAAGTTCGCTGTGCCTAGGTAGTACATTCCTCCAGAGCGGAACCGCCGCTAATATACAATGTAATGCTTATACCCATGAATAAATTGTTCTATTTTATTGAAACGTGAGTTTTCCTGACTGAAACAACAGAACGGAAGGATGACAATCGAGTTCGCGAGATCGACAAAGGTGCGAGGAACCATTTCAAATGGGCCTGGGGTGTGTTTCCTAAAAGCGTAGTTGCTAACTAAGTTCGTAACTTACATAGTTCGTCCATTCACATTCATTGGGTCCAACTACGTATGTAAGTTAGCATCTGTGATTTCGGGAAACGCACCCCTGGATGGAACGAGAGGTCATAGTGAATGGTACAGTGTCATCATTAGGCGAGTTTTTACAGAAGGTTCAGGGAAAAGTCCTGTGTACATTGTGCTTGGACATAATAAATTATGCCTCTCGTTGAGCGAAAACATTGGAGAAGCACTGCAGAACAAAGAAGCATGTGGACAAGGTTAAAATAAAAGGCACAAATTATGTGCACCCGGGAGCTAGTGTGGCCAGCAAAGAGCCTTCCACATATGGATTACACCAGATGTTGAAGAAACTGAGAGTCCAACAGGCGCAGAGAACTCAACCCTCACTTGTATCAGTCACCGACAGGGTATCTACCGCTCAGGCAGACTGCATCAAGATCCCCGCCTGAACTCCGTGTAGATTTCGGCATTGGCCAGGTTGATTTTCATTCTTCACGTCTTTTGGACGGGCAGCATGTTTATTTTTCCTAACAAGTTCTGGTCAGCTACAACTTTAGCCAACGCTCTGAGCCACGCTTCAGCCAATCAGATTGTACCTAACTAGAATCGTAATCCAATTAGATTGTAACCGCAATTTTTCCTCAACTTGGTTGTGAAGAATAATCTGGTGGACTGGCAGCACTCAGCCTTGTCTGTCGTTTCCTATTTGTGGAGTAAAGAGGCAACATAACATTATAATCTTGTCTTTTTTATTAAAATGTTGTCATCAAGGGTTAAATACCAGTGTTAATTGCACATTGAATCATTATCAACCTATAAATTAAAGTTGACTACTCGTCACATTGCCATCAATGATACCGAATAAACATTGATTTATGGATTTATGGCGGACTGGGTGATAATCGCTGCCATTAGATCACAGTGTGCGTGTTTATTTGTCCTGCACACTGCTGTCACCACTCTTTAACTTCATTAGTTCAGATATCGTCTAAATTCAAGATATTCCGGTGCAGATGGTAGTAAGAAAGCTAATATAGTAACTAACTGAATGAGTCATATTGTATCAATTATAACTTTCTTTACAGTGCAAAAATGTATTTCCTGATAGGTAAGATACCAGCTATACCCCAGTTATTGTTGCTTGATAATGTTGTCGCGAGTTTTTATCATTTTCAGTTTGTGAAAACAAAGAATTACATTGCATAAACAGTCAACTTTGCTCAAGGTAGCTCGCTACTGGATGGAGAGAGGTGGCAATTGTAGCAAAATAATTGCATTGCTTGAGCCACAAGACTGAGATGGGTTTGTGGATACGAGTCACGAAACCACCCTCATGGAAGTGTCACTGTCTTGTAAGCTCCCGCATGGAAGCGTCTCCAAGAGATCTAATGAAATGCAAGCCAGAGGAACTTGCTTTATGCATAAAAACAAGATTAAAACTTCCCGTTTACACCTCTTTTTCAATGTAGGTGCACTGTATAAAACCTAACATCTTTTTTGTTTCGTTCTTTTCAGATACCTCAAAACAAGTGATAACTGAATGTGCATTTACAGAGGTTGCTAACTTATAATGGTTACCATATGCACCTGACGGATTGGGTTAAGTTGGTCGACATGCACTAACAAACGGATGCAAAGTGGACCATTTAAAATCGGCTACTATTAAAAATAAATGATAATTTAACCGATTAAATATCTTGAATGTTATAAAATGTACTTAAATGAATGATTAATGTATGATTTGACAGGTCAAAGTAGGCCTTAATGTAATGGGATTAAGTATAACAAGTCATGAAATAAAGAAAATCCAATTGTCATAATAATGATGTGTTGATAATTATTAAGACTAATACTTATTTGAGGCATAATGTAGGCTGAGTAAGGCAACCTCCAGGATCTGATTCTGATGATTCACAAGTAAAATTGAAAATACAGTTTCAATTATCCATTTTTTCTGCGAACAGGCAAAAAGATTAACTGAAAATACTGCAAATTTTGCTGAACTGGGACCTGCGGCCTATGACTATATTTCATATTTCTGTACTTGTTGGTGATTAGTATGCTGAATTTAGGCCTACATGTTTTTGTACTTACACTGGAGATTAAGAAAAGTGGAGATTATTTTTGTTGAACAGTGGGCTGCATATTCCATGTTAACCCTTAAATGCCCAACTATAGTAAAAGTTGAAAGAAAAATCTATGTATTCTGTTAATATGTCCTGGGGAGGGGCTAATAACAACCCATCAGCAATTTTTAATTTTTGGTGACCTTTGACCTCATTTTAGTTTTGTGACATATATGTCACTCTAAGTTTCTAGGATATAAAGAAAACTTTTGTCCATCATTGTTTTGGTAGTTGACATATAGCTGAAGTATTAGGCATAGCTTATTTTTCATTAGCTTACCTGTTTGTCTACTTTATCCAGTGATGAATGGGTGCTGATCGATCGTGTGGATTCCACCATGGGGGCGGCCATATTGGAAAGGTTAGCTGGTGCAGCCAGTGTAGTGTCAGTTCCGCTTTTATGCATCAGATGACAGCACTGATGGTCTAAATATGTCACTATGGGCATTAGGTTACAAAATTTATGTGGGGTCAGTGGTTTTGACAACCCCCAAAATCATGTGACAAATTTGTCACAGGGGGCATTTAAGGGTTAACAATTGAGATTAAAGGACTGAACTGAAGTTAATATTGTGCAGATTTCTTATTAAGAAATATAGATAACATATACAGAATCTGGGATGTCATGCAGATGTCATACAGTAAATTTTCAGGCTGAAGTGGCTTTGGAAAGACTGGGCAGGTGAAATTTAAAAGTGGGCAGGTACATTTCACATCTACCCGCTGGGGGCAGGTTGATAATTTGGATCTTCTGGCACCCTGAACCACATTTTTAAGCTAATATTTACCAAGTTTGCCAATACAGATGACACCGATAATATGAATTTTATCACTGCTCCCTGAGCCTCTCTGAGGTTTTTTTAGTCATCTCATCTGCAGGGACCTATGTCAAACAATGGCAATGTCTGCCTCGTGATCCTTTTTCATGCTGTGCATTCACCTTCAAACAGCTCTGAGATATTAGACAGTAAGATATCATACAATTAGGAAAGGGAGCCCCAAAATTTGTGCTTGTTTAGCTTATTTTAAAACTTACCCCATTGCCCCATTTCCCGAGTGACTGTGCCCTGGAGAAAACAACCTCAAGACATTAAAGGAAACAATAAACCAATTCCAAATTGATTTGACCTTTCAGAAAATGTATTCAGCTAGTATAAATGTCCTTCTTGGCTAACTTTTCAAAAGTATGCGCTTGGGGCTGCTAACTGAGCAGATGCCACCTCCAAGTTGGCCTCTCCATCATGGAATTTAATAGGCCATAACAATAAAGTAGGCATATTGGAGGAACCCGTGGGAAATCAACAGTGTGTTTGGCTGGCAAGACTGCATAGAGACATTGTGGCCAAGCCTAATTTGAGGCAATGCACTGCCATTGAATCATCTTAAGTTAAGATTTACAGCTCAGTGTTTGAACAAAGAGATGGAACTGGGGCGCTGATGCATCCTGGTATTTCCTCAAATCTACTGTATGTCAATAACTAAAACTTCAAACCCGGCTCATCTCGCATCCCCACTGGTTGGCCATAATTTTATGTTCATTGTTTTGCGCACAGCTGTTGAAACCGGTCATTGTGTGTAAAGCTTTAAAAAAATTAAAGAAAGATGGATGCTTCCTGATTTTTTGGTTTGTTTGTTTTATGCAGCTACTGAAACACTGCAGATAGAAGTTTCTTATGAACATGTACAGTAGTATGCAGTGATGAATGAATATGAATATAAATCTGAAACCAAGAACTATTCAAGTGTTTATTTCACGCAATATTGGATAATCTACAAAATAAATTAACAGATAACAAAATATAGTAAAAACAAAATTGCTTTGATTACAGCATTTAATCTTTCAGGCATTGTTTTTGCAAATTTTTTATCTCCTCACTTGCTAAACCATTCCAGATGGTTTGGAGTTAATTCCAAAGAGATTATTTTGATGTTACAACAGATTTGCTCAATCAGATTAAAGTCTGGACTTTGAGCAGGTCAAGTCATAATTTATATGTCAGCAGTTGTTTCTTTCCAATTGAGATAATTCTTGCACAACAAAGAACTGTCATTATCTTGTTAGCTCCCACCGCTCTCGGTGCGGGTGCTATGGTAACAGGCTCCGACCATGCAGTTGCAGGCTCTAATTTTTTACTGGACATGCATCTCATAAAGCCGTCGTCCGCCTATTTTTTTCAGGTCACTGGCCTAAAAATATTCAACATTTTGCTTTATCTCATCAATGATTTCAGTTACAGGCTCCTAATTTTTACTGGACATGCATCTCATAAAGCCCTACAAATGACATGCCTAAAGGTGACCTTGGCCTATTTTTTCAAGGTCACTGGCCTAAAAATATCACCAAAAACTTCAACATTTTGCTTTATCTCATCAACTATTTCAGTTACAGGCTCCTAATTTTTACTGGACATGCATCTCATAAAGGCTTACAAATGACGTGCCTAAAGGTGACCTTGGAGTATTTTTTTCAAGGTCACTGGCCTCAAGATATCACCAAAAACTTCGACATTTTGCTTTATCTCATCAACGATTTCAGTTACAGGCTCCTAATTTTTACTGGACATGCATCTCATAAAGTCCTACAAATGACATGCCTAAAGGTGACCTTGGCCTGTTTTTTCAAGGTCACTGGCCTAAAAATATCACCAAAAACTTTGACAATTTGCTTTATCTTATCAACATTTTCAGTTACAGGCTCCTAATTAGCTCCCACCCCCCGAGTGGCACGGGAGCTATGGTATCGGGCTCCATCCGTGTGCTCGTCCGTCCATGCGTGCATCCGTCAACAAAAACTTCGACATTTTGTTCATCTTAAAGGCGGGAGCTTCTGGGGCCGCCAGTGCCCTTTTTTTAATCGCGTCCCACCTCTAAAAATTTCGCATTTTGATTCATTGGTCCAAAGGACTTGTTCCCAGTCCATTGGTGCCCAATTCTTGAATTTCTGGGCAAACTGAAGTCTTCTTTTGATGTTGCCAGCTCTTGGCGGCAACACGACCAATGAGACCATTTTCACACAGAGGTCTGGAAATACAACCCCATTTACAAAAAAGTTGGGACACTGTGTAAAATGTAAATAAAAATAAAATACAATGATTTTCTAATCGTTTGAACTTTATATTTATTGGAAAATAGTACAATGACAATATATCAGGGGTTGAAACTGATAGATTTTATAGTTTTTTGAAAAATATCTGCTCATTTTGAATTTGATGACCACAGCATGCTTTAACAAATGTTGGGATGGGACAATAAAAGACAGGAAAAGTTGCATGATCTGAAAAAAGACAACGGGCAGAACATTTCACAGCTAATTAGCTTATTTACCAACAGGTCAGTAACATGATTATGGGTATGAAAAGTCTTTCATAAGTAATTTACGATGAGGCCTTAACCACTCTATGAATGACAGCATAGGGAAATAGTTAAACAATTTAAGAATAACATTTTTGACTTTAAATTGCTAAGAATTTGGAGATTTTATCCTGGATGGCAGGGATCCTCAAATCTGGACCTTGAATCCAAATCCAACGCAGGTTTTCTTATATCCCAGGGAAGTAAATGAAAACTTATTGCCTTCGATTGGCCAGACTGTTTTTACACCTGACTCCCAGGTAAAGGGAGTGAGGGAAAACCAGCAGTTCTCGGACCACGAGGACCGTGAGTTGAGGACCAGGGCTCTATGGTATGTAATTTCATTTAAAGATTCAGAGAATCCAGAAAAATCTCTGTACACATGAGGCAAGACCAAAATCCTGTTTTGAATGGCTGTGATTTTTAGGTCCTCAGGTGGCACGCCATTAAAAACAGACAGGATTCTGTGGTGGAAATCACTGCATGGACTCAAGAACACTTCTCTAAACCACTGTCAGTGAACACAGCCATTGCATCCACAAATGCAAGATAAACCTCTGCCATGTAGAGATTAAATCATATATAAACAAGATCCAGAAACACTGCTTTCTTCTCTGGGCTCGGGCTCATTTAAAATGTACTGAGGCAAAGTGGAAAACTGCCCTGTGGTTTGACAAATCAAAAAGTAAAATTCTTTTTGTAAATCATGGATACCGTGTCTTCAGGGCTAAAGAGGCGAGGGGCCATCCGGTTTGTTATCAGCAAACAATTCAAAAGCCAGCATCCATGATAGTATGTGGGTGCATTAGCACACATGGCATGGGTGACTTGTGCATCCATGAAGACACCATTAATGATGAACGATATATTGACTGCTTGGTGCACAAAAGTACTTTTTTTGCTCTAACTAGTAAGTTGGATGCAAATCATATTTTTCACATTGTTTCAAAGTTTTACATTGCTTTTTTTCAAAACTTAAAAAATGCACGTAACCTTATTGTGCTCCAAGCAGTCGATATACAGTTTCAAATTCTGATATACTGTCCTTGTACTATTTTCAAATAAATATAAAGTTCAAATAATTATATTTGAATATTATAAAAAATATAATAAGTTTTTATTTACATTTTACTCAGTGTCCCAACTTCTTTGAAAATGGGGTTGTAGTAGATCTTGATACTTTCATTTCTTCACTTCTTACGCTATCAATATCATCACAGAGTTGTCATGTTGTCAGCTGCCGATTTTTTTTTTTTTACTTGTCATACACAGATAAGGAACATCAGAGGCAATTCTGTTTTGCACCTCTATTGCCACTAGTTTTCAACGAACCAGTCTCTTTGAAACGCTTAATGGCATTTCTTACAGTGCCATGGCAGCATTTAAAGTTTTCAGCATCGTGTCAATGTGGCTACAAACAATCTTAGAGAGCCCCTACCGTCGTGCCATCTTGTTTAACACCGTGATACTGCTCAAAGTTCGTGTCACCTTATATACTGGAACAACTGATCATCAGAGGTGATTTTGCAGAACAACGTTGCCTCACACCAGTTTAAATTTTTTTTTTGCATCAATTATCATGGATGAGGCTTCAAACATGCATTCAGGCTATGCAAGAGTCAAAAAAATAAAATTTGCGACACATTTCAATTGTTATAGAAAATTCATGTTTTCACTGTTTTTGTCAACTACCCATATTTTTACCACAATATACTTGTGGGATTTTTTTTTTTTGCTCTCATTGCCTACAATAGTATTTTTCAATCCAGTTTCACCAAATATTATAAAGAAGTGATGTATTTCAACTCTTTATTTATATACAGTCCATGATCCCGCCATTTAGAAACTGAACGAGCGCTGATCGCCAATTGATCACAATGAAGTTCCCTCATTCTGACATCTCGTGCTACAGCACACTGTTTGATATTAGTCAAATAAAAGAATGGAACGGTGGGGGCAGCAACTGAGCGGTTGTGCTAATCGGAAAATTTCAAGATTGGTCACACTGGTGCATCACACTGTGTTAATCTGGCCCTGCTGACCACTATTGCTGAATCCACTTTAGAGTTGGGCAAAATACACTGTCACATTATATGGTGCCTGTATTAGCTGAATTCACAATTTTTTAGGACAAAAGAAGGTTACATTTTCTGGCAAAAACTGTGTGTGACCTAGCCTTAGTCTTAATTCTGAAGATGAAAATGCCCTGGAAAAAAGAAAGTGTCTCCCTTCTTTGTTCATCTGTAAATAAATTTTGTTCCCTTTTCTCAATAGAGCCATTGTTCTTCATTCCACAATGCGCCTGATGGCTATGCTTCAGCATATTGGAAACGACATGCAAGTCTACAACCTTTTGAGGTGATTGGGAGGCACCAAACTCTCTTTTCTAGTCTGTTTGTCCCCAAGGAGGGTGAATGATAATAGTTTCTTTTAATGAGAGTCAACAAATTTTGTTGTATGCGAACATGCAATGACAATTTAGGTATTCTGATTCTGAGGATGATGAACGAGTAAAGATAGTGGACATTTAAACCATGCCTCTCCCAGATTCTTTTAAACTCCTGGATGGAGTGGTGATCTTTAAATAATTTTTATTGATTATGACACCATTATCTTTTTATGAATGTCATTGCTTTGCTGTGCTTTTCTGTTTTGTGAGAATACAAAGTCAGGGATCAAGTGCCTTTCCATCTTTTATAAAGTTTCTGCCTGTTCCTGTCAATGCAGATACAAACTTAGCCCTTTTATCGGGCTTTACCTTGTTTGTTTTATCTTTAAAGCCCATGGTGCAAGTTGAATACCCCTGCGAATGAACGTGTAGATAAACATTGTAGGAACTCTATTTGCTGAAAGAAATTAATCAGATATGTGCATTAAAAGAGTTTTTGAATTAAATTGTGAGTAAAATGACTTCCGCGTCTCAAAAACGCTCCAACCGGACGTGACGTAACGACAGGTAAACATCTCTGCTGAAGTAAAGTTCGCAATGGAATCAGTCAGTGACTGCGTTTACATGCACACAGGGCCGCTGCTAAGCTTCTGGAGGCCCTAAGCACAATTGGTCAAGGAGGCCCCCCCCCCTCCCCGAAACACACACAAAACCTTCAGAGTTCCACTCCAACCTTTGCTATTTATTTTAAAATCAACATTAAATATACATATAACTACGGCATGCGTACGACACATTAAGTAATATACTATAAAACAAATTGCCACCATAAAATAACAATAACAGATATAATATAAATATAAAATATAAAACTTTCTTAACAGCAGCAGAAATATTTTACCTAAACTTTGCAGAACTGTATTAAGTGTTGAATAGTCAGCAATAGTGTAATAGTATACAATGGTAGTGCAGTAGTAACTATACTTTAGCATTGACCCTGTGAATATTTTTGAAATACAAAAAATGTGATTAGCAAAAGATAAATAAAAATACCAAAACAGGAGTTTCTGAAGACAGAAATATCATGTTGCACTACTCTTCATAATATGCAAAAAAATGACTCAAAAACATCATCATATTCATCAGCTTAAGTCTACTGTTTATCTGTAAAGCACTTCATTATGCCATGGCTATCTAGTAGCATGTGTATTTTACAATAATAGAATTAATAATGATTATAAACTTTATTTATACAGCCCTTTACAACCGCCCACAGGTGAACCAAAGTGCTTCACAATAGTAAACAGCAGCAGCAGGAAACAAAACAAGTAAAGACAATAAAAAACAATATAGATTAAAATAATAAAATGCATTAAAATAAAATAGAATAAACATGCCACCGTACTACTGAGTATAAAAAGCCATCATAAATAAATAAGTTTTCAGTTTTGATTTTAAAAGACCCAGGTCAGAGATGAGATGCATAACGGCAGGGAGTTTAGTCCAGAGCCAAATGAGAGGAGAATTATATTAAACTATTATATTAATTTAGTGGAACATAGAAAAATACCTTAAATATATATGCTGTGTACATTAAACAAAACAATGGTGGCATTTTGTAAATGACCAAAAGTGAAGATACCATATTTTGGCCCAACCACCACACGTTTTAAAATTAACCAACAGATGTCGCCCCTTCCATAGCCTCAGATGGAACCAATTAAACTGCGTGTTTATCTTTCCAGGCTAGCATTCAGCTTACTACATGCACGCCTATTTCAAGCAAATTAAAATGGAAAGCGATTATGATTCCGGACTTCCTATGCTTCCCTTTACTCAGGAAACAATGGAAAATGCATGTGTTTCATGATCGTTTAAATTGTTTTAATGAATAAGACCATTTGAAACGTTTTTATGCAATTCCATTGCTGTCATTCCTCAGTAAAGACAAGCCTGAGAATTCCCGAGTCATAATCGATTTCCGTGTCACTAGTGGGGAAATCCACCGTAATGCATGTGAAACTAATTAACTTGATGCACAATGACTTAAACTCCGCGAGTGAATTTCTTCAGTGCGCGTTGATTGAATAATTGCTGACTACGGAAAAAGTCGTGAATGCCATTACTCAAGCCTAAGACGTTGAGACTTGGCGTCTCTGCAATTAGACTGCTGACGTTAGCTTAGCTATGAGCAATATTAGCAAAGCAATTGAACCTATAAAACACAGACTCACCAGCAATTGATGCACGGGCGTCATCTCACAGTTTTTTCCTCTTCCGCTTTTCTTCTCCAGATTCATGCTGTCTTTTACTTGACATCTTGACATAGTTAATTACTCCGCTCTCGTTAAAACTCCGGTGTAAAAGATGAGAAGTTGAAGGCTGTACCATTTCGGGGAGGGTATTTTTTATATATTAGGTAAAAACATATAATTTGCCCAAATTTATTAATAGGGTAAACAGTGGGCCTGTTCAAAACTAATTATTTTTTGTTAGGTAACAATATAATAATTATCATGACGTTTTTTATCAACCTTAATTTTTGGGGCCCCCGCCAGGTACTCGTGGCCCTACGCACTCAGCGTACTCTGCCTATAGGGAGCGGCGGCTCTGCATGCACACCATATTCTTTTATTAATCAGAATATGAGAATATTCCGATTGCGTACCTGTCATGTAAACGCGTGCAATAATCCGATTAAGGTCATTTTCCGATTCGAAATATTCCGAATAAGACCCCTGGCATATGCCTGTTTTAATCGGAATATTGGCTCATGTATACACCTTAATAGGAAAATTCCCCCAAACAGAATATTCAACTACGTGTGCGCCTGTTCAATTCGCAAGGAATTAGCCGTCTTGGAGGGAAGAGGGGACGAATGTGTGCATTCAGATAATGAAAGACATGAATATATTGGAAAATATCGATGGGCGAAAGCACCGTAACAACCATAATGTGCGAAAAGTGGAGAGAGGCTGGTTTTGTGATAACTGCCAACCAAGTTCTCTGGAAAACTCTGAAGGTGGCATATTCCAAAGTGAAAAAAATACAGGCAGTGGCTATTTTTACGCCAATCGTAATCTTACTCCAATTTGCTATTCTTACGAGCTTCCGTATGTTCATGCACAATGTTCTATGCTTATACCACGGCATTAACTATTATGTATCAGCTGGCGTTAGCTAAGCGGGGACGGCTGTAACATTACTTATGTTTTCTAGCTAGTTGCTTAACTTAGCTAACGGGTTAGGTAGTTATGAGAGTGTAATTTTAGGTTCAACGTTTGCTCCCTAATATTTGGGGAGCAGTCAGGTCATCACTCTCCACAATCAATAGTCAGTAGTGATTAGTGTCGTGTTGAAGAGCTGATAGATGCACAAACTTTGTCCTTGCAAGAAATTCTAGAGAACAAATTGGCTAATGAGTTAGATGGCAAGCTGGCAAAGTTAGCTGACTAATAACTAACCCTACCGAACTTGAGTAGAGGACATCTGTAACTTAAAGTAAGTAAGCAGGCTAGCCGGTCTAGTAATGTGAACCACAAGGCACGAGCTTAAAGCGGGATGTTTTCAACCCAGTTGAGAAGCATTTTTTCGAGGCGAATTTCCTATTGTGCATGCGGATACGGAAGCTCGTAAGAATAGCAAATTACAGTATGCTCACGACTGGCGTAAAAATAGCAGGCTACTGCCAAAAAACAAAACAATACCAGCGGCCTTAATCCAGCCAGTTTCATTTATTTCGCGGTCATGGATGAAATTCTGGGACAGAGACCGCTGTCGATGGCAATGGTCAAGAGAATGGAGCCGATGTCGGCTTTGAAGCTCTAACTGAAGGCAACCAAAGCCATGACGATTACTTTCGGGCGTTATATTTGCTGAAAACCCAATGTTGAGATTGGACCAAAGTGGTGGATATGCTAATAAACATGTAAACGGAATATTACCATCGCTCAGCGCATGTAAACAGCTTATTCGGAGTATTACCTTAACCCGAATATGGACCTTAATCGGAATATGGCGTGCATGTAATCGCAGTCAGTAAAGAGGTGAATGTTGTCAATTCATATGATGGGCCACTGCCTTATAATTATGAGCCACTGAGGCGAGAGAGGGGACAGGCAGAAGTAAGGGGAGGGGTCAATGGACAGAGGAGAGAGATAGAGCTGTGGTGTGATGAGAATCGGTGGAGGTGTCATGGTGAGTGACCAAGGGCTAGCTAATGGTGGCTAACGTTGTCTCCATGTTTATCGCATTGCAGTATCTTTAATAAATGTTCTTTAGCAATATTGCTGTCGACTTTGTTGTTTTTCAAGCATGTAGATTGTCACCATTTAAGCCAGCAACATTGCGTCTTAAAATGTTTACTTTTGATCTCATACTTTTAACGAAGGCTGTAGGCTATTGGCTAGGCTAGCTTACGTCTGTGACGGTCGGCTAGTCCATATAGAACAGTGATACTAACGCAGTTCCGCACACCGTAGTTTATCGTGAAATTTTGTTGAAACTGATTTTTAATCTGTGTTCCAGTTCGGACGGGAACATGCTGTTTATGTAGTCATTGTTTCAAGGATATTTTATTGTCACATGCACAGAGATACTGGGTGTAAGGCATGCAGAGAAATTGCATCTAATTGACAGCCGATATTGTGCACAAATGGAGGGGGGGTATTTTTCACAGTGCATATTTACTTTTTGGAAATAAGTAGTCCGTAGATCACAGGATCACGACAAGCTCTTTCTTCTCTTACCACCACTCAGACCACAAAAACCCAGTGAGAACCTGGGCAGAGGCGCCAATGTTTACTTGTCGTTACGTCATATGACGCGTTCTCCGGGAAAGGGCGTTTTTTGGGAGCCTATCTCAGAATTGGTACACTTTCTTCTCAATTTCTGCTCGTGGGTCTTGTAAAACATATTATTTTTTTTGTATTTCTTTTTAAATTGACATTTTCATGCAAGATTATGTGTAAATTCAGTTCTAAAATCAACTTGCAAGTTGCTCTTTAACTGATGATGTGAAGAGTATCCTAGTGCCTGAGCTGAGTGAGGGGGGAAGTCAAAGACTAGCAAGAGAAAAAGTCATCATCAAGTTTCTCCAGGACTTTCTGCAAGACCCTGAAATCACGTTTGACTTCATTCGGCTCTATCATGTGTTCACACAAGCACATATGTAAACAATAGATGTTGGGTACTGTAATGAGTTAAATTTTCTAACCAACTTCAGTCCTGGTCATTACTATCACATTTTCATTTGCTTTAAATGATTTTAACTGCTTAAATACCATTGTGCCAATATAAAACCTGTTTTCATTGAAAAACAGAGAAACAACAAAAAACGTAAGAACACATTTCATATACAAAGAGCGAGCTAAATGGATTTTTAAAAAAATAATACAGTCCTGGACAATGATTTGCAACGTTAATTGTGATTCAATAATTTTGGTGTATTGTCAGTTTTCATCAGAAACATGCTGTGTTGAAACACCACATTGTGGAGCCCTTCACAAAATAGTGGTTAATGATGAATAATCATAAAAATGTTATCCAGCCAAAAGCTCAGATTGAAAGGGTGGATAGGGGGCACAATTTTTCAGGTCAACAGTAAGAACTGGGTCAAAAACTGAAGTTTTAGTGAGGTCATGGTGCAAAAAGTATACTGATAGTGCTAACTGGAGTTTTTTTGGGACAGACTGTGTCAAGGAACTATAATTGGGACCGAGATGGAAATTTTTTTAATTCCAAAGACTCTATTCCTTGAAAAATTCCATGCCATGTTCATAGACACAGGCGAAATGCATGAAAATTTCACATTAAAAACTATGAAAGTGCAGTTCCAGGGGAAACTGCATGGGCCAGCATGAAGCTGCCGAAAATGTGAGGTTCAAGTAGCAGAAAAGGTAAGATTAAAGCTGCTGAAAATGAGTTGAAAGCTGCTGAAAATTAGAATTAACTTATGACATTAGGATATTTTGTAGTTTAACTATGATGTCAAAAAACAAAACAAAAGAAAAAAGAAAAAACTCTCCAAGCTTCAGAAGGTATGAATATGCTGAGGAAAAAAATAGTTAAAGTGGTATTTACATAAAAGTTGGTAAAAGGGTTGAAGTGCTTCAAGTAGTACTGTGTCGACATTTTGAAAGATTCAAGTGCAAATGCTATTCCTGTAAGTGAAATCAACATGACAGTGCTGACAACCGCCATTTGCACAGTAGACTGATTCAGCTATTTAACTGTACATAATGAAGGTAAACATAAACAGCAACATTTATATAAAGAAAATAACAAAATGATTCTGAATATTTTGTTGGAGCAAAGAACTCCAGAGGTGTTATGAACACTTAAATGATTTGAGGTAAAGCAGCAGAATATTCAGCTATTGGTATTAACTAATTTGCTGGGGTCGGTTGCACCAACTGGACTTAACGCCTGGTCGAAACCAAGTAGGACACAACTTTAGAGGCGTAACTTCAAGGCAATTGCACCAACTGGTAGTAAACTCTATTTTTCACTAAGACTGATCATAAAGACTACGCCTATTTGATAGGTGTAAAGTGAATTTCTTGGCCGTTTACAAAGGAAAGCACTTGTTATGGAAGACTACCGCAAGACACAACTTTACCACACGTCTTATCTATTTCATATTTATTCAAGATAAATAAAAAAAAAAATAATAATGTCATTGACTACTGAAATACTGCCACAAAATACGCTGTTGAGTTCAGAAAAATTACTTTGCTCTCACAAATTTATTTATTTTTTTACAACATTGCATTAGTACTATATTTACACATTTACATATTATTAACAAGAAAAAAAAGGATGCTAAGGTAAAAGCAATATGTTTTCCAACTTAACCTTCATGAAGTTTATTCATTTTAATTTTTGTTAGGTTTATTAATTTTCCAGCCAATAAAAAGCCAGAAACCAGTTTAAATTCAAAACCACAGTTTAAATTGAAGAAAGGTTTGTACGGAATCATTATGCCCTGTACTTATTTTGATATAAGTCTTTAACAGGCATACAATGATTAAATCAATTTATTTTAGGGAATGTGAGCTTAGGTTGGCAAATGACAAGAAAAACGAGCTGCACTGTCAATTGGGTTGTCATTATTTATTCATGGAAATTTCCAAAAGGTCTGATCGGTCTCAAGTGTTCCAGCAAGAGTCCAGCTATAATGTAAAACAAAATAATTTGTCAAGCAACATTAGATGATGTCATTGATCTATTTTTGGAGAGCCAAACTCCAATAGAGTTGAGTACAAGTGTGCTTTCTGGAATGGAGTAAAATAATCATTCGCTAACCCTCAGTGGCTCCTGCTTACTCCAGCCTTGTAAAAAAATATTTTTAAAAAATCAGTGTGCCATATTTGTTAATTTCATGGATATATATACAAGTTTTATATAAAATATACAAGTACACAAATTGTTTACTGAGCTTTTAGGATCAAAAGCTGTAAAATTTCAATACATTCTAAACCAATAGGGGACAGCAAATTCCCAGAAAGTTTATGAGAAAGACTCAAAATCTTGACAAGTCAAATACAATGCAATGCAAAATGCGCTCTTGTTGGGTTATGATTAATGATAATTTTCTCTTTAGTCAACATTTAGGCGTAATTTAGTCTGAACGAGTTCAATCTTTTCGTTAGTTTCATCTGCTTTTGCTGATGAATACCATTATTTGATTTTTGGTGGTATAAACAGAACCAAACAAGACATGGTTTGTTGTTTGTATCGAGAATCATTTCTGAAATCGCAAATATGTAAGATATTTCCACACGGCGCTTTCTCAGCGAGTTGCGTTGTGATGAAATTTGCTGCCAGACGGAGAGATACAATGATGCTAAATTTGATCCTCGATGGCTTAAACGGTAGCTCAACAGAAAACTATTTTTCATATAAATATGAAAGGCTGCCCGCTATTTGTTTGGTATAACTGCAAAGAGGAAGAAAAGATCTTTAAAACAATATTAATTTTGTCAGTCAGTGCTCAATATAATTCATCAAATTAGCATCCGATTGGAAAGTGATCCACTACGCCTAAAGATACTGTATTGTAATTTTGAAAAAACATTAGAGCATGAACACAAGTACTGAAGTTGGCGTCTTTAGGTGACAATTTAAATGAAAAATATTGGCTTCTTAAAGTTTAAAGGTGTGTCATGCATGTCCGAGTGGAATCAGAACAAACTAACAAAAATAAATACATAAACCCCACAGACGCATATACTTTTACTCAAGCAATGTTAGTGTCCCCAGTTAAGTAGATTGAGATTAAAACATAACTAGCAGTTTGCCCGTGGGGGATCCACAGGTTCTAGATTCAACCCACATGGGGCCTAGTTTTCAGCCCAAGTTTAAATGTTATTGTTTTATGTAACTTCACTTTTATATTATAGTGAACAATGCACCTCTATGATGTCATCACGTTGCTATGGTGTTTCCATAAACGCTGCACTGACATTCCATGCTCGGTGGAACATGAAGTTGCCTTCAAGACGGAGCAAAATAGTGTCGCTCGTGCTATGCTGCAGATACGCGCCCGGTGGAAGTCGCCTGCAAGACGGAGCAAAATTGCATCGCTCGTGCTATGCTGCAGATACGCGCCCGGTGGAAGTCGCCTGCAAGACGGAGCAAAATAGCGTCGCTCGTGCTATGCTGCAGATACGCGCCCGGTGGAATCTAGCACTGATTGGCCGGACACACACACACGCATGCACACAGAGTCCACTCGGCTATTATAATATAGATTATTTGTCACAATTCTAACATCTCATTTTGCCAAGTTCACTATTGGCGTCACAGAGCCAGTGCCAAGTATGCACCTATACTGCAGACACACCAACAGAAAAGCAAAACAACATTGGAAAGCAAAATATCAAAGAAAAGAGCTAAATAGGGACACAAATCTCCTTTACCGGCCTTATCTATTTGAGTTATGAGTCTGCCATCTCTTTCCACCACACCAACACTTTTTTTGACATGACTTTCATTGCTTGACAGCACAGTTAAATTTAGAAGATTCTTTAACCATTTATGCTTTTCTGCCTCTGGGCAATTGTGTCTTCAATTGGCTGATCAGTCAATCAATGCAAATATCGGTTAGAGAACACATTCCACATACCAAAAATTACTTCACCAAATAGAGTGAGTTGAATCAAATAACTCCAGTAAATATATTTTCTTCACTTTCACTTCCTGCCAAGACGGACATTTTATGCATATTTCAACCATGCCCTCATTTACTCCTGTGGTGGGATGAAGCTGGCTCTACATGCAGGCTCCACAGTGATCATTATTATCAATGTCAAATGTATGCCTGCAAGTAATAGCACTAATTTATCATTCAAAGGGGTGTAAAGTCCTGGTTCAGAAAGTAAAAATCCACCCCAGAACTTTATTCCAACCATCTGGATTTACTTCAGATGGGAGATAGAGCCAATATGAGTGATCAGCTCATTCTGTGGGAGGGAGAAAAACCTGGCAGGACTTTTACTTTCCGACCCCTGGATTTTACACCTCTGATCATTCATGATACAGGGAAGCACGATGCAGTCATGATGCATTATATATTGTCATACCTTTAAACATGTTGTACTTCAGTTTAGATGTTGTTCTTGCCAGTCATACGCAGTCAGCCTTATGAATAAGGAAGATATCCAATATCATCTTTTCTGAGCTCATTTAAATGGCACTCCCTCTGGTGTCATCTAATTTACATGGAAAACACCCCCTGAAATATAACTGCTTATTTTTCATTTTCATTTCAAGTTTATTTGTTTAGGGACAATGTAAATTAAACATTATTTCAGTCCAAAAGAACAAAGAAAGATGTTTTGTACAATGACATAGTAGCTTAAGCTAATTCACATCCCATGTCCCTAGTTTGGCTTTTGTCCAGAAAAATAACTATACCCTTGATTTTAATGTCTCTGCCCAGCTGCTTGTAGCCCTGGCAGAAAAATACCAGTTAGACCTAGTCCCTGCGGCTGGAGGAAAATAGGAGTGGACATAAGGATTGGTCTGTGCGCTATCGTCAGATGTAGCGCATGCGAAAAATCGGGCCCATAATTTCTTCCTGACTGTATGTACTGCTTAGCACACAAGTTGAAGTTATACACTTGCGCTATGCAGAATATGGTAAGGCATTGATACAATATGGAGAAGAAAATGATAAATGTTTGAAAGTGTGTGAACATGTGCGTGCTTGTATGTTTTGAGTGCACATGAACACCTGCACAAGAGAATTATTACATGGGAGCAGTATCATTTTCCATTAGATATAATACTGCACAGCCAGGCCTGTTGTACTGTATAGAGACACTTTTACCCATCATGTATTCATGGCAACATTAAGGCCTCATGATTTATAGGAGTGCACTTTCCCCACATGTGACCATTCCAGCGTGGAAACAATAAAGAATTTTCATTACTGACACTGAGCCTATGGAGAGACACAGCAACAGAATGCCGAGAACATACAGCCTAGAATTAAATAGGGCAGTGCTGTCCGGGGAGGATAAACTCAAGCCAGCAAGACTCATAACAAGCAGCAGGCTTCAGGGAACCAGTGCAGTCATGACTTTCAAGTGTGAGATTCCTCCCCCGCAGATATCGCACATATCCTCCCTCTCTTTCATATAGGAGATACCATGACACATGCCATCAAATGTCAGCTAATTGTCTGTTTATTCTGTTGCTGTTGTTGTTGTTATTATTTTTGAACTGTGCAGGTTGTTATATTTAATGTAGGACTCTCCAGTGGCAAGATTATGATTTGTTTGTCTAGCTTGAATGCTGTGCAGAGAATTTAACCTGAATTGACATAATAACATTTTCACCTATTTATATAGTGGGTAATTTGTGTTCTAAATGACTAGCTTAGGCTGCAGCTGCCACATTACCTTGTGATTTGAATTCATAATGTACAATTTCAGGAGATGAATCGTCATTTCTAGCACTGCAGCAGAACAACAAAGCGGCTTTTATGCCTCTTTGTATTGCAGTTTGATGTATATAAAAATGACTGAACTAAACAATAAACTAAACAATATCTTTACTGAACCATGACAGCAGGTTAATTGAATACATAATTGCTAATGAGTCCATGAGATCAAAATTCCAAACAATGTTTCTTGTCTCTACTTAACAAACGTCCGCTGGTTTGCCAGTGCTTGGGAAAAGCAAATTAATGTGGAATTAGAGTCGAATATTCAAGAAAGGGCAATGAAGAACATAATTCGACTCTACTTCACCTCATCCTTCATATATCTCAGTGCTCCAGGGTCATGTTACTCATGCGCAGGAGGTTTAACATACTGATGTTTTTTATTTTTGTCATCTCACCATTCCACTTCAGCTTTTGTCTTCCTGTACTGTGTTATTGTTTTTAGTGCCACTATAGAATGGGATTAACATGAGGCTCCACTGCTTCTTTTATGGCAAAGTAGGGGCTTGTAAACTGACACGTAATTCCAGAGGCCGTAATCTCAGATCATATTTATATTCATGGGTCCACACACTCAAACGATGAGCACATATATGCACTGTTGGTATTGAAGGGGCATGTTATGACCAAGAAACACAAATGTTACCATTGTTGAATATAAATCTGTGATGAACAGCTCTACCAAAGATAATCATGCTACTACCAATAATATTTGAGGCAGAAATAACATATCATATCATGTGTTATGTTTTGATATCTTCATTAAAATGTATTTCGATTTTGTCAGTAGCAGCTGCCGGCCCCCTATCAGCAAGAAACACCTTCAGCATTAGTGTCCAAGCTCTGCTGTCCAAATGCATCCTAAGCAGCAGTTAGAGCTGTATCACGCTGTGTTTCCTCAATCAATATTTCATGGAGGTGAAAGCACCAGCTCTAAATGCAGAACAATCACTGTATTTTATGGATCAGGAGGCAGAACAAGACAACCACTGCCAGTCTCAGCCATGTGATTTTCTCTGCCACTGTTTCTTTTATTACTGCCTCGGGGAAGAGACATGGCAACTTATTGCCTCCATCATCATTATTTTTCTTTCCTTTTGTCCATGTGTCCCTGATGTTCTGTCATTATGTCTTTATTTAGTTCAGGCAGTTTGGATTAATGATTTAATAGTTTACACCAGCACACCAGGAAGGTATGACATATAGGAAAGGGTGTATTCAGATTACAGCATTTCCTTATATCCTTAGAAGTCTTCCGCCTTTAATTACTACCACTGGCATTTGGTCTGCAGCCAAGCAGACATTAGTATTTTACGTACTCCTTGAAGAAGGCCAGGGTATACACGTTAAAAATGAAGAGACGGACACCGTAGGCATGTTAAAAAATGAAGGAAGGGCAGTGTGCTGCATCAAATTGGCACGAGACTACATTTGCAGTCTTTTATTCCAGCTGAAATCAATCTGCAGCAGGAAAGGGCTGAGAGCAGGCGGAGAACAGGGTGACCGCAGAGCTGCGTTCCATCAGGCCTCTGGCACTGGCTCAGTGTGGTGCACAGCATGACAAACAGTACGACAAGCAGAGATCTGGGCTGCTTGCAAAGACAGCCAAACAGGGAGACAAATAGGCCATAGAGTGCCAGTACTGCTGCAGATGGATGCATCCAAGAGAAAGATCAGGAAAGAAGCACCAAGAAGCAGCTCAGACATTTCTTAACCAAGTCTCCTGCCACCCCCAACCCCACTGCCCTCACCGCCACCGCCACCACCACCACCCGCAGGAACATGCTTCCCGCCTCTAAATTACATCTCCTCTCCCAAGAGAATCTTACATCTTCTAAGATTCTGACAGTGTTGCCAGTAATGATCTCTCCAGAATACATTTGCCAAAGTTTTTCACACCCCACAGCTCATTCTTTTTTCTGTAGTGCATACTGTGGAGGAACAAAGACGGAAAGTTTGGCCCCTAATTGGTACGCCATTCAATCGATCTGCACTGAGTTTATTTAAAAAAGTCCTGTCGCTCCTGTGCCACCCACATTTGTTGTTTCCAAGGAAACCAGCAAACGTGAGATTCTAGTGTGGCAGGGGGCAAATGAAGGAATCTTGTCCATTTCCTTTCACACATTGAGAGCCATGCTGGTAGGAAAGGGGAGTCTGAATAAAATTTAATTAAAGATATATAGCACTGGAAAAGCAAGAACTTTGACTGAACATGTCATTATTCATCTGAGTAACATTTGGTAGTGATGGTAAATTTGAAATGTTTGCCTACTGCAGGCTTCCCGTTATAAAGTGTTCTGCCCAGGCAATTGACGGATGGATAAGATTTGTCAGTACTTTGCCCTTCCCTTGAGTAAACCAATTCCTACAAGCATTATGAGGCGTCGACTTTGGAGATAACATATTTTATAGGGCAAATATTTGGTTGAGCAGGGTGAATAGATCGTGTAGATGCCCTTGAGGTTGTGTCTTCTGTCACCAGTAATGATTGCATTGTTGTGCTGCAGAATCGATTTGAGGTACCTGCTTTCCTAAAGGCTGAATACAATATATTACTTAATTCATTTTAGGATAGATCATTATAAGTCAGTGGATGCACCTTTTTGAGGGTACATTCAGAGGGATAAGGATTATGGTGCCCAGGAGGCTGCGGCACTGGTCGTATTGATTCTGGTGCCGTCAGCCAATGGGCATCACAAACAGGCTGTTTATCTTTCAGCTGTAAAAATCGAACTGTGGACTCGCTCAGAGCTTAGTGCAGATTCAGCACCATTAAATTCTCTTAAGCACACCACACAAAATTGGGGCAGGATAGTGCCCCAAGCAGCTTATCCTTCTGAGAATGATCAGTGACTTGTTCTTATCCCAACATGTCATAAAATGACGCTACCTGACCAAGAGTCGATATACAACGCAAACGGAGGCTTTTGGCATCCTTATTTGACGCCAGTTTAAAAAGAACCCTGCCCCCTAACCTACCCCAACCGTACCCTAAAATGTTACCCTAACCCCAAATAAGGATAACCTCTTGGTCAGGTAAGCGTCAAAAAAATCCTAGACTCCTCCCTCTGTATGAGTACTGTGACCAAGTGTTTGTGAGAACACATAAAAAAAAAAGCTGAAAAAGTGGTGCTTTAAGGAAACAGAAGTGGCTGTAAAGTCCCTGTCTTTTAAGCACATACTTTCACCCATTGCTGCGTCTAAAGAAAATTCAATGAGGGATCTATTCTGGGTGCCAGCACAACAAATCCCACATACTTTCACCTACTTAAACCGAAATTTTAGGGATCTATTCTGGGAATGTAAACCCCATTGAATTGCCCATTAGCCAGAGTGTTAACAAACAAACACAGAAACAAACCAAACCAAAAACAATACCCCTTCCCTCACCCTTCGGGTGGGGTGGGGTAAAAAGGTGCGCCTTGTGCAAACTAGCCTGGTTCCGTCTCCATCGTTACACTCCACTGGTAGACATTCCGTATGATACAGAGCAGTAGCGCCAACAGTGTTCTGTAGCAGCAAAGATGGGAACAAGTCTTTGTGAAGACTGGGAAACCAAAACCGAGAGATACCCGTTCAGTGATTGGGCAACCTGTACCAAGTGACCCTTTTTGAACCAATTGCCTATGTTTCATTTTCGCCTTCCGAGCAGCTGTAGATAGCGAACATAGCTGCGGGAGATGCCATTAGCAAGAAACTTTTGCAAAATGGGATATTCCGAAAAGGATTATGTTCCGGGAGTGAAGTATGTAAACGGCAAGCCCATGGTAACGGAAGTAAGTGAACGTTTGACGTCGGGTTGAGAGACTTTAGGGACATAATGCAAGGTGAATCACGGCTTTCAAGAATGCTTGTCTACAGCAGATATGTGCATGAATGAACCATTCTCGTTCCCAGCAAGTCATTTGCTGTGGACACGCTAAGTGTTACTTAGCTGAAGTGTCACAGTGGGTACTATGGACAAGGTTTAGACAGTGAGGTTTGTTTTTGTCTCCAAATTTGGTCAGGTTAGGCTACGGAGTCCACATGCATGGTTTGTGAGCATAGCCAACTAGCAACTACATTTCTTGATATTGATTAATTGATTCTTGTGAGCCATGTTAGGTTAAGCAGCTATTGAGGTAAGCCCCTGCAATGCAACTGAAAATTTAATAATGTTAACGATTTTGTTTTCATTTTATCCTACTATAATTTTAGATAAAAACATTTTAATAAATGTCAATTTTTTTTTTTAAATCTGCTCTTTGTTTCTTTATTCTCAGGATAGACTTCTTCTTGGCCCATGCAATTGCATTACGAGGTTTAAGATTATATTGGAGAATAGGTTCAGGATGCTTCTCAGAATCTCAGAATGTTTTGTGTCGGAGATAAACTAAGTTTAAACTTGCTATGCATCAGCATGGGCCCTGTACCTCAGAATGAATCTCAGTTTCAAAACACTTATAGGGTGTTGTTCAAAGAAGAGATGATTTAACACAGTGGTAAACATGGCCCGGTCCCAACATTTTTGAAATTCAAAATGAGCATTTTTTTTCAGAAACAATAAAATTTCTTTTTCTACATTTGATATGTTGTTTTTACACTATTTTCAATTTATTATACAGTTTAAATGATTAGCCAATCATTGCAGTCCGTTTTCATTTAAATTTTACTCAACGTCCCAACTTTTCTGGAAATGGGTTTGTACACACACACAAACACACGCACACATGCACACACACACACACACGCACACACGCACACACACACACACACACACACACACACACACACACACACACACTGCCCGTCCCAAAAAGTCGCACACTGTAATATATTGTTGGGCCAACTTTTAGCTTTGCTACAGGTCACCCAGTAGCAATGGGAAAACTCCACAAAACGTCCGTTGACAAACTTCCAAACCATCGTCCAACGCATCATCCAGTATAATTCAAGTCTGCTTTGTCCACTTGTATCCTCAGAACTCTAGAAACGCGGTTATTTTTTGCTAAAAATAATAAAATACCACAGTTATGCTTCAACTAAGCTCGCGCATTCAACGGAAGTCCCGCCTCCCAGCTCGTTCATTGCCCAGAGACTCTGCTGCCACTCAGATGAATACTCGTATAAACATGAGCCGGGAGGCGGGACTTCCGTTGAATGCAGAACTGTGGTATTTTATTTATTTTTAAGTCTGTCTAAAGGGGCGGGGCACCCTTGCGACTGTGAGCCAATCACAGATCTCGCATGGATTTTGTGTGAGTATTTGAAAGTCAAAGGCTGGCCAACCAACTGAGACCAGACATATAAGCAAGTGACCGTTGGGAGCGACTAAAACTTGATATGGATGGATTCCAGGCTAGGCTGTGCTAATGTTGGAACGGTTTCCACAGCGTCTCAGCATAATGCCAGAGAAACAGACTCTAATAATGCACTGCTAATGTTAGGAATAACGAGTCACGGTTTTTATTTCTCAAACAATTTGTTACCTAGTCAATTTGATGACCCACCTGCACCATGAACGAACATACATAACGTTATTCGACTGTGGAGAATATTTAAAATGTCCGTGCCTACATTAAATAGAATTAAGTTAGCCAAACTTAGCTGAATCTTACCAGTCCAGGAGAAAATTAGTAACTTCAGCGTCGGTCTTCAAATTCTTCTCCGCTTTCATCCGTCTCCATCTTTCAAAGGCATGTCCTATACACATCCTTGTTTTGTTTCTGACTTTGTCACGATGTATTTCGGTCCCATAACGAGGCCTTTTAGGTTCAGTAACGTCAGACATTTGTGCTCCAAAACGCTGGTAGCTACAGCTCAGTGGTAACTGGCAACCTGGATGCCGAAATACTACTGACTTCGTGATTGGGAGATAAGTGGAGGGCGGCGCAACAGGCCAAAAACACAAAATGACAACATCAACATTAGTTGTGGGCTGCAATTTCGCTTTTGTAATGAGAATATTCTGGCTGGACTACTGTTGTCAGTGATATAAGTATTTGAAATTAACATCATTCCTTAATGTCTGGTGATATATCAGGGCCATTTCATGATTAATCAACATTCATTTCTTACATACTGTTCCTTTAAGCACCGAATCAGTTAGGATTAAAAGAATTATTGCCGGCTGAAACATATTGCAATAACATCACAGCAATAATGCGTCATGGGGTCTTGAGTACTTGCTTGTATATATATATATATATATATATATACACAACCCCAATTCCGAAATAGTTGGGACAAAGTGTAAATTGTGAATAAAATCAAAACGCAATGACTTTCAAATCACACCAGCCAGTATTTTATTCACAATATAACAGAGATAACATAGCAAATGTTGAAACTGAGAAATTTTACAATTTTATCCACGAAATGAGCGCATTTCAAATTTGATGGCTGCTGCAGGTCTCAAAAAAGTTGGGACAGGGGCCTGTTTACCATGATGTAGCATCCCCTCTTCTTTTTAACACAGAGTGGAGGCGTCTGGGCATTGAGGAGACAAGTTTCTTGAGTTTAGCCATTGGAATTTGATCCCACTCTTGTGTAATACAGGCTTCCAGCTGCTGGAGAGTTTTGGGTCTCCTTTGATGGACTTTTCATTTAATTATGCGCCAAATGTTCTCGTTCAATGAAAGATCAGGACTGCAGGCAGGCCAGTTCAGCACCCGGACTCTTCTACTACGAAGCCATGCTGTAATAGCTGCAGTATATGGTTTTGCATTGTCCTGCTGAAATACACAAGGCCTTCCCTGGAATAGATATCGTCTGGAGGGGAGCATATGTTGCTCTAAAACCTTTATATACCTTTCAGCATTCATGGTGCTTTTTAAAACATGCAAGTGTCCCACACCATATGCACTAATGCATCCCCATACCATCAGAGATGCTGGCTTTTGAACTGAATGCTGATAACAGGAGGGGTGGTCTTTCTCCTCTTTAGCCTGGAGGACACGACGCCCATGATTTCCAACAAGAATGTCAAATTTGGACTCGTCTGACCACAGGACACTTTTCCAGTTTTGCTAGAGTCCATTTTAAATGAGCCTTGTCCCACAGAACACGGTGGCGCCTCTGGATCATGCTCAACAATGGCTTCCTTTTTGCATGATGGATTTTTAGGTGGCATCTGTGGATGGCACGGTGGACTGTGTTTACAGACAGTGGTTTCTTGAAGTATCCCTGAGCCCATTTAGTAATGTCAAAGACAGAATCATGCCAGTGAGTGATGCAGTGGCATCTGAGGACCCGAAGATCACGGGCATCCAGTAAAGGCAGAGGTGGACAATCCAGGTTCAAAAAGTAAAAGTCCTCCCCAGTATTTAGTTCCAACCTCCTGGATTTGCCAAATAAAACAGCCCTTCAGACCAGAGGTTGGACTAGTCAAGAAAATCAGCTGGTTGAGTTGATGGGTGGAAGTAAAACATGGTGGGACTTTTACTTTCTGACCCCTGGAATGTCCACCTCTGAGTAAAGGTCTTCGGCCTTGTCCTTTACGCACAGAGATTTTTCCAGTTTCTGTGAATCTTTAGATGATGTTATGCTCTGTCGACGATGAGACCTTCAAAGCCTTTGCAATTTCACGTTGAGGAACATTGTTTTTAAAGTATTCCACAATTTTGTTACGCAAGCCTTCACAGGTTGGAGAGCCTCTGGCCATCTTTACTTCTGAGAGACTCAGCCTCTCTCAGACATCCCTTTTATAGCCAATCATGTTACAAACCTGATGCCAGTTAACTTAATTACTTGCTAAATGTTCTTTCAGCTGATTCTCTTATGTATTAATTGCTTTTTCAGCCCTTTTTTGCCTGTGTCCCAACTTTTTTGAGACCTGTTGCAGCCAGAAAATTTGAAATAAGCTCATTTTTTGGATAAAAATGTAAAATGTTTCAGGTTCAACATTTGAAATGTTCTGTATGTTCTACTGTAAATAACATATTGGATCATGTGATCTGAAAGTCATTGCATTTTGATTTTATTCATGATTTACACTTCGTCCCAACTATTTCGGAATTGATGTTTTTTTTATATATATGTGTGTGTGTGTGTGTGTGTGTGTGTGTGTGTGTGTTCTTTTCATAATACTGGAGCAATTTCAGGGATAGTCATCGTTCACTGTTTTATTATCGGCAGATAATGATTGATGTTTTTAATTCATGTTAATTTTGTTCAGCACACATAAGGGATATAGTGAGGATAAAACTACCACTTGAACCCAAGCAGGTTTTTTTCATGAAATTAATTTATATGATTTTTGGCAAAAATAAGACCCCAAAATGTGACATCAAAAATAAGTTTATCAAAAAGGATGTGGGAAATTTAAATTAGTACGTATCATATGAAATTGCTCCCAAGATATTCACTCAGAGTCCAGTGAATAAATTCCACTTTGTTGCTAAACTTTTCTCGTCATAACATAGGGCGATATCAGAATAAAATTATTGGGTTACGGTCGTTGCCAAATGTGTTCGCTGTGCCAACAACTGTTACCACGGCAGGCAGGTCTTGACTGAGTGGCACGGCTCAAATGTACTGCTACTCCACAGAAGAACTGTGGAAAGACTCTGAGCACACATTTTATGGGCAATGAAAGTTTTCCCGTGTGCTGCTGTCAGTCGTCTGATTTCCACGACCATACCTTTCGTGTCCATAATTTTGTATGCAGCACCGAACGTTAAGTGAAAAGGAAATTATGATAAACTTCATCTGAATCCATCCTTACTCTTGATCATCCTTCAGCGATTAGCCATCCTCCCACAAGGTAAGACGTTACTGACTGCTATTTTCATGACTTTTCTGTATAATTTGCGTTATTGATTTCATATTTAGGATAATAACACAATTTCTTATCATGCAGACAGATTAATTCGTAGCCACTTCTTGTCCACCGTAATTCGTCATGATTAAAGTTATGCTTCAGAGTAACGTTGTCCTATAAAATATCGTATGAATTAATTGGACAGTTGATGCTACCCATATGCAGTGATGATGATTTTCAAAATTCAATATGAATCGGCGTTTTCTTGCTTGTTTCATGGTCACGTTTTTGTTACCCAGTATCGTGAAAAGACACACACACACACACACATATATATATATATATATATATATATATATATACACACACACACACACACACACACACACACACACGCACAAAATGGGCTTCAAAATTACCGGCACCCCTGACTGGCAATGCACAAAAAGTACTCAAAAAATTTCAAAAAAAAAAAAAAATTTTATACAGAAACTGTAATAACAATGTGAAAAATACTGTACAATATAATTGTTCCAAAATAACCAACCAAAATCATTTAGTGCTTTAATTAAAAATCAATTTCCTCCACAATTAAAGACACTTGTGAGGCCATGCCTCCAGCCCTCAGCCTCCCGGTCTATTAAGACCCGGACTGCATTCTTCTGCCCTGCAATCACTGCATGCATCTGTGGTTTATTTCCACTATGTGGTAGTGTTGGGCTATTTAAGACCGAGCCTAGCACCCATTCGTGATGAAGTCATGTAGAATGCGTAAGTCTTCTTTCCTTGTCGTGTTTTGTGTCTAGACTTATTCCCCATGTATAGCGTGTACTACTTTTTATCCCAGAGCTGCGTCTCCGTGTTGTCTATGTGTATTATGTCTTTTGTGAAGTCTCATAACTCGAGTTGTATTCCTAGTCTTGTATAAGACGTATTCCCCGCGTTTCGTGTGTACTTCAACTCTAACTCTAACTTAGTGCAGTTCATTGTTTTATCCAGCACTTTATTGTAAGGAACCTCGATTCTTGTTTGTTTTCGATTTGTAATACATCGTTACTGCAGCTTAGGCCCGTGTATTACCAATTGTGTTAATTGAGGAACCGCAATAGACACAATCGGCTAACAAGTCACGTGGTTTGAATTGGGTGTTTACATAACAAAGCGTGCACAGAAAACTATGTAGACATGGTATCCTGTGAGATATATCCAATATTTCATCGCAGAAATCATCCTCTTGCGTTTGAGTCTTGCGTAGGGTCAAATTTAGCCCTGACAGATTCAAAGTTTCGTCTCCTTCGCCATCAGATGCCGTGTCAGTCGCTTCTTCTTCCTCTTGCCTACTAGTGTTCAGCTTTTCTACCGCAGACCATGCCACAGTTTCTGGCTTTTCCTTACTCCAAGCGAATGTAGAGGGGACTACTTCGCATTTTAATCTGCGTTTTTTTGCGTCAGGATAAATATAATCTTCAGATTTGAAGTGCTTGCTGCAAATCTTCACTTCACATACTTGTTTACATTAAAATAATCGGGATTTCTTCGCATTTTCGTGATCCATATTCTTAATAAAGCCTTGTTATCGAGATGAAGCCCATGAAAAGAGATATCTGGACGTTTGTCAGAGCTATTTTCGCATTCTCCACCGCAGCAGAAGTGCGGCATTTTTAAAATAATATCCCACGTGCAAAGTGAGATGAGTTTGTTTTGATTTGCACACCCATTTCAAGTCATGTGATCACCACTCGCGAGTTAGCCGATTGTGTCTATTCCTGTTTTGTATTGCTTCGTTCATGCCTTCAGGCATAATAAATACAAACAAGTCCATCCTTGCACCTAAGTCCAGTTCTCAACTTCCTCTCCTCCGTGCACCTAAACTGTGTACGAAGCACAACCCTTACAACACTCTGAAAGATTACTGTACATAACATCCACCAAAATTAAACCAGGTATTAATTCCACTTATTTAAGTTTTATCTAAGTGTTAAGGAACTATGTTGAGCCATTCCATCACTCCCGGTTTCGCTACGGTTAAAAAAAAATAGGTAACACACATGCAATATATCCCTTTGCCATCCGACACCATGAGAAAAACAAAACAACTGTTAGTTCAAAAGAGACAAATGGTCATGGACCTTAATATTTTTGGCAATGGCAACAAGAAGATTCACAAATCATTGAATTTGTCATTGAGCACTATTGGGGAAATTATTAAAAAATTCCAAAGAGATCGAACTGTTGAAAACCTCAAGGGTATATGATGCAACTGCATTCTGCCCCCCAGCATACTGAAGAGGATGGTGAGAGAAGCAACAAGAATCACTGTGAAGGAATTGCAGGCCTTGGTGGCATCTTGGGGTCACCAGGTTTCAAAAAGCACCATCAGGCGCCACCTCCGTAATCACAGGCTCTTTGGAAGGGGTTCCAGAAGAAAGCCTTTTCTGACCAGATGACACAGAAGCAAGCACTTGGAGTTTGCTGAACATCATTTAAAGGGGACGTATAATGCTGATCCTTTTTTAATACATACAAGTAATGTTATAATGTTGGATGTCCATACTCAACCTCTGTAAAGTTTCTAAACATAAGATACAGGGGACAAGAATAAAGTCCAATGCGCCTCAGCCAAAGTTACAAAAATGAGGATCTGGTGGTGCTCAACAGTAGCAGACACCCTGTTCTCTGACAATAAAAACGTGCAGATAATAGTGCTCCGGTGCTTTACTTTGGGTAGTCTTATTGAAATGCCCTGGTAATTGTTTCTCTTCTCATAAGATACAGGGGTTTTGCCATAATCCAAGGGCGCGATTTCCTGAACGTGATTTCCTCTCTGAACAGCTCGTCCCGAGATCTTCACGAGATCTGGGCAAAACCTGACGTCAGGTTGTCCCGTCCAATTAGGACAGACCTAGCCAGAGCCAATCACAGGGCTGGACCTGCCCACCCCAGAAACTATTCTAGCAGGCACAAACAACCGCAGATCATATTACGCCTTAGTAGTGTCTACACTTCTGGAAATACAAAGAAGAAGAAGAAGAACCGCCGTTCATTTGAGGTGCAGTTTCGTCAGTATGTCTCCCAAAGCTGCTCGTCCTGTGTTTTTTGGATGCGAAAAAAACAGCACAACTATTTTCTCTTCCAAAAGACAATGCCACCAGAAATCAGTGGGTAGCTTTTTTGTTTGTTGGCGGCAAACAGCCACACTCAAAGGGAACGTTAGCTGTTTGTGCTCAGCATTTCACCGAGGACAGCTTTGTCAATAAAGGATATTCAACGCTGGATATGCATCTCAGCTGCTTCTCAAACCTGGAGCAGTTGCATCAATCAAGCGCTCGGAGCCACAAGCTGTAAGTAACAATATAACAGCAAATAATGTGAGTGAAGCAAACATGTTACGGGTGGCTAGCAGGACCGCTAATGATAGTTAGCACTAGCAACTGGCCTCAAATGCAGGCTTTGTAAAATATCTGAAGATAAAACCTGGATCGGTACCAACTATCCATGCCTCACAGATGCGGAAGCAGTTAGTTTTACCATTTTGTGTTGCTTTACTGCATAAGCCTACCTAACGTGATAGCCTATTGAATGTGGCTGTAGCACTGCAGCTAACATAGCTAAGTTACTGTTGCTAATGTTCGTTCCCTAAATATGCAAGAGTAAATACAATGTAATATCAAGGAGACATTCAACAGAAGGTCTGTGGACAAAAACTTCATTTGAAGCTAACTTTTTATACTTGTTCGCAATTTGGATGCTTGGTATAACTGTTCATGGTAACGGAACTTACTGTCTGTAAAGCCTGTATTGCAGGGTAATTTTTGCCTCTGTAGTAGTTATGAATGCTCGGTTACTAGCTACTGCATGTTTGTTCGCGTGCCGTGCTACTTAAAAATGCTCCTGGTTACATGCAGTAATTATGATCGGTATGCTTGTGTTACTTTGGTTAGCTTCATTGTGGCAGTTTCATCATAACGTTGATTGTAGCCACTACAGTTGAAGCTAACTGTAGAGGTGTTGTAAATGTACGCAAAGTTGGGCTGAAAAGGCTGCAGTTAGACCAGACGTAGGTTTTTTAGAGCTTGGGATACGTGTTTGGGTTTGTTTACTGCTGCTATGAAACGATCGTTTTACTTATCCATGACCGGGGTCAGCCGGGTACTTTGCCAATGTGTGGGGCTAGCTCTCTGATGCTACCGCGATGAAAGCAATTGCGAAACGCTCAAGCTATAACTTGTCTGGTATAACAAATGATTTCCCTGCATTGCCGCTGCGGAATTTCATTCCCCTTTAAAAATTGTTCTGGCTAATAAAAAACCAAAAAAAAGTGGAGATTGGATATGAAATTCTTTCCGGTACAAGATATCGATTTGCTAGCTCCACATAAGCGACGCTTACACTGTTTGTGTGTTTTTGCTACAAGCTCATTCAGTAGCTTTGTGTCAGAATTATGTTTCGTTTTGGTAGAAATGGTCATCAGGAGCTTTTAGTGAAGTTTCTTCCGGATAAGTGGGTATATAACATGACTACATAACAATACAGCTACAACCACACCTGTGCAAGGCGAGACAGTACGAACAAACTACTAAAATTTCAACTTACCACTCATTGACATCCTGCTAAACATTGCTGCAACACTTCAATAGCATCCTTCTCCCGTTCGGGGTCGGATTCGGGATCAAACATTTACTGTCTTACAGAAATATATACCTCAGAGAGCTGTCCTGAAATACCTGCCATCTTGGTTTCCTGGTTTTTCGGGTCTGCAACCTCCCCCAGAATCGAAACGGACAGGCAGCCAATCAGAGCAGCACCTCATTAGAATAGCCTCCCCTCCCATTTCAAAACAGCCCATGTTTCAGGCCGGCACAGACAGGGTGAGAGAAGAGGTCTCACTAAGCCTGGATGTGTGCAGTTTTTCTTTGTACATGAATTCTTAACATTATTTTAAAGACCCATTCGACATATTTTAAACAACTAAAAACAGCATAATATGGGACCTTTAAATTATGACTGCAGTAAGGCGCTTCCGTCAGATGAGAGCAAAATTGCACATTTCGGTCAGATACAGCATCGGCAGGTTTGGCGTCGAAACAGAGATGCATACAAGGAGAAGCACCCCATACCCGCAGTGAAATATGCTGGCGGGTCAGTCATGTTTTGGGGTTGTTTTAATTCAAGAGGTCCAGGGGCACTGGTTAAGATTAATGGCATAATGAATTCCACCAAGTATCAGGATAATTTGGCTGACAACCTGGTTGCCTCTGCCAGAAGCCTGGGACTTGTCTGTTGGCTGCAGGTGGACTTTCCAACAAGACAATGACCCAGAGCATACCTAAAGATCCACACAGAAATGGTTCCATGATGCATTATTATGGAACCCACCTACTTTCTCGCAAAGACACGCTCCTCTGGGGCATTCAAGCTCTATTATTATCACCTCTAGGATTGGAATCCTAGCCCTTGAACACCTGGCCAATCCTAACACTTGAATGCTCCGGTGGGCGTGTCTGTGCAAGAACATGATGGGTTCCATAATAATGCTTCCGTGACAACAAAGCTAATGTTCTGTGCTGGCCATCTCAGTCGCCAGACCTCGATTCAACTGAAAACCTGTGGGCTGAGTTGAGGAGGGCAGTTGACAAACGGAAACCCTAGAATGTGAAGGATCTTGAAAGGAACTGCTCAGAAGACTGGTCCAAAATCCCCCCAAATGTATGCCTTAACCTTGTCAAAAATTACAGGAAAAGAATCCAAGCTGCTATCCTTGCCAGAGGTGGTTGCACTGAATACTAAATGAAGGCTGCCAATTATTATAAAACCTTGATTTTTTAAAATTTATTTTGTATAAAACGATTGCTATGATTTTGGTTGTTTCCATCGAATATCAATAAATTAAAGAATGTCACACTTGTTGGTACATTAGATTTCACTATAATTGTTTGTATTTTTTAATATTATTTGTGCATTGCCAGTCAGGGTTGCCAGTCATTTTTGAGCCTGTTGTATATTTATTTATTTACTTATTTATACTCTCTATATATAAATAAATAAATACATATACATATACAGTGGGATATATATATATATATATATATATATATATATATGCTGGCAAAACAGCCCTGTCATATTTATGTCCACTTGAGTTCTCGGTTTCTGGGTTTCCCAGGACAATATTTCTAAGGGCATCATACTCCCTCCACTACCTTTGTTGTCTTCACCACAGTGCATGCTGATGCCATCACTTCCCCAGGTACATGGTGCACATGTACCGGGCTGGTGCACATGACGTGAAAGAAAGCAGGAGTTACTGGACCAGGCAGCCTTCTTCAGTTGCTCCAAGGTCCTGTTCCAACGTTCATGTGCCCACTGTAGGGGCTTTTAGCGGTGGACTAGGGTTAGAGTGGGCACTGTGACTGGTCAGCAGCTACAAAATATTATAAGCACCTAGGAAAATGTTATATTGTTTTATGTTATACAAGGGCGTAGGTTTAATGTTAGAATTGGTAGGGACACGTATGTTATGTGAGCGCGCAAAGCGCGCTAGCTGGAAAACTTTTTGTAAATCTCAGTGCAGATACTGCCTTTACTGCATACAAAGATTATCAGAATGAGTGTTTCTTCATTTTTTTTTGATTATGCTACACAAGGTACCTCCATAATTTTCATACAAAGCTGCCACAAACATAAACTTGCCACAACCTTAACTGAAAGCTGCAAACCATCTCAGCGCACTCATGAAACCCGCTCAGATATAGTAATCTGGGCATTGATACCAAGTAAGTGGATATATAACTACGTTAGCAAGCCAGCTCGCAATCCTCTCTATTAAGCATCTTAACGTGCGGTAACGCGATTGCAGCTGCGATAAACGCTTCAAAATGGACCACCGACTACGAATTGGACGAGGCGCAAACCGAGCGTTAATCGGACTGGATCATGTTAGATTTACGATTACGTGTTTCTTTCATTTCCACCACAGAGCCAAAGTTGGTTGGGACATTTTGTCTTTCAAAGGTTATACTTGCTGAACATCATGAGACTAACTTTCCCTATAATTCCACAGAACAAATCATAATTATGACCTCACCTGAAGCCCTGATACACCTGTATCCCCAACAGCTTGCTCTGTTTCTCTAGCTTGCTGCTGTGGTTCCTGCATATAAAATAATTCATTTATAATGGCACCTTCGCAGGATTTCTCCACTGAAATTCACGTCATAATTTGACATATCCACCTGGTTTATATTTACTACTGCCAGCAACCCGATTACTAACCAACATGTGACAGAAACCAGGTTTAGTTCGAACATGTTTAATTAACATTCGTTGGCATTATTTTCTGGTAAAAACTAAGGTAGCTAGCAACTTTCCAGAGTGCACCTAGCCTGGAATCCATACTGATAAAGTGCTGGTCGCTCCCAACGGTCACTGACTTATCAGTCTGGCCTCAGTCGTATAGCCAGCGTTTAGCCCTTACGTCACTAATGAAGTGAATATATGAATATTCATGTTTTCTGCTCTTGGTGAGAACCACCAATCGAATATGAGATAGCTGGCCAGCAACGGCATTCGGGAATGTTATTTGACATGAGCTTAAAAATTAGATTGTGGCTTGCTTGCGTTTATTCTTAGAGTGGTTGTTAGGTTTTGAACAGGATAATGTTTGGCCATATCTGCATTTTGTTTATTTCTGTGGGATTCCCCGGTAAAATAAAGGCTAAATTAAATAATACTCAAATAACATAATGTATTTCACTGTAATTGGCATTAGCTATAGCTCGAAGGGCATGATTGCATCAGCTAGATTAAAGTGATACTCCACCCAAAAACTATAATTTGTATATCAATTACTCACCATTAGATGTCTTGAACGGACAAAGTTGTTCTTCACCTGGCGCAACTTTATGGCCACTGGAGAGTTTTGAAAAATTATCCAAATTCTCTTTTTGCTGGAAGCAAATGGGGTCACCCAGGCCAGTAGCAATGGGAAAACTCCACAAAACGTCCGTTGACAAACTTTCAAACCATCGTCCAATACATCGTCCAGTATAATCCAAGTCTGCTTTGTCCACTCGTATCCTCAGAACTCTAGAAACGCGGTTATTTTTCGCTAAAAATAATAAAATACCACAGTTATGCTTCAAGTAAGCTCGCGCATTCAATGGAAGTCCCGCCTCCCGGCTCGTTCATTGCCCAGAGACTCTGCTGCCACTCAGATGAATACTCGAATAAACACGAGCCAGGAGGCGGGACTTCCGTTGAATGCAGAACTGGGGTATTTTTATTTATTTTTAAGTCTGTGTAAAGGGAGGAGAGGGGCACCCTTGCGACTGTGAGCCAATCACAGATCTCGCATGGATTTTGTGCGAATATTTGAAAGTCAAACGCTGGCCTACCGACTGAGGCCAGACGTACAAGCAAGTGACCGTTGGGAGCGACCAAAGCTTGATACGGATGGATTCCAGGCTAGAGTGCACCGTCAACACTGGCGAAACCTGCAAGCGAAACAGCCTCCAGGGAGCTAAGCCAATCAAAAAACAGACCGGTCTCAAAGACGTATTTGGAAGGCGGTGCTGAAGTGGGGAAAGGATTTAACCCTTTGTGTGCCGCATGAGGCGCATTTTTTTTTCCTTCAACCTTAATATTCATAGGTACCAAAAACATCACTTCCGATGTTCCCACCACCATATTTGTGTCCGATTCCACTAATCTCCCTTGCTCATGACAGCGAACATGGTACATTTAAATGAGGAAAAGACTCAGTGTTATTCATAAAAAAAACATCAATAATCGGTTGTGATCCATGTTTATTATCCCTTATTTTACTTTGTCTTTTACCATTTGCGAAGTGTCCACCCCAACTAAAATTTCCTGATATTTATATATACCTTGAAAGCCTGAAGGCTTTCAAAAGTACGGATGCCAATCAATATGCAGTTGCAGGATTCGTGAGCAACACTAGAATCTGGAGACAAAAAATGTCTACGTGATAATAGGACATTAAGTAATTCAGCAACAATTAGCAGCTGTGTTATCTTAGCGGTGATTAAGTCTGAAGAGCTACTTTTAGCATGTTTGTTTTGAAGTAGGCTACGGCTGAGGCTATGCAGGCTACAGGTGCGACTTCTCATGTGGTGTATTATGGTCATTTGCCTATTCTGATCTTAAAAACAACGGACTACCACACGTTTTTCGATTTGCATATCAGTATTTATTTGAACGATTTTGTTACCAGTTGCAGGTTTAGGCAGTTTAATGTTTTCTTCTGTAACTATTCTGTTTCCTAATCTTTAAAAGGTAACCTAGCTAATACTCCAGGCTTCTGTGTCAAACCATCAAACGCAAAGAAACGTTCGCTAGAAATGAAACGTTAAAAAGAGAAACATTTGTTAATGAATGCGATATGCCACTGTTTGCAGTCTACCTTAAATGAAAGTACTGTTTAGCAAAACTAGTGTTTGTCAAATGCAACGTATATTAGCAAAAGTTATGTCTTCACTCGTTATAATACAGTCTCACTAAGTTTGCCAATGTTACCATTAAGATAAGCGAAACCTCAGAGGAATATTCGTGCAGATAACGTAAGAGCTATCACAGGAACAAATGCATGCGATTATATCTCGCAGGTAAGCATGTTTAAGTTTCCGTTTGTAGCTAACCCATTCAAGTTCTGTAACATTACTCTACCTAGCTAGCAAGTGAACAATGTTAATTACTGCTTTGTCTACTAAAATATCAAGAACTGGTTTGACAAACTGAACAATTCATAGCGCGACTCAATGACGGTTTCCCTGTCAGTTAATTAACTGTATTTGAGCGTTTAAAGTGTTTCCCTATAGTTTTCCTGGCAAGGGGTGCTAAAGGATAAAAAATAATAATTAGCTAAGTTGAGGACAGACGCAACTTGCCGAAAACAAAGCATCGACAGCACAATCACTGGGAATTAGATGCAGGCTGTCCGTGGTCCCTTCTGGGGAAAGTCAACCATTTATTTTGCCAGTTTAGCGAAGTCTTTCGCGATTGAATGAAACTGTAGTGTGGAGTTTCTCTGACAACTGTTGTTACAGCAAACTGTACGACATATCCCGGGCATATTGGATTCACTTCATTTCAGCATTTCTTACATCTTCATGTCTCGTCTGCCAACGGCAGTCAATGGCTGCGGGATGCAGCTGTGACTATTTTGGACACAAATATGGCGGCACAGTAACGTCACATGGTCCCTATGAATTGGTGTGGACATTTCAGCCATCGTTTAAGATTGGTCTGGACACGTCCATACGGTCAATACACAATTCTACGCCATTGCTTGATTGCAGTTGTTGTCACTGAGGGTGGCACAACCAGTTATTAGGTTTAGGGGGAAATTACTTTTTCACATAGGGCCAGGTAGGTTTGGATTGCTTTTTCCCTCAATAAATGAAATCATCATTTAAAAACTGCATTTTGCATTTACTCGGGTAATCTTTATCTAATTTTGAAATTTGTTTGATGATCTGAAACATTTAAATGTGACAAATATGCAAAAAAAAAAAAAAAATCAGGAAGGGGGCAAATACTTTTTCACAGCACTTTATGGCTTCTTCTTTGCATGATACAGATTTAACTTGCGTTTGTGGATTGCACGGCAAACTGTGTTCACAGACAATGATTTCTGTAAGTGTTCCTGAACCCTTGCAGTGCTTTCCAGTGCAGAATTATGCCTGTTTTTTTAGCAGCGCCGCCTGAGGGCCCAAAGATAACAAGCATCCAATATTGACCGTCGGCCTTGACTCTTGCACACAGAGATTTCTCCAAATTCTCTGAATCTTTTGATGATATTATGTACTGTAGATGGTGGGATATTCAAAATCTTTGCAATTCTTTTTTACATTGAGGAACATTTTTCTGAAATTGTTCCACAATTTTTCGACTCAGTTTTTCAGATTGATGAGCCTCTGCCCATCTTTACTTCTGAGAGACTCTGCCACTCTAAAATGCTTTTTTTATACTCAGTCATGTTACTTACCTGTTGCCAATTAACCTACTTAGGGCCTGATCTACTAAGATCCCGCAGTAAAGAGCCCTAAATTGCGTGCTCGTGGTAACATTTTGCGTGTTTGGTTTGCTTACATTTTGCGGGTGATCTTCTAAGAGTAATGGCCTAAATGACTGCTGGTGCAAACAGCATTATTTAAATGAGGACTTTGTGTGCTGCAGCCATTTCCACCATGGACAGTTTGGAGGAAAAGGGCGAACGCAAAATAAAATTCGACTCGATTGAGTTGGAGGTGCTTGTGGAGGAAGCAAATACATTGTTGTCAATGGACTGAAAATTACAGTTAAATTAATTCATTGTCTCCTTGTTATTTTAACTGTAAGTAGAGTCCTGCACGCATTTAAGCATGGTTTACAGTTAACATGCACGGAACCTCTGTTACAAACTGATTGTAAAATTACAGTTAAAATAACTGGCAAAAAAGGTGCAAGTTGTGCTCAGTGTTTGAGGGGGGAACAATTTGCCGAGAGTACAGTCACTCGCTCCGATTACTCTTAGGAAGCGGGCAACCGCATAGGAATCCGAGAGGAATTTGGCGCTGATTGGTCACTGTTTTGGTGCGTTAAGCCACGTTAAGCTTTTTTCGCGTTAAGCGTTTTAGAATGTCTCTGGATAGACGATATGTCTGAATTATTCTCTCCTCTGACATCCCAAACATTGTCAAACGGATGATGGAGACACCCGTTCTCAGTGTACTCGCCGCCTATGTTCTCTCCTTGCGGCAATACTGGCAGCCATGTCTGTTCACAATTACGTGGAGCCAATAAGTACCTACCCTTCAAAGGTATTAAGTAGCAAACGCAATCACCATTACTGAAATTGCTTTCAGGCTTGATAAGTCACTATGCACGTGCTAAAATTTTGAATTTGCATTTTCTCCTCTCATATTTTGCACATTATGATAGACACACCCCTTATTAGATATTCATTAGGGCCAAAAGCACTAACTGCATAGAATGTGCAAATTTGCACACTTCAAAGATGCAATCCTCAGTGCGCGCCCTGAGTAGATGAGATCATGTCAGGTTAATTTGCGGGTGATATGGCATTTGCACAAGTTTCTATACACGCAAAGCTTTAGTAGATCAAGTCCGTTTTTTATTAGTACCTTTTACTTTTTTAGCCTTTTGTTGGCCCTGTCCCAACTTTTTTGAGATGCGTTGCTACCATCAAATTCAAAATGAGCTAATACTTTTCATGAAATGGTTAAATGTCTCACTTTCAACATCAGATATGTTGTCTATGTTCTTTTGTGAATGAAATATGGGTTTTAAGAGATTAGAAAATCATTGCATTCTGTTTTTATTCACGTTTTACACAACATCCCAACTTCATTGGAATTGATGTTTGTAGAAATGACAATATGTTACACCTGAGTTTAGGATGTAGCTAAAATAAAAGAGGGGTTGTTTTCAAGAAAATAAAAAATTATAACATTTTTATGTAAGAATAATTATTCTTCAACAATATTTTCTCCACAGTGCTATCTTTTAATGGATATGATGAATAAGAAATTAATAACAGTTCATTGCATCACCAGGACATGACTCTGTGGATTTTGATATCCCTTAGCTTTTGTCATTGTCCATCTTTTTTTATCCAGCAACTTGAAATTCACAATGTATGATTCCAAGTTAGGAGCTACTGAAATGGCATTGGTCTTTCTTCCAAAGCTAATGTACACAAGAGGACAAATATATACATGTGGCTACTGCATTACTAGTTGGATGCATTTGTTGAAAAAGAGAACAGGAAATCTGAACTGGAAATCTGGCTTGTCTTCCCTTTAACCAATTGCAATTTTGTCTGTTCTTTATTGGCTAAACTGCTATGATACAGACTAAGAACCAGACGCAGAATCAGGGAACAATCAAATTATGGGTATTTAATGATAGAAATACAGTAGTGGGAGTGGCGAGGCCGAAGTCCAGAACAGTAAGCGGGACAGTCCTGCTTGGTAGGTGTTAACAGGAGAGGGTTAGGGGCTTGTCAGCATCTGGGCAGTTGCCATCCTCGGGCAGAAGCTAGGTGGTGAATCGCCCTTGCTGAAGCGGGGGTGTTTGACAACAGGACTGGACTTTTTAGCAAGAACGCTGTCTAGGGGACTGATGAAAATTTGGGAGATGTTCTGAATGAACTGGCTAAGAGGAACAGACTGGAACAGATTATTAAGAGGAACGTGGTCCCAATCCTGGAGAGTGATATTAAGGCTTGGGAGTTTGTTCCTATCAGTAAGACCCCAAAGAGTAATTATATTTATCTCTATCATTAAGGTTCTGATAATTACACAAAAGAAGAGCTTTGCCCAATACTAGAAGATAAACTCACTGGTGAGCCTTAGAGGGACAAAGCGCTACAATCCATCAACTCCGCAAGAAAAAAATGTAAGCTTGTATACAGAGACCCCACACAATTCCAGTGGGCACATATTGGATTACACCTGGGCATGGGGAGAAAGACAAGACAATAAATCAATTTAAGGAAAGAATATCGAAAAACAAATGCAGGTTGTCAGAAAGGAGGAGACAATTAAGAAGACATGAGGGTTGTGACACTTAATTATTTGCAGAAATGGATGCCTCATTGTTTGTAGTCATACCACAAGAGTCAGTGATAAACAAAGCTACAATGCCACAATCATCTAAGTTTATCTTAGCCATAAAAGGTCTGCTCTTTCTTTTTTTGGGTGGGGGGGGTCTGCATTGGGAGGAAGAGGGAATAGAAAAACTGCAGCCATAAGAAGCGGCTGCTGGGTGCTTGAAGAGAGAGGCCAGCCAACTGACAAGACTATGCCGAACCGAGATTCTCTGTTTTCAGTGTATAATATAATTATTCTCGAAAGATAGGATAAGAAGGTACAATTTGCAGCTTGGTATTCCAGTGTGTGAATAATGGGGGTCCCATTGGCCACAGTAAACCAGGGTGAATTTATGGAAAGTTCCTTACTCTTGTCATGTCTTTGCATGCTACTCAGTCAGTGTCTCTGGGATCCTCTGAAGAAAGACTTAAAGATCGATGCTGATGGGCTGCTTCGTACCGAATACACTTGGTTGAGATTCCGCAATCATTTGTGACCTAGTCCGTAACCTTGGATGAAGGTATAGGCCGTGCAGCTAAAATAAAGGGGAAATGTCATGCATTCATCATCATTTATGTGGTTTTGGCCTCTCTTTTATGACCGCCAAATAGGACAGTAAAAAAAGTAATCTCAGCATCAGATACATCTCTTGCCTGTATACATAGCTGATACCATGAGGTGATCAATAAAGAGATCGTTTGGAGGGTTGCGACTGCAACAAAACCAGAGCATTGATTCCAGAAATGGGTCCTGAGGCACTTCCACTCATCAGTGATGTTGTTTCTCATCCCCTTTAACCTCTGTGCCTTTAAATGTGCTGCACATGCAGGCCTGCAACAGTACCACAGGTTTTCAAAAAAGCCTGCCTACCACAGGTCATAATGAACATTGTCATCATCTCATGCTATTGTTATGCTCTGGTTCATGTTGTCATCACCTCACACTATTGTTATGCTCTGGTTCATGTTGTCATCATCTCATGATATTGCAATTCTGTGTCCCAGCCAAGCCAGGCAGCCACAGTTATCAGCTCTACTTCCATATTATCTAAGAAGCACTTGTTTAGTGGAGGTTTACCAGGGCTGTGTTGAGTGCTCATACATTTGATTTTTCATGAAAATGTCATGATCACAGGGTCACATATCATGGAAACCAAAACAATATAAGCCTGCAAGAGAAACTAAAAACTGGAATTTGTTTGTTTTGCAGTGCGGCTATTTTTTTATTCTTAGTCCTAAGCTTGTCGCACTCATTCCATGTCAGAAATACTTTTCATTTGCCTTGAGGTGAAGCCATGTTTTGAAATGTGTAAGTTTTTTAATGTGTTTTTTAATAATGAGTTTGATGAGTGCTGTTAAAATTTACCAAATTGCCTCCTCTTACACAAGGAAATTCCCATATCCAAGATAAAGACGAGATAAAGCGGCAGGTATGTTCGAGGTAGCATGTAAAGGCCACCTTTGCTTTGGACTTGCACACTCTCCTGCAACATTCTTCTAGTGATATATCTAAATATTTGATGGAGCTGTTGAAGGGAAATACTCTGCAGACAGGGCCAAAGTGATTTACAACAGTAATGCAATATTCATGGCTTGAATTCAGAAATGGAAATCGGCCCCTGAAGTTGGGTCACCAGCAAACAATGTTGAAGATGAATTCAAAGACCTGATTAATAATTTTTAGATTATCATCTTAAGAAACACAGACTTTCAATTTGGGGATAAGGATAAATGAAGATGATTTGTGGACTGAACACTTCAGAGCTTTTTGATTTGTCTTCTCATTCAATTGACATTTGAAATACTCATTTTTCTGATGAAGAAATTTCACCTTCTGTACAATAGTTCTTGCTTTACATTGTTTGTTAATCAGTCTGTCAGTTTGCAATAAAAATGTTGGGAGAATAGCTCTCCAGGTACAGAGCTGGTTTCCACTGCTGGAATGTATCTCTTAGCTGCACTTGTCTCCCTATATCTGATATTTTTCACGAAAAATGCATGTCTTATGCAAGAGAATGTGACAACTCTGCCTAATTCTCACAAAAGTTAAAAATAATATGACAACATGAGTTTGCTTACTTCAACAATTTGTGCATTGGCCTTATTTGTGTATAGGCAAGAATACATGCATAAACAACAATATAAAATAAATAAAAATCATTATCTACATGAAAATGATTTCTTCAAATGACTTACTTTTATATTATTGTCATTACAGAGAACATACAGGGTGAAAATAGTTTTCACTTTGGAGTATCTGAAGCACAATTCCAAATATAGGGCACTGGCGGCCCCAGAAGCTCCCGCCATTAAGATAAACAAAATGTTGAAGTTTTTGTTGACGGATGCACGCATGGATGGAGCCCGATACCATAGCTCCTGTGCCACTCAGGCGGCAGGAGCTAATTAGGAGCCTGTAACTGAAAATATTGGTAAGATAAAGCAAAATGTGAAAGTTTTTGGTGATATTTTTAGGCCAGTGACCTTGAAAAAATAGGCCAAGGTCACCTATAGGCACGTCATTTGTAGGACTTTATGAGATGTGTGTCCAGTAAAAATTAGGAGCCTGTAACTGAAATAATTGATGAGATAAAGCAAAATGTTGAAATTTTTGGTGATATGTTTGGGCCAGTGACCTTTAAAAAATAGGCCAAGGTCACCTTTAGGCATGTCATTTGTAGGACTTTATGAGATGCATGTCCAGTAAAAATTAGGAGCCTGTAACTGAAATAGTTGATGAGATAAAGCAAAATGTTGAAGTTTTTGGTGATATTTTTAGGCCAGTGACCTTGAAAAAATAGGCCAAGGTCACCTTTAAGCACGTCATTTGTAGGCCTTTATGAGATGCATGTCCAGTAAAATTTAGGAGCCTGTAACTGAAATGGTTGATGAGATACAACAAAATGTTTAAGTTTTTGGTGATATTTTTAGGCCAGTGACCTTGAAAAAAAAGGTCAAGGTCACCTTTAGGCATGTCATTTGTAGGGCTTTATGAGATGCATGTCCAGCAAAAATTAGGAGCCTGTAACTGAAATCGTTGATGAGATACAGCAAAATGTGTTGACGGACGCACGCACGCACACACGCACAGACGGAGCCCGATACCATAGCTCCTGCACCGCGAGTGGCAGGAGCTAAAAATATTTCAATGAATTCCAGACAGGGGTATACTGGGAGTGCAATTCAACCCTGGCATTTTCCATCTCTGACTGTTAAAGTCCAAAAACAAATAATTCTATTTATATGAAAGATCCTATTTATACGAAAGATGTCCTGAAATAAATTTTAGGAGACATGTATTGATTTGAAACTTTAAAAAAAATTACCAAAGTCGTATTTGGTATCACCCAAAAGGGCAATACTCTCTTAAATTATCAACACTTTTCATGGGGAGATTATACTGGAATGGAGTAATAACGGATGTAAAACAAGCTTTTAGCAACCCCCAATTTTGCTCTTGAACAGCACTGTGAATTGGGCCAAGAGCTGAGACATCACTCGCGGGATCAATTGTGGCATATAGACTATCGTACGTGTATGTCACATTGCAAGTAAGACGTCGAAATCCACTGAAAATGTCAGAATTTTTGCTTGACGTGGACATCAAAGTTGAAGAGGATGATTCAAGTTCAAGTTCAACAACTGGCGACAGTAATTATGACAATGAAGAAGTAGGAGAGATGGAAAATGAGGAAGAAATTGGTGATGATAGGGATGCAGCTTAACGCCAACAGCTAGCTGCCGCTAGCGTACCAACATGAACTGCAGCCTTGGGCACAGGCGAGTGAGTGGGAAGCAAGCTCTGGGGTGCATTTCTTAAAAGCATAGTTCCTGACTTACTTAGTTGGAATCATTAACTGTATATAGTTGAACTAGCTATGTAAGTTGTTAACGTAGTTAGCAACTATGCTTTTGGGAAACCTACCCCTGAGCAAGGGCAGGAGGAACCCAAACACAAGCTTAGAATTTTACTGACGAGCGCCTGGCTGGCTAAAAGGAGGTTCCTCGGCAAAAGACAATGTTATAATCCTATAATCCAAAACCGGCAAACCCTCCCAGTTTATTTCCCAGCAGCACAAAGCCAATTGTGCGCTGCTCTGAAAAGGCTACTGGGCACTACTGCGATCCGGGCCCCAACTAGGGCCATGGTGCTCAGTACTACTCCGCAGAGTGGCGCCTTTACCGGGTGAGCTAACTCGGTACCCAAACAATAACGCCCAGCCCCTATAAACACGAATTTCACTGTCTGAGTTACTGCGTGAGTGACTAAGTGATCAAGTTCAACAATTGGCTGGCCGGCGGGGAAGAAGATCAGCGATTGGTTGGCCGGCGGGGAAGAACTTCTACGATTGATTGGTTGACGATTGGCTGGCTGGCTGGCCGGGCGTTGACGTCACTCGTACTGGTCTGTGTATTTGCATTATAAATACATGGGTCTCGGAATTTCGACTTTCAGATATTGCAGCAGAAACTGAATACTTTGCTGTTGTTGGATCTTGGATTTGAAACGGAGTACTTTGCTGTGGGTGGATTTTGGATTTGTCTCTAGAAGGTAAGTGAAATTTTCACTTTTCTGACTTACAAATATGTGCCTACGTGAAGTCAGACCATTCAAAATTCATGGCTTGAATTTTAAAAGTTTACTGCTTTAAAAATAGGGGCATTTCATGAGTTAAGTTGCAGTATGTGTTTGTTTGTTTAGGGCTTTTGCGGGTCTGCGGTGTTGCTCAAAAATTAAGTTACCCAGTTTTATTCTCTTGCATTTGGAGTGGCAGTAGCTTCGTAATTCGAGAGCACAGATGTCCCCTCCTTACTTTTGTCCGAGGGCATTGAGCTCAGTGAGTTTCATTGCTAAATGAAACTCGGGACTGACTGTTTACTTCCTGTACACTCAGGCCGGACCTTCCTTCGCCCTCTTCCTCACTGGTGCGTCCCCGACCTACTGTCTCTCGTAGGAGCTCCCCCTGGTGTCCGGCTGTCGTTGCATATTATAGTGGACTTGGTCTATCTTTTGGCTTTTTAAATATCCCTTGCAGCGCAAGAAATTGTGTTTCATTTTCTGAGAGAACTGGTATAACTGCACAGCCTTTTCAGAAAGTCGCTCGCACACGCCTGCCACGGCAGAAATACAGACCCAGTGGTGTTTCTGTCACTAACCTGTCACAAGTCCATATTCAGTCGCCTGATGTTATTTTAACTGTCTCTCCTGTTGTTTTTACTCCAGCAGCATTTCAATCTCGGAAATGTGGTCTCGGTATTCTGTGTCTTAATGTAAGGAGTTTGTTGTCGAAAATGGATTGTATTAGGGCTTTGGTTCTTCAAAGTAATCCTGATATATTTCTTGCAACTGAATCCTGGTTGAATGCTTCTGTGTCAGACCTTGATATAGCATTGGCTGGTTATAGTGTTTTTAGGTGTGACAGGAGTAAGAGAGGGGAGGTGTAGTGATTTTTGTAAAATCCTCTCTCACTGTTAATGTTTTATTATCCTCCTCTATGCCTGAGCAATTTGAGTGTCTTGTTCTTAAAATAGCTTTGGTTAGTGGAAGTATTATACTAGCAGGTGTGTATCACCCACCGAGCGCGCTTTCCTCCTCCATAATCAATCTCTCTAAAATCTTGTCTGCTTATGCACACGCTGAATTAGTTGTTATGGCGATTTCAATATCGACTGGCTATCGCCGATCCTCAAACCATTTCAAAGAAGTCTGTGATGACCTGATTCTGTCGCAACTTATCTCAGAGCCTACGCCGACCAAATTTTAAAGATTTATCCGGTCAACTTTAATTGATCTAATTTTAACAAATAGACCGCACAAAAAGTACGCTCTGGCGTCTTTCCCCTGGATGTTAGTGATCACTGCCCAGTAGCGTGTATTAGGGATATGAAAGTTTCAAAGACACCCCCATGTTTTTTTACTAAAAGAAATTTTAAACATTTCTGTGAACAGGCCTTCCTCCACGATATTTTCTGGAGTGATTTAAGCTTTGCAGGTTTTATTCCAGACCCTGACCTAGCGTTAGCTCATTTTACTTCTGTGTTTAATCGTGCTGTTGATAAGCATGCTCCGGTCAAGAGATTCCGAGTAAAAAACAGAAGAACTCCTTGGTTTTCGGTTACTTTATCCAATGATCTTCGCATATGGGATGAAGCTTGGGTTAAAGCTAGGGAAACTCAGACACTCACAGACTGGCAGGTTTTCAGAAAACTAAGAAATAAATGCTGCTTACTGATAAAAAAAGGCAAAATCTGAATATTTCATTACGTCATTGGCTAAATGTCAAGGTAATCCAGCAAAATTTTGGAAAATTGTCAAGTCCCTGAATCATAGTCCTTCTTCTTCATTACCTCATTCTATCCACACGGATTCTGGTCCTATTACTGATAAGCACAAAATTTGTGACTTTTTTAACGAACATTTTATAGCGGCCGGAAACCTTTTTGAAAATTTTAATAATCAATCCACTATAGGAAATATGTCTGACCTTAGCTCTAGTGCATTTACTAATTCCCAAAATCCTAGAGTATTGTTTTCTTTCAGGGAATTAAGCGTGAATGAGGTCCTTCTAGAATTAAATCGTATAGATGTAAATAATTCCACTGGAGAGGATCACTTAGTCCCGAGTCTTTTGCATCTTGCAGCCCCACTGATTGCACATTCAATAACTAATATTTTTAACTTGTCATTATCGACCGGGTCTATTCCCAGTATATGGAAAGCGGCTCTTTTTTTTCCTTTATTTAAGGGGGGTGATCCCAGTTCAGTAAACAGCTATCAGCCCATCTCAAAATTGCCATGCCTGGCTAAGATTTTAGAATCTTTTGTAAAACAACAACAACTTTGCAATTTCTTAACTTCCAACAACATTTTAACATCACAGCAATCTGGTTTCAGGCCTGGATATAGCACCATTACAGCAGCTTCATTGGTTATAAATGATTTAGTAACAGCTTTGGATAGTAAACAAAAATGTGCGGCCCTATTTATTGATTTAGCAAAAGCATTTGACACAGTAGACCATAATATCTTATTAAATAAGTTGTCCACCATTGGTCTTGGTTACAGAGCATGCTCATGGTTCCAGGACTACCTCTCAAATAGAACACAAGCTATTATTTCTGGGGATGCGCAGTCTCAATTTTTGAAGGTGACAAAAGGTGTACCCCAAGGTTCCATTCTTGGTCCAATTTTATTCACAATTTATATAAATGACATTGCTCGTAATGTAACGAATTGCAAGGTTCATTTTTATGCTGTCGACACAGTGCTTTATTCCTCTGCTCCAACATGCTTACAGGCCCTCACATATTTACAATCTGCCTTTAACGTTATACAGCATGCTCTAGCTGATCTTAAACTGGTTTTAAACACTGATAAAACAAAGTTCATGATCTTTTCAGCACAGAATGCAATTATGTCAGGTGACTCCATTTTCTCAGTGACTGGTGCTCAAATTGAGCAGGTTCAGTCTTACAAATATCTGGGTATCTGGTTGGATCATGACTATTCTATTAAGACGCATGTGTCCAACTTGTCCAAGAAACTTAGAATAAAAATCGGGTTTCTTTACGAAACAGGCCCTGTTTTTCTTTGGACAATAGGAAGAGGATTGTAGAGGCAACAATATTACCCATACTTGATTACGGAGATGTCCTCTACAGGCATGCCTCTATTAGTACGTTAAGATCCTTGGATGCAATCTATCATGGCGCATTGCACTTCATCACAAGTGATGGTTTCCGAACCCATCACTGTGCTTTATATAATTCTGTGGGGTGGTTTTCCCTTCATTTTAGAAGGAAGCTACATTGTATTTTATTTATTTATAAAGCCTTGCTAGGCAAACTTCCCTTATATCTTACTAAGCTCTTATCCATCAAAATCAGAAGTCAGCATACCAGATCACAAGAATGGTTTTTGTTAGAGGCTCCCAGGAAAGAACAAATTTGGGAGGTACCTCTTTTAGTGCATTCGCTCATTGTATGTGGAATAATTTCCAGGATACCTTGAAGCTAGACTGCCTTATCCCCTTCGTGTCTTTCAAGAAATTAGTGTTGGATATATTGCTTCTAGAGGCCAGATGTATTTGCTTTTAGTTTATGGTAGGATTTGCTCATTTATTTTTCTCTGTCCTATGTTCTTATACATTTATTTATATGCATATGTGTGTGTGTGTGTGTGTATATATATATATATATATATATATATATATATATATATATATTTTTTTTTTTTTTTTTAATTAATTTTTATTATGTTTTATTCCAGTTTAAAACTTGTTATTCCTTTAATCTGAAATTGTTGTTTGTGACTTTTGTGTATTTTATGTGTGCTGCTTGTCTTTAACCTTCCATTGTAATTGTTTTATTGTAATCAGGGCTCCCCTGGAAAAGAGACTTCTCTCAGTGGGACTTCCCTGCAATAAAGGTTATTGATTGATTGATTGATTGATAAATTAAAAAGTGGAATTGAACGCGCCACACACATTTGAGTGTGATTATCCTGCCCTTTCTTGTTTTGTTCTTTCAGATCGGTTGGTAACGTTAACAGATCCCGCAGCCCAACGTAGGAACTTACACAATGTTAGGAAAAATTGATAAATACAGTTACTATGACTATAGCTGGACTATTTACTTATGCAGTGGAAGTGAAGCAGGCGCAATTATGTTTCAGTATTTTCAAGAATACCAGTATAATGCCCCGACTGGTTTCCAAATTAACTTATTCCCCTGCGCATTCATGAGTTGGTTTGCTTGAACGGAAGCAGTTGTGCTGGCCGCTTTGATTGTATCTATGAGAGCGACTTTAACCGACATCAATGAAAACAATAAATTTAAGAAAATATTAAGTTTGAAAGATTGCGCTAAGCTGGATTCGACACTCCGTGATTGAGGTAGCTACTTCTCCACTACGTTGTTGTACCCGAACTTGTTCTTTATTTCATGAACCATTAGTAATGATACATAGGAAATGATTTTTTCTTACATACTCTAACTGCTATCTACATCTGCTGCTGCTGTCTCTCTCAAATTGACATTCACAAAATCAATAACTGCTACCCTTAATTTAGCTCTTTGTCTATTCAAATGTATAACTTGCTTTTGCTATGTTTTCCTTACTCAAGACCCCCCCCCACCTCCCACTTTCTCACACACTCTCACTCTCACAGTCAATCACACTCTCACTTCTTCACACTCTCACTCTCCCACTCCCACACTCTCACACTCTCACTCTTTCACTCTCCCCACCCCCTTGGTAATAATTTATCAGCTCCTGCTCAGTACTAAACTTGCACTTCATATAATTGTGGGAGCTGTGCCTCATTTAGCACCCTTTTGTTGGGCCCACATTCTCATACAGCACTTGGCGGCAGCCCAGCCATATACTAGGTTTGATGACAGGTGATTCTGCATGTCAAGACAGGGTTTTGGGATGGAAAGTTGGAAAGTCTTCCTGTATTCCAGGACAAATTTCATTCGACACTGTAAAGAGAACTTTTCAAATGCATCAATATGCATTAAAAAGTAGGTTAAAAACACCTTGTCCGTTAGTAAGGTCGTTTTGTAAGCTCATGTAAATTTTAATCGAACACACACTGTCAAGTCATAAAATAATCATATATTTAACACAAATCAACTTTTGAAATTCAATATAAATTAATGATTTTCTGGTTGAATTTAGCATGAGTTCATCAATACAGGCGCAGTTGGACATCATTGGTCACCAGTAACTTCTCCAAACCCAAAATATGCCTTTTCTCTATGATAAAGTTTAGAATTTTGTCCATTTTTCTTCAGAATCCCACAAGCCAGCACACATACTTATTAATAGAACTACTTATTTAACGGTCAGAACATTCACCCTGCAATGAAATGCTAGCAGTTCCCTCTTCCGAGTTTGCAACCTTATATAAACAATGTCCACACCTTATCAGGAACACGTATAACTCACTAACTCAGAATTATCTGAAATATACCTTATTTTAACAGAACAGACATTCCACTTTCAGAAAAAGCAGGCAATATTCTCCCAAAGATTGAACAGAATCGTGCAATGAACGTACCAGGGGGTCTACTGAAGTGCTTGATCTGTTGGCATTTTAAACAAGCCAAAACCTTGGTATTTGATTTCGTTGAATTCAGTATAAATGCTAAAACAAAGAGCACATTGAACAAAATGCTACCACATGTAGCATTATTAGCAAAGACTACCGATTACTCTTACTAACCAATGTGGTACACAAGCTCTGTGATCATCATGGCTATGGTAAACCGAGAATGAAAAACACCTTGACAGCTAGCCAGCTAGCCACAAGCAAAATATGCATTTGCACTTACTCATAAAATGAAGAAAAACCATTTTCTATTGAATTTGTCCTCTAAAGACATAGATCTATGCAGTAGAAGGAACCCTTCAGTCCTGTTTCATTTATGTCACCTTTAATGTGGATAGGAAAATGCTTCATAACTATTGCAATGAACAATAATGCAAGCAGAGGGGAAATTGACAGTAATACTACCAGTTGATCTTCGCACCTGAACAAATTAAGACTTAGTTACTAATTGGGAAAATTGGCATTAGACAGCTAGTTGCAGTAAATATAGACATCAACACTTCACGGGCAGCCTTGGCACAACTCCATGTTTGAAGTGATCATTTTTCTGAAGATGATTATGTAAAACCACTGCCAAATACACTGGATTGACATTGCTGAAGGGCACTGCTGTATCCAAATGTCAGGTACGATGTTGCTAAATACCTACAAATAGCTCACATGAAAGTATAGTGAATGTGAAGTTATGCCATTCTCCGAGAAATGCACTCATAGTATTACTTTCAGTGGGCCATCTGATCTTTTAATTGTAACAGCTTGTCTCTGACCCAGACAGCTGATTTGCGGTGTAAACACGGTGCACGGAATGCGTAGGAATACTGGAAGTGCCGCGGTTAGGGAAATATTGTGCAAATAAAGGAGGCTGTCAAATGGCAAAGTAAAGCAGAGGAAAAAAATTAGACAAAGTGTACACTTGAACTGTTATTGATTTTTTTTTTTTTTTGGTTAGCCTACTTTTAGGTGGTTAATATACATTCTGTTTGAGCTGCTGGGTTGGCTCACTCAGTTAAGGTGCTGCTTTTTCAGAACAGCGCACAATTGGCTAAAGCGCTGTGGGAATACAAATTGGGAAGGGACTGCTGGGAAGGGAAGTTAAAATGATTGCATTGTTTGTTGCTCAAGCACCTCCTGTTGGCCAGCCGGGCGCTCATCAGTGAGATTCTAAGCTTGCTCATGTTTGGGTATCCTCTGCCCTCGTTCTGAACTTGCGATAGTTTCCACCAATGAGTGTAAAGATGCAGGGGCTGACAGGCTCGTGCTTCGGAGGAGAGCTGCGAACTGTCTCTTTCTCCTGAGCTGGCAACAGGGGGTTGCATACGCGCAAGACTTGTACATAGTTCTCGGATTGGGCATTCCAGTTTCGGGTGGGATTGGAGATGCCAAATTTACATTTAGAAAAGAGAATACACTCTGTTTCTGGCCCCATCCACAGCTAATGTCCATGTTTTCTCTCACGCTGGATTCTCCAAACAGGGGGCCTGCCGACCACCATCTACTGTAGGTAATACATTGACTATGGATAAGTACCTCATACAACCCCACTTCAAAAAATCCAAACTATTCCTTTAAGGCGAGGTGAAAGCAGGGCTATAATCCCTCCGATGGAAAGTCCTGGGTATAAGAAGTAGACCTGGTGTCATCAAAAACATGCACAGTGGTAAACAGCTGATTTCTGCACCAACGTTTTTGTAGTCTGCTGCAGGCATCAAATTTGAAAAAAAAAATGTTTTAATAAACAACTGAATTCACAAGTAAAAGCACCAAATAATGTGTTGCAGTTTTTTTTCAACATAGAAAAGGAAGAGTGGAATTCTAAATTCATCCCTTTTGATTTTATTTGCATTTTCCATGACAAACCAACTTTATTTTGGAATTGAGGTCATACACTGGGATGGGGTTATATTTGGAGAATGCCAAAGGAGGAGTTCAATCCACAATGTCTGTTGCCAACTGTTCAATCTGGTGGTGGTTCTATAATTGTGTGGGCGGCCTCCTGAACTGATTGAGTTCAATGATTATTCTCCATGGACATGCAGCATTCTAACAATATGAATCTAATTTACAGCTGAGTCCAGCTGCCTCCTATGATTCAAGATTCAAAGTATTTATTGTCATGTGCACAGAAAGAACGAGTTTCCCTGCCCAATGAAATTCTTACTTTGCTGGCCACAATAAATGCCAGTAAAACAATAAAGAATAATAATAGTTTAAAAAAAAATACAGAATCGTGCGATGTTCGAAATATAACTTAACAAAAGTGGCAAGGGCAAATATACATTAAAAATTAAAAAATTAAAAGCAGCATATACATATGTGCAACAAAAGATCAGCTATGTAGTGCAAATTAGAATGAATGAATGTGCAGATTGTAAGTGCAGTCTATTTATATTAGGTAGTCCGTAATTGTACTCCTGTCAGCTGTTCAGGAGTCTGATGGCTGTTGGAAAGAAAGAGTTCTTAAATCTGGAAGTCCTGCATTTCACACTTCTGTACCTCTGGCCTGAGGGCAGAAGTGTGAACAGTCCGTGCTGGGGGTGGGTGGGGTCCTTGAGGATGGAGGCAGCTCTACTCAGGACTCTGCGGTGGTAGATGCTCTGCAGAGAGGGCAGTGGGGTCCTGGTGATCTTCTCAGCAGTCTTCACCACTCTCTGCAGGCATTTGCGGTCCAT